>OZ014524.1:493959245-495163478 GCA_963966055.1 Lathyrus aphaca | reverse complement strand
GTGGACAAAGTTCCTTTCCTTAAGGTAACTCTGTTATGAATGTAACAGGAAGTGTTCATAGCTTCAGCCCAGAAATACAGAGGTAACTTTTTAGCATGGATCATAGCTCTTGCTGATTCTTGAATAGTTCTATTCTTCCTTTCAACAATCCCATTCTGTTGAGGAGTGATTGGTGAAGAATATTCATGATTGATTCCTTCTGAAGAGCAGAAATCTAAGAATTTTTGGTTCTCAAATTCTTTTCCATGATCACTTCTTATTCTGATCACACAGCTGGATTTTTCCCTTTGCCATCTTTGACATAATTCTTTGAATACATCAAATACATCAGACTTTTCTTTGATGAAATTTATCCATGTATATCTTGAAAAGTCATCAACCACAACATAGGCATACCTCTTACCACCAAGACTTTCAACCTGCATAGGTCCCATCAGATCCATATGCAAAAGTTCCAAAACTTTGGAAGTTGTCAGATGTTGGAGCTTTGGATGGGACATCTTGGTTTGCTTGCCTATTTGACATTCACCACATATTTTTCCATCATTAATCTTCACTTTAGGAATACCTCTTACATCATCCATGGATATTATCTTCTTTATGCCTCTGAAATGAAGATGACCTAGTCTTTGGTGCCATAGTTTCACTTCTTCTTCTTTAGCTAAAGAGCAAGTTGAAGTGAGACTGAGATTTTGGGATTCCCACATGTAACAGTTGTCTTTAGATCTGGCTCCTTTCATGACAACCTCTTGTTCTTTGTTATTCACTATGCATTCAGTTTTGGTAAAGTTTACACTGTACCCTTGATCACATAATTGACTTATGCTGATCAGGTTAGCAGTTAAACCTTTAACTAGCAGCACATCATCTAGTCTTGGAACATCTTGACAATCCAAGGTTCCAACTCCCTTGATTTCTCCTTTAGCTCCATCTCCAAAGGTCACATACCTGGATGAATGTGATTTTAAGTTTACTAGCAAATTCTTCAATCCAGTCATGTGTCTTGAACATCCACTGTCAAAGTACCAGTCTTCTTTAGCTGATACTCTCAGTGATGTATGTGTTATGTATGCAGTACTTTTCTTTGACCAGATGAGTTGAGATTTCTTTTGATGCCTCTGCCCTGTGTGTTGTTTATCAGCTGATCTCCAAGCTTGATTGTTGATCTTGTTCTTGTAGCTTTGATCAGCTTCAGTGCTAGCTTTTGGTTTCCATACCTTCTTGATGCTTTCTGTCTTCTGCTTAGGAGGTTGCTGATTTCTTTGATGTTTATGCAGCACTTTCTTGGTAACTTCTATTTTCTTCTTGGAAGGTTGCTGATACATCTGATTTGGATATCCATGCAACTTATAACAATGAGGTTTGATATGTCCAAATCTTCCACAGTGATGGCATCTCCATCTTTGATACTTCTTCTTCATTTTGTTCTTTTCAGAATGTTGAGACATCTGTTGGAACATTATGTTAGACTGTATGGATTTTGAAGTTGTTTTGCTAGAGCTAGCTTCATCTTTATTTACTCTGTTAAATCCCAGTCCACTTTTATCCCCTGAGTGCTTATTGTTGTTGAGAATCATATCCAGTGTATTTGAGCTGCTGTTCAACATTCTAACAGATTTGGACATATGTTCCAACTTGGAGTTGAGAAGACTTACTTCACTTTTTAAGGTGTCAATGATCTCCTGATCATTTGCTTTGTCATCTTCTAATGCCTCATTCTGCTTCTTTAACTTTATGACCTCACTGCATATTTCAGAGCTTCTTTTGTATAAATCTTTGAATGCTTGCTCAAGTTCTTCATAAGTAAGTTCTCCATCACTGGATTCACTTTCAGAGACACATAATCCAGCTAAAGCAGTGATATGCTTAGCTGATTCCTCTTCTGAATCACCTCCTGAGTCTTCATCAGACCAGGTCACAGAGAGTCCTTTCTTTTGCCTTTTTAAGTAGGTAGGACATTCATTCTTGATGTGTCCATATCCTTCACATCCATGGCATTTGACTCCTTTTTCTTGACTGGTCTTTTCAGCATAATTTGACCTTCTGTTAGCATCATAAGGTCTCCTGTTCTCAGAAGAGTTTGTGTTTCTTCCACTGGGTTTGGATTTGCCTTTCATTCCTCTGAGAATCTGTTTGAATTGTCTTCCAAGCATAGCAAGGTTGTCTGATAAGCTTTTATCATTTGCTGATTCATCATCTTCTTCTTCATCAGTATTTGAAACCAAGGCTATGCTTTTGTTCTTTTTAGCATTTGTGTCATTCATTCCCATCTCAAAAGTTTAAAGGGAACCAATGAGTTCTTCAACTTTCATAGAGCATATGTCTTGAGCTTCTTCTATTGCTGTGACTTTCATGTCAAATCTTTTTGGCAAAGATCTGAGGATTTTTCTTACAAGCTTTTCATCAGTCATTTTTTCTCCCAAAGCTCCAGAAGTATTAGCTACTTCTAAAATGTTCATGTAGAATTCATGAACTGTCTCATCTTCCTTCATTCTCAAGTTTTCAAATTTTGTGGTGAGAAGTTGAAGTCTTGACATCTTTACTTTTGATGTTCCTTCATGAGTTGTTTTGAGAGTATCCCACACATCTTTGGCTAGCTCACAATGATGTACAAGTCTGAAAATGTTCCTATCAATGCCATTGAATAAAGCATTTAAGGCCTTTGAGTTGCCTAGTGCTGAATCTTCTTCTTCCTTACTCCATTCTTCTTCAGGTTTCATCACTTTTGATCCATCTTTGGTATCTTGGACAGGATAATCCCATCCAATGTTGACTGCTCTCCATGCCCTGTTGTCAAGTGATCTTAAGAATGCAATCATTCTTGGCTTCTAGTAGTCATAATTAGATCCATCCAGAATAGGTGGTCTATTTACTGACCCTATATCTCTGTCCATGTTACAGAATTTGTATTCCCTAGATCTCACCCAGTATAAACAGGCAGGGTGCCTGCTCTGATGCCAATTGAAATTCTGTGATCAGGTATGAGATGTCCTAAGAGATGTCCCAACACTTGACAGATTTAACCAAAACTTAAATAGCAAGAAAAGTAAACAACACAGAAATTTGTTAACCCAGTTCAGTGTATAACCACACTTACATCTGGAGGCTACCAAGCCAGGAGGAAATCCACTATAAGTAATATTAATTCTAGACTTAAACCTCTCTGTTTAATCTATCACTTAATAACTACCCAATGCAATTTCTACCTAAGTCACAATTTAGATAAGAGTACCCTACTCACTCCCCCTCAATCACACAGTGATCAAGTTTACAATTTTAATAAAATTGAAGACAATCTTCAAACAAAACAGCTTGATCTTACTTAATAGTTTCAATCAAGTCACAAATGCACTTATGCTTAAAAGCTCATCAAGTGGTACAATTTAAAAACACCTGCTATTAAAAACACTAGACACCCTATTTGGTCTTCTGAAATTCGTACTCAATTCTATGAGTTTCTGTTGCTTAAATAGGTATCTGTAATTTGGGCTTTCTGTAGGATGATCCAGCCCTAATGCACATGCAGCTTCCACCTTGAATTTAGGGTTTGTTACTTCCTAGATTCTAGGTGATTTAGGTCTTCTGTTTTAATCTGAATCTTCAATATAAAACTCCCTATAGATGCGCCTTGTTCTGTTTTTATCCATCATTAATTAATTCCAGATAACTCTCCTTAAATATCTCTGATTAGTTAGTCAATAATTAATTCTGGTAGCAGGTTTGAGATGTCTCAACATCTGTTGGGACATCCTGAAAAACTGAACTTAAGTCATTGATACAATGTCCCAACATCTGGTAAGACATCCTGAAATAAGTTCATATACTCTGTTTGATAATGTCCCAACATTTGATAGGACATTCTGAACTGAATTCAATAATTCTTGTTGGTCAAAAATTCTTCCAATTCAAGACATCTACACTAATCATGAACTCCGAGGAAAAGACGATCTTCCGACACGGCTGGGGGGATACCTGGTCAAATCACCTTTGTTAGGGAAATATTTCTGACTGTTACAACTATGCGGGGAAATAGGCATTCAGCTGCTCACTGGGAATAGCCCATTCTGACCCAAAGACTCCGATTGGGGATAAACCTCTTCGATTGATTTTGAAGTTCTTCTAGGGATACTACCCTACTCTGACTCAGCTGGGGAAGGTTCCATATGAACTCTACTGGGGATAACCATGTCTTTCTTGTGAAGAACAACCGCCACTTGGCAAAGACACCTCTTTGACTAGGTTTGAAATTTCGCCGAGAATTCCACTTGCTCCAGCTCAGCTAGGGAGCATTCTCTGCTTGGGGAATACAATATCGCCCTGCAAAACCTGCAACAACAGTATACACACATGTGCCCCGGGGACTTGCATGGTATGATCTGTTCATCCATTGTCACCCGACACTCAAAGACAGCTTTTTATTGTTTCCCTGCAATGTCAATTTCTTTTTTCATAGAAAAATCAACATGTTTCATATGCAATGCTCTTTTTGCCAAAAATTCAGGACATTTTTGCAAACAAAGTAAACAACACAACACGACTTTATGACCGAATATTCATTCATTGAATGGCCTCTAAATAGGCAAAGTTTTACATCAGGAAGCAACTACCTGGAAAGAAGTAGCTACCATAAAATTGAGAAAAGAAACTATCCTAATGGCAATGTACACGACATTCCAATGAGTTTCCTTCCTACTATGACCAGCATGTCCTTAAGACTTTCTGTTCTTGCCTTTGCTTTCTGAAGAAGATGAGGGGATTGATTCCTATCCTTATGATATTGTCAGACTGCATGAAACGTTAATTTGGTTCAGATTACCCGGATCGTAGTTGTTCGCTTATTCCCCTGTTTTGCGTGGATTGCCCTTACGGGTTTTCAATCCACCGGGATACCCTATTTTTCCTGAGCTATCCGATGTGGCTTTTCAACTCAGCGAGTGTACATATTTTCATTTATTTTCCCTAACTTTTTCCCAAGCTTTTTTATTCTGTTTTTAGCTCGCCGGGATGCCCTTTTCTTGCCTGGACTTTAATTCTGTTTTTGTGACCAGCGGGTCTTTTTATGCGAAGTATTTTTTAATTGCGTCCGAGTTAACAGGAGACTGGAAATCTTCTCCATCCATAGTAGAGAGCATCAGTGCCCCACCCAAGAAAACTTTCTTTACTATGAATGGGCCTTTGTAGTTCGGAGTCCACTTGCCCATGTGATCTGAACCTGGAGAAACAATCCTCTTGACCGTGACAGATAGCCGCTAATAATTTTTCCTTAATTAGGCACAACTGATTATATTGGGCACGTACCCACTCAGCCTCATCAAGCTTCACATCCATCATCACACACAATGAAGGAATTTCTACCTCAACAGGCAAGACTGCCTCCATGTGTAAACACCCCAAATTTGCCCTCACCCATTCACACCATGGCTTGTGATCTTTTCATGTGCATAAATTCAATCATAGCATCTCATATTGCATATTTGCTTCACTGCATTGTTTCAAAGTCATATGCATCTAGGGTTTGTGATCTGAGTTATCCCAAAGCCATTTGAGCCACTCCAAAGGTCATCAATCCCTTCAAAGGGGTCCATGTATGTTCAAGCATCATATTATATCCTCTCAAAGTCAAGAATGTCAAAAAATCACAAGAACTGGGAATGGCATGGAAGCAGAGCCAGGTTTAACTGCACAGATGACTTGAAATTAGGGTTTTGGTTTCAAAGGCCATAACTCCAAATTTTTGGTCATTCTTATTTCTATTGGTCTCTATATGATATGAGGAGCATGTATATCAATTTTCATGAAGAAATTCCATGGGGAAGTCATCTGATCAAGAGTTGACTTTTTGAGCAAGTCAATGCAAAATCAGGGCATCTGAGGCCCCCAATGACCCAACCAAAGGGTGTTCTTCATCATTTTGATTATGTATGATCTTTATTTGATCATAGAAGATGTTAGAAGTTCACAAAATTGAAGAATTCCAAGCCATTTGCAAAGTTGACTTTTTGGGAAATTGACTTGTAATGGAAACTTGCCATTTTGGGAAACTTTTTCAACCCTTGCTTTTTGATTCAAAAATTCTTCAAATGGGAAAACTTTGGTCATGAAAGTTGTAGAATGGATCATTCCCTTTTCAAAAAGTACAAGAACTCATTCTAATTCATTTTGGATCAAAAGTTATGGCTTGTCAAAGTTGCAAAATCCCTTGCCAAGGCAAATTGAGCTTTCAAATGGACTTCTAATCTTCATACAATCATAAACCAAGGCCTAAAGATCAGATTGCATCAAAAGTTTGCTCATTTTTATGACTTTTGGATCAAGAAACTTCAAAAGGGCCAAAGGTGATCAAAGTTGCAAAACCTATCATAAACCCTAATCCACTTGTTGCATTGCCTCTAGACCTTTTCCATAGCTTTCCTTGATTCAAGCTGAGCCAAGACAAGCCAAAAATCTGGCTACACCATTGCCCATACCTCAAGTACAACACTTTTGACTTTTGGGCCAAAACACCCATACCAATCACAACAGTCCACACCAACTCCTCTGACCTCTCTAGTTGTGATAAGTGGACCAAAGCCAGCATAACACATCACACACACAAGCCTGAAAGAGATCACAAGCCATAGTTCAAAGTTTTCATCCCTTATGCTCTTTCATTCGAAAACTCACTCCACAGAACACAAACACCAAAACAAACTTCATCATTGATCTCAAAATGCTCCACTGATCACAAACCAACCATTAAAATAGCCTGAAACTCACTGAAATCAAAACACGATTTCCTTCCCCCCTTGAACAGAACTCTGTCAATCTCCCAAATCAGACACTCTCAAAGCATCCTAAGCTCCATTCCATCATCAGGAGGATCAAGGGAGGAGTTTTGTGCAAAGCTTGAGGCCAGGAAGCTCAGAATCAGGGGAACTCCAGCTCAGGTAACCATCCAAAACATTTTTCTAGAACTCATTTCTTTTGCTGCAATGTGATTCCTTATGTTATGCTGGTCACACTGATGTGTTTATTTTCGAAAATGGTTGGAAAATGAGAGTGTATGAAGTTTCTGAAATTTTGCCCGTGGAACTTGTTTGGTTTGATTCTCTTGTTTGATGCGAAATAAACGGATTTTGGGATGGGGTTTAGGTTTAATGATGTTTAATGAGTGATTCTGGAAAGATTTGTGAAGTTTCATGGCGTATTAAGAGAGATTGAATGAGGAGCCTGCCGGAGAAGATGACCGGAACACTGTTCCGGTCATCTGAAAGTGATTAGGGTTAGGATTAGGGCTAATGACTTAATTACGTAAGTTTGAATGTGAGCCGTCCAAATGCGCGCCAAGTCCACTCCCGCGTCCCTGAATTTGAATCTCAGCCATCAGATTGGCTGACTTTCTATTTTTCTATTTAAATTCATTTTATTTTCATTTGTTTTGCATTTATTTTCCATATTTTATTTAAAATAGTAAAAATCATCAAAAAATTCTGAAATTTTTTATCAAGCCTTTTATTAATTTTCAGAAACCAAAAATATTTTTATTTTTATTTTTTGCATTAAAAATTATTTTTAAATCATTTAAAAGATTATTTTTAATTAATTAATGAAAATTAATTAATTAAAAATACTTTTAGGTATTTAAAAATCACAAAAAAAATTCATGTAACCTTTAAAAACATTTAGAAACATTGTTCAACTCTCAAACCAAATTTCCTTTTTGTTCTTGATGCCTTTTGATCATTTTCAATGGAATTAATTTCATTTTGAGGCATTATTTTGATTCAAACTTCAAAAATTCATTTCTGCCTAACCATTGAGAGTTGGATGATGATTCTTTTTGCATTGCATCTTGTATAGCATGTAGTTCATAGGATTAAATTGGAATGAATTGATCTTGCATTTCCCATTTGTTTGGCATTTTTCTTATCAAGGTACCTTAAAACCCTAGCAATCTTAGGAAATTCATAACTCTCACTAGGTTAAGAGTTGGATCCCCTCCTTTGGGCAGTGAGTTTGTATAGGTCTAGGGTATCCTTGAGTGCATTTTCAAATTTTTATCATAACATTTGTTTCTGGTTTTGGGTTTTTTCTTTGTATGTTGCATATAACCCTAATTCATGCCTTCCTTTGCATCCATCTTCCATTTTCTTGCATACCATGACTTGCCATGACATTTTGTGCATTCATTTGATTCATAAGACATCTTAGGACATAGTAGAACCATGTTTGATCATTGCATCTTTCATTTGCCATGTTGTATGTCATTTGCATTTCATAAACTTTTCATGAACATCCATGGTTCAAAACATGCTTCTCTTGCATCCATATGTTTGTATGATCATTCTCATGCCTTGCCTCATGTTTGCATCATCTCTTAGAATCATTAACATCATACTCATGCTTCTGGTTTTGGTTTGCATCATCACATTGCATCTCATTTTGCATTGCATTTCATTTCTTTACTAACTTTTCAGGTGGTAAGTTGTATTGAGAAGTGAATTTGCCTTCACTTCTCACAATCTCTTTTCATCTCTCTTATGCATCATTGCTGCATTTTATCTTGTGCTTTGGATTGAGCTTGCTCAATCATGTTCATCTTACCTTCTTTCTTCAAGCAACTTGACTTCTTAAGTGAAGCAAGTTGTCTTGCTTCTTTTTGCTCCTTTCATCTGCTTCCTGGTGGTTTCTCTGAAGATCTTTCTTGCAAACCTCATAAACCATAGGAACAACCAAGCATGATAACAATTAGGGTTTGATTAGTCCCCCATTTAGCTTTTACCTTTGTGTCTCTTTGAGTCTTCTCTTCTCATCTCACAATCAGGGACTAAACCTTAAAGGCTTTAAGGATTTGTGATTAAGCTTATGCCTGCATCCTTCTATTAGGATGGAGTGTATAACTTTAATCCTAAGTGTTAAACACTTAATGTGTTTAAATCCTTTAATCAATTCACCTAATAATCATCAAGACATCCAGATTGTAACTTGGGCCTTGCATTAGGGTTCTAATTCTCCCTTATTGGTTAAGAAGGACTAACCCTAGTGTTAATGGACAAGTCCCCCTCAAGTTGTCTTACCAACCATAAAACTCACTTCTTAATCTTATCATTAACTAAAATCCACTTAATAAATGCTTTGTTTTGTCATGAGGTTAATCCCTAATCATGGATTAAGTGGAGGAGTCTTCCTCAGCTTAAACATTCTCATTTATTATCCTTCTATTAGGATGGTGTAATGAGTCTGTTTAATCCCTGATTATGGCTTAATCTCATTACTCAACACTAAACAAAAACAACAAAAACATTTAACTAATCACAAGTAGGTTAATGATCTTAATCCTACACCATGGTGATTAAGTGTGAGATGCTGACTTCACACTTAAGGTATTCTCATTACCCCTAATCAGAGGGAGGATATGATGAGTTTACTAACCCGTTGGTTTAGGCTTAAGCTCATTAACTTATGACAAACTTCCAAAAGCAATAAAAGACTAGAAATACAAAAAACAAACAATAATCGTCTCCTCCGGGATTCTTTTCTCATCTCATTCACTCACAAACGAGAACCTGTTTCTTCCGTCTAATGCAAGACAGTTTGCACCTGAGCTAGACAGGTCATACATTTGAGCATAGGCAAGTAAGCAGTTCAACAGTCAATTTATCTTTCAGTCTCTTTGGGTCGAACTACGGTGTTCTGACTTCCTCATTGCACGAGAGGATACGTAGGCATAACTTAACAGTTATCGAACAAAAGTCTATGTATATTCCCCCTCTTTCCAGCTTTATTCTTTAAGCCTCGTTATCATGAGCATTTCATTCTTGTTCTTACACTGACACTTCACTTATACACTTCACTTTTCCTTTTACACTGACACTTGCACTTTTTTTCCAGCTTTGAAACACAAATTGCACAGACACTACCCCTTTAAAACACAAATCTTTTAAGCGTGGATCCCGTCGAGTACGGCGGACAATCTGGGTGCTAATACCTTCCCAGGTTGTAACCAACCCCCTTTCTCAGTCTCTCTGGTTCGCAACCGTCTTATCCATATCTTTCTAGGTCTATGCAGCATTGCCTTTCCTCCGGGATAAAAATGCCTAGCTGGCGACTCTTGTCTTTCTGAGTTCACTTCTGTGTGTTCTCATTCCTCTTTCGCCGACCGTTCACGCTTGTACCGGGATGCAAATCTTTGGGAGCGACACCATGCCATACACCAAGGAGAAAGGAGTTTCCCCAGTTGACGTCCTGACCGACGTTCGGTACCCATGCAGTGTGAATGGTAACATCTCATGCCAATCTTTGTAAGTGACAACCATCTTCTGCACAATCTTCTTAATATTCTTGTTAGTTTCCTCTACCGCGCCATTCATCTTTGGCCGGTATGGAGAAGAATAATGATGTTGAATCTTGAAGTCCTGGCACAGATCTGACATCATCTTGTTGTTTAGATTGTAACCATTATCAGTAATGATTCGCTCGGGCACTCCGTATCTGCAAATGATGTCTCTTTTCAGAAATCTGGCTACCACTTGACGAGTGACATTGGCATAAGACGGTGCTTCCACCCATTTGGTGAAGTAATCAATCGAAACCAAGATGAAGCGATGACCGTTTGAAGTAGTAGGCTCTATCTTCCCGATCATGTCAATTCCCCACATAGAAAAGGGCCAAGGAGATGACATGACATTGAGCGGGCTTGGAGGAACATGCACCTTGTCTGCATAAATTTGGCATTTGTGGCACTTACGGGCGTACGAACAATAGTCTGCATCCATTGTTAGCCAATAGTACCCTGATCTCAATAACTTCTTAGCCATTGCATGTCCTCCCACATGAGTACCGAAGGATCCCTCATGGACTTCCTGCATTAACAAGTTTGCTTCGTGTCTATCCACGCATCTGAGCAAGACCATGTCA
The DNA here is from genome assembly GCA_963966055.1 of Lathyrus aphaca. Taxonomy (NCBI): domain Eukaryota; kingdom Viridiplantae; phylum Streptophyta; class Magnoliopsida; order Fabales; family Fabaceae; genus Lathyrus; species Lathyrus aphaca. Next base: position 495,152,582 of record OZ014524.1, on the reverse strand, counting down.
AAGTTCCTCTTATACAGAACCCCGTCTGCATTCAAGAAGAAGCTAGCAGCAAGTCATCTCAAGGTCTTCTTGTCGTTGGATGATGCCCCAGCTGGGTATTCTTGTTTTTCCAGGAAAAGCTTGATATCAAAGTACCAAGGTTTCTCATCAGACACTACGTCTACAGAGAAAGCATAAGCTGATGCGTCAAGCCTGGAAATGTCAATCCTGGGCACATAGTTCCACCACAAGACTTTGATGGACGAAGAAAGAGTAGCCAATGCATCGGAAAATTGATTCTCATCTCGTGGTATATATTGAAGCTTAACTGTTGTGAAGAACGTCAACAGTCTTCTGGCATAATCCCTATAAGGAATTAAGTGTTCTTGATGTGTATACCACTTGCCGGTAACCTGGTTGATAACGAGGGCTGAATCTCCGAATATATCGAAGGGCTTAATCCTAAGATTAATGGCTTCCTCTATTCCAATTATGCACACCTCGTATTCCGCTTCATTGTTGGTGCAACCAAAAGTAATTCTGGCCGCGAAGGGAAAGTGAACACCTTCGGGAGTGATAAGAACAACACCAACTCCATGTCCGTTGATATTGACTGCCCCATCAAACATCAACTTCCATTTGGATTCAGGGTCAGGCCCCTCCTCCGGAAGTGGTTCCTCGCAATCTCTTGCTTTGAGGTACACGATGTCCTCATCAGGGAAATCAAACTTCATTGGCTGATAGTCGTCTTCAAGTGGTTGTTGTGCAAGATAATCTGACAATACACTTCCCTTGATGGCTTTCCGGGAAGTATATTGTATGTCATACTCTGTTAAGATCATTTTCCACCTTGCAACCCTTCCGGTTAATGCTGGTTTCTCGAAAATATACTTGACGGGGTCCATTTTTGAGATTAGCAATGTGGTATGGGTCAACATGTACTGTCTCAGACGACGAGCAGCCCATACCAAAGCGCAACAAGTTTTCTCGAGCAGTGAGTAACGAGATTCACAGTCGGTAGACTTTTTGCTAAGGTAGTAAATAGCATACTCTTTTCGACCAGACTTGTCATGTTGGCCTAGCACACACTCCATCGACCCTTCTAACACAGTCAAGTACATGATAAGTGGTTGTCCTGGAACTGGAGGCATTAGGATCGGAGGCTCCTGCAAATATTCTTTTATTTTCTCAAAGGCTCTTTGACAGTCCTCGTTCCACTTGATCGTTTGTTCTTTTCTTTACAATTTGAAGATTGGCTCTCATGTGGCAGTTAGATGAGATATAAACCGTGAAATGTAGTTCAATCTGCCTAAAAACCCACACACTTCTTTTTCTGTTTTCGGTGCAGGCATGTCTCGTATTGCTTTTACTTTTGCAGGATCTACCTCAATTTCCCTTTGGCTAACAATGAAACCCAACAACTTACCGGAACGCACTCCGAAAGTGCACTTGTTTGGATTCAACCTCAGTCTATACTTTATCAATCTATCAAACATCTTTTTGAGATTGACCAGATGCTCTTCTTCGTCCCGGTACTTGGCAATCATATCGTCCACATAGCATTCAATTTCTTTGTGTATCATATCGTGGAACAAAGTTACCATTTCCTGTTGGTACGTTGCCCCGACATTCTTCAATCTAAAGGGCATAACCTTATAAAAGAATGTACCCCACGGGGTAATGAACATCGTTTTCTCCATGTCTCCCAGTGCCATCTTGATCTTATTATACCCGGAGAAGCCATCCATGAAAGAAAATATCGAGAACTGAGTGGTGTTTTCTACCAACATATCAATGTGAGGTAATGGGAATTCATCCTTTGGACTTGCTCTGTTTAGATCCCGATAATCGACGCACATCCGGACCATGCCATCTTTCTTTGGTACAGGCACAATGTTAGCTACCCAAGGTGGGTAACTAGTTACAACAAGGAATCCAGCATCCCACTGCTTTTGAACTTCCTCCTTGATCTTCATCGCCATGTCAGGTCTAGTTCTTCTCAGCTTTTGTTTTACAGGAGGATAGTCTTCCTTTAGTGGCAGCTTGTGTACAACGATGTCGATATCTAAACCCGACATATCTTGATACGACCAGGCGAAGATATCCACATATTCACGTAGCATACCAATCAAATCCTTCTTTACCTTGGCCTGCAGACTAGCCCCAATCTTTATCTCTCTCTTTACATCCTCAGACCCGATGTTGACTATCTCTATTTCTTCCTGATGAGGCTGAATGACCCTTTCCTCTTGTTTCAACAACCTAGCCAATTCTTCCGGGAGTTCACAGTCTTCCTCAACCCCTTCATCAGCTTGGTAGACAGGATTGACGAAGTCATGCATAGTCATAGCAAGAACGTTATCACAATAATCTGAATGATCAACACTGCACAAATGATATGCTTATTTCAGAATCTGTTCTTTCAAAGGAGACGCAAACACACAAAAATACTGGAAAGAAAAACATTTCCATTTTATTTGTTTTTTTTTTGTGAATTTTTTTTAAAACGAAAGAAAGAGAACACAATTTTCTTGAAAAATATCCTTTATTTCATGGAAAAAGCAAATGCATTAAAACATGGTGGCCCTACATATGGATCCGTGCACCTTGGGCAAAGTGCAGGATTTGACATGCAGTATGATAAAATGGAAACAAAGAAAATTACTTTGACTGCCAAGTAACTTGAACAAAATCTTCAGCAAACCAGTTCCGGAGCTCCTCCCCAGGTACGCATGGGTGGATCCAGTTATCCAAGTCGCAGTCACTATCCCCATCTGCATCTGTTGCACAAATGACGTTGTGGTCGAGCATTCCAGCGCTTGTGAATGCTATGGGCTTACGGCCTTGAGACCGGTTGGATTGATCAGGTTGATAGGAGGCCCTGGGCGCTTCTGGATTGGACTACTTCCTTAGCTTGCTTGTAGGAGTGGATAGGAGTCCCTTCCTTCTCATTGCTCTGAACTGCAACAACTAGAGACAAAGTACTGACATTGACTGTCTCAAAAGCCTGGAAAAGTGTTTCATGGATCTCCCCGTCCATTTCCACGTACTTGAAGGTCGACAGATGGCTTACGAAAATATCCTCTTCTCCGCACATAGTAACAACCTGGCCGTCTACCACATACTTCAACTTCTGATGCAACGTGGATGTTACTGCGCCAACAACATGAATCCAAGGGTGTCCCAGCAAACAGCTATAAGTGGGTTGAATATCCATGACATAGAATGTGCTCTTGAACACCTGAGGCCCAATCTTCACCGGTAGCTCCACCTCCCCAAACAAAGATCTTCGGGATCCGTCAAAGGCTTTCACAATCAAGTCACTGGGTCGCCAAACGATGCCATCAATACTCAGCTTCATTAAGGCCTTCTTAGGGAGCATATTGAGAGAAGAGTCTGTATCTACCAGGACGTGTGATAAAATAGCACCCTTACATTCCATGGTGATATGTAAGGCTTTGTTGTGATTACGTCCCTCAGAAGTGAGATCTCTATCTGTGAATCCCAACCCATGGTTGGCGTTTACACTGCCCACCACAACCTCCAAGTAGTTGACAGTTATCTCTTATGGTACATACGCCATTTGCAAAACTTTTAACAAAGCTTCTTGGGGAGCTTAAGAACACATCAACAACAACAAAATGGATATCTTGGACGGGGTCAGATTCAGCTGTTCAACCACCTTATAGTCACTTTTCTTAATTATTCTCATGAATTCCTCAACTTCCTTTTCAAAAGTGCTCTGACTGGTAGCGGGAGTTGTCACCTCTTCAATTTCTATCTGCTTACCCTTAGCCTTTGCAGCAGCCTCGGCTTTAGGATCACCTCTAAGGACTTGAGGAGCAAAGAGACACCCACTCCGTGTAAATCCACCAACTCCTCCAACATTCACAATAGTCGGGTCAATTGTTACCGCTTTACTCTCCCACTTCTGACCTTCTACGTACACGTCTGAGCCATAGTGCCAAGGGACGGCCTTGTCATCAGCATATGGAACTGGTCCCAGAACAGTAATGGTAATTGGACTCACCTCTGGAACATAGATAGTCACCGGCTCTCTCCGGGAAGGAACTTCGACAGGATCAAAGTAAATGGTTACCGTAGACACACAATCACTTCTATGATTAACCCTATCAAACTGTAGAGACCCTTCATCGATCAAACACTGTAGCCCCGCTTTCAAATCCCCACAACCATTAGCTGAATTCGAACAACTCTCACAGTCAAAATCGCAACCTGGAAAAACATGCCCTTTCAATAATCTGTCTTTTACCACTAACAACAGAGTCTTCACTTCATCCACATTCAAGATCAGGTTCAACCTTTTGCCACTGTTGATAGCGTTTATCCTGGCCCCTCCATGATTTGGAATGGGGTTTGATGTAAAATTTGGAGGCGGTACGAAGTTAATTGCTTTTGAATCAATCAAGTCTTGGACTTTATGCTGTAATTCCCTGCACTACTCCGTTGAGTATCCAGGAGCCCCTGAATGAAATGTGCATCTTGCGTTAGCATCATACCCCACTGGAAGCTCTCCAGGTGGAGGTGGTGCTAATGTCCTCAACTGAACCAGATTCAAGTCTAACAATCTCTGGAGCAGAGTTGTGTACGTCATAGGGATGGCCTCGAGCACCCTATTAGTTGGACGAGCTTGTCTCTGTTGATAGGGTCTTTGCTGATAGTTATTGTGCTGCAGTGGTTGTTGTTGATGTTGTTGTTGTTGCATAGTACTTGTGGGGATGGTGACAGCTTCCACCTGCTCGTAAGATCCTCTGTATCCGCGGCCCCGACCTCGACTATACACAACATTAGTCTCTCCCTCCCTTCTTCTTGGAGGTCCACTGAGATCCTTTCTCACACCACTTGAGTTACCTACACCACTGTCTTGGATCTTCCCCATTTTCAGAAGGGTTTGACCCATTTCTCCAGCTATCACGATGTCATTAAACTTGGTCACTGAACAAGACGCCAGTCTCTAAATAAACACCCCTTGTAGTGTTCCCATAAACATGTCTGTCATTTCATTCTCTAACAAGGGAGGTTGTACTCGAGCAGCAAGCTGACGCCACCTCTGGGCGTACTCTTTGAACCCTTCTTTAGCACTCTGAGATATTGTCTGCAACTGGGTATGATTTGGAGCCATATCCAAATTATACTGATACTGCTTCACAAATTCCTCAGCTAAATCCTTCCAGCTTTGAATATTGACCCGACTCAGCTTCATGTACCATTCCAAAGAAACTCCTACAAGACTATCCTGGAAGTAATACATCCACAACTTTTCATCATTTGTATGCACAACAATCCTTCCCACAAAAGACTGAAGGTGAGTTTTCGGGCAAGCCGTACCATTGTACTTATCAAAAGTAGGGACCTTGAACTTGTAGGGAATTCTCACCCCTGGCACTAAGCCCAAATCAGTGATTTCAAACCCTAGAGGACTCTGAGACTGAATGGCGCGAATTTGCTCAGCCATTTCTTCAAATCGTCTATTCATATCAACCCTTTGGCCTTCCGCCTCATACAACAAGGTGAACTGCTCGTCCTGCCCATCCATCTGCATGTTATTCACTCCATCATTGATAATAGTGACCCCTGGCTGAACCACAGGGATTTTACCATGACAGGCGTCAGCCCCATTGCGATTACCTCCATCTGCTGTCCCATTATTCCTGGATTGATTGTTCTCTACCATTTTGCGCAAACGCTCTTGAGTTTGACCCATCCCATCCATGAGGGTCATGAAGTTGTCCATTCTTGTCCTCAAGTCAGCCAGATCTACTTGCATCTGCTCCATTGCTCTTTCTCTGTTTATCTTTGTAGGGTATCTGTGCACAATTGACTGTCTCTGAACCTTCTTGGGAGCTATAGTGCCTGAAAGTGACATGAACTTTAGAACACTGGAGAAATACCTGCAAAACAAAAAACAAGTTATATGCATGCAATGTAACTATTCTTGTTTTCATGTTCAGGCATTAATATGCCCCAGCTCTGGTATTCTTACAGAAAATACTCCAGAGGTCCTTTTGAAAGCTGGCTTTGTAAACTCTTTTGAGGAGTATTCAGACCCTGGTGTCTTAGGACCAACAACCTTGCTCATTCAGAAACGATAACTGGAAAGTATTATTGCATTACATGAATAGACTACCAACGAACAGAGTCATAGACATAAACAGCATTCCCGAAAGGGTTACAATTTAACACAAAAGACAGAAAGATAAAGCAAGACTCCTACAACAAGCCTGTAGGTAGTCTGGATACAATCAACAATAAATTAAAACCCTAGGCTAAAAGGAAGATCCAGGCTCCTCTTCTGCATTCGCCACCTCCGTCCGGTTCTTCTTGACGCCTGCTCTCAACTTAAGATTTGCAATCTCCTTCATTACATCCTTCAAGGCTAGTTGGCTTTGTTCCAATTGCCGACTCTTTTCCCTTCTTATCTTGTGAACTTGTTCGACATCTTCTTTCTTGAATGCCATCAGTGCTTCAAAGAATTCTTCCTTTTCTTTGTACTTCTTTTGCTCCTGTTCTCTTTGGCCCTGTAACCAAGTAATGGATTGACAAGCTACTCTGAGAGTCTTCACAATCTTCTTATGCTCCGCTTCTCCCTTTGACTCTGTTAAACCCAATCTCTGAAAATGAGCTTCTCTCCCGGCAAACTCCTTTTCTTTAGCTTCTAAGGTAGCCTGCGTCTTCTGTAGCTTTTCTTCTACTTCTTGCTTAGCATGATTGGTACGGTGGTACAAGCTAGCCATCTCAGAATTCTCTACCCGAACCTTGTGCAACTGAGCTTCCAACTTCTTGTAATCTTCAAGAGAAATAGTGGTTTGTACCGGTACCGCTTTTGGATATAGTGGAGCCTCAACCGAAAATGGAAGGAAGAAGGTATCAACCATACCTTGTATCCAAGCAGCAAAAGAGGGATAAGTCTTAGGGTCTACCTTTCCGAATTCTTTCTTACCCTCTCTAACATTTGTTTCCCAAGCTTGAGATACTCGAATAACCAACTGCTCATATCTTCATCCGGAAAATACAGAGCCCTAGCTATTTCTTATTTGACGGAGGATCCTTCAGTGGATAACCAAATTGCTTTCTAGACAGCACAGGGTTGTGACTTATCACTCCCTTCCTACTTAACAAAGGCACATAGGGAAACTCACCACACCTTGTAATAAACTCCTTTCCCACTAAGCTTCGGCTACATCCCCAAGCTATCAATCTTCTAGCCCACTTCCATTCTTGCTTAAGATCTTTAAACGGTCATGACTTCGGAAGCTTCTTAGCAAACCACTAAGCAAACAATGGAGCACAACAATTTACATACCCTTTTCTCTTCTCATTTCCGTGATGGGCACCGAAGTAAAAGTCTCCCAACAACATAGGCACCGGGTTCACTTTAATGAACAAGGTGATAGCCTCCAAACTTACCCATCCTTTTTCTCCTGGGAACAGACTTATCCCATAGACCATTAATGCTAACAGCACACTGAACTCTAACCATTTGACTCCCAAAGCAAACACGTGAGCTTCTGTGATAAGAAAATCCAGATTAAATCCCTTCCCCTTACTGGCTTCCAACTCCATCTTCACTCTAAGCATATTCAAATGACAAGTACCTGCAATGTCCTTGTATGGGGGACACTTCTCCGTAGCATAATAGGGAACACCATTCCTGATGGGAATCTTCAGAATGTCAGAAATCTCTTCCATAGTGGGGGCCAAGACGTAGTCAGCAAACACAAAAATTCTCAACTGAGGGTCATAAAACTGCAACAAAGAATGAAGATTATCTCTCTGATCGATAGTGGGTTTGTTCATGTAACCCAAAATCTTCCCATACTAGCTTCTGAAATCATCTGAAACCTTGTCACTCATCAAGCCCACCAGTTTCTGAATATCCTCGGTTTTTGGTTGTGGGAAAGTGTAATGCGCATTCCTTTTTCTGGGTATCTCTTGGACTTATGTCATCTGGAGGAACAATGAATACCATACCTGGGTACAAAGACTAAATGCTAACTTGAATTGGAAACACAAATAGTTAATGCGAGTATGATGCGATGCAAAATGCAATGCATGCATATGATCAATGACCGGGACTGTCTGGATATGGAACACTGGACCCAAGTGACCAAGATCCAAGATCCTCTGAATAAAGCCCCATGAACAAGAATTCAGTCTCAAAAGCCCCAAAATCATACATCAGATGACTTAAGAACTCCAAAATCCATGTAGCTTTATCGAATCATAGAACTATACTGGCAATGAGGTATGATGAGGTCAAGGGTTCCTACAAACCTGTAAACCCCTCCCAATCTCACAGGTGTGCTCCGGGTCAAACATCACGGACTCTCAAAGCCGAATAACAATAATACATTCACCATTTCCGAGAAATGGCTCATGACCAAATCAGCGTGAGTCCGGGAAAACAAGCATCCTTTATAAGTTCCCAGCTTCAAGCTTTGAAATCGAGAAACAATAGTGCATTCATCCCGAAGGGTATAATACTATCGTCATACGACCAGATGCTTTGACTGAGTTCCTATAAAAGAACCAGGCCATCCTATGCGAGTTCCCGGTGGGCCCTCGGGTGCGAATGGGTTTGCCACAAAATGTGGTCTGCCACTGTCACCACTGGAGAGGGATGTTTCCACAAAGGTCCTCAATGATCGGTCCCAGATGCACATAACTATCGAGGTTGTGTATGACCCCAGAAAGATTTCGGCATCAATACATTTCCAAGACAGTCGCAAGTCTGGGTGTGGAACTCACTACTACCAATATAGCAAGATGCCATGAAGCCAAAGTGACTATCCACTCTAAGTCCTAGGGTGCACTCGAGCCCCGGTTACGAGCTCACCTCTCAGTAACATTTCCCAATCCCACAGAAAAAAGGAAACCAGCATCCAGACAGTCCAGTATAATATGATGCATGAAAATAAATACTGAAAACTGTAAATAGAGCTGTAAATAAAACTGTAAATAAAAAACAATAAAATAAACATGCAACAACAAACAATCAACACCCAACGAAACAGAAACACGCAAGCGCTAGGATTGACTCTAAAGGGGAACCAGAGATACTCTGGTTAGGGCATCCCCAGCAGATTCGCCAGCTGTCGCTCCCTGGATTTCCATCCTGGTACAAACACGAAAGTGGCGCGGAAGAGGGTAGAGTCGCCAGCCAGGCATTTTTATCCCGAAGAAACGGGAATGGTAATGCTGCACAAACCGAAGAAAAGAAAAGGAAGGACACAGGTCCTGCGAACCAAAGAGACTGAGTTCGGGAGTCGGTTACGACCTGGGAAGGTATTAGCACCCCAGATCGTCCGCCGTACCCAACGAGATCCACGCTTGCAAAGAAATTGTTTCAAAGGGTGAAGAAAAGAAAGCTGCTGCAAAAAGAAAGACTGGAACTAGAGAAAAGAAAAGAAAGGGGGAAAATGTAGGGAAAATAAAAGAGTGCTCCAACGGGCCCTACCCCGCTGCCTACGTACCTCATCTGGATAATGAGGATCAGAGTCGACATAGTTCCCCTAACTAGGGGTGGAAAAGATTGCTTATGAATTAAGGCTTGAACTGCCTATGTCAATGCTCAGGTGTTGCAGGCTCGGACGACGAGTGCGTAACCGTCTTACAAAATGACAAGTAGGAGCAAGTTCGCGGACGGAGCAAAGGAGATGAGAAAAGAATTCCCGAAGGAGAGACGCTTATTGTTTGTTTGTGTTATTTAGAGTTTTTTATTGGTGTGGCACAAAAGAATGAACTCAAACTCTTTTCCATGGAATGTGTACTTGCTACTACATTCCAAGATGGAATAATAGAACTAGCACACCAAGTAAGGAGATTTTATTAGGTGTTTTAGTGATGAAAAATGAAGAAGTATTTTTTAGGGTTTTTTCTTGATGAAGATGACCTCATGATCCGACTTATGCATTATGCTAGACAAATGCACTATTCCGAGATGGAATGAATACATATGCCCCATGGGATAAGGCTATTACACAAGAAATCACTTCTTTCTTTATTAATATTTTTTAGGTTTTGTTTTGAGATGAGAAGAGAAAGAAAACCAAAGGAGCAAAAGGCAAAAGTATAATGGGTAAAGACTAATCCTAATATTAGCATGCAACAAAATGGTCCTAAGGTTAGTGAGGTTTTAACTATCCTAAGAGAAAAGAAGAACCAAAGAGGAGCAAAAGAGAGGAAAAGAAAGCTAGCAAGCAACTTACTCCTCTAAAGGAGATAAGTTGCTCCTAAAGGGGGAGGAAAAGAATTGGATCATATGATGGCATAAGGCACATCAAAAACCACAAAGAGAAAGCAACTTGAAAAGGAAAGGGGAAGAGATGAAATGTAAATAAACATCCGAACTTCACTTACCATGAGCCCCTGCAAGTGTTAGCAAAAATCCAACATATGTTCATCAACAAAATTCATGGAAATGGCATGCTCAAAGCTCACATCAACAAAGATCATACAACATGCCAAACATTGAACATACAAGCATTTACGCGTCGAGGACATGGAAGCATGCACCAACCAGCAAGCAAATCACCCTAAACTAGCATATTCAATGATCATACAGTGATCCATGACCATTAAAACATGTAAGGGGAACAAACAAGCTCAAAACAGCTCCAAAATGGAATTCTGCATCAGTGTTAACCGGTTAACCAGTTCAAAACTGCAACAAATTACACATAAAAAAGACGCGTTAACGAGTTAACACTGTCAAAACAGCAACACATCCTGCATGAAAATCAGCTCAAACCAGCTTATCCAAATAATCTCACACCAGACCAGCAATCAATTATGCATGAAATAAATGGATCAATTCACATTAGTTAACATCATTAAGCTCATGGACATTAGCACACGGATCCGATTACAAATCAACCAATCAATTCAAGCAACACAAGCAAATACACAAGCACATGGTGGATCTAAAGCATAAGCATGCAATTAAGCTAAAACAGAGCTAGATCTGAATTTAACCAACCTACAAAGCTGAGGTATGCTTTGGTAGTTGTTGTTTGAGCTGGAAATGAGAGATCTCGCGGAAAACTTTGAAGATCCGGTGCTAAGCTTCACACTCCATGCAAAATAAATGCAAGCAAAGGGTCTTGATGCAGAATTTTGACTCCAAAAGCACTTTTAATCTCCAAACCAGATCTGATCCAAGCAGTAAACCAACAAAAATGATGCAAAGAAGCTATGGATGGAGGTCTAGTTCCAAGAACATCTACCGGGGCAACGCCTTATCAGCTTGTGTATGTTATGGAAGTCGTTCTACCTGTTGAGGTTGAGTTTCCCTCCTTGCGGGTAATAATGGATGTGAAACTGGACGAAGCAGAATGGGTCCAATCTCATTATAATCAACTAAGCCAGATTTAAGAAAAGAGATTAGCAACTATTTGTCATGGTCAGTTATATCAGAAACGGATGAAAAGAGCCTTCGATCAAAAGGTGAGACCTCGGGAATATCAAGTGGGTGAGCTTGTACTGAAAAGAATCATTCCTCCTCATACAGACCACAGGGGCAAGTGGACGCCAAACTATGAAGGTCCTTACGTGATAACTAAAGTCTTCTTAGGCGGAGCACTGATGCTCGCAACCATGGATGGCGAAAATTTCCTATCTCATGTGAATTCAAATGCAGTTAAAAAATACTTCGCATAAATGACCCGCTGGACGTAAAATAGAATGTAAGTCTAGGAAAAAAACAAGGCATCCCGGCGAATCAATAACAGAATAAAAGACTCGGGAAAAAATAAGGGAAAATTATTTAAAAAAATGTGTACACCCACTGAGTTGAAAAGCCACATCGGACAGCTCAGGCAAAAATGGGTATCCCAGTGGATTGAAAACCTAAAAGGGCGATCCACGCAAAATCAGGGAACAAGCGAACAACTGCATTCTGAATTCATCTGTATTACTGTAACACGGTGGGAGAACTGACTTTAGTTATGTTGCGGATAGCAAGAGTCGCCACCGACTTTTATTTTATCCAAAGGAAAGGCATAAAAGAACAGGAAAGACCTTTTAAAAGATTTTTGGGTCCGGGGGGTAGGTTATGTAAAGGGAAGGTGTTAACACCCTTTACATCCATGGTTATCCATGGGCTCTTAGTTACTTAGCTCACTTTGAATTGTTTTTGAAAATGTGAAGTGTGTGAATAGAAACTTTCATAGGAGTTTGATAATGATCCATGTACGGATGCGTAAAAAACTTGTATTTGAAAATTGTTTGAAATTGTGAAATGTTTGAAATTGTTTTGAAGTAGTGAGCAAGTAACTATGAGGAACCTACCCTAAAGTTAAGTCTTTCTGTTCTTTATCCTTTAAATGGTAAGACTATCCCTATTATTAAGGAATAGGTAGTCATTACCTTGGATGTTAAGGGACAAGCGTAGGGTCATCGTATGGTCAATGAAGGCAACTTAAGGGATGTCTTTAGCAATTCGTAGGGACTATCATCATTTATTCGAAGGGACAAGATCATTACTCCGTAGGCAACCTCGAAGGGACTTGATCTTTTAAGTTTATAGGGACTTGATGATTTTTCTGTTTGAAGGGACTTTGCTTAAGACACCCCTATTTTCGAGGGACTTGACCATTTAAAGAAGGCAACCAAGAGGAATACCCTAGGAAGTGCAGATGGCGATCAAAGATCGACTTACGTGTGTGAATGATTTATTTTCAGATATTTAATCTTATTTAATTAGTTTTCTAAATTTAATTAATTACAATTATTTTTCACTCCGTATTTACTAACCACGCAATTATATTTACGAAAATAAATGGCAGAAAATTAAAGGCAAATACAAGAAATTCCTAAACTATTACAACGCTTCGGGGTAGATACATAAAAATAATGGCAGAAAAATAAATGATGGTAAAAACTTCAGTATAATAACAAGACATGTTATATGAATAACATAAAAATGAGGACAAAAAGTTTTAGTGTTTGAGAAAATCTTTAAAGGTTTGAGAAAAAGTTTTAAGGGTTAAAATTAAAAAAATATGGTTAATATATAAAAAAAAGTTTTATTAGGAAAATTTAAGGTTTATTAAGAAAATCCTAATCTAATTAAAAATTAATTAATTTACCCTAATTTTAACTTAATAAAAGAAACTATATACAAAATACTATTATTATTATAAGAAAAAGTTTATTTGATTAATTAGTTTTTTTTTAACTTAATGATCTAAGTCCATATTGATTTTCATTCAGTTCTTGGCACGCCCTAAATTACTAACCACACAGGGAATAATAAAAATAAATAGAGGCAGAAATTTAAAGACAGAAAATAAAAATTCCTACACTATTACATGGCTTCGGGATAGTTACATAATAATTAGGCGAAAAATAACACTAAATTATTACATCAAGGAGACAGTTACATAATTATAAGGCGAAAAATAAAAACTGAATTATTACAAATATGAAACAGTTACATAATATGATAAACATTAAATGAATAACATAAAAATGAGTTAGAGTTAGAGTGAAAATTAGAGTTCAAGGTTTATAGAGGAAATTATTAGGATTAAAAAAAAATTGGGTTAGTGAAAAAAGTTAAGGTTGAACACATTAAAATTCATAAAGAAAATATATAATCAGTTTTAGAGAAGTAATTAAGGTTTATATAAAAAATTTAAGGTTTAGGAAAAGAACAGGGTTAAAAGTTTAATGGAAAAAAAAAGTTTATGGTTTAGAGAAAATAACACGGTTAAAGTTTATAATAAATTTGTAAGGTTTACATGAAAAATTAAGGTTTATGAAAAGTTTGAGGTTTTAGGGAAAAAATCAGAGTTGTTAGTTATCTTTGCAAATCTAGGTATATAACAAAAAAAATATGGATTAAAAAAAGAACAACGACATTGCTAACGCAAAAATTTGCGATCATCGCCATTAGATCGGATCAACACAAGTGTCACGCATCATACACACAAATGTGTAAACAGCGTATCGACACGATCCAATCCCAGTAATCTAACAAAAACTAAAACCAAACTATATTATATATTATATTAATATTACATTGTATAATATATATATATATATATATATATGTATATATAATAAGTAAAAAATAAAAGTAAAGTTAAGATTCAAAAACAAAAACGTACACATATTTTACAGTATGTATTAGTAAGACATGAGATATTAGGCATATATATTATAAAAAAAAAAACTTAAACACATATAATACACACATGTATGTTAACTAAAGAAAATCAATTGATTTTATGTATATCGAAAAAAACAAAACGGCACACATATGTGTATGTAAATTTTGAAATGCAGTATATGTTTGAAACAGGTATATATTATACGGACGTAATGCATCTGTATTAGTAGAAACATGATACTATAAACATGGCCAAGACAATAAATCTATATGCTTAGTAATAGAAAAGAAACTATGTACCGGCGGCAATAAAAAAATAAATTGAGACTTAACCGATGCGTTGTTTCTCTATCCCACTCTCTTTTCTTTTTTTTTTTTTTTTCGATCCCCTTAGCAGCACACAACATAAGTATATATAGGGACCAATTAGGGTTAGTGATAATGGGCCTCAATGTTTATTTTGAAACTTAAATAAAATATTAAATTAAAAACTGAATATAGTTAAATAATTATAATTAAAATTAAAACTAATACTCCTATTTATTTATTTTAGACACAATGTAAAAATAAACAGACTAAAAAAAAAAGTCGGGCGCCAAAATGCTCGAAAAAATAAAATGAACATGTCAAAATAATCAGCGCGAAATAAATGACTCGGAAAAGTACAACGTTTGGTCGGATTTTGAAATAAAAATTATGGCCATTTAAACTGCTCAGACTGATCAACATATGACCAAAAATAGTCGTAAAAATATTTTTAGCATGTCAGGTTAACCTACGTGAACCGTAGATTAATATTACTGACGTTTGCAAATTTAAATGCGATATTTTTTGTTTACTAGTTTTAGGCATAATTAAAAATTAATTTGACCAGTCCGTCTGTAAATTCCGAGAAATTATTCCGGCTAATATTAAGACGAAATACATGTTATGCTATGAAGATGATGCAAATGAATGCGAGACAAAAAGTCAGTTAGAGTTAAAAATAGAGGGCAAATTTTGGGGTGCAACAGTTGCCCCTGTTCAATTTTCTGAAACCTGAAGGGTTAGATTGGTATGTTTGCCAGTCGTGACCTGGAAGGTTGAAGGGGATTGAACACAAAAGCCCAAAAATTTGCACTCACCGGTGCGTAAACTGATATTGATGGTTGGTTGTATATGCTTGAGTGGGCTTAAAGATGCCACTTGGAGAAAAGTTCTTCAGATACATTTCTTGGAGGATAAAGCAGTCCAAAATATGGAGATATAATGATAGCTTTCAAGAGGATAAAGCAGTCCTGAGGTAATAATATGCTTTTCAAGAGGATGAAGCAGTCCTGAGGTAATGATGATAGTTTTCAGGAGGATGAAGCAATCCTGATGTAGTGATATGTTTTCAGGAGGATGAAGCAGTCCTGATGTAGTGATGTGATTTCAGGAGGATGAAGCAATCCTGATGTACTAGAAGTTTTCAGGAGGATAAAGCAATCCTGAGGGATGATATGCTTTCAGGAGGATAAAGCAATCCTGAAGGATGATATGCTTTCAGGAGGATAAAGCAGTCCTGACGTAGTAATGATAACTTTCAGGAGGATAAAGCAATCCTGATGGATGATATGCTTTCAGGAGGATGAAGCAATCCTGAAGGACAAGAAGCTTTCAGGAGGATAAAGCAATCCTGAGGGATGATAACTTTCAGGAGGATAAAGCAGTCCTGAGGTAATAAGAAGCTGTCAGGAGGATAAAGCAGTCCTGAGGTAATAGTATGCTTTCAGGAGGATAAAGCAGTCCTGATAATCACAAGTCTGTTTGCTGGAGAATTAACCTGAAAACAAGGTAGCATTCTATATGGTAGCATTAGTTTATGCATTATGTATGCATGTATAATATGATGCACCTAAGTAATGTATTATGTATCTATGGATATGTATGTTATGGTATGATGTAAATGATGTATGTATGATATGATGCTGCTGGAAGCGTCTGGATATCTTCGTATAACAACTGCTGGCCAGGGAAAATAAATCCCGATTCGTTGTTGAAGAATATGAGGAACTCGTTCCCGTCTTGTTTGATAATATATTATACATAACCTTCTATCTGCTGGGGATAGCAAGGTATATATAATCTCCCGTCTGCTGGGGGATAATAAGGTATACATAACCTTCGTCTTCGTTTGATAGTAGGGTAGATATAACCTCCGTCTTCGTTCGTCGTACCCTTATTGGAAAGTAAATTCCCGTATATCCGTATGAGGATAAAAGAGATGGATATAAATTCCAGGGGAGATGTGACTTTATGAAGATGGATTTGTCCTACTGAGGATTTGTAACTGTCTTGTGGGGATGAACTGGCGAAGCTTCGTTGAATTCCTACCTCGTTCATCCTTAGTAAATACTATTACTGCATTTTCATGCATTTCTGGTAAACATCAATCATATTAAGCACTTATGCATTTCTTGTAAACATCAATCATATTAAGCATTCATGCATTTTTGGTAAACATCAATCATATTCAAAGTCATACATTCAAACACAACCAATGGACGTTTCGCTTATGTAAATAGGGTAAAAGTAAATCTGGATTCAAAAGATGGAATTTATTTATATCAAAAAGTGACCCATACACGGGTAAATTTGTACAAAGAGACATAAACCTTAGTAAGAGGATTTTGTCATAAAATTTTACAAAACAAATAAAATCAGCTATATGGGAAATAATCCTATTGAGTTTCAATTCCACTATTGCCATTATCTTCAAGTATCTCATCTTCTGTTGTTGAGACGGAAACAATTGGATTGAGCTTTATCTGTTCAAGCTTGAGTAAGTAACACAACTGGTTGCAGTTTCATGGGTGATCCAAACGAGACATAGTCATACGCTTTAATCCCTAACTTTTGCCTGGATTGCCCTTTCAGGTTTTCAATCCACCGGGATACCCTTTTTTGCCCAAGCCGCCTTTTCAGGTTTTCGACTTGCCAGGTGTACATCTTTTTATATATATCCCTAATTTTTGCCCAAACCCTTTTGGTTTGCCGGGATGCCCTTATTTTTGCCTAGGCCAGTCAACCTAGCGGGTCTCTTTTTATGCGTAGTATTTTTTAACTATGTCTGCGTTTACAGGCTGTGGGAAGTCTTCACCATCCATTGTAGTGAGTATCATGGCACCTCCTGAGAACACTGTCTTGACTACAAATGGTCCTTCATATGTTGGAGTCCACTTGCCCCTAGGATCACCCTGTGGTAATATGATACGCTTGATTACCAAGTCACCAGCCTGATATACCTTGGGCTTAACCTTCTTGTTAAAATCTTTGATCATTCGTTTCTGGTACATCTGGCCATGACAAACTGCTGCTAACCTCTTCTCATCAATCAAATTTATCTGGTCAAGTCGAGTCTGAATCCACTCATCTTCATCCAAGCCTGCATCCTTCATAATTCTTAAGGAGGGAATCTGAACTTCAATGGGCAGAACTGCTTCCATACCATAGACTAAGGAGAATGGGGTTGCCCCTGTTGAAGTACGTATTGTGGTACGATAACCATGAAGAGCAAACGGTAACATCTCATGCCAATCCTTGTAAGTAACAGTCATCTTCTGTACGATCTTCTTGATGTTCTTATTAGCAGCTTCAACTGCCCCATTCATCTTTGGACGATACGGAGAAGAGTTGTGATGCTTAATCTTGAACTGCGTGCAGAGATCAGTAATCATAGTGTTGTTTAGATTAGAGCCATTGTCAGTAATAATCCTTTCAGGGATGCCATACCTACATATGAGATTATTCTTAATGAATCGAGCCACAACATTCTTGGTAACAGATGCAAATGAAGCTGCCTCTACCCACTTCGTGAAGTAATCAATAGCGACCAAGATGAAACGATGCCCATTAGAAGCAGTAGGCTTGATCTCACCAATCACATCAATGCCCCACATGGAAAAGGGTCAAGGAGCAGTCAACACATTCAATGGTGATGGAGGTATATGAACTTTATCAGCATAAATTTGACACTTGTGACAAGTTCTGGAGTGTTGATAGCAATCAGCTTCCATGGTAGACCAATAGTAACCTGCTCTCAATATCTTCTTTGCCATAGTATGACCACTAGAATGAGTGCCAAAGATCCCATCATGCATATCTTCCATAATCTCAATTGCCTCCTTCTTATCCACACAACGAAGCAAAGTTGAATCATGATTGCGTTTGTACAGAATCCCATTACTCAGAAAGAACTTGGCGGAAAACCTTCTCAGAAACTTCCTATCTTTGACAGATGCCCCTTCAGGGTACTCCTGAGCTTCAAGATATCTTTTCACTTCATAGAACCAAGGCTTCTCTTCTGCCCCTTCTGTGTCAATCTCATTGCAGTATGCAGGCTTTTCAAATCTATCAATAGTAATCTTGGGAGCTTCATCATCCCAACTGATCTCAAACATGGATGCGATGGTGGCCAACGCATCTGCCAACTGATTTTCTCTTCGTGGAATATGTCCAAAGGTAATCTCTTTGAAATGTGGGATCAAAGACAACACATGCTCTCTGTAAGGAATGAGATTATCATGCTTGGTATCCCAATCTCCTTTAATCTGACTTATTACCAGGGCTGAATCTCCATACACGTCAAGGCAGTGAATTTTCATATCAATAGCAGCTTTAATACCCAGGATACATGCCTCATACTCAGCCATGTTATTGGTACAATAGAAACACAGTCTGGCAGTAATCGGGGTATGACAACCTTTAGGGGAACTAATCACAACACCAACACCATTACCAAGTGCATTTGAGGCACCATCAAAAACCATAGTCCATCGGGATCCTTGTTCAGGTCCGTCATATTGTCCAGGTTCTTTGGTAATAATCATAATGTCTTCATCGGGAAACTCAAAACTCATTGACTGGTAATCATCCACTGCTTGATGAGCCAAATGGTCAGCCACAACACTTCCTTTAATGGCCTTCTGAGTAGTATACTGTATATCATATTCGGTCAATATCATTTGCCATCTTGCAATTCTTCCGGAGAGAGCAGGTTTCTCAAATATGTACTTAATTGGATCCATCTTTGAAATCAATAAGGTAGTATGAGTCAACATATACTGTCTTAGTCGGCGAGCAGCCCATGCCAAAGCGCAGCAAGTTTTCTCAAGCAGTGAGTATCTTGTTTCACAGTCGGTAAACTTTTTGCTAAGGTAGTATATTGCCTGCTCTTTTCGACCAGACTCGTCATGTTGCCCCAACACACACCCCATTGAGTTGTCTAACACAGTTAAGTACATAATCAAGGGTCTTCCATCAACTGGTGGCATCAAAATTGGAGGTTCTAGCAGATATCTCTTGATTTCATCAAAGGCAGTCTGGCACTCATCATTCCATTCCATCACCTGATCTTTCTTCAACAACTTGAAGATTGGCTCACAGATGGCAGTTAACTGGGAAATAAATCTTGCAATGTAATTCAACCGTCCCAAGAAACCTCTAACCTCCTTCTCAGTACGGGGAGCTGGCATCTCTCGTATAGCTTTCACTTTTGCAGGATCCACTTCAATACCTTTTCCACTGACAATGAAACCCAAGAGCTTTCCAGATCTAACTCCAAAAGTACACTTGTTTGGATTTAATCTCAACTTGTATTTCTTCAACCTCTCAAACAATTTATGCAAATGATTAAGATGTTGCTCTTCATTCTGAGACCTGGCTATCATATCATCCACATATACCTCTATCTCATGATGAATCATATCATGAAACAAAGCCACCATAGCACGCTGATATGTTGCCCCTGCATTCTTCAAACCAAATGGCATCACCTTATAACAAAAAGTGCCCCACTGTGTAACAAAAGATGTCTTCTCCATATCTTCAGGAGCCATCTTGATTTGATTGTAACCAGAGAAACCATCCATAAAAGAGAATACCCTATGCTGAGCAGTGTTGTCTACCAGAACATCAATATGAGGAAGTGGAAAATCATCTTTGGGGCTAGCCTTGTTCAAATCTCTGTAGTCCACACACATACGTACCTTACCATCTTTCTTAGGAACCGGCACCACATTTGCAATCCACTGAGGATAAGAAGTTACTGCTAAGAACCCTGCATTGAACTGTTTCATTACCTCTTCTTTGATCTTCTCTGACATCTCAGGACGCATACGACGAACCTTCTGCTTCCTTGGACGACAATCTTCTTTCACTGGTAAACGGTGAACCACAATGTCTGTATCCAACCCTGGCATATCTTCATAAGACCAAGCAAAGATCTTCACATAGTCACGTAACATCTGAATCAATCTGCTCTTGACACTGTCCTCTAAATCAGCCCCTATCTTGACCTCTTTTCTGTTTTCTTCAGTTCCCAGATTCACAATTTCGACTGGCTCTTCATGTGGCTGTATAGCTTTCTCTTCTTGTTGTAACAACCTAGCAAGCTCTACAGGTACTTCACAATCGTCCTCATTTCCGTCTTCAGTTTGATAGATCGGATTCTCGAAATTATAATTGGCAATAGTAGAACTGTTATCAACAGGATCCAGAGTGGATGAGGATCTGCATTTTAGTGATGTGGGTGTGTGTAAGAACACATAGCTGATAAAGCAAAAATAAAAGAAAAGAAAGACAAGGAACACAATATTTACTAAAACGAAACGTCCACTGATTTTATTGAATGAAGTATGCAAATGAAATGACAGCCCGCAACAAGCACACCATTGTGCCTCGGGTAAGGCACAAGGCTTGAGAGTTTAATTGTTCAAGAAATTACAAACTTAAAAGCAACAACACAGTAATAGTATTTACTCCTGACTAAAGGAGATAGGGATAACATCTTCAGCTTTCCAATTATTGAGTCCAGCACCCACAGTAGGAAAAATCCAAGCATCCAAGTTGTAGTCTTCATCATAGTCTCCCACAGTATTGATCTGGTTCTTCATAACCCCTTGATTGGTGATACGAACAGCACGAGCACGACGAACAACCTTCTGGGACTCTGCAGTGAAACCCAAACCAAACTTGTCAGATTTATATGGAATATCAGGAAGCTGACCCCAAATAGTACAACCACCTTCATCCACCACAGCTCTAGCATCATTGAGGGAGGCCATTGCCATTGTTGGAGGTACTCTGGTAACCACAGGAACTTTCTTCGCAACAGGAGGAGCTACATAATCATTAACAATCCAGGGAACCACTTCAAACGTCTGACACGGAGTTTCAATGTATTCACCTTCCATTTCCAGATACTTGAAAGTGTTTACATGGCTGACAAAGTATTCTTCTTCTCCATAGACAGTAACAACCTTTCCATCCACCGGATATCTCAACTTTTGGTGTAATGTAGAGGTTACAGCACCTGCCCCATGGATCCAGGGACGACCAAGAAGACAAGAGTACGAAGGACGAATATCCATCACATAAAATGTAGCAGTAAAAACTTGGGAACCAACTTTAATTGGAAGATCAATTTCCCCATGTACTACTCTTCTAGAACCATCAAAAGCCTTCACCACAATATTACTGGGCTTCAGCACAACATCTTCAGGACTCAGCTTATTTAGGACTTCCTTGGGCAACACATTCAGAGAGGAACCATTGTCTATCAGCACATGTGACAGGGTAGTGCCCCTGCATTCAATTGAGATATGCAAGGCCCTGTTATGATCCCTCTTGGCAGGGGTCAAATCAGCATCAGAAAACCCTAACCCATTATCATAGGTCAGGTGGGCAACACAATTCTCAAACTGGTCAACAGAAATAGCATTGGGTACATGAGCAGTCTTCAGAAACTTGATCAAGGACTTGGCATGAGCCTCAGAACACAACAACAAGGACAACATAGAAATCTTTGAGGGAGTATGCCCCAATTGATCAACAATGTCATAATCACTCTTGCGAATGATTTTCAATACTTCTTCCATCTGCTTAGAGAGATCATCAGCAGCTGGCACATTAGTAGATACAGGCTCAATAACAGGACCTTTGCCCCGAGCATCAGTGGTGGACGTAGCAGCAGGAGTAACTGCATTCTTAGAAGTAACTGGAGATGAGAAGACTCTTCCACTACGTGTGATCTTGCTAGATCCAGCAATATTATCAATATCAACAGGCACATCAGCTAAGGGCTCTTGCTTAACACCATGGATGTAAACATCAGACCCATAGTGCCAAGGCACAGCTTTATCAGATGTATAAGGAATAGGACCAGGAGTAGTAATGACCATAGGAGCAACTCTGGCTTCAGCAACAACTTTCACAGGACCTTCAGCAGTAATCTTGATTGGACCCTGATGGGTGATTTTAATAGGTCTCTTTGAAGTGATTCTTACCGGTACTTTGTCAACCATATCAACCTCTTCAATCTTCCTACCTTGAGTAAGATGATCCACCATACTTTCTACAGAAGATGGTCTTCTTTCAAACACTATAGTATACTTATCCATGAGACGTTGAATTCCATCTCTCAATCTGAAGCAACTATCTGGCTTATAGGTACAGTACAAACAATCTTCACGACAACCTGGAAAGAACCCAACTTGTACTAATTTTTTCTTGATAACAGACAATGGTGTGGTCAACTCCATAACTGAATAGACATGTAGATCTTCATCAATGGCATTGACAATCTTCTCGTGATTTGGCATTGGAGCAGTAATCACATTTGGAGTACCTGGTGGGTCAAACTCAATCTCTCCAGCCTCAATCATATCTTGAATTTTGTTCTTCAAGACCCAGCAGTTATTAGTATCATGACCCTGACAGTTTGAATGATATGCACATCGTGCATTGGGGTTGTACCTGGGTGAGGTAACATTAGGATTCTGAGGAGCCTCTTTCAGAGTAATAAGTTCAGCCTTCAACAAGTGTTGCAATGCCTGAGCCATTGACATGTTGATCTTAGTGAACTGTCTTCTAGCCCTCTGTTGGTTGCCCTGTGGCTGCTCTGTTGTTGCAGGAGTTGGATTTGAAATATGAACTGCACTAACAGACTGATGCCTTCTGTTACGATCAGGCTGACCATAAACGGCATTGGATTCTTTCTTCCCAGTGGGAGGCTTCTTTGTAGCACCTGATGAAGAAGTGCCCACTTGGATCTTGCCATTCTTTATACCATTTTCTACTCGCTCTCCTGTCATGATCAACTCAGTGAAGCCAGATGATGAGCTTCCAATGAGATGACTGTAAAACGGACCATTCAGCGTACACATGAACATATCAACCAATTCCCTATCAGTCAAAGGGGGTTGTACTCTTCCAGCTAAATCTCTCCACTTCTGAGCATACTCCTTAAAACTTTCTTTGGCACCCATAGACATGCTCTGAAGCTGCATGCGAGTGGGGGCTAAGTCAGCATTGTATTGATACTGCTTATAGAAAGCTTCAGCAAGATCATTCCAATCCCTGATGTTGACACTCTCCAACTGATAATACCACTCCAACTGAGCTCTAGATAAGCTCTCTTGAAAAAAGTGGATCCACAATTTCTTATCAGTAGTGTGAGGTTGAATTCTTCTGACATAAGACCTCAGATGCAGCTTGGGACAAGAGACCCCATCATAAACAACAAAGGTAGGAACCTTGAAACCAATGGGTATGACTACCCCAGATATCAAACTCAAATCCTCAAAATCCAGCCCAGATGATTTTTACAACTCCATAGCATCCATCCTATCCACCAGCATCTTGAATTTGTCTTCATTAGGCTCATGGTAGTAATTAGCCTCAGAATCAGAGTCCCCCATAGTGTTATGGAGACTGCCTCCCTCTCTTTCAGACTCTTCAGATTCATAGTCTTCAACTGGTTCTTTGGTCTTGGCAAGACCTTTGAACCTTCTTCCCATGTTGATCAGGCCACCTGACCTTCTAGTCTTCTTAGTCTTCTTGGCCAGCAGCGTCTTCAATTCATCCTGCCCCTTAGTCAGGTTCAGGATCAGCTCTTGGAACTGTGCATTTTGTGTCTGGAGATCCTTAACTGATTGTTCAAGAGCCATTGCTGAAATAAACAGCGAGAAGATGAGAAACCTGTGCACAATTATAAACCTGTGATGCAATGAGATGATGTGTGAATGCATATGCAATGTTTTAAAGGACCACAGGATTTAAATTTGCTTAAACAAACACAAAAGTAAACTTTTATTAGTAATAAATTTGTTTTGCCTTTTAGGCTTACAAAAAATGAAATGAAATAAATACAAAAGATGGGGTTTTAAGTCTCCCATGGACGTTTCCTCTTTGTGTTGAGGTATGAGTTGAGATTCCGTTCCTCATGAAGTTGCTTTGTTAGTTCCAGGATTATTTCTTGGCTTGCTTTGTAATGAGCCTCGAAAGTATCCCTTTGCTCTTTCAGTTGGATCCAGGATCTCTGTAAGTCTTCCCTGTCAGTAGGCATGTCTGGGTGAAGGATGGTATAAGCAGTGTCTCCTTCAGCAACAGGTTCCATGGTAACTGGCAGGATAGCAGGATATGGCATCATGAGAGTCTGAGCATGAGATCGCACCCATCTGAGATAAGCTTCCATAGGAATAGTATACTTAGGTTCCAGTGTCTTGCTGTCAATCCTGTTTACTTTTCCCCAGGCTCGTATGAATCTCTGACGGTAACCTTGAAGATCGTTGTCGTAGTCAAACACAATGCCCTGGATTAACATGTCATGTGGACCATCACTCCGAGCATAACCAAACTGTCGTAAAGCTAGAGAGGGATTGTAAGTGATGCCCCCTCTTATGCCTAGAAGTGGCACATTAGGAAACTCCCCACAACGGTCAATGATAGTGACATTCTCCATAGATCTGGAGCACCAATGGATATCTGAGTGAGAAAGTGACATGATCCTCTTGGACCATCTGAACCCTTGCTCATTCTTCATTACTGAGCGAGGAAGGTGAGAAATAAACCACCTAGAAAGCAAAGGTATACAGCACATCAAAGTTCCTCTTGCCTTTGTAGTACGGGTGTGAAGAGAATGCAGGATATCTCCAAGCAATGTAGGCACTGAATTGTGACTCAGGAATATGTTGATGGCATGAACATCTATGAACTGATCTGGATTGGGGAACAATACTAAGCCATAAATCAGTAAGGCTAAGATCTCCTCAAAAGCATCATAGCTCATGGCCTTCAAGAACATTTGAGCTTTATCCATTAATACCTTGGCAAGAATACCCTTAACTCCGCTTCTCGTTTCTAGAACAAAGTCAGACTTCTTCAGATGTAGAGCTGCAGCAATAACCTCTGGTTTAAGCTCCTTCTCCAAACCTGTGAAGGGTCTTTGATCAAGAACAGGTATACCCAGAAGTTTAGAGAACTCCTCCATGGTTGGAACCAGCTGATAATCAGGGAATGTAAAGCAATGGTGCTTAGGGTCAAAGAACTGAAATAGGACACTCATCATGTCTTCATTGAATCCTGAAGTGACTAGATCCAGTAGGTGACCATGTCGCTTGTTGAACTGGGAATGATCAGACACTTGAGAAACCAACTCTTTAAGCTTGGGAGGTATCCCTACAAAGTTGATCCTAATGGTGTTTCTACGAGCAGAAGCCATGACCTGCAACAAAGAACAAAGATAAATCCTTTGGTCCTTGAAATGGTTAGTGAGAATGCTATGCTTATGATGCATGATGATGTCATGATGTTATGTTCAATCACAAACATGTGGCACACACAAACAAGTCATACCATAGCCTTAGATTTAAAGGCTTGCATGAGGGTTAAGGTAAGTACCCTCCCCTGAAGTTAGATGGTTCATCCTGTCCTACAAAAGTAACCAGGTTCTAAGGGATATCAATATCATTGATCCTTCACAAGGGTGGTTGTTCAGTAGGCAACTTACTTGCCAACCAAAACCCTCCAAGTTTAAGATCTCAATGAGCGTAGTATCGAGTGTCAACCAACTTCAGTCTGCACCAAAGCCGGTTACCTCACTACTTTTCTAAAGGCCAAGATGGGATGACTAGGGTTCTAAAAGTTAGTTAGTGCATTGACAACATATGGCAGCCTCATATTATCCTCAACTTGACTTAAGGAACATAAGCACCAACCAAGAAGTCACACTAACTATGACCACCAGATCAACCATATCGGTATACGCCGTACAGTTTCCTTGGTCTATTGCCATTTACCTAAGGTACACTAGATCCGGGTTAGGACCTTTCACACATAAGAGCACCCCAACAAGATAATATAAAGCAAACAAGGCAAACAATTTAAAGTGATCTAATTCCTAAGGGTACCCCTCTTTTATTAATTCCCCAGCAGAGTCGCCAGTTCTGTAACACGGTGGGAGAACTGACTTTAGTTATGTTGCGGATAGCAAGAGTCGCCACCGACTTTTATTTTATCCAAAGGAAAGGCATAAAAGAACAGGAAAGACCTTTTAAAAGATTTTTGGGTCCGGGGGGTAGGTTATGTAAAGGGAAGGTGTTACACCCTTTACATCCATGGTTATCCATGGGCTCTTAGTTACTTAGCTCACTTTGAATTGTTTTTGAAAATGTGAAGTGTGTGAATAGAAACTTTAATAGGAGTTTGATAATGATCCATGTACGGATGCGTAAAAAACTTGTATTTGAAAATTGTTTGAAATTGTGAAATGTTTGAAATTGTTTTGAAGTAGTGAGCAAGTAACTATGAGGAACCTACCCTAAAGTTTAAGTCTTTCTGTTCTTTATCCTTTAAATGGTAAGACTATCCCTATTATTAAGGAATAGGTAGTCATTACCTTGGATGTTAAGGGACAAGCGTAGGGTCATCGTATGGTCAATGAAGGCAACTTAAGGGATGTCTTTAGCAATTCGTAGGGACTATCATCATTTATTCGAAGGGACAAGATCATTACTCCGTAGGCAACCTCGAAGGGACTTGATCTTTTAAGTTTATAGGGACTTGATGATTTTTCTGTTTGAAGGGACTTTGCTTAAGACACCCCTATTTTCGAGGGACTTGACCATTTAAAGAAGGCAACCAAGAGGAATACCCTAGGAAGTGCAGATGGCGATCAAAGATCGACTTACGTGTGTGAATGATTTATTTTCAGATATTTAATCTTATTTAATTAGTTTTCTAAATTTAATTAATTACAATTATTTTTCACTCCGTATTTACTAACCACCCAATTATATTTACGAAAATAAATGGCAGAAAATTAAAGGCAAATACAAGAAATTCCTAAACTATTACAACGCTTCGGGGTAGATACATAAAAATAATGGCAGAAAAATAAATGATGGTAAAAACTTTAGTATAATAACAAGACATGTTATATGAATAACATAAAAATGAGGACAAAAAGTTTTAGTGTTTGAGAAAATCTTTAAAGGTTTGAGAAAAAGTTTTAAGGGTTAAAATTAAAAAAATATGGTTAATATATAAAAAAAAGTTTTATTAGGAAAATTTAAGGTTTATTAAGAAAATCCTAATCTAATTAAAAATTAATTAATTTACCCTAATTTTAACTTAATAAAAGAAACTATATACAAAATACTATTATTATTATAAGAAAAAGTTTATTTGATTAATTAGTTTTTTTTTAACTTAATGATCTAAGTCCATATTGATTTTCATTCAGTTCTTGGCACGCCCTAAATTACTAACCACACAGGGAATAATAAAAATAAATAGAGGCAGAAATTTAAAGACAGAAAATAAAAATTCCTACACTATTACATGGCTTCGGGATAGTTACATAATAATTAGGCGGAAAATAACACTAAATTATTACATCAAGGAGACAGTTACATAATTATAAGGCGAAAAATAAAAACTGAATTATTACAAATATGAAACAGTTACATAATATGATAAACATTAAATGAATAACATAAAAATGAGTTAGAGTTAGAGTGAAAATTAGAGTTCAAGGTTTATAGAGGAAATTATTAGGATTAAAAAAAAAATGGGTTAGTGAAAAAAGTTAAGGTTGAACACATTAAAATTCATAAAGAAAATATATAATCAGTTTTAGAGAAGTAATTAAGGTTTATATAAAAAATTTAAGGTTTAGGAAAAGAACAGGGTTAAAAGTTTAATGAAAAAAAAAGTTTATGGTTTAGAGAAAATAACACGGTTAAAGTTTATAATAAATTTGTAAGGTTTACATGAAAAATTAAGGTTTATGAAAAGTTTGAGGTTTTAGGGAAAAAATCAGAGTTGTTAGTTATCTTTGCAAATCTAGGTATATAACAAAAAAAATATGGATTAAAAAAAGAACAACGACATTGCTAACGCAAAAATTTGCGATCATCGCCATTAGATCGGATCAACACAAGTGTCACGCATCATACACACAAATGTGTAAACAGCGTATCAACACGATCCAATCCCAGTAATCTAACAAAAACTAAAACCAAACTATATTATATATTATATTAATATTACATTGTATAATATATATATGTATATATAATAAGTAAAAAATAAAAGTAAAGTTAAGATTCAAAAACAAAAACGTACACATATTTTACAGTATGTATTAGTAAGACATGAGATATTAGGCATATATATTATAAAAAAAAAAACTTAAACACATATAATACACACATGTATGTTAACTAAAGAAAATCAATTGATTTTATGTATATCGAAAAAAACAAAACGGCACACATATGTGTATGTAAATTTTGAAATGCAGTATATGTTTGAAACAGGTATATATTATACGGACGTAATGCATCTGTATTAGTAGAAACATGATACTATAAACATGGCCAAGACAATAAATCTATATGCTTAGTAATAGAAAAGAAACTATGTACCGGCGGCAATAAAAAAATAAATTGAGACTTAACCGATGCGTTGTTTCTCTATCCCACTCTCTTTTCTTTTTTCTTTTTTTTTCGATCCCCTTAGCAGCACACAACATAAGTATATATAGGGACCAATTAGGGTTAGTGATAATGGGCCTCAATGTTTATTTTGAAACTTAAATAAAATATTAAATTAAAAACTGAATATAGTTAAATAATTAAAATTAAAATTAAAACTGATACTCCTATTTATTTATTTTAGACACAATGTAAAAATAAACAGACTAAAAAAAAAAGTCGGGCGCCAAAATGCTCGAAAAAATAAAATGAACATGTCAAAATAATCAGCGCGAAATAAATGACTCGGAAAAGTACAACGTTTGGTCGGATTTTGAAATAAAAATTATGGCCATTTAAACTGCTCAGACTGATCAACATATGACCAAAAATAGTCGTAAAAATATTTTTAGCATGTCAGGTTAACCTACGTGAACCGTAGATTAATATTACTGACGTTTGCAAATTTAAATGCGATATTTTTTGTTTACTAGTTTTAGGCACAATTAAAAATTAATTTGACCAGTCCGTCTGTAAATTCCGAGAAATTATTCCGGCTAATATTAATACGAAATACATGTTATGCTATGAAGATGATGCAAATGAATGCGAGACAAAAAGTCAGTTAGAGTTAAAAATAGAGGGCAAATTTTGGGGTGCAACAATTACACTTACATAACTTGGCATGTTTCGAAAGGACAAAGCGTCAATCAGAATCAACTTTCCTCAGAAAGCAAGATAAGAAGAGTGTTTGAGGTCATACATGTCATAGCAAGAGGAAGCTCATTGGAGCGTCGACTCCAGCATTGCCAAATAAGACACTGTTATTTTTCCCAATTTTACAGTAATCTCCCCATTTCAGGGATTAGCTTCTTCACTGTACTTTCCTATTCAGGGCACACAAATCAATAAAGTCAAATGTTCATTCACACTTTGTTTTGTATCTTTTCGTTTTTTGTTTGCAAAATGTCCAAAATTTGTAATACATCATTTGCATGGAAGACGTATATGCCATTTTAATAAAATCTTGTAGGAAATATTCCCTCTTAAGAGAATCCAACTCCTATGATGGAATCCATTTGAGGATGCCTTAGGACGCTTGTATGTTTCTTCTGTTTAACAGTTTGCTGGTACTCAAGGCAGATAATCTTTTACAACATGGGGCATATCAAGCACTGTATCCCCCAGCCAAGTCAGTAGTCACATACTCAGCAGGATCACTTGACGAGAGTAATCCCCAGTAAGTTAATCATTCCCCTAGGATACAGCCTAGACGAAAGAATTACAACAAATTACTTCCCAAAAGTTCTCTTTTCCCCAAGCAGGACCTCCCGAGCAATGACTGAAATTTGTTCTTCTCCAACGAAGACAATTGCCAACAACTTGGGGATTTCCTCACCCCCAGGTTAAGTATCCCCACAAATTTCTCTAGAAGAATTGCCCAGTGATCCTTTCTCCCCGCAGAGTTCAGATCCCAGATCGGTTCTCTCATTTGCATAATCATAGCATTCGCATCATCCTCCCCAAACAAAGCGTAGCATTCCGTCTAATACGAAGCATTACGGAAAAAATCAAACATACATTTTCATGATCATAAGTCAGGTTCAAGCCTTTCACATGTGGATACCAAAACTACTCCTCCAACAGTATACAAGAGCATCTCCCCTGCAGATAATGCCAGAATACCTTTTGCACTCTCAATACAAATACTTGTTCATACTTGTACATAGTTCTTTTGATACTCGTCTGTGTCTTGCAAATACTACCCCCAGCAGATCAGACACTCATCCGTGTTGCTTGCTTAACCAATTGGTACCCGTCCGTATCATCATCCTTAAAACATGCATCGGCGTTTGTTTCTATCGATGGTCCTAAAGACGCTCGTCCGTATCTTTAGTCTATACACACTGTCAAAACACTTATACTGTTTTATTTTAGGGCTTAAACACTCGTCCGTGTTTATCTCTTCCCACAACAAAACTACTTTCTATCCGGCATTCGTCCTATGTCGGGATATTTTCAGCAGTCGTACCCTGCTAGGTGATCGTCCTTCACCTTATGATGACCGTCCCTCATCATTTATCTGATGGCCATCCCCATCGTTGATCTTTCTATCCGACATTCATCCTATGTCGTGATATTTTTAGCAGTCTTCCCCTACCAGGTCATCATCCTTCACCTTATGATGACCGTCTCTCATCATTTATCTGATGGTCGTCCCCATCGTTGATCTTTCTATCCTGCATTCGTCCTATGTCGTGATATATTTCAGCAGTCGTCCCCTGCTAGGTGATCGTCCTTCACCTTATGATGACCATCCCTCATCATTATTTCATTTATTATTTACCCGATGGTCAACCCCGTCGTGGATTCTTTATTCTTTAGCCTGATGGTCGTCCCCGTCAGTGCATTTCTCACCTTTTAACCCCTAGAAGTCGTCCTCTGCTCGATGGTCGTCCTCCATCGCTATCATTTGATGTTCACTCTACATCGTCTTGTTATGTGAATAACAATTTATATCCCTTTTCTTCTTATACCAGAGAGCACAAATTTTAGACTGTCTTGGTATTCAACCACAAGTTATCTTGTTTGCCTGCTAAGCCTGGCGCTTACATCCTGCACAGCTAACTCATGCTTGAATAGGGGCAGCTGTAAACACCCTAAATTTTCCCTCTCACTTTCTCATTCCTTGGCTTATTATCACACATATTTCATAGCATATCGTTACATCTCACATTGCATAATTATCCTTTAGCAACTCACTGCATAGCTGCATAACTAGGGTTTGTGATCAGGTGAACCCAAGAAGTGATTTCAGCAATCTCAGAGGCCTTGAAGCATGCCAGGAGGGTCCTTGAGTGTTCTATGGTTGTTTATACCCCAAAGGTTTCTTTGGAGTCAAGAAATATCAAGGGATTGCAGAGCTATCCATGCAAGCTTGAAGCTCTTACACAAATGACTTGAAACTTAGGGTTTTGGGTCTGAGGCCCTTACACCCAAATTTTTTGGTCATTCTTGATTCCATTAGTCTTTATATGATATAGGGAGCTTGTGTATGAAGTTTGATGAAAAACTTCACTGAGGAAGTCATCTGATCAAGCTGTAACTTATTGTGCAAGAAAAGTTAGGATTAGGGCATCTGAGGCCTCAACCAAGGGTTCCAAAGGTTCATTTCCATCATTTTGAAATCCTATGACCTTTATTTGGTCTTAGGAGAGGTTGAAGAATTTTGAGCCAAGTCAAAAGTTGCCAAAAATGTACATTACTTAAAATACAAACTTTCCATTTTGGGAAAGATTTTCAACCTTCTCTTTCTTGATCAAAAATGCTTCAAATGAAATTTTGTTAAACATGAAAGTTGTAGATTGGATCTTCCCATTTTCAAAAAGTACAAGAACTCCTCTTGATTCATCCTAGAACTTAAGATATGGAAAGTCAAAGTTGGGAAAAATCTTGTAATTTTCAAGTTTAGGTCAAAGAGGGAAATGTGCAAAATTGAATTTCAGGCTTCTACGTGACTTCTAATCCACTCAAATGCATCATGGCATGCTCAAACAACATCTCAAGATCAGATTTGGGCTTTGAACTAAGGGATTTCATGACTTGTTTCTCAAGAAAACACAAAGCTGCAAAATTGCAAAACATATGCAAACTCATGATCCAAGCCTCATAGTTCAACCACATATCACTCATAGAACAAGAATCAACCACTGAAATGGCCTGAAACATCACATATCAAAACCTCCATTTCTGCTACATCAGAACTGGACATCCCAAACCATCCATTTTCAAAGCATTCCAAGCATTCCATTAGCCTCAAGAGGTTCAAAGGAAGCCATTTGCACAAGAGGGAGGCTTTGAAAGCTCATATCTGCAGGTCACCAGCTCAGGTATACTCAAGAACTTGTTGTCTCAAAGCTTCAATTTCTTGTCATAGAATGAAAATACATGCTCTAGGGATCACATAGATGTCTTTAGAATTGAAAATGATGAAGAAATGAGTTTGTTATGTGTTTCTGAAATTTTGCCTGTGTTTTTAATTTGCTTCGATTCAGCCTGTTCATGTGTTATAAATCATGTTTGATGGTTTATTTGAGTTCCATGGAGTATGAGGATTGATTATGGGTTGGTTAGAGGGTTTGCAGTGGCCTAGGGAAGAAGATTGGTGTTTGGTCTCGCCGGAGAAGATGACCGGAGCACTATTCCGGTCATCTGAGGGTGATTAGGGTTAAGTGAGATTAGGGTTTCCAGATTGATTATGGACCATTGGATCATGTTTAGATTAAGAGATGGACGCTCCAGATGCACCATTAGCCCTAATTTGGATTAATTAAAATAAACTATAATTAATTTCCTCAGATTAAATGTGGACCATTAGATCACGCGCATTTAGTGAATTTGAATCTGGACCCTAGGATTTGCATACCCCCAGTCTTCCTAACTTGCATCCATGACTCTTGATCCTTCTTCCTTGCAATCTGAGCCATCCATCCTGATTACTTTTCATTTTATTTTCATTTTATTCATTTTGTTTTCTCTTATTTATTAAAAATAGTAAAACACTTTTAAAAATTCTGATTCTTTGCACTTTCACTTTAATTAATTTTAAAAACCCAAAAACATTTTTATTTTCATTTTTTGCATTAAAAAATTATTTTTAAATCATTTAATTGTATTATTTAATTAATTCATTCATTTTAATTAATTAAAAATACTTTTAGGTATTTAAAAATAACCAAAAAAAATCATGAAGCATCCTTGAACGTTATAATCAATGTACAAACTCATTTCACTCATTTATTTTAGGTTTTGATTCTATTTTGAGAATTAAACTTGAATTAGGGTTTTCAAAATCCCCTTTTTCCCAACCTAACTTCTAAAATTCACGTCTGATCAATAAAAATGAGTTTGTACTTGGTTCTTTTTGCATTATTTTATATGTTGCATCTAGTATCTAGGACATTTAAATCATATTTTTGCATTGCATTTTCAATTTGATATGCATTTTTCTTTGAGAGGTACCCAAAACCCCAGCCTAACTTAGAAAAACAATAACTTGACTTTGGTATAGCTTCTGACCTCCATCTTTGGGGAGTGTTCTTGTGTGTGTTTAGGGTTTGGGTTGCAATTTCAAATTTTTATCATGTGTTTTGCTTCTGTTTTAATCATGGACATCTCATGCATTCTAAAAACCCTAATTTTCCATGTATACTTGCATTCATCTTTGCATATCCTCATCATATGAACTTGTCATGACATCTCATGCATTTGTATGTCATCTTAGACACCTTAGGTCATGTGAGAACATTGGTTGATCATTGTTACATTCATTTGGTATGCTTTGCATGCATTACATCTTATGTATGTTCATGTATTTTCAAGCTTCTAACATGCTTGTTTTTGCATCCAACACTTGTATGATCATACATATGCATTGTACATGACTTTGCATCTTTTCATGACACATTTTCATCATGTGTTCTCTTCTAGTTTGGATCATTGCACCTTCATTTGTTTCATTTCATGTTATTTCATACCTTATGCATTCATACTAACCCTTTAAGGTGCTTCAGGTAAGTTGATCAGGATGTGGATGTGCATCCACATCCAACCACTTCTTATCCTTTCATATGCATCTTTACCTGTCTTTGAAGTGAATTTGATTCACTTGTGTTCTCTCTTGCTCTTATCACTACAAGAAAAAAGGAGATTTACGACACTTGAGCTGCGACAGTTATCACAAAACTGTCGTTATTCCTGCATTGCGACGGTTGCCACGACAGTTAGGGTCAACTGTCGTAGATTTTTTGTGACAGTTATGACAAAACCGTCCTAATTTCTAGACTGCGACGGTTGTCACGACAGTTTGGGACTAGATTGCAACGGTTGTCACGACAGTTATCACAAAATTGTCCTTATTATATTTTTTACTTAACTTTTTATTTTATAAAATATTTTTTTTTGATTGAGCGCTAAACAAAAATGAAAATTAGATCCTCCGGATTTATAAAAAAAATCCTTATCAACTCCTCAATTGAAAACTCAATTTACTTTAATATATTATAAATATTTTTTTATATAATTGTTTTGATAAACACACTATTATATGTATAAACATTTACAATATATATATATATATATATATATATATATATATATATATATATATATATATATATTAAAAAATACATTACTAAAAACATTTATAAAATATAATTATATTAATAATTAAACTTAAAACACATAATTTTGTAGAAATTAGAGTTAATTTTATTAAAAATATTTTATGTATCATAATTAAACTATAAAAATTAAAATATTATATACTCAAAATAAAAAATTAAATTTACAAATAAAAATAAAAATGAAAATATTATATTCAAAATTAAAGTATCCAAATTAAATTATATATATCAAAATTTTAGAAACAATTTTTATATTAAAAATTAAATTCAAAATTAAACTATATATATCAGAAAGATAAAATATCAACAAACTTTTCATTTATCAAAGAGAAATGAGAGAAAAATAAATAAATTTAAGTAAAATAAAACTATCATTACGACGGTTTTTTGTAACCGTCCTTAATTGTTTTTTAAAAATATAAAGATTGCGACGGTTCCAAGCCCAACCGCCGTAAATCATGGATTGCGACAGTTCTTAACCACCATTACTCTTATAATTTTTTTCCAAACACCTAAAACAATTTTATGGGATGCGACGGTTCTGATAATTATAAAATAATTAATAAAATAATTAACAATCTTATCAAGAAGGAATCGAACTCATCACCCTAATATCTTATCTTATATAATATAATAATTATAAAATAATTAATAAATTAGAAACAAAAATAGTTAGAGGCTTTTCTATTTTTTGTTTTCACGTGAAAGTTCTAAATATGTTCCTGCTTCTCGTTGCTCTGCTCACAAACCATTATACGTTTGCTACACGCTGCTCATCGTCATTGATTTTTCACCACCGATTGTTGCTCACAACGATTGTCCTCTACTCTCCGGTTGTCTTTCTCGTTAAGGTTAGCTTATTCTTATTTATCTCTTCTCTAATAGATATTTAGGGTTTTCAATCCTAAAACGCCTTCTTCTCAAACCCTTGTACAAATCCCACCTTCTCTTAATTAGTAATTTGTAAGAAATGGTTAATGGGTTTTGTGTGTTTGTGGTACATCTTGCTCAGTTTGGAACCCTCAAGCTATGTTGTTAATGGGGTCTGTGTGTTTGTGGTACATCTTGCTCAGTTTGGAACCCTCAAGCTCTGTTGTTAATGGGGTCTGTGTTTGGAACCCTCTTGCTCTAAAGAAGGCCTTTCTTATGTGCACGAAATGTAGACATCCAAGTGCTGCCATGTGGAGAGAACGTTTGGCAGGTGCCTTGAAGGAGATGCAGACTGAAGAGAATGCATATCATGTGTTCCAGCCAATCTATGCAAGTAATGGAAGTATATTACCAAGAGAGAATTTTCAACCATTTATGAAGGAAGAGGATGCTTCAGTCAAATTGTTTGATTCAGGGCACATTAATTTAGGATGAAAGCGATTCGAGTCACTAAATGGAGGTGATTTAGCTGAAGATGCAGATGTTCCTGTAAAGCATGTTAGAACAACAACTGATGGTTTACAAAATAAAATTAAAATGGAATTAAATGTTTTTGTTGGATGTAATTTGGTTACTACTTCCTTGAAATTTGGATTGGTAGTGGATGTGCATGAGGTGTTTGAGGAATGGCCTGTTAGACATGTTGTGTTTTGTAATTCAATGGTTAATGGGTATGCGCAGATTGGATACTATGAAGAGGCTTTACTCGAATCAAGCTATGTCGGACTAACTAGATTTGCTGAACTGCTTTTGTAGTCCGATATAATTTGTCTTTCGGTTGCAGTTCACGCGTTTGTCTCTGCTTGTTGCAGAGGATTCATTGAGGTTATTGATGTATTCATCAAGCAGGGAGTTGATATCACTGCTTTCAATAGGATTTTTCCTCAATCTGCAAAGCCATTTCAACACACTAATGTTGATTGTAATGCCTTATTTTCTATTATAGTCAGTAGGCAGATAAATGTTGTTGAACTACTTTTGTAGGTTGGTGTAAGACTCTATATCAAGGTCAAGTTAGGAGCTTAGTCTTGGAAAACAGATGCAGGAGAAGAATTTTGTGTTGATGTCAGACTAACCGATCCTTATCCGATCACATGGTGTGCTGTAGAATATTGTGAATCCACCGGCACTATACTTAACATGCTTATCCATTACTTCCCACCTAACAGTTTGATTGATGGTAATTGTAACTTGGTCTCACAGACAAACTTCGGTGACACAACATTGATTATTTGCACAAGGTATAAACATAAGTAGTGTATAATGGTTCTAGTATCATCAGGAGTTGATTTGGGGATAATAAACTCATCCGGTCATTGCGCAACTTCAACAACAATTTCTATTCATTGGACCAATTTCTATCAACGGTCAAGATTTTCCCTCTCTCTCCATATGTCCCACAGAAGTTAATCAGAAAAGGAAAAGAGTCGTGTATCGAGTGGCACAGTCGTGATGTTGCGTTACTGAGTCTCTTACCGAGTCACTATGTGACTCAGTTTTCCTATTTTCATTTCTGAAGAGTTTTTCTTGAGAGAATATAACTTTTTCATCTTCTTCATATTCCCTCACTCTCTCTCACTCTCTCATTACTCATTCTGAAGCGGTTTTTATTTTCTTTATACAATTTCAATAATTCTTTTTTTTTTGTGTGTGTAAATAACTCGTTGCATGAATTTGGTTAATTAAGGTTAATTAAACGAAATTTTTGGTGTTTTGTGCAGAGGTTGAAGAAATTGGTTGTACAGTTGGAGAGGGAGTTCATACGTCATCCATTTTCGCGAAGGTAAAGAGATTCATCTGTTGCATGTTAGTTTTGGGTTTGTAGTAGGAAAATTGATGTTAATTTGACACTAATGACTGTTTTTGTTGATTAAATTTAGGGCTTTTTATTTTGGTTTTGTGATTTGTGGAAATGAGAGTGATTCAGTTTAGTTTTTTCAGATTTGGGTTTAGAAAAAATTCTGATTTTTCGTTCAGAATTATAGCTTTCTTGTGATTATAAATGAAAACTTGGGATTATAAAAAAAACATTTGTTTTAGTTGTGTGATTAGTAAAAAAGTTTATGTTTTCAATTCTAGTGCATTTTTTATTTCGAATTTGGGGGACCACTGGGGATTATTAGATTTTAGTATGTTGGAGTTCTTGATTAAAATTGAGTTTGGCTCCAGAGTTGATTATAACTTCAAGTTAGTTGTTGTAAACACCCCAAATTTTCCCTCACTCATTTCACCATGGCTTGTGTTCTTTTCATTGCATAAGTTCAATCATATCATCTCATATTACATTTTTTGCTTCACTGCATTGGTTCAAAGTCATCTGCACCTAGGGTTTGTGATCTGAACAATTCCTGAGCTATCTGAGCCACTCCAAAGGTCTTCAATCATCTCAAGAGGGTCCATGTATGTTCAAGCATCATATTATATCCTCCCAAGATCAAGGAAGTCAGAAAATCACAAGAACTAAGGAAGGCATGGAAGCAGAGCCAAGTTTGACTACATAGATGACCTAAAATTAGGGTTTTGGTTTCAAAGGCCATAACTCCAAATTTTTTGGTCATTCTTGTTTCTATTGGTCTCTATATGGTATAAGGATCATACTTACCAATTTTCATGAAGAAATTCAATGGGGAAGGCATTTGATCAATAGATGACTTCTGGAGCAAGTCAGTGCAAAATCAGGGCATCTGAGGCCCCCAATCACCCAACCAAAGGGTCTTCTCCATCATTTTGAATGTGTATGATCTTTATTTGATCTTAGAAGAAGTTAGAAATTCACAAAATTGAAGAATTTCAAGCCATTTGCAAAGTTGCCATTTTGGGAAAGTGACTTATAATGCAAACTTGCCATTTTGGGAAAGTTTTTCAACCTCCTCTTTTTGATTAAAAAATGCTTCAAATGAAAAATTCTTGGTCATGAAAGTTGTATATTGGATCCTCCCATTTTAGAAAAGTACAAGAACTTGATCTAATTCATTCTAGAACTAAAGTTATGGCCTTGCAAAGTTGGGAAAAATCACAAAAAATTCACTTATGTGCCAAAGAGGGAAACTTACAAATTCTTGTACCAAGGCAATTTGTGACTTCTAATT
Organism: Lathyrus aphaca; assembly: GCA_963966055.1. Lineage (NCBI taxonomy): Eukaryota > Viridiplantae > Streptophyta > Magnoliopsida > Fabales > Fabaceae > Lathyrus > Lathyrus aphaca. Next base: position 495,113,488 of record OZ014524.1, on the reverse strand, counting down.
GATGTCTAAGCATTACAAAAACATCATACATGACATAAAATTCAGAATTGCCCAAAGATTTCTCAAGTTTCATGCCTTAAACTTCAAGAATTTCAAAAAGGGGCCAAAGTGGTACAAAATTGCAAAATGATCCAAATCTCTTCATCCACTTGAGCCAGCTCACCAAATCATTTTTCATGGATCTTCTTGAAGTTGGCTGACTCGAGCCATGCCCCTAAACCAGCCTTCCATAAGCCCATACCTCAAGTACACAAAGTCATGACTTTTTTCATCTTTGCCCATACCAATCAACATAGGCCAACACCCACTCTCTGACCTATCACATTTCATTATGTGGATCAAAACCAAGCAAAAGCATACAACATTGCAGCCTAACACTTGAGAATACACAGCACACTCAAAAATCCCCAAATCTGCAAAAGCCTTCGAATATCTTAACTCAACCATCAAACCTTCAAACTTTTTCCACCATTCAACTCCATAAACATCACTGATCATTTCCCACCCTTCATTTTGCCCTAAAACACTCAGAATCAATGCGATTTTGACATTTCATGAACTGAACTTCTGCCAACTTCCTCTTGAGGCCATTTAAACTCCAATCAAGCATCACAAGCTCTTGGGGGGAATCATTGGAGTGGATTTGAAGCAAAGAATTGGCCAGAAAGCTCTTGTTTCGAAAGCTCAACTTCAGGTAGCCATGGCATTTATTTTTCCAGAACTCTCATTTTATGTTATAGAATGATTCTACATGTTTCACTGATCACCATGATGTCTTTACTTTTGAGAATAGTTGAGAATTGAGCATTTCATAAGCTTCTGAAATTTTTGCCATGTTTTCCGTTTTGCTTTGATTCATGCTATTGATGATGAACAAATGATTTTTGGTGGTTGATTCTTGTTGGGGTTGAGGAGAGGATCATTTCTGGAGCTTTAGGGGTCTTGGGGTTGCGTATTGAGGGAGATTGAGTGAGGGGCTAGCCGGAGAAGATGACCGGAACACAGTTCCGGTCACCTGAGAGTAATTAGGGTTCAGATTAGGGTTAATGACATAATTAGCGTAGTTTGAATGTGGGTCGTCCATTTGCGCGCTGATCAATTCCCTCCCCTTTTATTTTGAATCTGGGCCTTTGGATCTGAATACTTTCATTTTAATTCATTTTAATTTCATTTTTATTACATTTCTTTCTACATTTTATTTAAAATAGTAAAACATTTCTAAAAAATTTTATTTTTTGCATCATGTCTTAAAATATTTTTCTCATTCTAAAACTAATTTTTGTTTTATTTTTTGCATAAATTTCGTATTTTTAAAATATTTAAATGTTTATTTTAATTAGTTAATGAGAATTAATTAATTAAAATAGCATTTAAGTTTCTAAAAATCACCAAAAAAATCACATTGCATCTTGATACATTTAGAAACATTCTCAAACTCTCCATACAAATTTCTTTTTGGTTCTTGACCTATTTTGACATTTTTCTTTGGAATTAGGGTTCTTAAAAGTCAATATTTGTGTCCTAACTTAGAAAAATTCATTCTGCCTAACCATGAGGAGTTTGATGATGGTTCTTTTTGCATTGCATTCCTCATATCATGTAGTTTCTAGGATAAAATTGGTTTGAATTTATCTTTCATTTTCAATTTGTTGTGAATTTTTCCTTTTGAAGTGCCTTAAAACCCAAGTCAACTTGAGAAAATCATAACTTCCATTAGGTTAAGATTTAGGTATCCTCCTTTGGGCAGTGAACTTGTGTAGGGTTAGGGTACCTTTGATCCCATTTTCATTTTTTTATCATGTCATTTGCCTCTGGGTTTTATTTTTGTATTGCATGTTATGTATAAACCCTAATTCTTGCCTTCATTTGCATCCATCTTCCATATGCTTGCTTACATGAACTTGTCATGACATTTGGTGCATCCACATGACATATAAGACATCTTAGAACATATTAGAATCATGTTTTATCATTGCATCATACATTTTCCATGTTGTGCATTCATTTCATTTCATAAACTTTCATGAACTTTCATGGTTCAAAACATGTTTCATTTGCATTCTCATCCTTGTATAATCATCCACAACTCTTGACATGTGTTTGCATCATCTCTTAGCATCATTAACATCATGTTTATGCTTCTGGTTTTGGTTTTCATCATTGCATTCATTTCATGTTCACTTCATTTCATTTCTTTTTGCTAACTTTTCAGGTGGTAAGTATTTGAGAAGTGAATTTGCCTTCACTTCTCATAATCTTTTCTCATCTCTCTTTATGCATCCATTGCTGCATTTTACTTGTGAATTAGGGTGAGCTTGCTCATTAATGCTCCTCCTCCTCCTTCTTTCTTCAAGCAACTTGTCTTCTTAAGTGAAGCAAGTTGTCTTGCTTCTTCCTGCTTCTCCTTCCTTTCATCCTGCTTCTTCCATGGTGGCTTTTCCTTGAAGATCTTCTTGAAAGCCTCACAAACCCTAGGAATACCCAAGCATGATCACAATTAGGGTTTGATTAGTCCCCCATTAGTTTTACCTTTGTGTCATCTTTGAGTCTTCTCTTCTCATCTCTTAATCAAGGACTAAACCTTAAAGGTTTTAAGGCTTTGTGATTAGGGTTATGCCTGCATTCTTCAATTAGGATGGAGTGTATAACTTTAATCCTAAGTGTTAAACCCTTAATGTGTTTAAATCCTTTAATCAATCCACCTAATAATCACTAAGACATCAAGCTTGTAACTTGGGCCTTGCTTTAGGGTTCTAATTCTTCCTTAATTGGTTAAGAAGGACTAACCATAGTGTTAATGGACAAGTCCCCCTCAAGTTGTCTTACAAACCATAAAAATCCATTTCTTAATCTCACTGAAATTCTGTGATCAGGTATGAGATGTCCTAAGAGATGTCCCAACACTTGATAGGACACTTGACAAATTTAACCAAAACTTAAATAGCAAGAAAAGTAAACAACACAGAAGTTTGTTAACCCAGTTCAGTGTATAACCACACCTACATCTGGAGGCTACCAAGCCAGGAGGAAATCCACTATAAGTATTATTAATTCTAGACTTAAACCACCCTGTTTAATCTATCACTTAATAACTACCCAATGCAATTTCTACCTAAGACACACCTTAGATAAGAGTACCCTACTCACTCCCCCTCAATCACACAGTGATCAAGTTTACAAGTTTAATGAAATTGAATACATTCTTCAAACAATACAGCTTGATCTTACTTCACAGTTTCAATCAAGTCACAAATGCACTTTTGCTTAAAAGCTCATAAAGTGGTACAATCAAAACACCTGCTATTAAAAACACTAGACACCCTATTTGGTCTTCTGAAATTCGTACTCAATTCTATGAGTTTCTGTTAATTAAATAGGTATCTGTAATTTGGGCTTTCTGTAGAGGATTCAGCCCTAATGCGCAGCAGCTTCCACCTTGAATTTAGGGTTTGTTACCTCCTAGATTCTAGGTGATTTAGGTCTTCTGTTTTAATCTGAATCTTCAATATAAAACTCCCTACATATGCGCCTTGTTCTGTTTTTATCCATCATTAATTAATTCCAGATAATTCTCCTTAAATATCTCTGATCAGTTAATCAATAATTAATTCTGGTAGCAGGTCTGAGATGTCTCAACATCTGTTGGGACATCCTGAAAAACTGAACTTAAGTTATTTACACAATGTCCCAACATCTGATGAGACATCCTGAAATAAGTTCATATACTCTGTTTGATAATGTCCCAACATCTGATAGGACATTCTGAACTGAATTCAACATTTCTTGTTGGTCAAAAATTCTGCCAATTCTTAAACATCTACAAACTCCCCCTTTGGCTAATTTTTGGCTAACATCTTTTCTGGTTTTCAGAGTGCAGCAGAAGTTCTTTTTATCAGAGTATAGCATTACTTTTCTGTTGATTCTTATTTGAGATTACTCCCCCTCAAATATATATGTATCCAATCTTGTTGCAACAGAAAAAAAACTTATTCAGTTCAGAAGCAAGCAAACAGAATTTTTTCATTCATACTTAAACAGCAATTACAATTTGATGTTGTTCTCCCCCTTGGTAGACACAAAATTTGGGGCCAAAGACACTATTCCAAATACATTGCTGTCATTACATTTGCCTCACATACATTGATCACTCAGATTCATCACTCTCAGTTTCTTCCTCCACTTCTGTTTCTTTATCAGCTTCACTTTCTTCATCAGCTTCATTGTCTTCATCAGAGGCAGCATTCTGATCTTCTTCACTCTCCAGTCTTTTAATGATTTCCTCAAGCTTCTGCTTTCTAGCTTCAAGCTCTTTGCAGGTGCTTTTGAGTTCAGCAATTAAAGCCTTCTTGGAGATTGGATTCTTAGCAGTTGAAGGACCTGCAGATGTCCCAGAAGGTGCTTCAACATCTGCTGCATGATGACTGAGGAATAACTTGTAGTGAAAAGCCAAGGGGCTTTCTCTTTTGCAGGCTGTATCTTTGTCAGTGAGAATTCCAGGGTATTGATTGAGCACAATACCACACAGCAATGATGGAAAAGCTATTGGCAGCTTTGTTGCAGAAGAGCTGGCATGCTTCATGGTTTGATCAAAAATGAAAGCTCCATAGTCCATCTTGGTTTCAGTTCCCACAGCATATATAAACTTGGCTAGACCAGTGGAGATTGAAGAAGTGTGGTTGGTAGGCACCCAGTTAGCTGTACCAATCCTGTTTAGCATGGCATATTTTCTGGTAAGCATGCTCACTGAGAGCTTTCCCTTCACAGGCCATGCCTTAACCTGGTTTGCAGTGATCACCTTACAGACTTGATTATCTGTCTTACCTAGCTCATTGGGTCCATCTGTTTCTCTTCCTAGGTATTGATTTATGATTTGAGGAGAGAACTCAACACACTTACCTCTCACAAACACTTTTCTGAACTCAGAGGACTTACCATTTGAACAATCCTCCTGAAGATTCACAATGAACTCTTTGACAAGAAGTTCATAGCAGGGAGAGAAATCTGAGACTGTCTTGAATAGTCCTGCAGCAGAGATGAGGTCAATCAGTTCAGTGCACTCAAGTGCATTGCTGCTCAGTTCTCTTTCTAGGGCAACTCTCCTTTGGTACACAAACTTCCACTTGTTCACACTAGAGACATGGTGGAAAGATATGTTGTCTAATGGAGCTTCTGGAACAGCTATTGAAGCCCTAGATGGGGCTGGTCTCTTCTTGGGAGGAGATGTTAGGACATCTGATTCAACATCTGAGTCAGATGGGGTGACAGCTTTCCTTTTCTGAGTTTGGACTTTACTCCATTGTTTTGATGGCCCAAAAGTGGCTTTAGCTTTGCCTTTCTTTGGAGAGGCTTTCTTCTTCTCAGGAATTGCTGCTTCAGCTTGCATCTTGCCTTTCCTGGACCTGAGCCTTTTGGCTATGCTGGGTTTAACAGAAGCTATGATTTCTGCATCAGAGTCCTGCTCCAGGTTGACCATTGGAGGAGATTGAGCAGTCTCCTCTTCAGCTGTTTGATCAGCAGGAATTTGATCTTCATTTGAGGCTTTGATCTGATCCTCAGAGTTTTCTTTATCACTTTCACTTGAGGCCTTTTTCTGGTCCTTAGTCTGTTCAGTATCAGCATCTGATGAATTTTCTTTCTCATCTGCAGATGTTCCAACATCTATTGGGACATCTTGTTCTGCAGGAGTGTCATTTGCAGTTTGAGCTGGTTCTTCTTGAGGTGCAGGCATGGTGTTCAAAGGAACAGAGATTCCACTCACCACTCTTTGTTCAGAAAAAATTTGGTTGATAATCTCCTTTATGGAATCATCAACATATTTTGAAGAGTTTGGGGGCCTGTTAGCAGGAGAGGGAATGCCTTTTGCTTTGCTGCGTACTTGATATTTAGCTCTCTTTGGAGTTCTTGCCTTTTTAGTGTGAGAAACGCTTCCCCTGAGTTCGTCCAATGGGGTTGATTGCATTGGTACTACAGAGATGGGAGTGGCATGAACTACGTCTTCCTTGTTGAGAACTTCCTCAGTTGTGTTAGGGTTTTGAGACATTTTTGAGGAAGATGGATGAACAGCTTTAGGGTTTATGATTTCTGAAGGATAGCTAGTTAATGTGATTCGCTTGTGATAGTATGATGAGAATCTTGATAGCTGCTTATAAATAGTTGCTAAATAAGTAGCCGTTACAGTGCAAATGATCAGGAATGGAATTCCCAAGAATCTTGTCCAGACTGGTTTTGCCATCTGGAACTTATGCCATACAATGTCATATGACATGTTGGCACATCTCATTAACTGCTAAGTATCACATAAACAGATTCCAAGTTTGCCCCTTAAGTTCTCAAATTGTGAGGCATCCAATGCTTTGGTAAAGATATCAGCTAACTGCAGATTTGTAGCTATATGCTCCAATGAAATCACCTTTTCTTCTACAAGATCTCTGATGAAATGATGTCTGATATCAATATGCTTGGTCCTGCTATGTTGGATAGGATTCTTTGATATGTTTATTGCACTTAAGTTGTCACAGTACAATGTCATTACATCCTGTGGGACATTGTACTCAGTGAGCATTTGCTTCATCCAAACCAACTGAGAACAACTGCTTCCAGCTGCTATATATTCAGCTTCAACTGTAGATAAGGATACACAATTTTGTTTCTTACTGAACCAAGAAATCAAATTGTTTCCTAGAAAGAAGCATCCTCCTGAAGTGCTTTTTCTGTCATCAGCACTTCAAGCCCAATCAGCATCACAGAAGCCAGTGAGAATTGGTTTGCAACCATGAAAGTACATTATGCCATAGTCACAAGTACCATTAACATATTTAAGGATTCTCTTGACTTGATTGAGATGACTGACTTTTGGATCAGCTTGATATCTTGCACAAACTCCTACTGCAAATGCAATGTCTGGTCTGCTAGCAGTCAAGTATAACAAGCTTCCAATCATGCTTCTGTATAAGCTTTGATCTACATTCTCACCCTTTTCATCTTTAGTCAGCTTTAAATGTGTGGGGGCAGGAGTTCTTTTATGAGAAGCATTTTCCATTCCAAATTTCTTGACTATGTTCTTGGAGTACTTACTTTGGGAAATGAACATTGAGTCTTCCATTTGCTTTATTTGCAGACCAAGAAAGTAGGTTAACTCTCCTACTAGGCTCATTTCAAATTCAGATTCCATCTGCTTGACAAAATGTTTGACCATCCTGTCAGACATCCCACCAAAGACAATGTCATCAACATATATTTGAGCAATCATGACATTTCCTTCTTCATCTTTAACAAACAGGGTTTTATCAATCCCACCTTTCCTGTATCCTTGCTTGATAAGAAATGTGGTCAGTCTTTCATACCATGCCCTTGGAGCTTGCTTCAACCCATAAAGTGCCTTCTTTAGTTTGTATACATGATTTGGACAGCTTGGATCAACAAATCCTTTAGGTTGTTCTACATATACTTCTTCATTAAGGTAGCCATTTAAAAAGGCACTTTTCACATCCATTTGAAATAGCTTGAACTTCAAGATACAAGCAATTCCCAACAGCAGTCTGATTGATTCAAGCCTTGCAACTGGTGCAAAGGTTTCATCAAAGTCTACCCCTTCAATTTGAGTGTATCCTTGAGCTACAAGTCTAGCTTTGTTCTTTGTAACAACTCCTTGTTCATTTGACTTGTTCTTATACACCCATTTTGTACCAATCACATTTATGTCATCAGGTCTAGGAACAAGATTCCACACTTCATTCCTTGTGAATTGACCTAATTCCTCTTGCATAGCACAAATCCAGTATTCATCAGTAAGAGCTTCCTTGATGTTTTTAGGTTCTATTTTGGAAACAAAGCAAGAACCTGAAATCACTTCTCTTGATCTAGTGCTCACACCTCTGTTGGGATCACCAATTATCAGATCTTTGGGATGATCCTTCTGTATTCTGATGGAGGGAGGTTTGCTTGATTCTTCTGTTCTTGTATCAGTTTGAGTGAAGTTATAATGATCATTCTTTTCTTCAGCTTCAATCTTGATATCAGCAGATGTTCCAACATCTTCTGGGACATCTGTAGGAGCATCATCAATTATCACATTTATGGACTCCATGATAACCTTGGTTCTAGAATTAAATACTCTATATGCTCTGTTGTTTATGGAGTATCCAAGGAAAATCCCTTCATCACTTTTAGGATCCATTTTTCTTCTTTGCTCCCTATCTGCCAGAATATAACAGTTACTTCCAAATACATGGAAATACTTAACTGTGGGTTTTCTGCCCTTCCAGACTTCATATATTGTGGACAAAGTTCCTTTCCTTAAGGTAACTCTGTTATGAATGTAACAGGCAGTGTTCATAGCTTCAGCCCAGAAGTACAGAGGTAACTTTTTGGCATGGATCATAGCTCTTGCAGATTCTTGAATAGTTCTATTCTTCCTCTCAACAATCCCATTCTGTTGAGGAGTGATTGGTGAAGAATATTCATGATTGATTCCTTCTGAAGAGCAGAAATCTAAGAACTTTTGATTCTCAAATTCTTTTCCATGATCACTTCTAATTCTAATCACACAGCTGGATTTTTCCCTTTGTAATCTTTGACATAATTCTTTGAATACATCAAATACATCAGACTTTTCTTTGATGAAATTTATCCATGTATATCTTGAAAAGTCATCAACCACCACATAGGCATACCTCTTACCACCAAGACTTTCAACTTGCATAGGTCCCATAAGATCCATATGTAAAAGTTCCAAAACTTTGGAAGTTGTCAGATGTTGGAGCTTTGGATGGGACATCTTGGTTTGTTTGCCTATTTGACATTCACCACATATTTTGCCATCATCAATCTTCAGTTTAGGAATACCTCTTACAGCATCCATGGATATTATCTTCTTTATGCCTCTGAAATGAAGATGACCTAGTCTTTGGTGCCATAGTTTCACTTCTTCTTCTTTAGCTAAAGAGCAAGTTGAAGTGAGACTGAGATTTTGGGATTCCCACATGTAACAGTTGTCTTTAGATCTGGCTCCTTTCATGACAACCTCTTGTTCTTTGTTAGTCACTATGCATTCAGATTTGGTAAAGTTTACACTGTATCCTTGATCACATAATTGACTTATGCTGATCAGGTTAGCAGTTAAACCTTTAACTAGCAGCACATCATCTAGTCTTGGAACATCTTGACAATCCAAGGTTCCAACTCCCTTGATTTCTCCTTTAGCTCCATCTCCAAAGGTCACATACCTGGATGAATGTGATTTTAAGTTTACTAGCAAATTCTTCAATCCAGTCATGTGTCTTGAACATCCACTGTCAAAGTACCAGTCTTCTTTAGCTGATACTCTCAGTGATGTATGTGCTATGTATGCAGTACTTTTCTTTGACCAGATGAGTTGAGATTTCTTTTGATACCTCTGCCCTGTGTGATGTTTATCAGCTGAACTCCAAGCTTGATTATTGATCTTGTTCTTGTAGCTTTGATCAGCTTCAGTGCTAGCTTTTGGTTTCCATACCTTCTTGATGTTTTCTGTCTTCTGCTTAGGAGGTTGTTGATTTCTTTGATGTTTATGCATCACTTTCTTGGTAACTTCTATTTTCTGCTTGGAAGGTTGCTGATACATCTGATTTGGATATCCATGTAGCTTATAACAGTGAGGTTTGATATGCCCAAATCTTCCACAGTGATGGCATCTCCATCTTTGATACTTCTTCTTCATTTTGTTCTTTCCAGAATGTTGAGACATCTGTTGGAACATTATGTTTGTCTTTGTGTTCTGATGTTGAAGCATCTGTTGGGACATCTTGTTTGACTGTGTAGTTTTTGAAGTAGTTTTGCTAGAGCTGGCTTCATCTCTGTTATATCCCAGTCCACTTTTGTCCCCTGAATGTTTATTATTGCTGAGAATAACATCCAGTGTATTTGAGCTGCTGTTCAACATTCTAACAGATTTGGACATATGTTCCAACTTAGAGTTGAGAAGAGTTACTTCACTTTTCAAGGTATCAATGATTACTTGATCACTTGCTTTTTCATCTTCTAATACCTCATTCTGCTTCTTTAGCTTTATAACCTCACTGCATATTTCAGTGCTTCTCTTGTATAGATCTTTGAAAGCTTTCTCAAGATATGCATAAGTAAGCTCTCCACAACTGGAATCACTATCATATTCACACAGTCCAGCTAAAGCAGTAATATGCTTAGCTGATTCTTCTTCTGAATCTCCTGAGTCTTCATCAGACCAGGTCACAGAGAGTCCTTTCTTTTGCCTCTTTAAGTAGGTAGGACATTCAATCTTGATGTGTCCATATCCTTCACATTCATGGCATTTGACTCCTTTATCTTGACTGGCCTTTTCAGCATACTTTGACCTTCTGTTAGCATCATAAGGTCTCCTGTTCTCAGAGTTTGTGTTTCTTCCACTGGGTTTGGATTTGCCTTCCATTCCTCTGAGAATCTGTTTGAATTGTCTTCCAAGCATGGCAAGGTTTTCTGATAAGCTTTTATCATTTGCTGATTCATCATCTTCTTCTTCATCTGTATTTGAAACCAAGGCTATGCTTTTGTTCTTTTTGACATTTGTGTCATTCATTCCCATCTCAAAAGTTTGAAGGGAACCAATGAGTTCTTCAACTTTCATGGAGCATATGTCTTGAGCTTCTTCTATTGCTGTGACTTTCATGTCAAATCTTTTTGGCAAAGATCTGAGAATCTTTCTTACAAGCTTTTCATCAGTCATCTTTTCTCCCAAAGCTCCAGAAGTATTGGATATATCCAAGATGTTCATATAGAACTCATGAATTGATTCATCTTCCTTCATTCTCAAGTTTTCAAACTTGGTGGTGAGAAGTTGAAGTCTTGACATTTTTACTTTTGATGTTCCTTCATGAGTTGTTTTGAGAGTGTCCCAAACATCTTTGGCCAGCTCACAATGATGCACAAGTCTGAAAATGTTCCTATCAATGCCATTGAATAAAGCATTTAAGGCTTTTGAGTTGCCTAGTGCTGAATCTTCTTCCTCCTTACTCCATTCTTCTTCAGGTTTCAGCACTTTTGATCCATCTTTGGTGTCTTGGACAGGATGATCCCATCCAACATTGACTGCTCTCCATGCCCTGTTGTCAAGTGATCTTAAGAATGCAATCATTCTTGGCTTCCAGTAGTCATAATTAGATCCATCCAGTATAGGTGGTCTATTTACTGACCCTATATCTCTGTCCATGTTACAGAATTTGTATTCCCTAGATCTCACCCAGTATAAACAGGCAGGGTGCCTGCTCTGATGCCAATTGAAATTCTGTGATCAGGTATGAGATGTCCTAAGAGATGTCCCAACACTTGATAGGACACTTGACAAATTTAACCAAAACTTAAATAGCAAGAAAAGTAAACAACACAGAAGTTTGTTAACCCAGTTCAGTGTATAACCACACCTACATCTGGAGGCTACCAAGCCAGGAGGAAATCCACTATAAGTATTATTAATTCTAGACTTAAACCACCCTGTTTAATCTATCACTTAATAACTACCCAATGCAATTTCTACCTAAGACACACCTTAGATAAGAGTACCCTACTCACTCCCCCTCAATCACACAGTGATCAAGTTTACAAGTTTAATGAAATTGAAGACATTCTTCAAACAATACAGCTTGATCTTACTTCACAGTTTCAATCAAGTCACAAATGCACTTTTGCTTAAAAGCTCATAAAGTGGTACAATCAAAACACCTGCTATTAAAAACACTAGACACCCTATTTGGTCTTCTGAAATTCGTACTCAATTCTATGAGTTTCTGTTAATTAAATAGGTATCTGTAATTTGGGCTTTCTGTAGAGGATTCAGCCCTAATGCGCAGCAGCTTCCACCTTGAATTTAGGGTTTGTTACCTCCTAGATTCTAGGTGATTTAGGTCTTCTGTTTTAATCTGAATCTTCAATATAAAACTCCCTACAGATGCGCCTTGTTCTGTTTTTATCCATCATTAATTAATTCCAGATAATTCTCCTTAAATATCTCTGATCAGTTAATCAATAATTAATTCTGGTAGCAGGTCTGAGATGTCTCAACATCTGTTGGGACATCCTGAAAAACTAAACTTAAGTTATTTACACAATGTCCCAACATCTGATGAGACATCCTGAAATAAGTTCATATACTCTGTTTGATAATGTCCCAACATCTGATAGGACATTCTGAACTGAATTCAACATTTCTTGTTGGTCAAAAATTCTGCCAATTCTTAAACATCTACACTCACCATTAACTAAAATCCACTCTAATAAAGGGCTTTGTTTTGTCATGAGGTTAATCCCTAATCATGGATTAAGTTGAGGAGCCTTCCTCAGCTTAAATGTTCTCATCTATCATCCTTTTATTAGGATGGTGTAATGGGTCCATTAAATCCTTGATTATGGCTTAAACGCATTACTTAGCACTAAACAAAAACTCCAAAAACATCTAAATAATTACAAGTAGGTTAATGATATTAATCCTACATCATGGTGATTAAGTGTGAGGTTCTTACTTCATACTTAAGGTATTCTCATTACCCCTAATCAGAGGGAGGATGTGATGAGTTTACTAACCCTTGGTTTAGGCTTAAGCTCATTTTCTTATGACAAACTCCAAAAAGCAATAAAAGATTGAAAACACAAAAAAAAAACAATCGTCTCCTTCGGGATTCTTTTCTCATCCCATTCACTCACAAACGAGAACTCGCTTCTTCCGTCTAATGCAAGACAATTTGCACCTGAGCCAGACAGGTCATACACTTGAGCATAGACAAGTAAGCAGTTCACAAGTCAATCTATCTTTCAGTCTCTTTGAGTCGAACTACGGTGTTCTGACTTCCTCATTGCACGAGAGGATACGTAGGCATAACTTAACAGTTATCGAACAAAAGTCTCTGTATATTCCCCCTTCTTCCAGCCTTATTCTTTAAGCCTCATAGTCTTGAGCATTGCATCTCTTTCCTTATACTGACACTTCTTTTATTCACTTCACATTTCTTTTACACTGACACTTGTATTCTTTCCAGCTTTGATTCACAGATTGCACTGACACTACCCCTTTAAAACACAAATCTTTTAAGCATGGATCCCGTCGAGTACGACGGACAATCTGGGTGCTAATACCTTCCCAGGTTGTAACCAACCCCTTTCTCAGTTTTCTCTGGTTCGCGACCGTCTTATCCATCTTTTCTTAGGTTTATGCAGCATTGCCTTTCCTTCGGGATAAAAATGCCTAACTGGCGACTCTTTTCTTTTCAGTTCACCTTTGTGTGTTCTTCTCTCTTTCGCCGACCGTTTGCGTCTGTACCCCTCTTGGCCCGGGTGTCATTTGGTGGGAGCGACAGCTTGGCGACTTTGCTGGGGATCCTTATATTGTAACCAGGACTTCAGGTTCTTTTTGTGGGTTCCTCCTAGCGCTTGTTTGATTTGTGTTTACTGGGGTGTTATGTGCTATTTGAGTTTATTTATGTGATTTATTTATTGCTTTATGTACAGCTTTATTTATTGCCTTCCTTTACAGTTTTCATATTTCATACTATCATTATCATTGCTGGATATGGTTTCTGTTTTGGTGGGTGGGGTTCCATTGAGAGTTTAAGGTCCTATACCTGGGACATGAGTGACACCTAGGCTAGAGTGGTTCATGTTCTTTCCCATTCCATTTCGGTCTGGTGCGGGAATATGAAACACGGTTCAGATGTGGGTTTCTTCTTGAGAACTCTGTGCTACAGATTTCCTGTAGTGCTAGGGCTATCTGGGAAGCCTGCTAAGTCTGGATGACCTTTATTATGACTTTCAGAAGCTGAGGTGAATTAGAGGAGGATCTTTTATGGTTATTGTAAACACTGTACCTCCGGCTTAGAAGTGTTTACACTTCTCATAACTGATCCAAATCTGAGGATCCTTGTTTTAGAACACTACCTGTGAGGGGGTTGGGCTGTTTACAGGTTTGTAGGAACCCTTTGACCACATCATACCCTGTTACTATTTTGTTTAAGAGTACCTCATTTTGGACAGTTCTTGTGATTAACCCCGGACATGTGGCTCTTTATTTGAGTCCCCCACCCTAGTTACTGGATTTCTAAGCCTTCATCTGGACCTTTGAATATACATGGACTTATATCAAGATAGATAATCAGATCCAGCTTGATCACAAACCCTTGCATATCATTTGCATATATCATCATTGCATCATTTAACATTTGTTTATTTGCTTTTCAGGGTATCCATATCATATCTGGTTTGGTTTTGACCCCTTCCTCTACATAGACCTTTGCTTCATCAGTTGTCTGCTTCAGCTAGCTTCACCACCACCAGCATTAGCCTGTCAGTGGCTCATTTCCAGCATCAGTCTGTGATCTTCATCAGTACCAATCTTTAGCTTCTTCAGTAGCATTCATGACTACTCTCAGGAAGAGCAACATATCCTACCATTTCTTTGAGCCTGTGTTGACTGGTATCAGGCAGGTCCAGTCACTCATCACACCTGATTATATCCCATTGTTTAGAGAGCATTATGGAGGTACCCTGGATATGGTTATGGACCTTGACCCTTCTCAGAGGAGTATGATCCACACATGCTTGCAGTTTTATGACCCTCCTTTGAGATGTTTCACATTCCCAGACTTTCAGTTAGGGCCTTTGCTGGAAGAGTTTTCTTTATTGATTGGAGTACCTATCAGGGGTGGAATCCCTTTCAACCCAGAGATGCCAGTTCCCAGAAATGAAGAGATAGCAAAGGCATTGTACCTGGAGCCTGCCCTGATTGAGCAAAGTATGACAACAAAAGCTGGGATCCCTGGTTTGCACTTGGATTTCTTGATTTCTCAGGCCATCCTGAAAGCTTCATTGGGAGAGTGGAGGGCAGTCTGTGCACTTTTAACCCTCAGCATATATGGGGTTATACTGTTTGCAGATGAGCCCAAATTTGTCAGTAAGAATGCCATCCATTTGTTTCTTCTGAAGAACCCAGTGCCCACATTGCTAGGAGATTTTTACTACTCCATTCATCAGAGGAATGAGAAACAAAGGGGGAAGTTGGTAAGATGTTGTGCTCCTTTGTTCTACACCTGGCTGCTTAGACACCTGCCTAAGTCAGATGCCTTCCTGAATCCCCACCAACAGAAGAATTGGGCCAAGAGGCTCATTGCCTTGACTTCAGATGATATTAGATGGTGCACCCAGAGCACCAAAGGCAAGGACATTATCACCAGCTGTGGACAATACCCAAATGTACCTCTGATAGGAGTAAGGGGTTGCATCAACTACAATCCTTTGCTATTTAAGAGACAATTGTGCTATGCTTTGGTTCACCCTCCCAGAGGACAAGATTTAGCTGAGACCCTGTTTTGTGAAGTGAAGCCTAATTCAGCTGTTGTCAGGCAAACATCCTAGGCTTGGGACAACATCCAGACAAAAGGGATGGCTATTCTTGGAAGGTGTAATAATGTTGCTTCAGCTCAATATCATGACTGGTCCCGTACTAGAGCTCAGATTACGGGAATGCCTTTCATCTTGGAGGACATACCTGGACCGTCTACAGTACAACCTGCAGCAACTGTCAGCCTAGAAGAATTTGAGAAGCTAAAGGAAAGAAATGAGAACTTATCTCAAGCTTTAAAGAAGACTCTTTGGGAAAGGAGTGATGGTTGTCTGGACATTGAGAGATTGGAGAAGCTCAGGGTTGAGCATCTGGCCAAAATTGAAGGACAGAAGACTACATAAGGAAAGCAAGGGCTGGGGAACAGATATTGAAGAATTCCTGCAAGGAGGCCAAGATTCAGAAAGCTAGGACTGAGCACTATCTGCAAGAGAGTCAGGTTAGGTGGGTCAGGATCACCGAGACCCGTACACAAGAAGACCAAAACACTCAAGCCAAGATTGAACAGCTAGAGGCTAGTGAGAAGAAGCAGCAGGAAGCTTTGTTAGCAGCCCAGAAAGAAATTTCAGAGTTGAAGCTCAGAGCAGGATTGAAGAGATCAAAGGACCAGGACAGGCATAAGAAGCTGACCACTGCCATTGCTACCAGAAACCTCCTCATTAGGACCATTACGGAGCACCCAACTGGTCCAGTGACTGAGGCACTCTTGAAGGAGGTCAGAGAGGATGAGTTTGGACTGGATGTCTGATTGTTTATTTGTTGTTATTTCCATTTGATGTACTTTTCCTTTTATTGTATTTTGACCCTCCATGGGCATGTGTTGTAAAACAAACTATGTATTGTTCACCATTTGTAATATATTTTAGTTCGTTTCCATTTGGGCTTTTCTCTCAACAACATCAAGCATCTTCCTCGAGGTCTGGAAAGGTCAAAACCAAGAACCAAACCGGATACCTTGGAAAACAAATAAGCATACTGCATTGCATACTAACCTTTGTTTTGTTTTGTAGGTTCTTTATTATCTTTATTTCTAACTTTGTTGTGACTTCAGGAAATATTGCTCGCCGTCGAGTGTTCCCTGTCAACCGCACGCACCGGTACCCGACTCGCAACAACCTTCCTGGTATTCAAATGGAACAAGTACAGCAGATCTGACTGAGGTCAGAAATCAAATGGCTAATGAGAGAGTGGAGATGAGAAATCAGATGTCTCAATTTATGGCAGTAATGACTGGCTTGGCATAGAGTCAGGAAAGGTTAAGAGAGCTGGTGGAAAGACAAACTCCTGAGGAGCCTCATCTTGGAACATGAGGAACTAGTAACAATGAACGGGGCCAGCCTCGTATTGACCCACCAGTATTTGGACCTCATCTGGATCCAGAAGTTAATAT
Organism: Lathyrus aphaca; assembly: GCA_963966055.1. Taxonomy (NCBI): domain Eukaryota; kingdom Viridiplantae; phylum Streptophyta; class Magnoliopsida; order Fabales; family Fabaceae; genus Lathyrus; species Lathyrus aphaca. Next base: position 495,096,725 of record OZ014524.1, on the reverse strand, counting down.
CCCGAGAAATGTGCAAGGTAATACTGCTGGGGGGAGAATCTTGCAAGAAGATCCCCAAGAAGAACAGTTTACTTTTATGGGGGCTGGAGATGAAGTATATGACCGGAGATTGGACGAAATTGCTGAAAAGTTAAGATCTTTGGAGTCTCAAAATTCCTTGGGCTTCGATGTGATGGATATGGGACTAGTGGATGGGGTGAGAATTTCCCACAAATTCAAACCCCCGTGATTTGAAAAGTACAATGGTACCTCCTGTCCTCGCACTCATCTGTAGTCTTTCCTAGGAAGACTTAAAGCTTATACTATGGATGAAAAGCTGTGGATGTTCTACTTTGAAGACAGTCTGACTGAGGCTTCAAGAGAGTGGTATTCACACTTTTCTAGAGCCACCGTAAGATGTTGGAAGGATTTGGTTGAGGCTTTCATCCGTCAATATCAATACAACCTGGACATGGCTCCCAACAGGACCCTCCTAATGGGAATGTCTCAGTCTTCTAGAGAAAGCTTCAGGGAATACGCCCAGAGGTGGAGACAGCTTGCTACTGCTGTCCAACCACCCATGTCAGAGAGGGAAATGGCTGACATGTTCATGAATACTTTGCAAGGAACCTATATTGATAGATTGGCTGCCTTCTCCTCTACCAGTTTTGCTGACGTGGTCATAGCTGGTGAAAGGATTGAAAGCCTTTTAAAGATGGGCAAAATTTCCGACAGTGGTGCAAGTTCATCCAGTAATCCCAGAAAGCCTTTTGTGGGACCCCGAAGGGCCAGTGAAACAAATTCCATTCACGCAAGCAGGGGCAGGCCTCAGTATGTACACCAGTCAGTAGCAGCAGTTACCATTCCAGCTCCGATTCCTCAACAATCAGTATATCCTCAACAACAACAACCACAATATCAACAACAAGTTCATTATCCGCAACAGAGAACCTACAACAACAACAACAACCAACAACAGCGTCCTTTCCAACAAAGACCATCACAGGCAAACAGGGTGATTGACCCAATTCCAATGTCGTACGCCGCACTCTTGCCACAACTCCTGAAGCTCAACCTGGTTGAGTTAAGGACATTGGCACCTCCGGATCCCACTAATATGCCAAAAAACTATGATGCCAATGCCAGGTGTGCGTTCCACTCAAACGCACCGGGGCATAACACTGAAAAATGCAGGGCCCTACAGATGAAAGTCCAAGATCTCGTGGATTCAAAAGCTCTCAACTTTGCACCTCCTCCGAATGTCACAAGGAATCCAATGCCTAGTCACAACGGGCCTAGGATTAATGCTATTGAGGAAGGCAAACCATCCACCTTAATCACCAGTGTTGCAAAAATTCGAACACCTTTGGTCGAAATCAAAGCTCAGCTTTTAGAATGCCAAGTGTTCCCCGGGTGAGAGCTCGGCTGTGGGTATTGCAATATTGCAGTCAATGGGTGTGAAAGGCTGAGAAGCGGCATAGATGGTCTTATTAAGGATGGTATCCTTCAGATTACGACAACAACGCCTACAACTCCAACAATCCCTTCATCAACAATCCCAGATACTCCTACAACGTCAGCAACCATTGTTCCTACGGATTCTACTACAACTCCAACAACCGCTCAATCAATAATTTCAATGGATACAAGTTCGGTCACCATTCCTGCTACACCTTCAATCCCCGCCCAGGCAACAGTACCTTCTAAAACATCGGCAGCAATTGATGGAAGTGTCTCAACGGTTACAATATACTACGATCCCGCAAATGTTCCTACCAACAATTCACAACAAAATGTTACTCCTGTCAGAGCACCAGTTACTATATACTATGATCCACACACCATTGTGGTCCCTTCTGCAACTGCTATCAGTCCGGTCACTATCACAGTGCCTGGGCCAGTTCCTTACGAAAGCAATAATGCCATCCCTTGGCATTATGGCTCAGATCTATACTGCGAGGGGAAGAAAATCACTTTGGAATCATCAACTTATTCACCTCAAATAGACAGTGTGGGGGGAGGTGGAGGCTTCACTAGAAGTAGACGTCTCTTTGCCTCGCAAATTCCAAGACCCATTGCCGAAGCAGAAGCTGCTGCCAAGGCAAAATGAAAGAGCATGGTGCAAGAAGAACAAGCTGTCAAAGAAGCTTTGAAGACTCCTTTCAATCAAGAGGTTGATGAATTCATGAGGATCATAAAGAAAAGTGATTACAAGGTGGTAGACCAGCTTCACCGAACACCTTCCAAGATCTCCATATTGTCATTGCTAATGTGCTTCGAGGCTCATCGGAACGTACTATTAAAAGTCCTGCACGCAGCTTATGTGCCGGAGGAGATTGCCGTCAATCAGTTAGAGGCTGTGGTTGGAAATGTTAACGCCAGTCATGGACTAGGATTTACCAACACTGATTTGACAACGGAAGGTCGCAATCACAACAAGGCCTTGCACATTACCTTGGAGTGTAAGGGTGCAGTTCTTTCTCACGTACTGGTAGACACAGGGTCATCCCTCAATTTCCTGCCCAAGAAAGCCCTTGTGAAGCTGGAATATGACGGATTGGCACTACGCCCAAGTAACTTGGTAGTGAGAGCCTTTGACGGTTCTAAAAGATCAGTTATGGGAGAGATAGAATTACCAATAATGATTGGCCCACAGGTTTTCAAAACGACCTTCTTTGTGATGGATATACAGCCTGCCTACAGCTGTTTATTGGGTAGACCATGGATCCACGCCGTTGGCGCCGTGACATCAACCCTTCACCAGAAGTTAAAATTCGAGTGGGATGGCCAAGTCATTACTATTTGTGGGGAGGAGGATATTTTTGTTAGCCAGCTGGCTACTTTCAAATACATTGAAATGGATGGAGAGATCCATGAAACCATGAGCCAAGGGTTTGAGGCCCTGAATATCAATGAAGCATCTGTTATGCTTGGGGCCTCCATCACATCATATCAGCAAGCCCGAAAGGTTGTTGAGGAAGGTACCGCCCAAGGCTGGGGCAAGCTGCTGCCCGTGGAGAAGAAAGAAGACCGATTTGGGTTGGGTTACAGACCAACTCGACAAGATCAACCAGAGGCTGCAAAGGAGCCCAAGTTTGTCAGCGGGGGGATTCTTACCCCGGATGTTGTGAATAGCTTGGAAGATGAGTCAGAAGACGAGCGCAACCTGGAAAGCAGGATACGTCCAAGGATCCCGGGGAGCCAAGTCTCAAACTGGTCTTCCCAGGAAATTATAAGGGTTACTCCTGCAGAGTAATTATTATTTCCTGTTGTTTTTGAAGCATGCATCAAGTCCTGCATCTTGCCCAAGATACCAGAACTCATTTTGTAATCGGGCCATCTTGTATTTTGTGCAAAGATCAATTAATGAATATCAGGACATCTTTTGCAAATGAGTCTTTTCTTTTTCGCTCACTGTTTTTCATTTTTCATTTTTTGTACAAAAATAAAATGGCAATGCTTTTCAAAATAAATAACTTCATTCTCACTTTTTAAACAAGATAAAACTGATCACTAAAATGAACAAATCTAAAACATTGCAGAGAATGCCCTCCAGACTGCACCGATAACGACACCGCTATGACTTCGTATGACTTTGACAATCCGATTAATCAAGCTGATGAAGGGGTTGAAGAAGATTATGAACTACCCGGAGAGCTAGCCAGGTTGTTGAGACAAGAGGAGAAGGTTATCACTCCTCATCAGGAGGAAGTTGAAACAGTTAATCTTGGTACGGAAGAAGACTTGAAGGAAGTTAAGATCGGGGCCTGCCTACAAGATTCGGTAAAGGAACAACTGATTGACATGCTTCGGGAGTATGTGGATGTTTTTGCTTGGTCTTATCAGGATATGCCAGGGTTGGACACTGACATTGTTATGCACAAGCTACCGCTGAAAGAAGACTGTCCGCCGGTAAAACAGAAGTTGCGCCGTACTCGCCCAGATATGGCAATGAAGATAAAAGAAGAGGTACAAAAACAGTGGGACGCCGGTTTCCTTGCTATGACCAGTTACCCGCCGTGGGTTGCTAACATTGTACCTGTGCCTAAGAAGGATGGCAAAGTGAGGATGTGTGTGGATTACCGAGATCTGAACAGAGCTAGCCCGAAAGATGACTTCCCATTACCTTACATTGATGTATTGGTTGATAATACGGCTCAGTTCTCAGTGTTCTCCTTCATGGACGGATTTTCAGGATACAATCAGATCAAAATGTCACCTGAAGACATTGAGAAGACAACTTTCATCACACCCTGGGGCACATTTTGTTATAAGGTGATGCCATTCGGACTGAAGAATGCGGGTGCCACTTATCAACGGGCTATGGTAACATTATTCCATGAAATGATCCATAAAGAAATTGAATGTTATGTGGACGACATGATTGCCAAGTCGCTCACAGAGGAAGACCACCTGGTGAATCTGTTGAAGTTATTCAAGCGTCTGAGGAAGTACCAATTGAAGTTAAACCCCAACAAATGCACATTCGGGGTGCGATCCGGTAAGCTGCTGGGATTTATTGTAAGTGAGAAAGGGATTGAAGTTGACCCTGATAAAGTCAAAGCCATTCAAGAAATGCCTGCACCGAAGACTGAGAAAGAAGTTCGAGGGTTCCTGGGTAGATTGAACTACATTTCAAGGTTCATATCTCACCTTACAGCAACCTGTGAACCCTTATTCAAATTGTTAAGAAAAGAACAAACGGTCAGGTGGAATGAAGACTGCCAAAGGGCTTTTGACAAAATCAAGGAATATTTACAAGAGCCTCTGATCCTTATGCCTCCAGTTGAAGGAAGACCTCTAATCATGTACTTGACAGTATTAGAAGGGTCAATGGGGTGTGTGCTGGGCCAGCATGACGAGTCTGGTCGAAAAGAGTATGCAATATACTACCTAAGCAAAAAGTTTACCGACTATGAACAACGTTATTCACTGCTCGAGAGAACTTGCTGTGCTTTAGCGTGGCCTGCTCGCCGACTGAGACAATATATGTTGACCCACACTACCTTATTGATCTCCAAGATGGATCCAGTTAAGTACATTTTTGAGAAGCCAGCACTTACCGGACGAGTTGCAAGATGGCAAATGATCCTCACAGAATATGACATTCAATACACATCTCAAAAGGCCATCAAAGGCAGTGTGTTGTCTGATTATCTCGCTGAGCAACCCATTGATGATTACCAGCCTATAAGATTTGACTTCCCTGATGAAGACATCATGTTCATAAAAGCAAAAGACCATGAAGAGCCTATTCACACTGAAGGGCCTGATCCAGAAGAAGAATGGACTATGATGTTTGATGGGGCTGTTAATATGAATGGTCGTAGTGTTGGTGCAGTACTCATCACACCTAAAGGAGTTCACATGCCTTTCTCGGCAAAGCTTACCTTTAACTGCACTAACAACGAAGCTGAATACGAAGCTTGTATTATGGGTCTTGAGGAAGCCATTGACCTCAGGATCAAGACTTTGACTGTATTCGGAGATTCAGCTCTGGTAATTAATCAAACCAACGGCAAATGGTACACTCACCAGGATCATCTGATACCCTACCGGGATTATACAAGGAGGTTATTGACTTTCTTCACTACAGTCAAGCTCTAATATATCCCTCGATATGAAAATTAGTTTGCAGATGCTCTAGCTACCATTTCATCCATGATCAAAGCTCAAGCTGCCAACTTTGTACCTCGGATTTCAGTATCCAGACTTGACAGACCAGCATACGTATTTTCAGCAGATGTTGTTAAGGATGATAAGCCTTGGTTCTATGACATCAAATGCTTCTTGGAGGATCAAATATACCCACCTGGGGCATCTTCTAATGATAAGAATACTTTAAGAAGGCTAGCTGGTAGTTTCTTCCTGAATGCTGATGGTTCCTTGTACAAGCGGAACTTTGATATGGTACTCCTCAGATGTGTTGATAGGGCGGGAGCAGACTTATTGATGCACGAGGTGCACGAAGGATCTTTTGGTACCCATGCCGGAGGGCATGCTATGGCTAAAAAGTTGCTAAGATCAGGCTATTACTGGATCACATTGGATGCAGACTGTTCTGCTTATGCTAGAAAGTGTCATAAATGCCAGATTTATGCAGATAAAGTACATGAGCCTCCAAATCCTTTGAATGTGATGTCTTCACCTTGGCCCTTTGCCATGTGGGGCATTGATATGATTGGCAAGATTGAACTGACTGCTTCAAATTGCCACAGATTCATCCTGTTGGCTATTGACTATTTTACCAAGTGGGTTGAAGCAACTTCCTATGCAAATGTCACCAGGCAAGTGGTAGCCCGATTCCTAAAGAGAGATATCATCTGTCGGTATGGAGTGCCCGAGTGAATCATTACTGATAATGGTTCCAACTTAAACAACAAAATGATGGTAGAACTATGCCGGGACTTCAAGATCCAACACCACAACTCTTCTCCTTACAGGCCAAAGATGAATGGCGTTGTGGAGGTAGCTAACAAGAATATCAAGAAGATTGTGCAGAAGATGGTGGTCACTTACAAAGACTGGCATGAAATGTTACCATTTGCCTTACATGGGTACCGTACTTCAATCAGAACATCCACCGGGGCAACACCGTATCAGCTTGTGAACGGTATGGAGGAAATCCTACCTGTTGAAGTTGAATTGCCCTCTTTACAAGTATTGATGGATGTTAAGCTAAACGAAGCAGAATGGGTCCAATCCCGGTACGAACAACTGAGTCTGATCAAAGAGAAGAGATTAGCTGCAATCTGTCATGGGTAATTATATCAGAAGAGAATGAAGAAAGCCTTCGATCAGAAAGTCAGGCTTCGGGAATACCAAGTAGGAGATCTTGTGCTGAAAAGACTCCTCCCTCCTCATACAGACCACAGGGGCAAGTGGACTCCAAATTACGATGGTTCGTTCATAGTAAAGAAAGTTTTCTCTGGTGGAGCACTGATGCTCAGTACTATGGATGGTGAAGACTTCCTGTCCCCTATGAATTCAGATGCAGTTAAAAAATACTTCGCATAAAAATGACCCGCTGGACATAAAACAGAATGTAAGTCCAGGAAAAAATAGGGCATCCCGGCGAGTCAAAAACAGAATAAAAGACTCGGGCAAAAATAAGGGAAAATAAATAAAAAATGTACACCCGCAAAGTTGAAAAGCCACATTGGACAACTCAGGCAAAAAATGGGTACCCCGGTGGATTGAAAACCCGAAAGGGAGATCCACGCAAAATAAGGGAATAAGCGAACAACTGCGTTCTGAATTCGTCTGTATCACTTACAACACGGCAAGCTTCAAAAGGTTAAAGCATCGGCCAAAATCAGCCTTCTTCAAAAAAGCAAGATGAGAAGAACATCGATGTCATACGAGTCATAGCAAAAGGTAAGCTCACTGAAGCGTCATCAACATTGCCAGCATCTTTTTGTTTCTCAATTTTATAACAATCTCCTCATTTCAGGGGATCTGTTTCTTTGACTGTATTTTGCCAATTCAGGGCACGCAAATAAATAAAATCAGATTTTCAGTCATGTTTCGTCTTGTACGTTCTATTTTTCATTTGCAAAAAATGTCTGATGTCCTTAATGTATTGATTGCATAAATACAGATGCGTCTTTTCTAAAACTACATGCTTACAGGAAATATATTCACTCCAGGAGTGTCTAAATTCCTATGATGGAATCCAGTAAGGGATACCTCGGGATACTTGTACATTTCTTTGTCATAACAGGATTGCAGGTAGTCAAAGTGAAACAGGGGGCACAAAAGCTTCTCCCCAGCAGGCTGCCGAATAACTATCTACTCAGCCCATCTCCCAAATAGCACCAGGGGTGCCCTCTCCCCAGCTGAGTTGCCAGACATCATCATCCTCAACAGGATCTCCGCAAAAATCTCTAGGAAGGTCATTCAGTGATCATTCCTCCTCAGCCAAGTGTTATACAGGGAACCATTTCCCCGTAGAGTCTCAACCTCTATCCAGAAGAGCAATATCTGAAGATCTCACAACAAAGTGACGAAAGCTTCCACAGACCCCAACTTGGCTCCTCATCACCAAGAATAGGTCTGTCAGTGACTTATTCCCCCAAACAGAGTCATATATATCAGATCTACCAATGATCTCATCCCCAGCTGGGAATATCCTTCAAGCAGATCAGCCAGAGATCTTCACCGCAACGGGATCCGAATCCCGGATCGGTGTCTTTGCACAATCATAGCATTCGCATCATATCTCCCCCCAGAGCGTAACATTTCGTCTAATACGGAGCATTACGGCAAAAATCAAACATATTGCCCAGTCACAAGCCATGGTTGAATCAATCCCCTGTAAATACTGACATACCATCAACAACATACGGGATACCACTCAAGTTCCCCAGCAGAATGCCAAAGTAGTTTCTTCGCATTCCCCAGATACAGATACATGCCCGTTTTGATACTCGTCCGTGTCATCTTTCCCCAGAAAGTCGCCGGAACACTTTCCACAAACAGATACTGATACATAACAGATAACTCCCCTGACACTCGTCTGTGTCATATCCCCAGGAGAAAGCCAAAGCGTCCCCTTTGCACTCACAAAACCATATTAATACACTCTCCTGACACCCATCCGTGTCACCTATCCCCAACACAGGTGCCTAAGACCTTGCCTATTATATCTTCTGACACTCGTCCGTGTCATCCTATCCCACGGAGCGTCAGAATATCTATTTGTACACTTTCTCTTATGATACTCATCTGTATCATGCTCTCCCCAGCAAGTTGAACACTTGTCTGTGTCTTACTCATACCTTTTTACTTATATAGATACTCGTTTGTATCTTGCGTATATACCTATTTTTCCATCAGAGGCAACACTCGTCCGTGTTCTTTGTTAACCAGTTGATACTCGCCCGTATCATCATCTCTGAACATGCGTCAGCATTTGTTTCTACCGATACTCGTCCGTATCATAGTTTTAAGGATGCTCGTCCACATCTTTAATCTATACACAACGTCAAATACTTATACCTTTTTCTTGAAATTAGACACTCTTCTGTGTCTACCCTTCCCCAGAAGAATCCCTAGCAAAATTTCTCTTCTATCTGACATTCGTCCTATGTCATGATACTTCCGGCAGCCGTACCCTGTCAGGTGATCGTTCTTCACCTTTTTATGATCGTCCTTCATCATTCCTCCAGCGGAGTCTCCACTATTGGAACCCTTTTCTATTCGGAATTCATCCTATGTCGTGATATTTTTAGCAGCCGCACCCTGCTAGGTGATCATCCTTCACCCCTTGATGATCGTCCTTCATCATTTTAATCAGATGGCTGTCCCCATCGTGGACCTTTTCTATCCAGCATTCGTCCTATGTCGTGATATTTTTAGCAGCCGCACCCTGCTAGGTGATCGTCTTTCACCCCTTGATGATCGTCCTTCATCATGTTTATCTGATGGCTGTCCCCATCATGGACCTTTTCTATCCGGCATTCGTCCTATGTCGTGATAATTTTAGCAGCCGCACCCTGCTAGGTGATCGTCCTTCACCCCTTGATGATCATCCTTCACCTTAGATGATTGTCCCTCGTCTTATCCCTGACAGAGCAGTCGTACCCTGCTAGGTGATCGTCCTTCACCCTTTGATGGCCGTCCCCATCATAATCTCTTTATTTCCCCAGCATGTCGGTCGTCCCCGTCATTGCTTCATCCCCAGCAGTCGTCCTCTGCCCGATGGTCGTCCTCCATCGCCCACACTTTATAAACATACTTTACTTCCTTTTACAATCTATATCCCTTTTCTTCTTCATTCAGTGAGTGCAAATTTTGGACTATCTTTGGTATTCAACCACAAGTTATCTTGTTTGCCTGTTAAGCCGTTGCTTACATCCTACCCAGCTAACTTATGTTTGAATAGGGGCAGCTGTAAACACCCCAAATTTTCCCTCACTCATTTCACCATGTCTTGTGTTCTTTTCATTTCATAAGTTCAATCATATCATCTCATATTACATTTTTTGCTTCACTGCATTGGTTCAAAGTCATCTGCACCTAGGGTTTGTGATCTGAACAATTCCTGAGCTATCTGAGCCACTCCAAAGGTATTCAATCATCTCAAGAGGGTCCATGTATGTTCAAGCATCATATTATATCCTCCCAAGATCAAGGAAGTCAGAAAATCACAAGAACTAAGGAAGGCATGGAAGCAGAGCCAAGTTTGACTGCACATATGACCTAAAATTAGGGTTTTGGTTTCAAAGGCCATAACTCCAAATTTTTTGGGCATTCTTGTTTCTATTGGTCTCTATATGGTATAAGGATCATACTTACCAATTTTCATGAAGAAATTCAATGGGGAAGGCATCTGATCAATAGATGACTTCTGGAGCAAGTCAGTGCAAAATCAGGGCATCTGAGGTCCCCAATCACCCAACCAAAGGGTCTTCTCCATCATTTTGAATGTGTATGATCTTTATTTGATCTTAGAAAAAGTTATAAGTTCACAAAATTGAAGAATTTCAAGCCATTTGCAAAGTTGCCATTTTGGGAAAGTGACTTATAATGCAAACTTGCCATTTTGGGAAAGTTTTTCAACCTCCTCTTTTTGATTCAAAAATGCTTCAAATGAAAAATTCTTGGTCATTAAAGTTGTAGATAGGATCCTCCCATTTTCAAAAAGTACAAGAACTTGATCTAATTCATTCTAGAACTAAAGTTATGGCCTTGCAAAGTTGGGAAAAATCACAAAAAATTCACTTATGTGCCAAAGAGGGAAACTTGCAAATTCTTGTACCAAGGAAATTTGTGACTTCTAATTGATGTCTAAGCATTACACAAACATCATACATGACATAAAATTCAGAATTGCCCAAAGATTTCTCAAGTTTCATGCCTTAAACTTCAAGAATTTCAAAAAGGGGCCAAAGTGGTACAAAATTGCAAAATGATCCAAATCTCTTCATCCACTTGAGCCAGCTCACTAAATCATTTTTCATGGATCTCCTTGAAGTTGGCTGACTCGAGCCATGCCCCTAAACCAGCCTGCCATAAGCCCATACCTCAAGTACACAAAGTCATGACTTTTTGCATCTTTGCCCATACCAATCAACATAAGCCAGCACCCACTCTCTGACCTATCACATTTCATTATGTGGATCAAAACCAAGCAAAAGCATACAACATTGTAGCCTAACACTTGAGAATACACAGCACACTCAAAAATCCCCAAATCTGCAAAAGCCTTTGAATATCTTAACTCAACCATCAAACCTTCAAACTTTTTCCACCATTCAACTCCATAAACATCACTGATCATTTCCCACCCTTCATTTTGCCCTAAAACACTCAGAATCAAAAACACGATTTTGACATTTCATGAACTGAACTTCTGCCAACTTCCTCTTGAGGCCATTTAAACTCCAATCAAGCATCACAAGCTCTTGGGGGGAATCATTGGAGTTGATTTGAAGCAAAGAACTAGCCAGAAAGCTCCTGTTTCGAAAGCTCAACTTCAGGTAGCCATGGCATTTATTTTTCCAGAACTCTCATTTTATGTTATAGAATGATTCTACATGTTTCACTGATCACCATGATGTATTTACTTTTGAGAATAGTTGAGAATTGAGCATTTCATAAGCTTCTGAAATTTTTGCCATGTTTTCCGTTTTGCTTTGATTCATGCTATTGATGATGAACAAATGATTTTTGGTGGTTGATTCTTGTTGGGGTTGAGGAGAGGATCATTTCTGGAGCTTTAGGGGTCTTGGGGTTGCGTATTGAGGGAGATTGAGTGAGGGGCTAGCCGGAGAAGATGACCGGAACACTATTCCGGTCACCTGAGAGTAATTAGGGTTCAGATTAGGGTTAATGACATAATTAGCGTAGTTTGAATGTGGGCCGTCCATTTGCGCGCGCTGGTCAATTCCTTCCCCTTTTATTTTGAATCTGGGCCTTTGGATCTGAATACTTTCATTTTAAATCATTTTAATTTCATTTTTATTACATTTCTTTCTACATTTTATTTAAAATAGTAAAACATTTCTAAAAAATTTCATTTTTTGCATCATGTCTTAAAATATTTTTCTCATTCTAAAAATAATTTTTGTTTTATTTTTTGCATAAATTTCGTATTTTTAAAATATTTTAATTTTTATTTTAATTAGTTAATGAGAATTAATTAATTAAAATAGCATTTAAGTTTCTAAAAATCACCAAAAAAATCACATTGCATCTTGATACATTTAGAAACATTATCAAACTCTCCATACAAATTTCTTTTTGGTTCTTGACCTATTTTGACATTTTTCTTTGGAATTAGGGTTCTTAAAAGTCAATATTTTTGTCCTAACTTAGAAAAATTCATTCTTCCTAACCATGAGGAGTTTGATGATGGTTCTTTTTGCATTGCATTCCTCATATCATGTAGTTTCTAGGATAAAATTGGTTTGAATTTATCTTTCATGTTCAATTAGTTGTGCATTTTTCCTTTTGAAGTGCCTTAAAACCCAAGTCAACTTGAGAAAATCATAACTTCCATTAGGTTTAGATTTAGGTCTCCTCCTTTGGGAAGTGAACTTGTGTAGGGTTAGGGTACCTTTTATCCCATTTTCATTTTTTTATCATGTCATTTGCCTCTGGTTTTGATTTTTGTATTGCATGTTATGTATAAACCCTAATTCTTGCCTTCATTTGCATCCATCTTCCATATGCTTGCATACATGAACTTGTCATGACATTTGGTGCATCCACATGACATATAAGACATCTTAGAACATATTAGAATCATGTTTGATCATTGCATCATTCATTTTCCATGTTGTGCATTCATTTCATTTCATAAACTTTCATGAACTTTCATGGTTCAAAACATGTTTCATTTGCATCCTCATCCTTGTATGATCATCCACAACTCTTGACATGTGTTTGCATCATCTATTAGAATCATTAACATCATGTTTATGCTTCTTGTTTTGGTTTGCATCATTGCATTCATTTCATTTCTTTTTGCTAACTTTTCAGGTGGTAAGTATTTGAGAAGTGAATTTGCCTTCACTTCTCATAATCTCTTCTCATCTCTCTTTATGCATCCATTGCTGAATTTTACTTGTGAATTAGGGTGAGCTTGCTCATTCATGCTCCTCCTCCTCCTTCTTTCTTCAAGCAACTTGTCTTCTTAAGTGAAGCAAGTTGTCTTGCTTCTTCCTGCTTCTCCTTCCTTTCATCCTGCTTCTTCCATGGTGGCTTTTCCTTGAAGATCTTCTTGCAAGCCTCACAAACCCTAGGAATACCCAAGCATGATCACAATTAGGGTTTGATTAGTCCCCCCCATTAGTTTTACCTTTGTGTCATCTTTGAGTCTTCTCTTCTCATCTCTTAATCAAGGACTAAACCTTAAAGGTTTTAAGGCTTTGCGATTAGGGTTATGCCTGCATCCTTCTATTAGGATGGAGTGTATAACTTTAATCCTAAGTGTTAAACCCTTAATGTGTTTAAATCCTTTAATCAATCCACCTAATAATCACTAAGACATCAAGCTTGTAACTTGGGCCTTGCATTAGGGTTCTAATTCTTCCTTAATTGGTTAAGAAGGACTAACCTTAGTGTTAATGGACAAGTCCCCCTCAAGTTGTCTTACAAACCATAAAAATCCATTTATTAATCTCACAATTAACTAAAATCCACTCTAATAAAGGGCTTTGTTTTGTCATGAGGTTAATCCCTAATCATGGATTAAGTTGAGGAGCCTTCCTCAGCTTAAATGTTCTCATCTATCATCCATCTATTAGGATGGTGTAATGGGTCCATTAAATCCTTGATTATGGCTTAAACTCATTACTTAGCACTAAACAAAAACTCCAAAAACATCTAAATAATTACAAGTAGGTTAATGATCTTAATCCTACATCATGGTGATTAAGTGTGAGGTGCTTATTTCATACTTAAGGTATTCTCATTACCCCTAATCAAAGGGAGGATGTGATGAGTTTACTAACCCTTGGTTTAGGCTTAAGCTCATTTTCTTATGACAAACTCTAAAAAGCAATAAAAGATTGAAAACACAAAAAAACAAACAACAATCGTCTCCTTCAGGATTCTTTTCTCATCCCATTCACTCACAAACGAGAACTCGCTTCTTCCGTCTAATGCAAGACAGTTTGCACCTGAGCCAGACAGGTCATACACTTGAGCATAGACAAGTAAGCAGTTCACAAGTCAATCTATCTTTCAGTCTCTTTGAGTCGACCTACGGTGTTCTGACTTCCTCATTGCACGAGAGGATACGTAGGCATAACTTAACAGTTATCGAACAAAAGTCTCTGTATATTCCCCTTCTTCCAGCCTTATTCTTTAAGCCTCGTAGTCTTGAGCATTGCATCTCTTTCCTTATACTGACACTTCTTTTATTCACTTCACATTTCTTTTACACTGACACTTGTATTCTTTCCAGCTTTGATTCACAGATTGCACTGACACTACCCCTTTAAAACACAAATATTTTAAGCGTGGATCCCGTCAAGTACGACGGACAATCTGGGTGCTAATACCTTCCCAGGTTGTAACCAACCCCCTTTCTCAGTTTTCTCTGGTTCGCGACCGTCTTATCCATCTTTTCTTAGGTTTATGCAGCATTTCCTTTCCTTCGGGATAAAAATGCCTAGCTGGCGACTCTTTTCTTTTCAGTTCACCTTTGTGTGTTCTTCTCTCTTTCGCCGACCGTTCGCGTCTGTACCCCTCTTGGCCCGGGTGTCATTTGGTGGGAGCGACAGTTGTGTTTTATGTTAATCTTGCTGCTTATGTGCTTAAGCAGCCTGAAGATCCGTCCTTTGCGAAATTGGGAGACGCATGGTTCTAGATCTTAAGATTAACGATTTGGATAGACGCATGGTTCTAGATCTGAAAGATCTTAAGATTAACGATTTGGATAGACGCATGGTTCTAGATAGAACATCATGACAGAAGTTGATTCATAACGGGATAAGACTTGGTTGTTGTTGTTGTTGTTGGACAATGACAATCACATGCATGTCCTAACATACATTTCTCTCTCCCGAAAGGAAAACTCATTTGCAGCAGGTCCATCTAATACCAAGGTGTGTGACTCTTTGATTAATATGGGATTTCATCCTGAAATGGTTGCCAAAGTAATTCAGGAATATGGTAAAAACACTGCTTTACTCTATCTAAGTGTATATTTTGATTCTAAATGTTCACAACTAATGAATGTTCACAACTAATGCTACCTCTACTCTATTTAAATGTATATTTTTACTCAGAATGTTATAGAACCTAACGGTCATACCTTGACTAGTTTCATTGGTGCACTAGTAAGGAATAAGGTTCCAATTACTTGTGATGATTGGAGAAATAAAATTTTTAAAGAAGCCAAAGATAAACTCTAGAGTGAGGTAAAGGTACAATAATTATGTCTTTAATTATGCGAACTAATTATGTCTTTTAAATTACTTGTACTAACGCGTGTATGTTTTTCTTAGAGGTGTTTCAACATCGAAGATGATAGAAGAGATTTTTGTCTTAAATTGGTCGGAAAGCTACTAAGAGGGTTTATAACATTTTTATCATCCCAGTATCTTAGGAATGAATATGATAATCATGTTGATGCGAGCTTCCAAAGAAATATGAAAGTTTGATTTCACAAGAAGAATGGGACACGTTTAAATCCAAACGTAAAACCCCAGAATTTAAAAGAATAAGTGAAACAAATCGGGAAAGAGCATCAAGTCCTGTGTATCCATACAAAAAAGGACGTGTCGGATATGGACGCTTAGAACAATCTATCGTAAGTATATATAAATTGCAATAATATATTTGTTCATCATGAGTCATATTTGATCATATTATTTGACTTAATGTGTAGTTGCAAAAGGAGAAAAGTTCTGAAACATCTCTTCCCGTGCATGTTTTATGGAAGGAAGCCCGTGTGGAAAAGTATGGAGTTGCTAAAGAAGATGTTCTATAAGTATATGAGAAATGTGTAAGTATAACATTATTTCTTTAATTAAATCAAAACATTATTATCAAATTTTGACAAATATTTAATATTCATCTGATTTTCAGGAGGCGTTATCTCAGTCTTTATCTCCAGATGATACTAGGAGCATACTTAGTCAGGCATTAGATGTTCGTGAGTATTCGGGTCGGGTGAGGGGTAAGGGATTTGGGATCACTCTGACCTCCTTGAGTATTAAAAAAGTAAAGGCTCCTAGTAACAAAGAACTTCAGCTAAATTTGGAAGCACTGGAAGCTGAAGTTCGTGAATTAATAAAAGAAAAAGAAAGTAGCGCTTCAACGAGTTTTAAAGATGGTTCGGACAAAGACAATATCAACTGTAACTTTCAACTGAATATTCCAGAGGTAATTATATTTATTTTTATGAAATTAAATTATTAGCTTAAATTATATTAATTGACATATATACACATTAATAATGTCATATTTATTATTTGTTTTAGGGTATTTCCTTTTGTCAACTATACTTATCGTCACCGACATATCAGATGGTTGACAAGGGAAAAGTGTATTACATTACGGATCAATCACTTCACAATAACCCCCTCCTTCCTGGATGTTTGAAAGAATCGGTTGAAATTTCTATATAGCCGAATGCATTATTACCATATCCTGATAATGCTTCAGATGCAACAACGGTGGAACAAGCAATAGGTTCATTTGTTGCATGGTCGGAAAGCCTCATTAGCGTTAGATATGAGGTATGCTTAATTAAAACAATTATGAACCTTTGTTAACCTTACTGTGAAAGTTTTTACTAACATTTTTTACACGGTAATGTTAATTAGACTCCAACAAGATCCAAAGGAAAAGACAAGGGGATTTCGTGGCATACCGAGTCTGTTGTTTCAAAATAAGAGGTACGTCATATTTTTACGCGCATTTCTACAAGTATATGAACCTTTGTTAGCCATAATGTGTAGATTCAATGTTAAATTCGTGATCTTTGTCGCTCCCACCAAATTACACCGGGCCAAGAGGGGTACAGACGCGAATGGTCGGCGAAAAGAGAATGAATGAATAGAGTCGCCATCTAGGCATTTTTATCCCGGAGGAAAGGTAATGCTGCATAAACCTAGAAAGATATGGATAAGACGATTGCGAACCAGAGAGACTGAGAAAGGGGGTTGGTTACAACCTGGGAAGGTATTAGCACCCAGATTGTCCGTCGTACTCGACGGGATCCACGCTTAAAAGATTTGTGTTTTAAAGGGGTAGTGTCAGTGTAATCTGTGTATAAAAGCTGGAAAAGAATGCAAGTGTCAGTGTAAAAGCAGTGAAGTGTATAAGTGAAGTGTCAGTGTAAGAACAAGAATGAAATGCTCAAGATCATGAGGCTTAAAGGATAAGGCTGGAAAGAGGGGGAATATACAGAGACTTTTGTTCGATAACTGTTAGGTTATGCCTACGTATCCTCTCGTGCAATGAGGAAGTCAGAACACCGTAGTTCGACCCAAAGAGACTGAAAGATAAATTGACTTGTGAACTGCTTACTTGTCTATGCTCAAGTGTATGACCTGTCTGACTCAGGTGCAAATTGTCTTGCATTAGACGGAAGAAGCGAGTTCTCGTTTGTGAGTGAATGAGGTGAGAAAAGAATCCCGGAGGAGACGATTATTGTTTGTTTTTGTATTTTCAGTCTTTTATTGCTTTTTGGAGTTTGTCATAAGAAAATGAGCTTAAGCCTAAACCAAGGGTTAGTAAACTCATCACATCCTCCCTCTGATTAGGGGTAATGAGAATACCTTAAGTGTGAAGTCAGCATCTCACACTTAATTACCTTTTGATGTAGGATTAAGGTCATTAACCTACTTGTGATTATTTAGATGTTTTTGTTGTTTTTGTTTAGTGTTATGTAATGAGATTAAGCCATAATCAGGGATTAAACAGACTCATTACACCATCCTAATAGAAGGATAATAAATGAGAATGTTTAAGCTGAGGAAAACTCCTCAACTTAATCCATGATTAGGGATTAACCTCATGACAAAACAAAGCCTTTATTAAGTGGATTTTAGTTAATGATAAGATGAAGAAATGAATTTTATGGTTTGTAAGACAACTTGAGGGGGACTTGTCCATTAACACTAGGGTTAGTCCTTCTTAACCAATTAAGGAAGAATTAGAACCCTAATGCAAGGCCCAAGTTACAAGCTTGATGTCTTGATGATTATTAAGTGAATTGATTAAAGGATTTAAACACATTAAGGGTTTGACACTTAGGATTAAAGTTATACACTCCATCCTAATAGAAGGATGCAGGCATAAGCTTAATCACAAAGCCTTAAAGCCTTTAGGGTTTAGTCCCTGATTATGAGATGAGAAGAGAAGACTCAATGAGACACAAAGGTAAAATCTAAATGGGGACTAATCAAAACCCTAATTATTGTCATGCTTGGTTGTTCCTAAGGTTTGTGAGGTTTGCAAGAAAGATCTTCAGAGAAACCACCAGGAAGCAGATGAAAGGAGCAAAGAGAAGCAAAGTAACTTGCTCCATTTAAGAAGACAAGTCACTTGAAGAAAGAAAGTAAGGTGAAGAAGAATGAGCAAGCTCAATCTCAAGCACAAAACAAAATGCAGCAATGATGCATAAGAGAGATGAAAGGATATTGTGAGAAGTGAAGGCAAATTCAATTCTCAAAATAACTTACCACCTGAAAAGTTAGTGAAAGGAATGAAATGCAATGCAAATAAGATGTAATGACATGATACAAACCAAAACCAGAAGCATGCGTATGGTGCTAGTGATGCTATGAGATGATGCAAACATGAAACAAGGCATGAGGATGATCTTACAAACATATGGATGCAAGAGAAGCATGCTTAGGACCATGGACATACATGAAAAGTTATGAAATGCAAATGGCATACAACATGGAAAATGAAAGATGCAATGATCAAACATGATTCTAACATGTCCTAAGATGTGTTATGAACCCAATGGATGCACAAAATGTCATGGCAAGTCATGGTATGCAAGCAAATGGAAGATGGATGCAAATGAAAGGCACAAATTAGGGTTTATGATCAATGCACAAAACAAAATTCAAAACCAAAAGCAAACATCATGATGAAAAATTGAAAATGCATTCAAAGGAACCCTAAACCTATACAAACTCACTGCCCAAAGGAGAGGATCCAAATCTTAACCTATTAGAAGTTATGAATTTCCTAAGATTGCTAGGGTTTTAAGGTACCTTGTCAAGAAAAATGTCAAACAAATTGAAAATGCAATATCAAATCATGCCAATTTAATCCTATAAACTACATGATATGCAAGATGCAATGCAAAAAGAATCATTGTCCAACTCTTAAAGGCTAGGCAGAAATGAATTTTTGAAGATTGAATCAAAATAATGCCTTGAAATGAAATTAATTCCATTGAAAATTGTCAAAAGGCATCAAGATCAAAAAAGAAATTTGGTTTGAGAGTTGGACAATGTTTCTAAATGATTTTAAATGTTTCATGAATTTTTTTTGTGATTTTTAAATACCTAAAAGCATTTTTAAATAATTAATTCTCATTAATCAATTAAAAATAAACTTTTAAATGATTTAAAAATATTTTTCAATGCAAAAAATAAAAATAAAAATATTTTTGGTTTCTGAAAATTAATAAAAGCTTGGATAAAAATTTTCAGAATTTTGATGATTTTTACTATTTTTAAATAAATGAACAAATTAAATATGAAACAAATAAAATAAAAATGAAATAAAGAGAAAGTCAACGCAATCAAGGGTTGTGGTTCAAACTGGGAATGGAGGGAAAGACTAGCGCGCGCATTTGGACGGCCTGAATTCAAACTTGCTTAATTATGATTAAGCCCTAATCAGAAACCCTAAACACTTTCAGATGACCGGAACAGTGTTCCGGTCATCTTCTCCGGCGGGTCTCTCACTCAATCTCTCTCAAAACGCCATAAAAACTTACCAAACTCTCCAGAATCAATCCTTAACTCATTCTAAACAAGATTCAGCCAGCAAAAATCATTTATTTCACATGAACAACAAGATTCGAAGCAAAACGGAAAATTACTCAGAAATTTCAGAAGCTCATGAAATGCTTAATACTTGACTATTTTCAAAACTAAACACATCAGCATCATCAGTGAAGCATGTAGAATCATTCTATAACATAAAATGAGAGTTCTGGAAAAATAAATGCCATGGCTACCTGAGCTTGAGCTTTCGAAAAAGGGACTTTCTGGCCAGTTCTTTGCTTCAAATCCACTCCAGTGAACCTCCTAAGAAGCTTGTAATGCTTGGTTGGAGTTTAAATGGCCTCTGGAGAGAGTTTGCAGAATCTCAGTTCATGAAATGTGAAAATCGTGTTTTTGATTGTGGAGGTTTTATGGCAAAATGAGGGCAGGGAAATGATCAGTGAGGTTTATGGAGTTGAATGGTGAAAAGAGTTTGAAGGTTTGGTGGTTGAATCAAGAGATTCGAAGGCTTTTGCAAATGAGAGGATTTTTGAGTGTGCTGTGTTCTTGGAGCTTTCAGGCTTGTGTGTGTTATGAAAATGAAGCCTTGGAGTGTGTTTGTAAAGTCTGGATTGGGCAGAGAGTGGTTGTGTCACTGTGGGATTGGTATGGCTTCAAGTTGCAAAAAGTCAAGCAAGTTGTACTTGGAGGTATGGGCAAGTGGCAGGCTGAGATAGGGGCATGGTTGAGTTCAGCAAGGATCAAGGAATGCTTTTGGATCAGATTTTGTGAACTGAGGCAAGTGGATGAGAAGTTTTGATCCCTTTTGCAAATTGTCACAACTTTGGCCCCCTTTGTAATTCTTGAAGTTTAGGGCATGGAACTTAAGAAATTCTTGGGCCAATCAGAAGTTTAAGTCATGTATGATGTTTGTGTAAAGGTTAGACATCAATTAGAAGTCACAAATTGCCTTGGTACAAGAATTTGCAAGTTTCCCTCTTTGGTGCATAACTTGAAATTATGTGATTTTTCCCAACTTTGACAAGCCATAACTTTTGATCCAAAATGAATTAGGTCATGTTCTTGTACTTTTTGAAAAGGGAATGATCCATTCTACAACTTTCATGACCAAAGTTTTTCCATTTGAAGCATTTTTGAATCAAAAGGTAAGGGTTGAAAAAGTTTCCCAAAATGGCAATTTTCATCATAAGTCAACTTTCCCAAAAAGTCAACTTTGCAAATGGCTTGAAATTCTTCAATTTTGTGAACTTCTAACATCTTATATGATCAAATAAAGATCATACATAATCAAAATGATGAAGAACACCCTTTGGTTGGGTCATTGGGGGCCTCAGATGCCCTGATTTCACACTGACTTGCTCAAGAAGTCAACTCTTTATCAGATGACTTCCCCATGGAATCTTTTCATGAAAATGGATATGCATGATCCCTATACCATATAGAGACCAATAGAAACAAGAATGACCAAAAAAATTGGAGTTATGGCCTCTGAAACCAAAACCCTAATTCTAGGTCATCTGTGCAGTTAAACCTGACTCTGCTTCCATGACAATCTCAGTTCTTGTGATTCTTTGACTTTATTGACTTTGAGGGGATATAATATGATGCTTGAACATACATGGACCCCTTTGCAGTGATTGATGACCTTTGGAGTGGCTCAAGAAGCTCTTGGATTGCTCAGATCACAAACCCTAGATGCAGATGAC
This sequence comes from Lathyrus aphaca, assembly GCA_963966055.1. Classification (NCBI taxonomy): domain Eukaryota; kingdom Viridiplantae; phylum Streptophyta; class Magnoliopsida; order Fabales; family Fabaceae; genus Lathyrus; species Lathyrus aphaca. The sequence continues at coordinate 495,075,103 of OZ014524.1, read as the reverse complement.
TTTGAACCAATGCAGTGGATCAATAATGTGGTATGAGATGCTATGATTGAATTTATGCATATGAAATGATCACAAGCCATGGTGTGAATGGGTGAGGGAAAATTTGGGGTGTTTACAATCGTATACTTCATCTAACAAATTATATGATATGTAGCTTCATGGTAAGGAGATTAGCAACATCTGCACACAAAAAAAGGTTGGTGTTAAGAAGACCGCGGCTAGAAAAAAACCTACCTCCAAGTATAGGTCGTGCCTTCAGACTTTTCTAGAATTGACAGATATTCCGACCGGAGGTATTCATCTTATACATATGGAGGAAGGTATTTTTGGCTTTGAATATGAACAATCAATTGGTAATGACGAATTTATGCAAGTTTTTCGTCATGAAGAATTAGACGTCAATGTTGTCAATACATACGTGAGGTATATCTGATCTACTTTGTTATATTAATTGCATAACTTATTTACTTTATGTTTCAAATGAATAGTCTAATGTTAATGATGTTTTTATTTAAGGTTTTTGTATGACAAAGTGATGCGCCCAATTGAATTGGACGAAAGATTTGCATTCCTAAGCCCCGCGGCCGTCAACTTAAGTTTAATCTTAAGTAAACCAGATGAAGTCATGGTGTACGTATGCAACCTCTTCATAGCTAACAAAGATACTAAAAAGTTGTTATTTTTACCGTTTAATGTCGGGTTAGATTTTCATTCTAAATTCATTTATTATAATTTTTTTTTGTATTTTGACGTCGTTTAGAAAGTTTCTATCTAACATTTGTTTAATCTTACAGTGGATATTGGTTGTTGGTCGCAATTAATCCTATCAGAGAATTTGCTTATTATCTTGGATCGTTAGGAAATGATTGGACAACATACTCGGATATGAAGAAAATGATTGACACGTAAGTGAGATTGTTCTAAATATTCATGTGTGTATTTATTTATTTATGTGAATTGTTCTAAATTTTCATTTATATTTTATTAGCATTATACAAGCTTTTCGAGCCCAACGAGATATCCAAGTATCAAAGAGGAGAGCCAACAACATTACATGGATAAAAGTGGCGGTATATTAATTATCACAATTTTTTATTATATTAGTGATGATACTTGATAAAACTTAGGATTTAACCATTTTTCTTTTCATGTGTAGTGTCCTTGGCAACGTAATGGTATAGATTGCGAATATTTCATGTTGAAGTTTATGAAAGAAACTATTTTTTTGGACCGACTAGATATTCCAATCGATGTATGTATTTCTAACTTATGAGTTATTTTAATATTTAACACATATTTATCATATAATTAAATAGTTGAAAATAAATCAAACTATGTTATATTATTATGTCGTACTTTGATGAATTCAAGTGTGCATGTTATTCAAGAGATCATTTGGAAGAAATTAAAGAGGATTGGTGTCAATTTATTATGGAGCTCGGAGTGTTAAGGTATATTGGACTCTTACTTTAATTGATGAAAATTTTGAGTATGTGTATGTAACTAAAGACATATTGATTATGACTTGTTTTAATTGACCAATTATAATATTTTTGTGTTGTTTCAGGTGATAGTATAGTTGGATGAAAATGTATAGCTCAGATTGTTATCAAATTTTTATTTATGTAGATTTCATTTGAATAACTATGTTGTAATAACTATGTTTATGTAGTTGGATGAAAATGATTTGTAATAACTATGTTCTATATTTAAATTGGTGCATAAATTGGTACATTTGTATAAAAAATTTCGTAGATATTGGTTTGAAAACCCGATTGTTTTATATATATAAATCGGTGCCTAAATTGGTACGGTTAAATAGGCAAATTTGGTGCAAATTCTGGTTGGAATGAACTGGTACAAATTCTGGTTTAAAAACCAGGTGAAAATGTGGATGCAAAACAGGTACCTATAATTTGGCAAATCCAGACAACGCTTTTTAAAGGAAATTATTTTAAAAAATGTGTATACCTTAGACAGCGCTTTCAACAAAAAGCATTGTCTAAGGTGGGGTTTATAAAGCGCTTTCACTAAAAGCGCTGTCTAAGGTGGGGTTTAGACAGCGCTTTTAGTGAAAGCGTTGTATATGGTATACCATAAAAATAAAAAAAAGCTTTGCCTAAGGTATAATAAAAAAAGGCAAAAAGTGTTGTCTAAAGTGGGGTTTAGAAAGAGCATTTGATAATAAAAGCGTTGTATAAAGCACCTTTAGACAACGCTTTTGACATTAACCAAAGCGTTCTCTAAACCTTTAGTAGCGCAGGTTTAGACAACGCTTTAAAGCAATGTCTAAGGTCTTGTTTGGCATAGTGTATATATATATATATATATATATATATATATATAATACTTTATTATATAATACAATGATATAAAAATATCTTCAATTGATATTTTATAATCCCACACAAATTGATTAATTATTAGAGTTACCGAAAATATCTCTAATGTACCAATTAATGAAACCTCATGGTCGAGTAATATTAATCAATTCAATATAAGCTCACAACTGCTCTATTTATCTGAACAGATAACTCTCAGAGCACACCGGACCTCAATCGAGTCCACTTAAATATTATCCAGAGCACTTAATTAAATACATGGTATTACATCCTCCCTTCCTTAAATTGAAATTCGTCCTCAAATTTCCTTTACTCAACAACAACAACAACAACAACAGTTTGTAACAATGTCTCAGATCCATACTTGTCCTTGTAAACACCCCAAATTTGCCCTCACCCATTTCACCATGGCTTGTGATCATCCTCATATGCATAAACACAATCATATCATCTCACATCTCATTTTTGATTCACTGCATAGTTTCTAAGGCATCTGCACCTAGGGTTTGCGATCTGAGCAACCTCAGGGCATCCTGAGCCACCCCAAAGGCCACCAATCAACTCAAAGGGGTCCATGTGTGTTCATATGTCATATTCCATCTCTTCAAAGTCAAAACTTCAAAGGAATCACAAGAACTAGGGTTTGAGGGGATGCAGAGACAGGCTAGACTGCACAGTTGACTGAAAATTAGGGTTTTGTTTTCAGAGGCCATAACTCCAAATTTTTTGGTCATTCTTGTTCCCATTGCTCTTTATATGGTATAGGGAGTATGCATACCAATTTTCATGAAGAAATTCCATGGGGAAGTCATCTGATCAAAGGTTGACTTTTCAGACAAGTCAGTGTAAAATCAGGGCATCTGAGGCCCCCAATGACCCAACCAATGGGTGATCTTCATCATTTTGAGTGTATATGATCTTTATTTGATCATAGAAGAAGGTTGAAGTTCATAGAAATCAAGAATTTAGGGTTTTTGCAAATGTTGACTTTTTGGGCATAGTTGACTTTTCAAGAATGCATCATTTTAGGTCATTTTTCAAGCCTTGATTCTTGATCCAAAAAGGCTTCAAATGGAAAAACTTTGGTCATGAAAGTTGTAGATCTCATTTTTCCCTTTTCAAAAAGTACAAGAACATGATCAAACTCTTCTTGAATCAAAAGTTATGGCAATGCAAAGTTGGTTAAAATCATTGATTTTCAAGGCATGCCCTAAGTGAGAATTTTGCAAAATCTTGGACCAATGCATATTGCAGCCTCTAATTCTTTTCAAACCAGCACATAAACTTTCTCTAAGTCCTAAAAATCAGAAATGAACTAAGAATGCCCATGGTTTTATGTTTGGTTGGACAAAAAAGGTCACATGTGAACAAAAAGTCACAAGTTGCAAAACTCATGATCATGCTTCCTACTACTTGCAGCCTTGGATGCTGAGCTTTGCTAGCCTCTCACCTCACCTTGCTGCACCAGAACCAGCCCATGTACTTGCCTAGATCATGAGCCATACCTCTCTTACACATTATTTGACTTTTTGCAAAAGGTAACTTACCAATCAATAAAGGGCATGTCTTGTCAACTGACCAATGAGAGAGAGTTATGTGGACAATTTGCAAGCTAGACATAACACAAGGCAAGGCTGAAACATCCTCATTCATCACATACACAAAAACCTACCAAGTTGCAAGTTGCTTCGAATCTCTCTGCCCAGCCACAAAACACTCAAGCCAACTTCACCATTCAACTCACCTTGCTCCATAGACCACAAAGCACCAAGAACACAAGCCTGGAACAACCAGAATACTCCATAGCCATTTCTCACCTCAGCCTGCATTTCTCTTCGAAACTCTCACCACAGCCTGCAAACACCTAAACAAACTTTGCAAAGCTTCTCCATTCACCCTCAGGATCACAAACAACCCCTTTCCATGGCCTGAAACTGCTTAATACCCCATAGCCATTTCTGACTGAGTTGAAGCAGGAGCTTTCGAAACTCATTATCCAGCCAACTTAAACTCTCATTGAGCATTCAAACATCATCTGGGGATCAAGTGGAGTAGATTGCACAAGGAGAAGTGGCCAGAAAGTCCTCAAGTTGAAAGCTCCAAATCTCAGGTAGCTCGAAAATTATTTTTCCAGAAATCATTTCTTTTGTTCCAAACTTGTTCTATGTGATTCACTGATTATCCTGATGTTCTTAGTTTTTGAAATGGCTTTGATTTGAGCATTTAATTTGTCTCTGAAGCTTGCGTGCCCTAGTTTTTATTTCTTTCGATTCAGTTTGTTTAGGAAGAAGAAATTTGTTTTGAGAGAGGGGTTTGATTCGTGAGAGGTTGGAGATCATTTCCCAGTTCTTAGCTTTCATTTTTGATACGATTTGAGGGGTTTGGGGATTTTTCAGGTGAGATGCTGGCCGGAGAAGACGACCGGAAGTCTTCTCCGGCCACCTGAAAGTGATTTGTGCCCTAATTGCGTAATTAACTCCAGTTTGAATTTTGGCCGTAGATGGCCTTTGACTTGTTGACTTCCCTCCCTTTTGGATGGCCCAGATCCTTTTCATTAGCCCTAATCTCTCTCATTAGTTTAATTAATCTTTAATTAAGTTAATTAATTCAGGAGCCATCTGGGCCCTTCATTCACGCGCCAGTCAACACATTTAAACTCAGGCTCCATCCTGGCCCTCCATCTAGCTTACTTTCTTTTTTATTTGATTTTTAATTCATTTTGTTTCATTAAACTTGCATAATTATTTTAAAATAGTTAAAAATTCTTAAAAATTATGAAACTTTTTCCTAAAAGTTTTATTAATTTTTAAGACCCAAAAACATTTTTATTTTATTTTTTATCATTAAAAAAGTATTTTTAGATATTTAAAAAATTATTTTTAATTGATTAATGGGAATTAATTAATTAAAAATACTTTTAGGTATTTAAAAATTACAAAAAAAATTCATGAAATGTTCTAAGACATTTAGAAACATTGTCCAACCTTCAAACCAAATTTCTTTTTTGATCTTGATGCATTTTGAGGATTTTTCATTGAATTAAATCATTTTTTATGCATTAAGTTGATCATAAGTTTAAAAATTCATTTCTGCCTATTGGAGAAGGTTGAGACATTGATTCTTCTTGCATTGTTTTGTGTTTGGCATGTAGTTTCTAGGGTAAAATGGCCATGATTTGATCTTGCATTTTCCAATTGTTTGACATTTCTTTTGTTAAGAACCCTAAAAAACCCTAATAACTTAGAAAATTCATATCTTGAGATTGGTTAAGAGTTGGGAGTTCCCCTTTGGGCAGTGGTTCATTATAGGTTTAGGGTTTCTTTGGGCAGCATTTTCCATTTTTTATCTTGGGGTTTGTTTCTGTTTTGGGTTTTTGTTTGATGTTTGTTCCATGAACCCTAATTTGGGATTTCTCTTGCATCCTTCTTGCATTTCCTTGCATAACATGACTTGCCTTTGCATTTTGTGCATTCTTGTGATCCATTTGACATCTCCAGACATATAGAAAGCATGTTTGATCATTGCATTGCATATTTGCCATGCCATTTGTCTTGTATGCTTCATAACTTTCCATGATTGTTCATGCTCCTTAACCTGCATCATCTGCATCCATGATCTTGTATGAACATATCCATGTCTTGCCTCATGTTTGCAGCACCCCATAACATCATAATCACCATCAACATGCTTCTGGTTTGGTCTAGCATCATGTCATTTCATTTCATTTAGCATTGCATTGCATTTCTTTCTAACATTTCAGGTGGTAGGTAAACTTGAGAAGTGAATTTGCCTTCACTTCTCATAACTTTTCTTTTCATCTCTCTTGCATCCATTGCTGCATTTCTATTTGTGTTTGAGATTGAGCTTGCTCATTCTTCTTCCTCCTACTTTCTTTCTTCAAGTGACTTGACTTCTTGAATGAAGCAAGCCACTTTGCTTCTCTTGATCTTGTTCATATGCTTCCTGGTGGTTCTTCTGAAGATTGTTCTTGAAAACCTCACAAACCTTAGGAACATCCAAGCATGATAATGAATTAGGGTTTTGATTAGTCTCCCCCCATAGTTTTACCTTTGTGTCTCTCTTTGAGTCTTCTCTTCTCATCTCATAATCAGGGACCAAACCCTAAAGGCTTTAAGACTTTGTGATTAAGCTTATGCCTGCATCCTTCTCTTAGGATGGAGTGCATAACTTTAATCCTAAGCCTTGAACCCTTAATGTGTTTAAATCTCTTAACCAATTCACTTAATAAATATCAAGACATCACACTTGTAACTTGGGCCTTGCATTAGGGTTCTAATTCTTCCTTAAGTGGTTAAGAAGGACTAACCCTAGTGTTAATGGACAAGTCCCCCTCAAGTTGTCTTACAAATCATAAAAATCACTTCATCACCATATCATTAAATAAAATTCACTTAATCAAAGGCTTGTTTTGTCATGGGTTTAATCCCTAATCATGGATTAAGTTGAGGAGCTTTCCTCAGCTTAAACATTCTCATCTATTATCCTTCTATTAGGATGGTGTAATGAGTCTGTTTAATCCCTGATTATGGCTTAACCTCATTACTTAACACTAAACAAAAACACCAAAAACATCTAAATAATCACAAGTAGGTTAATGATCTTAATCCTACATCAAAGGTGATTAAGTGTGAGAATCTGACTTCACACTTAAGGTACTCTCATTACCCCTAATCAGAGGGAAGATGTGATGAGTTTGCTAAATCCATTGGTTTAGGCTTAAGCTCATTAGCTCATGACAAACTTTCAAAAGCAATAAAAGACTGAAAACTCAAAAGCAAACAATAATCGTCTCCTCCGGGATTCTTTTCTCATCACCTTCACTCACAAACGAGAGCTCGCTTCTTCCGCCTAATGCAAGACAGTTTGCACCTGAGCCAGACAGGTCATACACTTGAGCATTGACAAGCAAGCAGTTCACAAGTCAATTCATCTTTCAGTCTCTTTGGGTCGAACTACGGTGTTCTGACTTCCTCATTGCACGAGAGGATACGTAGGCATAACTTAACAGTTATCGAACAAAAGTCTCTGTATATTCCCCCTCCTTCCAGCATTATTCTTTAAGCCTCATGATCTTGAGCATCTTATTCTTGTTCTTACACTGACACATCATTTATACACTTTGCACTCCTTACACTGACACCTGTACACCTGTTCCAGCTCCCTCTATACACAAATTGCACTGACACTACCCCTTTAAAACACAAATCTTTTAAGCGTGGATCCCGTCGAGTACGACGGACAATCTGGGTGCTAATACCTTCCCAGGTTGTAACCAACCCCCTTTCTCAGTCTCTCTGGTTCGCAACCGTCTTATCCATCTTTCTAGGCCTATGCAGCATTGCCTTTCCTCCGGGATAAAAATGCCTAGCTGGCGACTCTATTCATCTCCAGTGAGTTCACGGCTGTGTGTTCTCATTGTCCCTCTCGCCGACCGTTCGCGTCTGTACCCTTATCTGACCCTGTGTCACTTATCGGGAGCGACAGCTTGGCGACTCTGCTGGGGACCCTTATACTGCAACCAGGGCTTCTGGTTCTTTTTGTGGGTTCCTCCTAGCGCTTGTTTGATTTGTGTTTACTGGGGTGTTATGTGCTTGTATTTATTTTTGTTTATTGCTTTATGTACAGTTACTTTACTGCTTTCTTTATTGCATTTATTTATATCATATTGTCATTGCTGCTGGCTGGATCTGGTTGTTTGCCTTGGTGGGTGGGTGATTCATTGAGAGTTAAGGTCCTATACCTGGGACCTGAGTGACACCTAGGCTAGAGTGAATCATATTCTTTCCCATTCCATTTCGGTCTGGTGCGGGAATATGAAACACGGTTCAGATATGGGTTTCTTCTTGACAACTCTGTGTTGCAGATTTCCTGCAATGCTAGGGCTATCTGGGAAGCCTGCTAAGTCTGGATGACCTTTTAGTATTGACCTTCAAAAACTGAGGTGAATTAGAGGAGGAATTGTTATGGTTATTGTAAACACTGTACCTCCGGGTTAGAAGTGTTTACACTTCTCATAACTGATCCAAGTCTGAGGATCCTTGTTCTAGATCATCACCTGTGAGGGGGTTGGGCTGTTTACAGGTTTGCAGGTACCTTGACCTCAGAATACCCTGTTACTTTGACTTTGTTAAGAATACTCCATGTTGGACAGTTCTTGTGATTCTAAAACCTTGGACATGTGGCTCTTTATTTGAGTCCCCCACCCTGGTTACTGGATTTTTAGACCTCCATCTGGAATTCTTGAACACACATGGATCTATACCAAGGCAGTTAATCAGATCCAGCTCAGGCACAAACCCTTGCATATCATTTGCATACATAACCATTGCATCATATTAACATTTGCTTATTTGTGTTTCGGGGTATCCACCTTCATCTGGTTTTGGTTTTGACCCCATCTGCAGTATTGACCTATCTCCACCAGTACTTGCTTCAGCTTGTCAGCCATATACTTCAGTTACTTGCACTAGCCAGCCAGTGGCCCACTTCTCAACATCTTCATCAGCACCCTACTCAGTCTTCAGCATCATGGCTCCAAAGAAAAGCAACATCACCTATCATTTCTTCCAACCAGACTTATCAGACATCAGGAGGATCCAAACCCTGATCACTCCAGATCACATACCTTTATTCAGGGAGCATTATGGGGATATACTTGACTTGGTCATGGATCTGGACCCATCTCAGAGGAGTTTGATCCACACCTGCATTCAGTTTTATGACCCTCCATTGAGATGCTTCACCTTTCAAGACTTCCAGTTGGGCCCTCTATTAGAAGAATACTCATCTTTGGTTGGTTTGCCTATCAAGAGGGAAATCCCTTTCAACCCTGAAATGGTCTTTCCCAGCAATGGAGAGGTGGCAAAAGCTCTGCACCTGGAACCTGCTTTGATTGAGCAGCATATGACCTCTAAAGCTGGGATCCCTGGTTTTCATCTTGACTTCCTGATTTCCCAAGCTAGTCTGAAGGCCTCCCTGGGGGAGTGGAGAGCTGTTTGTGCTCTGTTGGCCTTAAGTGTATATGGAATTGTGTTGTTTGCAGATGAGCCTCGATTCATCAGCAAGAATGCAATCCATCTGTTCATCCTGAAGAACCCAGTGCCAACTTTATTGGGGGATCTTTACTATTCAGTGCATCAGAGGAATGAGAAACAGAGGGGAAGATTAGTGAGGATTTGTGCTCCATTATTTCATACTTGGCTTCTCAAGCATCTACCCAGGACAGATACATTTCTCAATCCTCATCAGCAGAGCAACTGGGCTAAGAGGCTCACTAACCTAACTTCAGCAGATATCAGATGGTGTACTCAAAGCACCAAGGGTAGAGATATCATCACCAGCTGTGGGCACTTTCCCAATGTGCCCTTAATAGGAGTTAAGGGAAGTATCAATTACAACCCTCTGCTGTTCAGGAGGCAACTGGGCTATGCACTGGTCCATACTCCTAGGGAGCAAGACTTGGTGGAGACCCTCTACTGTGAGAACAAGATAAGTCTGGCAACTGTTAGGCAGGCTGCCTGGGCTTGGGATCATGTTCAAACCAAGGGAATCACCATTCTGGGGAAGTGCAATAATGTGGCATCAGTCCAATATTATGAGTGGTCCCATGCTAGGGCCCATTTCTCTGGAATGCCTTTCACCATAGAAGACATGCCTAAGTCATCTTCAGCACCACCCCCTGCCACTATCAGTTTGGAGGAGTTTGAGAGCTTGAAGGAAAGAAATGAGAAGTTAACCCAGGCCTTGCAGAAGACCCTCCGGGAGAGGAGTGAAGGTGTGAGGGAGATTGAGAGATTGGAGAAATTAAAAGTGGAACACTTGACTAAAATTGAGAAGTCTGGAGATTATATCAACAAGTCTAAAGCTGGTGAACAGATTCTGAAGAATGCTTGTAAAGAAGCCCAGTTCCAGAGAGCAAGAACAGACATGTACCTGAAAGAGAGTCAGGCCAGGTGGGTCCGGATCACTGAGGCCCGTACTCTAGAAGACAAGAGAGTCCAGGACAAGATGGAGCAGATGGAAAAAGCCCTGGCAGCAGCCCAGAAGGAAATATCAGAGCTAGAAATCAGAGCTGGAGTGAAGAGGTCTAAGGACCAAAGTCAGAACAAGAAGTTGACTGCAGCTGTTGCAACAAGAAACCTTCTCATCAGAGGTCTCACGGAGCGTCCGGCTGATCCTGTGACCGAAGCACTTCTTAAGGAAGTTCGTGAGGATGAGTTTGGCCTTGGGGTTTGATCATTTGCTTGTTGTTATTCCTTTTCATGTACTTTTGCTTGTTGTGATGTATTTTGACCCCTTTGAGGGCTTGTGTTGTAAAAAAGAACAAATTGTATTACTTCGCCTTTTGTAATATATTTGTGTTAGTTTCCATCTGGGTTACTTCAAAAGCAACTTCAACAGCATCATCTTCAAGGGTCTGGAAGGGTCAAAACTGAAGGCCAAACCGGATACCTTGAGAACAAATAAGCATAACTGCATTGCATACTAACCCTTTTGTTTGTTTTGTAGGTTTTTGTTTTGTTGTTACTAACCTCTGTTGTGAATCTCAGGAATTATTGCTCGCCGCCGGGTATTTCCCCTCAACAGGCCACACAGGTACCCAACTAGAAACAACCTTCCGGGAATTCAGATGGATCAGATGCAGCAGGACCTTACGGAGGTCAGAAACCAGATGGCCAACGAAAGGTTGGAGATGAGAACTCAGATAACACAGTTCATGGAAGTAATGAACAACTTAGCTCAAAGCCAGGAGAGGCTCAGAGCTTTGGTAGAAGGGAGGAATCAAGAGGAGCCCCATGTGGGAACTGCTGGCACAAGTAACAACGAGAGGGTCCAACCTCATGTCAATCCCCCAGTTTTTGGACCCCATCTCCATCCAGAGACTAACATCCCTGTCAATATACAAGGGACTGCCACAGCAGGGAGGGTACTACAGGAAGACCCTCAAGAAGACCAGTTCACAGTAATGGGTGCTGGGGAAGAGGCTTATGATAGAAGATTGGATGAAATAGCTGAGAAGTTGAGGTCCTTAGAATCTCAAAACTCTTTGGGCTTCGACGTTATGGACATGGGTTTGGTAGACGGGGTCAGGATCCCCCATAAGTTCAAGCCACCTTGTTTCGAAAAGTATAATGGGACTTCATGCCCCCGGACTCATTTGCAATCATTTCTGGGGAGGCTGAAGGCCTATACAATGGATGAGAAGCTCTGGATGTTCTACTTTGAAGACAGCCTGACTGGAGCATCAAGGGAATGGTATTCCCATTTGACAAGGGCAACTGTAAGATGCTGGAAGGACCTGGCAGAGGCCTTCATCCGACAGTATCAATACAACTTAGACATGGCACCCAACAGGACTCTCCTGATGGGAATGTCACAGTCGTCAAGGGAAAGTTTCCGAGAATATGCCCAGAGATGGAGGCAATTGGCTGCTGCCGTTCAACCACCAATGTCTGAGAGAGAAATGGCAGACATGTTTATGAACACTCTCCAGGGAACGTATATTGACAGGTTGGCTGCTTTCTCCTCCACTAGCTTCGCAGATGTTGTCATAGCTGGGGAGAGAATTGAAAGCCTGTTAAAAATGGGTAAGATCTCTGACAATGGTGCCAGTTCGTCCAGTAGTACAAGAAAGCCTTTTGCAGGCCCGAGAAGAACTGGCGAGACCAATGCCATTCACACCAACAGGGGTAGGCCCCAGTGTGTTCAAAGAACAATAGCAGCAGTTACTATCCCTGCTCCAGCTCACCCACAGCCAGTCTATCAACCTCCTCAACAAAACTACCAACAACAACCTCAGTATCACCAGAATCAGTATCCTCCAAGGAACTTCAACAACAACAACACCAACAACAATCAACAAAGGCCATTCCAACAGAGGCCATCCCAAGCTAACCGAGTGATCGACCCGATCCCAATGCCGTATGCTGCCTTGTTGCCACAGCTTCTGAAACTCAACCTAGTTGAGCTAAGAACGTTGGCACCCCCGGATCCCAATAGCCAACCAAGAAACTATGACTCTAATGCTAGGTGTGCTTTTCATTCAAACGCACCTGGTCACAGTACAGAAAAATGCAGGGCTCTGCATATGAAGGTACAAGACTTGGTAGACTCCAAGGCTCTGAATTTTGCACCTCCGCCCAATGTCAATAAAAACCCTATGCCAAACCATGGTGGTCCCCGAATTAACGCTATTGAAGAAGACAGACCGTCTTATTTAATAACCAGTGTGGATCAGATCAGGACACCATTGGTGGAAATCAAAGCTCAACTCCGTGAAAGCCAAATATTTCCGGGATGTGAACTAGGGTGCCCCTACTGCAATATTTCATGGAATGGGTGTGAGGACCTGAGGAATGGCATTGACAGCCTTATTCAGAGTGGCCTGCTCCAGATCACCACATCGTTTCCGACAAATCCGGCAACTTCATCAACAACGGTTCCAGAACCTCCTACAACTGCAGCAACTATTGTTCCCGACAATTCACCAGCAACATCAACAAGTACTTCATCTGTCCTCCCAAATGATCAGTTTTCAACAGTTTCTCCTGCTACAACTTCAGCTTCATTCCATTTCGAATCTCCAGCGACAACAACATCAGTCCTTCCAACAACACCTCCTACAACCCCAGCAATCAATCATGAAGATGTCTCTACTGTTACCATTTTCTACGATCCTGAAAATAATTCCGCCTACCATTCAGAAGGTGCTGCTCCCGCCAGAGCACCAGTTACAATCTTTTATGATCCACAAACAATTATAGCCCCTTCAGCAGCAGCAATCAGTCCAGTCACTGTCACGGTGCCTGGACCAGTACCATATGAAAGCAATAGGGCCATCCCTTGGCACTATGGCTCTGACGTGTACTGCGAAGGAAAAAGAATCACTCTTGAAACATCAACACCTGCACCACAAGTAGATAATGTGAGGGGAGGCGGAGGCTTCACTCGAAGCGGACGTCTCTTTGCTCCACCAATTCAAAGACCTACTGCCGAAGCAGAAGCTGCTGCCAAGGCAAAGGGAAAGAGCCCGGTGCAGGAAGATCAAGCTGCCAAAGGAGCCCTGAAGACTCCATTCGATCAGGAAGTTGATGAGTTTATGAGAATCATCAAAAAGAGTGACTACAAAATTGTGGATCAACTTCACCAGACGCCATCCAAAATCTCTATCCTCTCACTGCTGATGTGCTCCGAAGCCCATCGGAATGCACTACTCAAGGTCTTGCACGCAGCTTACGTGCCTGAAGAGATTACTGTCAACCAGTTGGAAACCGTGGTTGGAAATGTTACTGCTAGCAATGGGCTAGGGTTCACCAATACTGACTTGACAGCGGACGGCCGCAACCACAACAAAGCCTTGCACATAACCATGGAATGCAAAGGAGCTGTCCTTTCTCATGTGCTGGTAGACACAGGGTCGTCCCTTAATGTCTTACCAAAGAAGGCTCTGGTGAAGTTAGAATATGATGGTTTGGCATTGAGACCCAGCAACCTGGTGGTAAGAGCCTTTGATGGTTCTAAGAGATCGGTTCTGGGAAAGATTGAGCTACCTGTGACAATTGGCCCACAGACCTTTAAAACTATCTTTTATGTGATGGACATTCAGCCCGCCTACAGCTGTTTGTTGGGTAGACCCTGGATTCACGCCGCCGGCGCAATAACGTCTACCCTTCACCAAAAGTTAAAATTTGAGTGGGAAGGTCAAGTTGTCACAATCTGTGGGGAAGAGGATATTTTCGTTAGCCATCTGGCTACCTACAAGTACATTGAGATGGATGGGGAGATCCATGAAACAATGAGCCAAGGTTTTGAAGCCTTAAACGTCAATGAAGCATCTGTCGTGTCAGGTATCTCCATGTCGTCTTATCAACAAGCCCGGAAGGTTGTTGAGGAAGGAACTGCCCTAGGTTGGGGCAAAGTTTTAGCTGTGGAGGAGAAAAAGGACAAATTTGGGTTGGGTTACAAACCAACTCAACATCAAGCGAAGGCTGCTGCAGAGCCAGGTTTTGTCAGTGGGGGAATTCTTACCCCTGATGCTATCAACTGTTTGGAAGACGAGCTGGAAGAGGAGCGCAATCTGGAGAATTGGATTCGTCCAAAGATCCCGGGGAGCAGTGTCTCGAACTGGTCTTCCCAGGAAATTATAAGAGTTACTCATGCAGAGTAATTATTATTTCCTGTATTTTTTATAGCATGCATCAAAGTCTTGCATCTTGCCCAAGATGACAAGACTCATTTTGTAATCAGGGCCATCTGTACTTTTGTGCAAACAAGATCAATTAATGAAATATCAGACATCTTTTTGCAAACGAGTCTTTTTCTTTTTGTTCACTGTTTTTCCATTTTTCTTTTTGTACAAAAATAAATGGCGGTGTTTTCAAAATGACAACTTCATTTCACTTTTCTAAATAAGACTAAAATCAGATCACTAAAATGAACAAACTTAACCCTTGCAGAGAGTGCCTTCCTGACAGCACCGACAACAGCACGGCTATGACATCGTATGACTTTGACAATCCAATCAATCAAGCTGATGAAGGGGTTGATGAAGAATATGAGCTTCCTGAAGAGCTAGCTAGGTTGTTGAGACAAGAGGAGAAGGCTATTACTCCTCACCAGGAGGAGATTGAAGTGATTAATCTTGGTACAGACGAAGACGTGAAGGAAGTTAAAATCGGGGCCTGCCTGCAAGACTCAGTGAAGAGACAACTGATAGATCTGCTTCAAGAGTATGTTGATGTGTTTGCTTGGTCGTATCAAGATATGCCAGGGTTGGATACCGACATTGTTGTGCATAAGCTGCCTTTGAGGGAAGAATGCCCACCAGTTAAACAGAAGCTGCGCCGAACTCGCCCAGACATGGCTATGAAAATTAAGGAAGAGGTACAAAAGCAATGGGACGCCGGGTTCCTTGCTGTAACTAGCTATCCGCCGTGGGTTGCTAATATAGTGCCTGTGCCTAAGAAAGATGGCAAAGTAAGAATGTGTGTTGACTACCGGGATCTGAATAGAGCCAGCCCAAAAGATGACTTCCCATTACCTCACATTGATGTATTGGTGGATAACACGGCTCAGTTCTCGGTATTCTCCTTCATGGACGGATTTTCGGGATATAATCAGATCAAGATGTCACCTGAAGACATGGAGAAGACAACATTCATTACACCTTGGGGCACGTTCTGTTACAAAGTGATGCCATTCGGACTGAAGAATGCTGGTGCCACATATCAACGGGCTATGGTGACATTGTTCCACGATATGATCCACAAGGAAATAGAATGTTATGTGGATGACATGATTGCCAAGTCTCTTACTGAAGAAGATCATCTGGTGAATCTGCTCAAGCTGTTCAAGCGTCTGAGAAAGTACCAACTGAAGTTGAACCCCAACAAATGTACGTTCGGGGTGCGATCCGGTAAGCTGTTGGGCTTTATTGTAAGCGAGAAAGGGATTGAAGTGGACCCTGATAAAGTCAAAGCCATCCAAGAGATGCCTGCACCGAAAACTGAGAAAGAAGTCCGAGGGTTCTTAGGTCGATTGAACTACATTTCGCGGTTCATATCTCACCTTACGGCAACCTGTGAACCCTTGTTCAAGCTGTTAAGAAAGGAACAAACGGTCAGGTGGAACGAAGATTGCCAGAAAGCTTTTGACAAGATCAAGGAATATCTACAAGAACCTCCAATCCTCATGCCGCCAGTTGAAGGAAGACCTCTGATAATGTACTTGACAGTATTAGAAGAGTCAATGGGGTGTGTGCTGGGCCAGCATGACGAGTCTGGTCGAAAAGAGTATGCAATATACTACCTAAGCAAAAAGTTTACCGACTGTGAACAACGTTATTCACTGCTCGAGAAAACTTGCTGTGCTTTAGCGTGGGCTGCTCGCCGACTGAGACAGTATATGTTGACCCACACTACCTTATTGATCTCAAAAATGGATCCGGTTAAGTACATCTTCGAGAAGCCAGCTCTTACCGGACGGGTTGCAAGATGGCAGATGATTCTCACAGAATACGACATACAATACACATCTCAGAAAGCCATCAAAGGCAGTGTACTATCTGAATATCTTGCTGAGCAACCCCTTAATGACTACCAGCCTATGAGGTTTGACTTCCCCGATGAGGACATCATGTTCATTAAAACAAAAGATCATGAAGAGCCTATTCACACTGAAGGGCCTGACCCGGAAGAAGAATGGACTATGATGTTTGATGGGGCTGTTAACATGAATGGTCGCGGTGTTGGTGCAGTACTCATTACACCCAAAGGAGTTCACATGCCTTTCTCGGCAAAACTCACTTTCAACTGCACTAACAACGAAGCTGAATACGAAGCTTGCATTATGGGTCTTGAGGAAGCCATTGACCTCAGGATCAAGACACTGACCGTATTCGGAGATTCAGCTTTGGTAATCAATCAGACCAACGGAAAATGGTACACCCATCAGGATCATCTGATACCTTATAGGGATTATACGAGAAGGTTATTGACTTTCTTCACAACGGTCAAGCTTGAGTATATCCCTCGGGACGAGAACCAGTTTGCAGATGCTCTTGCTACCATTTCATCTATGATCAAAGTTCAAGCTGCCAACTTTGTACCTCAGATTTCAGTGTCTAGACTCGATAGACCAGCATATGTATTTGCAGCGGAAGTTGTCAAAGATGATAAGCCTTGGTTCCACGACATTAAATGCTTCTTGAAGGATCAAACATACCCACCTGGGACATCTTCCAATGATAAGAAGACTTTAAGAAGGCTTGCTGGGAGTTTCTTTCTGAACACTGATGGATCTTTATACAAAAGGAACTTTGATATGGTACTCCTCAGATGTGTGGATAAGACGGAAGCAGATTTGTTGATGCATGAAGTGCACGAAGGCTCTTTTGGTACCCATGCTGGAGGACATGCAATGGCTAAAAAGTTGTTAAGATCAGGCTATTATTGGATCACAATGGATGCAGACTGTTGTGCCTACGCCCGAAAATGCCACAAGTGCCAGATCTATGCAGACAAAGTGCATGTGCCTCCGAGTCCTTTGAACATTATGTCTTCACCATGGCCCTTCGCCATGTGGGGCATTGACATGATCGGCAAGATCGAGCCAACTGCTTCAAATGGCCACAGGTTCATCCTGGTCGCCATTGACTATTTCACTAAGTGGGTCGAAGCAGCCTCATATGCAAACGTCACAAGGCAAGTGGTAGCCCGATTTCTGAAAAGAGATATCATCTGTCGATATGGAGTGCCCGAGCGAATCATTACTGATAATGGTTCCAATTTAAACAACAAAATGATGGCAGAGCTATGCCGGGACTTCAAGATCCAACACCACAATTCTTCTCCTTACAGGCCAAAGATGAATGGCGCTGTTGAGGCGGCAAACAAGAATATTAAGAAGATTGTGCAGAAGATGGTAGTCACTTACAAAGACTGGCATGAAATGCTACCGTTTGCCTTACATGGGTACCGCACCTCAATCAGAACGTCCACTGGGGCAACACCGTATCAACTTGTGTATGGTATGGAAGCGGTCCTGCCTGTTGAAGTTGAATTACCCTCGTTACGGGTATTAATGGATGTCAAACTGAGTGAAGCAGAATGGGTTCGGGCCCGATACGAGCAACTAAGTCTGATCGAAGAGAAGAGATTAGCTGCAATCTGTCATGGGCAGTTGTATCAGAAAAGAATGAAGAGAGCCTTCGATCAGAAAGTCAGGCACCGAGAGTACCAAGTGGGAGATCTTGTACTGAAAAGAATCCTCCCTCCTCATACAGACCACAGGGGCAAATGGACTCCAAACTATGAAGGACCATTCGTGGTAAAGAAAGTTTTCTCTGGTGGAGCACTGATGCTCAGCACCATGGATGGTGAAGATTTCCCGTCCCCTGTGAATTCAGATGCAGTTAAAAAATACTTCGCATAAAATGACCCGCTGGACATAAAAACAGAATGTAAGTCCAGGCAAAAATAGGGCATCCCGGCGAGTCAAAAACAGAATAAAAGACTCGGGCAAAAATAAGGGAAATAAATGAAAAAATGTACACCCGCTGAGTTGAAAAGCCGCATTGGACAACTCAGGCAAGAATGGGTATCCCGATGGATTGAAAACCCGAAAGGGCGATCCATGCAAAATAAGGGAATAAGCGAACAACTGCATTCTGAATTCGTCTGTATTGTCAGCAACTTGGTTAAAACCCCAAAGGACCAAGCTCCGATCAGAATCAACCTTCTTCAGAAAGCAAGACGAGAAGAACGTCATTGTCATACGAGTCATAGCAGAAGAGGAAGCTCCTCAAAGCGTCATCAACACTGCCAGCACCTTGTTTCTCAATTTGTAACAATCTCCTCATTTCAGGGGATATGTTTCTTTGGTTGTATCTTGCCGATTCAGGGCACATGAATTAATAAAATCAGATTTTTCAGTCATGTTTCGTCTTGTACATTTTTATTTACAAAGGATGTCTGATGTCTCTAAAAAACTAGTTGCATAAGTACAGATGTTTTTCTCTAAAAATAATAAAAAAACACATGCTTACAGGGAATATACTTACTCTCAAAAGTGCTTAACTCCTATGACGGAATCCAGTAAAGGATACCTCGGGGCCATTTGTGCGTTTCCTTGTCTTTGCAGGATTGCAGGTATCCAGAACGCAACCTGGGGCATATAAGCTACAGTCCAGCAAGCTGGCAAACCAACAAACGGGCTTAACACTCAAGATGTTTTCTCCCCAGCCGAGTTGCCTCTCATTACTCTCCCCCAGCTGGGTTACCAACAGCATTCCCCAGCTGTAGTACCAACCTTTCTTCCTCAGCAGAATGCAGAAATCAGGGAATCATATCCCCACAGAGCTTCAAGCCTCTATTCAGAAGAGCAACGCACGAAGAAGTCACAACGGAGAGGGAGAAAGCTTCTACAAACCCCAGCTGGGTCCCGTATTACAAGGATATGCCAATCAGTGACCTGTATCCCCAAACAGATACATCATTAGATCTACCAATGATCTCATCCCCAGCTGGGATGTCCACTTCAAGCAGATCAACCAGAGATCTCCGCAGCAACGGGATCCGAGTCCCGGATCTGTGTATCTTTGCATAATCATGGCATTCGCACCATATTATCCCCTCAGAGCGTAGCATTCCGTCTAATACGGAGCATTACGGCAAAAATCAAACGCATAGCATAATCATGAGTCATGTTGTGAATTGAACGTTTGTAAATAATGACAATCTATCGGCATGCAGAATACATACAGAAAAACCCCCACCAGAGTCCCAGCAAAAGCAGTTGCCTCACAAATCACAAACACCAGTATATACACCTTTTGGCACCCGTCCGTGTCATCACTCCCCAGTAAAGTCGCCTGAACTTTCTCTACAAACAAGATCACCCGTATTACGGATACTTCATGACACCCGTCCGTGACATACCCCCCAGCAGAAGGCCAAAGATACCCTCTTTGCACTCACATATACTCATATATACATTTTCTCGACACCAGTCCGTGTCATATTCCCAGCGCAGTCGCTTACACCTTTATCACCCATATACTTGTTAATATTATACTTTTCTCTCTTGACACTCGTCTGTGTCACTATCCCCAGCAGATAAACACTCATCTATACATTATATATACTCACCACTCCTTGGTACACTTATACAGATACTCATCCGTATCTTGTATACACCACTCATAACCCCACAGATTCAACAATAGTCCTTGTTCTTTGTTGACCAGTTGGTACTCGTCCGTATCATCATCTCAGAACATTGCGTCTAATGTTTGTTTCTACATGATGCTCGTCCGTATCATAAGTCTTAAGGATGCTCGTCCGCATCTTTAATCCATACACTGTGTCAAACACTTGTGTCTTCTTGAACATAGATACTCGTCTGTGTCTACTATTCCCCAGAAGAGTCCCTTCAGATTCAACACTCGTCCGTGTTCCTTGTTAACCCGTTGATGCTCGTCCGTATCATCATCTCTGAACATGTGTCAGTTTGTTTCTACATGATACCCGTCTGTATCGTAGCCTTAAGGATGCTCGTCCGCATCTTTAATCTGTACAATACCAAACGCTTATACTTTCTTTTCTTGGATGTAAACGCTCGTCCGTGTTTACTATTCCCCAGTAGATCACCAACAAAGCATTTTCTTTTATCTGACACTCGTCCTGTGTCATGATAACCCTGAGAGCAGCCGTACCCTGCTGAGTGGTCGTCCTCCACTTCTTGATGGTCGTCCTCCATCATGCTCATCCGATGGTCGTCCCCATCGTTGTTTTTAGCAGTCGTCCCCTGCTAGGTGGTCGTCCTCCACCTTTTGATGATCGTCCTTCATCATTTTATCCAATGGCCGTCCCCATTGTTGATTTTGGTTATCTGGCATTCGTCCTATGTCATGAGAAACCTCGAGAGCAGCCGTACCCTGCTGAGTGGTCGTCCTCCACTTCTTGATGGTCATCCTCCATCATGCTCGTCCGATGGCCGTCCCCATCGTTTACCTTTTCTATCCGATGGCCGTCCCCATCGTTGATATTTTCGGCAGCCGTACCCTGCCAGGTGGTCGTCCTCCACCTTTGATGGTCGTCCCCATCATATTCCTTTTATCCCCAACAGAGCAGCCGTCCCCTGCTAGGTGATCGTCCTTCACCTTTGATGGCCGTACCCCATCATCTGTTTATTTCATTTATTTTTTAACCCGATGGCCGTCCCCGTCGTGGTCCCTTTTCCTTTTAGCCCGATGGCCGTCCCCATCGTTGGTTACTTTACCTTTATGAACTTGATGGCCGTCCCCGTCATGTTTCATTAATTTCCAGAGAATTTTACAGCTTTATCTCGATGGCCGTCCCCATCACGATTTTATTTTCCCCAGCTAGTCGGCCGTCCCCGTCTTGGCTTTACCTTTTATCCCCAGCATGCCGGTCGTCCCCGTCATTGCTATTTACCCAGCAGTCGTCCTCTGCTCGACGGTCGTCCTCCGTTGCCCACACTTTACAATGTACTTTATTTTCCTTTTACAATCTATATCCCTTTTCTTCTTCATTCTATGAGTGCAAATTTTGGACTGTCTTTGGTATTTAACCACAAGTTATCTTGTTTGCCTGTTAAGCCGTCGCTTACATCCTGCACAGCTAACTCATGCTTGAATAGGGGCAGCTGTAAACACCCCAAATTTGCCCTCACCCATTTCACCATGGCTTGTGATCATCCTCATATGCATAAACACAATCATATCATCTCACATCTCATTTTTGATTCACTGCATAGTTTCTAAGGCATCTGCACCTAGGGTTTGCGATCTGAGCAACCTCAGGGCATCCTGAGCCACCCCAAAGGCCACCAATCAACTCAAAGGGGTCCATGTGTGTTCATATGTCATATTCCATCTCTTCAAAGTCAAAACTTCAAAGGAATCACAAGAACTAGGGTTTGAGGGGATGCAGAGACAGGCTAGACTGCACAGTTGACTGAAAATTAGGGTTTTGTTTTCAGAGGCCATAACTCCAAATTTTTTGGTCATTCTTGTTCCCATTGCTCTTTATATGGTATAGGGAGTATGCATACCAATTTTCATGAAGAAATTCCATGGGGAAGTCATCTGATCAAAGGTTGACTTTTCAGACAAGTCAGTGTAAAATCAGGGCATCTGAGGCCCCCAATGACCCAACCAATGGGTGATCTTCATCATTTTAAGTGTATATGATCTTTATTTGATCATAGAAGAAGGTTGAAGTTCATAGAAATCAAGAATTTAGGGTTTTTGCAAATGTTGACTTTTTGGGCATAGTTGACTTTTCAAGAATGCATCATTTTAGGTCATTTTTCAAGCCTTGATTCTTGATCCAAAAAGGCTTCAAATGGAAAAACTTTGGTCATGAAAGTTGTAGATCTCATTTTTCCCTTTTCAAAAAGTACAATAACATGATCAAACTCTTCTTGAATCAAAAGTTATGGCAATGCAAAGTTGGTTAAAATCATTGATTTTCAAGGCATGCCCTAAGTGAGAATTTTGCAAAATCTTGGACCAATGCATATTGCAGCCTCTAATTCTTTTCAAACCAGCACATAAACTTTCTCTAAGTCCTAAAAATCAGAAATGAACTAAGAATGCCCATGGTTTTATGTTTGGTTGGACAAAAAAGGTCACATGTGAACAAAAAGTCACAAGTTGCAAAACTCATGATCATGCTTCCTACTACTTGCAGCCTTGGATGCTGAGCTTTGCTAGCCTCTCACCTCACCTTGCTGCACCAGAACCAGCCCATGTACTTGCCTAGATCATGAGTCATACCTCTCTTACACATTATTTGACTTTTTGCAAAAGGTAACTTACCAATCAATAAAGGGCATGTCTTGTCAACTGACCAATGAGAGAGAGTTATGTGGACAATTTGCAAGCTAGACATAACACAAGGCAAGGCTGAAACATCCTCATTCATCACATACACAAAAACCTACCAAGTTGCAAGTTGCTTCGAATCTCTCTGCCCAGCCACAAAACACTCAAGCCAACTTCACCATTCAACTCACCTTGCTCCATAGACCACAAAGCACCAAGAACACAAGCCTGGAACAACCAGAATACTCCATAGCCATTTCTCACCTCAGCCTGCATTTCTCTTCGAAACTCTCACCACAGCCTGCAAACACCTAAACAAACTTTGCAAAGCTTCTCCATTCACCCTCAGGATCACAAACAACCCCTTTCCATGGCCTGAAACTGCTTAATACCCCATAGCCATTTCTGACTGAGTTGAAGCAGGAGCTTTCGAAACTCATTATCCAGCCAACTTAAACTCTCATTGAGCATTCAAACATCATCTGGGGATCAAGTGGAGTAGATTGCACAAGGAGAAGTGGCCAGAAAGTCCTCAAGTTGAAAGCTCCAAATCTCAGGTAGCTCGAAAATTATTTTTCCAGAAATCATTTCTTTTGTTCCAAACTTGTTCTATGTGATTCACTGATTATCCTGATGTTCTTAGTTTTTGAAATGGCTTTGATTTGAGCATTTAATTTGTCTCTGAAGCTTGCGTGCCCTAGTTTTTATTTCTTTCGATTCAGTTTGTTTAGGAAGAAGAAATTTGTTTTGAGAGAGGGGTTTGATTCGTGAGAGGTTGGAGATCATTTCCCAGTTCTTAGCTTTCATTTTTGATACGATTTGAGGGGTTTGGGGATTTTTCAGGTGAGATGCTGGCCGGAGAAGACGACCGGAAGTCTTCTCCGGCCACCTGAAAGTGATTTGTGCCCTAATTGCGTAATTAACTCCAGTTTGAATTTTGGCCGTAGATGGCCTTTGACTTGTTGACTTCCCTCCCTTTTGGATGGCCCAGATCCTTTTCATTAGCCCTAATCTCTCTCATTAGTTTAATTAATCTTTAATTAAGTTAATTAATTCAGGAGCCATCTGGGCCCTTCATTCACGCGCCAGTCAACACATTTAAACTCAGGCTCCATCCTGGCCCTCCATCTAGCTTACTTTCTTTTTTATTTGATTTTTAATTCATTTTGTTTCATTAAACTTGCATAATTATTTTAAAATAGTTAAAAATTCTTAAAAATTATGAAACTTTTTCCTAAAAGTTTTATTAATTTTTAAGACCCAAAAACATTTTTATTTTATTTTTTATCATTAAAAAAGTATTTTTAGATATTTAAAAAATTATTTTTAATTGATTAATGGGAATTAATTAATTAAAAATACTTTTAGGTATTTAAAAATTACAAAAAAAATTCATGAAATGTTCTAAGACATTTAGAAACATTGTCCAACCTTCAAACCAAATTTCTTTTTTGATCTTGATGCATTTTGAGGATTTTTCATTGAATTAAATCATTTTTTATGCATTAAGTTGATCATAAGTTTAAAAATTCATTTCTGCCTATTGGAGAAGGTTGAGACATTGATTCTTCTTGCATTGTTTTGTGTTTGGCATGTAGTTTCTAGGGTAAAATGGCCATGATTTGATCTTGCATTTTCCAATTGTTTGACATTTCTTTTGTTAAGAACCCTAAAAAACCCTAATAACTTAGAAAATTCATATCTTGAGATTGGTTAAGAGTTGGGAGTTCCCCTTTGGGCAGTGGTTCATTATAGGTTTAGGGTTTCTTTGGGCAGCATTTTCCATTTTTTATCTTGGGGTTTGTTTCTGTTTTGGGTTTTTGTTTGATGTTTGTTCCATGAACCCTAATTTGGGATTTCTCTTGCATCCTTCTTGCATTTCCTTGCATAACATGACTTGCCTTTGCATTTTGTGCATTCTTGTGATCCATTTGACATCTCCAGACATATAGAAAGCATGTTTGATCATTGCATTGCATATTTGCCATGCCATTTGTCTTGTATGCTTCATAACTTTCCATGATTGTTCATGCTCCTTAACCTGCATCATCTGCATCCATGATCTTGTATGAACATATCCATGTCTTGCCTCATGTTTGCAGCACCCCATAACATCATAATCACCATCAACATGCTTCTGGTTTGGTCTAGCATCATGTCATTTCATTTCATTTAGCATTGCATTGCATTTCTTTCTAACATTTCAGGTGGTAGGTAAACTTGAGAAGTGAATTTGCCTTCACTTCTCATAACTTTTCTTTTCATCTCTCTTGCATCCATTGCTGCATTTCTATTTGTGTTTGAGATTGAGCTTGCTCATTCTTCTTCCTCCTACTTTCTTTCTTCAAGTGACTTGACTTCTTGAATGAAGCAAGCCACTTTGCTTCTCTTGATCTTGTTCATCTGCTTCCTGGTGGTTCTTCTGAAGATTGTTCTTGAAAACCTCACAAACCTTAGGAACATCCAAGCATGATAATGAATTAGGGTTTTGATTAGTCTCCCCCCATAGTTTTACCTTTGTGTCTCTCTTTGAGTCTTCTCTTCTCATCTCATAATCAGGGACCAAACCCTAAAGGCTTTAAGACTTTGTGATTAAGCTTATGCCTGCATCCTTCTCTTAGGATGGAGTGCATAACTTTAATCCTAAGCCTTGAACCCTTAATGTGTTTAAATCTCTTAACCAATTCACTTAATAAATATCAAGACATCACACTTGTAACTTGGGCCTTGCATTAGGGTTCTAATTCTTCCTTAAGTGGTTAAGAAGGACTAACCCTAGTGTTAATGGACAAGTCCCCCTCAAGTTGTCTTACAAATCATAAAAATCACTTCATCACCATATCATTAAATAAAATTCACTTAATCAACGGCTTGTTTTGTCATGGGTTTAATCCCTAATCATGGATTAAGTTGAGGAGCTTTCCTCAGCTTAAACATTCTCATCTATTATCCTTCTATTAGGATGGTGTAATGAGTGTGTTTAATCCCTGATTATGGCTTAACCTCATTACTTAACACTAAACAAAAACACCAAAAACATCTAAATAATCACAAGTAGGTTAATGATCTTAATCCTACATCAAAGGTGATTAAGTGTGAGAATCTGACTTCACACTTAAGGTACTCTCATTACCCCTAATCAGAGGGAAGATGTGATGAGTTTGCTAAATCCATTGGTTTAGGCTTAAGCTCATTAGCTCATGACAAACTTTCAAAAGCAATAAAAGACTGAAAACTCAAAAGCAAACAATAATCGTCTCCTCCGGGATTCTTTTCTCATCACCTTCACTCACAAACGAGAGCTCGCTTCTTCCGCCTAATGCAAGACAGTTTGCACCTGAGCCAGACAGGTCATACACTTGAGCATTGACAAGCAAGCAGTTCACAAGTCAATTCATCTTTCAGTCTCTTTGGGTCGAACTACGGTGTTCTGACTTCCTCATTGCACGAGAGGATACGTAGGCATAACTTAACAGTTATCGAACAAAAGTCTCTGTATATTCCCCCTCCTTCCAGCATTATTCTTTAAGCCTCATGATCTTGAGCATCTTATTCTTGTTCTTACACTGACACATCATTTATACACTTTGCACTCCTTACACTGACACCTGTACACCTGTTCCAGCTCCCTCTATACACAAATTGCACTGACACTACCCCTTTAAAACACAAATCTTTTAAGCGTGGATCCCGTCGAGTACGACGGACAATCTGGGTGCTAATACCTTCCCAGGTTGTAACCAACCCCCTTTCTCAGTCTCTCTGGTTCGCAACCGTCTTATCCATCTTTCTAGGCCTATGCAGCATTGCCTTTCCTCCGGGATAAAAATGCCTAGCTGGCGACTCTATTCATCTCCAGTGAGTTCACGGCTGTGTGTTCTCATTGTCCCTCTCGCCGACCGTTCGCGTCCGTACCCTTATTTGACCCTGTGTCACTTATCGGGAGCGACAGTCCTTACTTCTGTTACATACTCTGACACATTCAATTCCAATTTGACTTCGTGGCTGAAATTCTTTGTTTCATAATAAATCAAACTTCACATCATTACTCATAAGCTTGTTCCAACATCGGGTTAACTTCTAACTTACTATTTCCGTAACTCATATGTTGTTTCATACTGAATCACAAAAGTATAACACTCCAACTTGATTTGGGATAACAAACACTCAAAAAATCTCCATAAGGTATCTTAGTGAAATCTTATCTACACACAATTTCTGATGATTACTCTTATAAAAAATCCTTCAAATACTAAAACCATTTCAAAAGGTTGTCAAACAACTTTTTTACCAATTCCACTCGGTCTGACATCATACACTGTAATCATTTACATCTGACACTTCATCCCTTCAGTATCTTACTTAAAGATAGCATACTTAGAAAAAAAAATTTCTTACTCTGAATCCTCCAATTAATTCTTTTCTGATTCTCAATAATCCGACTGAACTCTTTCATCTATCTCCTTCCAATACGCTCTCAAAGAGATACCACAAATTCTCAAGAAACACTAGGTAGTTGATAGTCTGCGGAGAACACACTTATCCATTGGAGTTCCCACCAACCAAAGGAACAAGAACTTGCAGACATTCAGGGATAGAACATCTCACCTGTCAATCGTACAATAAAAACCTCAGACCAAACTCTCCAACGACAGAGATACAAGGGTTGTATTGTTGCAATTAGAACTGTTATAATTTCGATTCCATTCTAAACTCGAACCAATTTATCCAATTCATCTTAACAAATTTGTCCATGGTTACTATACTCCATATCAATTCTACTTACAGGATTCTATTCACTAAAGGTTTATGTTGACACAAGGTCTCAATTAATAATAACGAAACAATGTCACAAAACTTACAATCATTTGTGAGTCACCAGTACCAATCTTAAATCATTCTTAGTACACTAGTGGGTTTCCATAATACTTGCCTATTACATACAATATTCCATACCAACACCTTTGAAGACCACATAAAACTTCTCTTTTAAATTCACTTCTCTCAAGGGTTTCGTTCCTTAAACGATTCAATTTACATGCTTAACTTCAGAACATTCATCTCTCACTCTTACCTAGAGGATAACTTTAAAATCCATATCTCTAAGTACGGCTCAACTGCACACATCTGGTATTACTCTTACGGAGTCCATAACTGATGTTAAGAATTAACGATTCTAGAACTGACCAATTTTTTATCTCTTATCCACATAATAATTCAGATACCAAAACGTTTACTGGAAGATCAACATTTCATGAGTCTCTTATAACTTCTCAATTTAGGTCCTCAGTAATTACAACGACGACACACCAAAAATTTAGATCTTTTACTGTCTACCAATCATGCTCAAAAGAAAGTACAACACTTTATCCTCTGACACTTCGAACGGAAACCAAAATGGACTTACAGTTTAGAAAGTACGATTCTCTAAAGTCCTCCACAAAACTCATGTGTCAATCGACTACCTATCTGAGGCTAATCGTTCGAACACAACTGAACTTGTTCCTCTTGTTAACAAACCATCCAACTCAAAATAATCAATTCAATTGCACTAATTCGCAAAATGATTCACACTCACGGCTTCTAAACATGTGTAACATTCACCCACCATTCACAACTCAAGATACCCACCATTCACAACTCAAGATAATACAGAACAAGATACAACAAACCGATGACATACTCCAGACAAGTGACGAAGTGGAACTACAATTTTTCACGGTCACAACACAAATATTCAATGGAATAGTTCGATTCCACTCGTGCAACGATGCTAGTAGGAAAACGACAATGACGACATCAAAAAAGGGTTTTTAGTAACAACCTAACACTTGGTTCGTCCATAAGTAAAAATTCAACACAAAATCCTAATCAGGTAAAACAAAACAATGGACATCTCATGTCTAGTATACAACTTTGTCCTCTCTCTTTAATTCCTTGGCGATAATTAAAACAACAACATTCTTAATCCCACTAGATATAAATTCTAAATATTCCAATCATTCACAATTAGGATTTTCCCTTCACTTGAAAACTGAGGTAATGCACTCCTCTGAAGAACCTTTATGTCTCTACTTACGTATTAATCGGGGTTCCCTTACCCTCTACTACTCATTGCATAGAAGGTCTCCACAATTTTCCATCGGTACCAAGAACGCTTTGATCGGGCACTCAATTCAAAACGTATGAATTTTAGAAAATAATATTTTTCAAAACTTAATAGTGGTAACCGGTTACAACCAGGAGGGTAACCGATTACTCAGTGCAAATATGAAATTCCAGTAGCTAAAAGAGATTTAAAAACACAATTTGGTAACCGGTTACTACCCAGAGGGTAACCAATTACTTCAAAAGCAGAAGCAAAAATTCTGGTTTTCATTGCTACCTAAACCTCCTAAACATCATTCCAATCACAACCAAAAGTTATAACAATTATCAACAGATGATTTCACACATATAGTGATCACACTACTAGAATCCTAATGGATGAACCATCATTAATTACACTTCCTTAACTTTAGTTTCAGCAACAACTTAACAACTCCATTGTACATTCGTCCAAAAATACATTTTGTTATCACTCTCTCATATTGTACTATTAATACCATTTCCATACCGTGTTCACTTCACGCTATGAGGCAATTCTCTCATACCCAAACATAATTCATCTTACTAGAATTCTCCCGAATCCAATATGCTTACTTTATCACTTATCACAACTTCATCTGGTCCATATCAAATACACCTCATGTTACTAAATGAAACTTGTTCTTTCTTCGGCACTATACCTTATACCATTCCTTGCATAATTTAACATTTCCAAATTGATCCCTTACTAAATATAACATCCTGATGTATTACTCTAAACTTCATCTCCTCGGTCATAACTGAATATACAACAACAACCTTCTACTTTTCGCCCGGGGTATACTTGTCTTACCTGAAACGCGTAATCACATCATTGTGTTTCTCTTCACATTTCACTTCTACTATAGGTTCTCAAAAGAAAATGAACTGAAACACTTCTTAACTTGTAACTTCCATCCATCCATAAGGTATTATCCGAATACATTCCTTGAAGTACTCTCGTTCATCTAAGTTGCCACCACGACCTTAGAACTGAAACACTAACAATTAACTCACTCTCGAAACTTACGTCACACGTCCACAAAGCATCTTTTCTTTTCATGGAATGAAATTTCTCAAAACTCTTGTCCATACCAGTGGCCAATACTGATCTACCAGTGACTTTACGTATTCCTTGATACCATGACCACTCACCCGATAGAGATCTTTACCCTTTAGACACCATCAGTTCCAAAGGATTCCTTGAACAACACACTACTTTGCAACTCCATATTACAGGAAGTACAATTCTTAAGAAGTTTCCAACTGAGCTGACCAAAAATTCCTTTTTAACAACTCCTGGCTTGAGCCTACTCTCACCACACAAGTTCTGACAACACTACAGAGTCCTCGTGGTCGCTCAACCATGACTCTACTTATCACATACATAACATTAGGTTGATCAGACCCAATACTACATAATATGATATTAAGAATCAAGTTGACAAGACACACTTAAGAGGCAGGAAAGATTTACTTATGATGTTTCAAGGCTAGGACGAGGATACGACCTGCTCTGATACTAACTGAAATGCCCCATATAACAAATACCTAGAATATCATTATACAAGAGTTTATTTGGTACTGACACCATCATAAGTGCCTAATAGCATAATTCACATTCTTGACCAATACTAAAACATAATTCAAAATATGGTATAAGAAATGAAAATTATACAAATAAAAATACTAAGAACAATATAATATCCATCATTGTACAAAAGATAAAATACACTGCGGAAAATAAATCTATGCTTCTCTTGAAACATCCTGAGCATAGCTCCACTTGTAAACCAAACCTGCAAAAGAAACCTGAAAAGCAACAACAATAGTGGGGTGAGATATCAACATCTTAGTGAGTTCCCTATCTTATGGATTCTCCAGGCTCTACAAGGTTCTATAAAATCCTACTCAAGTAGGGGGAAGCCTAGAACTTGAGTTCATAATATCACACTCATATGTAAATATGTCTTGAGTTAAACAACTCGAAAGTACACTAATCTGAAAACCACAAGGCATCCCTTTTTCACGTCCTCTTCTACGTCTAGAAGAGGGCTCGAGTCATGGATCCTCGTAACTTACTTGGAATACGAAATGGATTTGGATCCTAGGCCTGTTAACCTTTAATTTTCACTTCACATGGCCTGTTAACCATCTCAAGTCTCTACATATGTAATATGTTCCATTCGTACTAAACACGAGAATCAAACATGCCAAGTAATGCATGCGTACATTCCAGAGGAGCCCCTGGCTCATGAAACGACATCTCAGGGAAAAGCGGTTTTGATTACGTGATTTCACTTAAAAGGGAATTCGTATGATATTCCTAAGGCTTGTTAAAATTTTCCACTAATAACACATCCAAACGGGTTCACACACATGTTCCATATAATACATCACTCACCACTAGACCGTTACTCGACTAAGATACTTCTCTTAGCATCGAACGTCAGAGCATCACCATCTAATTTCTACCAAACTCCTAGTCACAACTAGGTTCTACTATTCCCTAGATATATCTCTAGGACTCATAATCATGTCATAATAAGGTTCCCTCACAATACCTTAAATTGCATGTTTTATGGTTCATGAATTACACTTACAAAATCGGTATTTTTAATCGGCATAAAATAAATAAATTATTTTCACATCAAAAGTAATATTTTTCTCTCACCATTGGAAAGTACGTTGTCATAACTTTCCAATGATATAAAGTTTTCCTCAATCGGACACAATAGTGGTAACCGGTTACTACCAGGAGGGTAACCGATTAAAGGTGTAAAATATGCCCAAAAACCCTTTTTTTTCAAAGTGTAACCAATTACTACCAGGTGGGTAACCGGTTACTACTGTACCAGAAGCTAAAAATGTGTGTTTTTCTCATATAAAACCCATCCAAACTCAATCAAAGCACAATGGATCATCCAAGCAATCATAGTAGGTTCAACATACATGCAACCTGACTATACTACCCGATTATTTCAACATTTTATCCGTTAGATTTCATTGCTTAAAAAATTCTTCATTTTCTCACATTTTCCCTAACTTCTAAAAATCAAACCTCTAGAACAAAAATATCTAACTAGAACCCACCTTGCAATCGATGAGGAGTTTGATGAAGATTGATGAAGAAGATTGATAAAGATCCAAGCTTCCTTGCTCTAAGTTTCTTCTTCTTCTTCTTCTTCTTCTTCTTCTTCTTCGTCTTCTTCTTCTTCTTCTTCTTCTTCTTCTTCTTCTTCTTCTTCTTTCCTTACCAACTTTCTCTTCTAATTTCTCTTTCTTACTATATATATATAATACTTATTATTATATAATACAATGATATAAAAATACCTCCAATTGATATTTTATAATCCCACACAAATTGATTAATTATTAGAGTTACCGAAAATATTTCTAATGTACCAATTAATAAAACCTTAGGGTCGAGTAATATTAATCAATTCAATATGAGCTCACAGTTGCTCTAATTATCTAAATAGATAACTCTCAGAGCATACCGGAACTCAATCGAGTCCACTTAAATATTATCCACAACACTTAATTAAATACAGGGTATTACGGTTTATCTTGATTATATGTATATTTATTGATCGTTGTATAAATCTCTTTTACAAATGTTTATTGATGTTATATTTGATTACAATATTTATCTTAATGGGTTTGGATTGCTATAGATATATGTGGTTCGAACTCGATCTAAGATGAACATCTCTTAGATTATAAAATATAAATATAGATTTTGGTCTAATATTCACTTGGGTATAAATTTTTAATGCTTCATGTAATTGATTTGCGTGAGACATCACCGATGAAACAATACGGTTGTTCTTTCAACTTTGTGTTAAACATAACCTTTGTTATGGGTGATACATGAGGGTATTGCTAAGTGATTTAGGATGCGTATAACTAATTGATAGATATTTTTAGTACTTGATGGGTAAAATGGAATAAAACTCATGATGAATTATTTACCGTACTTTATTTACTTATTCATATGTTTTACAATCCACACTTTACTCTTTTAAACATTCAAACCAAACATAGAAACATAGAGATTGTTGAACGACATTTGATCCCTTGATTCGGTGTTTGCATATTGAATCACATTACGATAGTTTCTATATTTCTAAGCTTTGTACGTAATTGTCTATATTGTATATATTCTTATATAGATACTTGTTTTGCTTTCATTTTCCATATTGGTACATATGTGTTTTCAATTATGTTTGTTCAAGTATTGTATATATTTTGTTCCTGTAACGTTTGTTCAAGTGTTTGGTTATGACACTTTCTTTATGTTTGAGCTTTGAAGAAAAGCATCGGCATGTCTGTGAGGATGTTACTAGCCAAGCACAATAAAGGCGTCGACACTTAGGTTTACCTCCCCCAAGTCTACACTTTCTGTACCTACTCCGAAATTGCTGTTATTTCCCATAAAATTTTATTTTTCAAGGCTACAGGGTATGTCACCATCATAGGCATTGTCTTGGTATTCACTATGATTAGATCTCGTAGTTTCATCATCTTCTTTTGCGTCAGAAGACCTCCACGTGTCGTCTCCATCTTCAGATTCCGAGAAATTAGAATCATTATCCTCGCCTCTAGACTTAAGAACGAGGATTCTCATGGGGCAATGCATCTCTTCCAATAATTAAACCATCTATAGTTTGTTGATAATTTATACATTAAAAGCTTTGTTCAGGATCATGGAATACTCTGTCTTTACTAAAAACTTTGCAACATCCAATTTCTTAAGCTTCTCTGTTTCCTCATCGATGTAAACATATTCACCTACAAAGCTTGATAAGAAGATGAAGAACTTGGAGCTCCACGCATGGCAAGGAAATTTAAGTCATGTCAATCTCTCATTATCCATGTCATTCGAGGACCATGGATGGATATCTGAGAACCATTTCGTGACCCATGCCCTATCTTCCTCAATTAGAGTACGTAAAACACCTTATCCCTCTTCCTCTAAAAGACAAAGATTTTCTCCCATTGGGGTAGCCATGATATTAAAACATCCTAGTTCATGCATATCAGCCTGTACATTGTACGTCGACCCAGGTTTTAACACTATACCAACAAAAGCTTTGGAGAACCTTGCATAGTTCTCCTTTTGGACATTGTATTGAAAGTGAGCAAACTTTGGTTTAGCCTCTACCCCTTCCTTCCAACTATAACGCTTATCAAACATTACATTAGTTTCAGCCCTACCACTAACATCATGTGTTTTTAGCTTGTATGTTGTCGCCTGAGCATAAGATCTCTCGGTCTTTTAGCATTCCATACTCGGTTCGCTATCTTGACTCGCCCCTAACATCTTGGACATGCCTTTGTCTCTTCTGATTAATGGCTGAATAATCCCCCCTTTGAAATATCGGCACATTCACATAAATTTTCTTCGCTTGAATGTGTATGATATCCAATTTAGCAACCATCACTCTCACATTCTACACTTTTCTAAAACGGAAGAAGCCATATCTTTTGCCGCGTTTATCCACTTTTGATGGGATGAAAATTTCTGTAACCAGACCAAATTCCTTATATACCTCAAAGAGGTCTTTAGCATCATAGCTATCAGGAAACACCATGATGAAGAAAGAAGATAGTGAATCGTCGCCTCCAACATCTTTTCCCCTCCTATCTATCCAGACTAAACCTCTGTTCAACAATCTAATTCCTTTTCTTTGCCCGTCTTTCACCCATTCCATTCCGGATTTTCATGATTCACCTGACCACAACTCATTATACCTCAGATAACAAATCAAGATCGCAAAAAAATGTTTAGAATAACAAATACAAAATCAAGAAAACTCATATTCGATACTGATGAAATACTTGATCCTAGGATTAGAACTTTAAACCTTAACAGCCCTTCGTATAGACGTTTATTGTTAAACTGTTCCTTCCCACCCATTTTGATTTGAGCTAAAGTCTAAGAACTTAGAATGGTAGACAACATGAAAAATTTCATTCTAAATTGGATGATTATCTCTATAATCATCTGAATTGATTTTCTATGAAAAGAATCATTAATTTTTCAAATATATTAAAATAACCATATACAATATTATAATACAAGTTGGCAAGTGCATAAGTGACCGCCATGTCTACCAGTCACAGAAACGTTTTCTATTTCCTTTATAAATACCAAACACTCTGCCTTGCCTTAATCAGACAACAAAAAAGCTCAACTACTTTTTTTCTCTTTCTCCTTTTCAAATCACATTCTTGTCCTTTTTCATCATTTCATTATCACAACACACAAACCATGTCTCTATGGCTCATTGCATTCTCCACTTTCATATTATCTATCTTAATATACCGTTTCCTGAAATCTGTTACAAAATCATCATCTTCTTCACTACCACTTCCACCAGGACCAAAACCATGGCCTATAATAGGTAACATTCCACACATAGGCCCTGCCCCA
This sequence comes from Lathyrus aphaca, assembly GCA_963966055.1. Taxonomy (NCBI): domain Eukaryota; kingdom Viridiplantae; phylum Streptophyta; class Magnoliopsida; order Fabales; family Fabaceae; genus Lathyrus; species Lathyrus aphaca. Next base: position 495,039,825 of record OZ014524.1, on the reverse strand, counting down.
CACCAATCTCTTGCAGCCTTGGCTCAAACACATGGTCCTTTGATGTATCTCAAATTAGGGTCTGTCGATGTTATCGTCGCGGCTTCGGCTGCCGTGGCCGAACAATTCTTAAAGGTTCATGATGCAAACTTTAGTAGCCGGCCACCAAATGCGGGAGCTAAAAATATGGTATATAACTATCAAGATCTCGTGTTTGCTCCTTATGGTCCAAGGTGGAGGTTGCTTCGGAAAATAACCTCTGTTCATCTCTTTTCTAACAAAATTATGGCAGAATTTCAACATTTACGTGAGGTTAGTTAAAATCATATATTAAATTCAAAACATATATGATCAAATTTGAACTTAGATATTACTTCCATTATTGTGAAAATATAACATGCTCATGTTGCTTCATGAAGAAGCTATATGTCTTTAAGTCATGAACAAGTTTTGTTTATAATACATAATTTTAATTTAAACTACAGGTCAATTTTGTACTTTATATAACTATTTTATTTATCGACTTTTTGAATAGAAGAAGGAAGAACAGCTTGTTCGGTGGTTTTTCTTGTACTGCACATGGAATTTTTTTTTACATGGCAGACAAGAAATATATTAATGGGATTACAAAATATACTCAAACCAAATATAAGAGTATAGATAGACAAAAGTCCCAACCGAATTAAAGAAATTATCCACCAATTGTACCCTACCATAAAAAATAAAACGGATCTTGTCAAAAATATAAAGATCACAATTGGATGAATAATTTCCCCTATAAAAAATCATCTCCATAACAAAAAATTTGTCTTCCAAATCAAATCCGATACATTCCATTTCGCATTCTTGAACAAAATGTCATTCCTCTTTAACCATAAGGTCCAAGTAATTGCCAACCACACGCTACGTCCCTACCCTCCTTCAAATTCTTAGATTTCCCGAAAAAATACCATCATAAGAAAGAACTTTTGAAATCATTTGTACCGCGGTAGGAGAACCCCAACCAATCTGCCATTTCGGACCAAAGCAACTTCGAAGCAATACAATCAAACATCAAATGTCTTAAAGTTTCAGGGTATCGATCACAAAAGGAACAATTGATTTTACTATCAGAGTTCAAAATTCCACGATGAAGGAGTTTATCCTTTGTCGGTATTTTAAATATAAAACACCGCCAACCAAACATGTTGATTTTGAGAGGAACTAAAACTTTTCAAATCAACTCAAAAGCTAAATCATCTCTAGTTTTCGGGCCATACGGTATACGACAGCAGTTAGACAAAGAATAGAGAGAGCTAACCGAGAAAGAATTACCATGATTCCAAAAGATTTTATCTATATCGTCGTTGTTGGATTTCGAGAGTATCTTTTATATATATATATATATATATATATATATATATATATATATATATATATATATATATATATATATATATATATATATATATATATATATATATATAATCATCTGATACCGGTGTTAAAATAATAATTTTAATATCAAATCTTACCTTTTTATTCTTATAATTCAATAATAAAAATTAATTCACTTAAAACTAGTAGAATTTGGTATCAAAGTTAATATCTTGACACCGATGTCAAATAATCCCATATAGAGTTTCCAGTGAAAAACAATAATTTTATATGAAAGGGAATGAAAGAGATAACATCTGTTCTATTTAAAATATATTTAATATATCATATATACCAAATATTTTTCAGGAAGAGGCGGCACGGTTGACATGCAATTTGGCAACTAACTATTCAACCACAAAAGCGGTGAAATTGGGACAAGCATTGAATGTATGTACAACCAATGCACTTGCTAGGGCTATGTTAGGAAGAAGAGTGTTCAATGATGAGAATGGTGGTAATGACCCTAAAGCTGATGACTTCAAAGCTATGATTCTTGAAGCAATGGTCTTAGGTGGAGTTTTCAACATTAGTGATTTCATTCCTTCATTGGAATGGTTAGATCTTCAAGGAGTTCAAGCTAAAATGAAAAAGTTGCATAAAAAGTTTGATGCATTTTTGACGAACATTATTGAAGAACATGAGAATTCTAATTCCAAAAGTGAGAAACATAAGAATTTGTTGACTACTTTGTTGGCACTTAGAGATGAAGGAGATGATGATGGAAATAAACTCACTAATATTGAGATCAAAGCACTTCTTTTGGTAAGTTACATACTCTTCTACATTCATGCATGCACATGCATACCTGCCCTTTTCTCAAAACTCATAAAGATTGAAAAATTGATTATATGACAATATTCAATTTTTACTTTTAAAAAGTTGAAAAAATAAAATGAAATTTATTTCTAATAGGTAAGTTTATCACAAGTATGTTAAAGTTATGGAAAACATTTAAAGTAAACTCCAATTTTTAAATTTGTTTGACAATATATAAAAATTTAATTAATTTAGTTAAATAGATAATGATTTTAATTTATATTGTAAAATAAAATTATTTATATTTTTCCACTTTACATTTTATTTTTGAATTTAGCCTGAGCAAAAAATCATATTAAATCTCTTGAGAAAATTTTATTGCATATTTTGATTACTTTAAATTTGAAAAATTAGTCTTTATAAATGGGGGTAGAGGATTCCCGATTTATATTAAAAACTAATAATTTTATAATATATTTAATTGAAATATACTGACAGTATAATTTTATATTATTAATGAATTAAAACCGTTGTTTGTTAAAAAAATATTTGACTTTTATTTTAAAAATTTATAAAATTATATAAAGTGATGAATTGACCGTATAAAATTTTATATAAAGAGCATAACAATTAATATCTTTTATAATTTATTAAACAAAAATTAAATTAATGTTGCACTGCCGGTATACATATTTAATTCAAAATATTAGTTACATAGATAAGAATCTTGAAAAACATAGCCGTTGAAAAAAAAATCATTATAAGTACATGCTTCATCTTAATGTATTAAAATTTAGAAATAGTTGTATGTTTTTTGGTACGGAAAAATAGTTTTATAGATTATGATTCCATTCATTTTCATTTAAACTCTTACCTAACACTCAAATAGTGACACCTTAACTAAAATTCTACTTGAAAGTTGAAACTACATTTTATAAAATAAAAATCCAACCAACATTCATTCCAATCAATGATATAGGAAATATTAATTTTTTTATTAATCTTGTAGTCCTTACCTATATCGTTCAACTTGTCTTCTTATGAACATTGGGTGGTATTATTATGCATTTTTTAATTTAAAAAGTGTTATTACATTACAAGAAATATATCATTTTTTCACATGATTATCAAGTCATTAATTATAAAATCACGTCATTATTCAATATTTCCGACGTGGGCAGAACACGTCGGAAAATGAACAGTGGAAACATTTTCTCTCATCGATGATATGTAAGAACGAGTGTTTCCAATTTAATCAAAACTAAATTGTAAATAAATATGATTCATTATTGAGATATATACTTTTTAATCTTGTCAAAATTGAAAGCACTATATGGAGCTTCTAAAAATTTATGACAAATTTGATTATAATTTGTTTTATTTAGTCATAATTTATCTATGAAAAATAAATAAATTGTGTTGCTCCTTGGAACATACATCTTTGCAATCAAAAGTTCTTTCAACTTTTAACTAATTATTTTTGTTGCTATCTAGAACATGTTTTCAGCTGGGACAGACACATCATCAAGCACTACTGAATGGGCTATTGCAGAATTAATTAGAAACCCAAAAATCTTAGGACAAGTCCAACGAGAATTGGACAGTGTGGTGGGTCGAGATAGGAACGTGAAAGAAGAGGATATACCTAACCTACCTTACCTACAAGCCGTCATAAAAGAAACATTTCGTTTGCATCCATCAACACCTCTTTCCCTTCCAAGAATTGCTTCTGAAAGTTGTGAGATTTTTGGATACCACGTTCCAAAGGGTGCAACTGTTTTGGTCAATGTATGGGCCATAGCCCGTGACCCGAAACAATGGTCTGATCCATTAGTGTTCAAGCCTGAAAGATTCTTACCTGGTGGTGAGAAGTGTGATGTTGATATTAAGGGAAATGATTTTGAAGTTATACCTTTTGGTGCTGGACGTAGAATATGTGTTGGGATGAGTCTTGGGCTTCGTATAGTTCAACTTTTAACTGCTACATTGACCCATTCGTTTAATTGGGAACTTGAAAATGGACTCAAACCTGAAAAAATGAATATGGATGAAGCTTTTGGGCTAACTCTTCAAAGAGCTGTGCCATTATCAGTTCACCCTAAACCCAGACTTTCACCACACGTGTACTCGTCAGGTTTCTGATCTGTGACATTTACATTTGATAACTTTTCTTTTTCAAGATGCACCCTAGGTTTCTTTATCTTATGCTTAATTATTAAGGTCAATAAATAAAATTTATAGTTTGTTGGAGTGAGAGAATTTCAAAAGGGCTAAAGGTGTAATGTTTGTTGGTTTATGTATTTGTATTTCAAACTTTCATGTAAATGTATATGCCTTTAATTGTGGTAACTCAATATATATTTTGTTAAGAACAATAAATATTAAGAAGCAGATTGTAGATTGTGTAAGGTTAGAATCTTACACAATCTAATGAAAATTTAAGAAATGCCTAGAGGTTGAGAATAGTCTCTATGAACCTCCTTGTATGCTTTATCATGTGATCCCATTGTTATTTTCAATTATTTATCAACAAGTTATCTAATTTTAAACTTTAGAGGTGCCATGGACGCCTTTTTTTCTAGGTATATCTGTGATATAACACATGTTCATAACTTGAGTTTTATTAATTTATTAGAACTTTGCATTGGTGGAGTTCATGCAAAATTTACAAAAATTGAAAACAAAAATTAGTTTGTGTGAATGAAGCAATCTGCGCATAAAAATATATATGCTTATTGAACGATATCTACATAGAACACCTCAATCGATATACAATATAGTAAACATCAAATCAAACAAATAGCCAAAAGAACAACAAAACAATGTATTGTATTAATATAAAATTAATACAAGGCGTGTAAATATACGAAATAAATACAATACAAATTCTAGTACCACATTTTTTATCCTCAACAATAAAATCATTTGAAGTTTTGATACTCACTATTCTAAATAAGACTTTTAGACAATTTTATTTTTTTTGACCTTAGACAACGTGTATTTTTAATATATAAGTGCTGACTTAAGTTCCATTTAGAAAATGTTTTATGTTAAAAGCGCAGACATAAATTCTCTTAAGACAACATTTTCTGATAAAAGCTTATTGATAAAAGTAACGTTTTAAGCGCTCTTTAGGAAGCGCTTTCTTATAAAAGTGTTGGCATGTGGTATTCTTAGACTACGCTATCTCATAAAAGTGCTAGCATAAATAATCGATATGCAACGCTTTCTTCTAAAAGGGTTGTTGTAAGTATCTTTAGACAATATTTTTATGCGTACTTATAAAAGTATTAGTGTAAGGCATCATTAGGCAGCGATTTCTGATAAAAGTAATGGTGTAAGTTATCGTTAGACAACCTTTTGCTAATAAGTGTTGTTTTATATATCTTTATTCAACGCAGATTCTCTTGAAGTATATAAATATAAGACAATACAAGGGGATAAGGCAATGAATATTGAGAATTATATTTTCAACATCAAATTTGTGTTTAAGTTTTCATTATTATATATTAATAATGTATTGTGATAAATAAGAACTTTATTACAGTCAAATATAATCTGAGAGCTCTAGAATAAATCCAGTGATATAGCTAACATCAATAAAACAAATATATGTCTAATTCCCAAGAGAGATCAGCCTCAACTTGTGACTCATTTTCGTCCCATCTCGCTTTGCAACGCTATATACAAGGTGATTAGCAAGATCATTGTGGAGAGAATGAAAGTTTGCTTGCCAAAATTTGTTTCCCCTTATCAGGAGGGATTTGTTCCAGGAAGATTTATTCATGAAAATATTATCATTGCAAGAGAGAGCATGCGCCTTATATATTCACCAAAAGAAAGGTAAGAAAGGATTGTTTTCTATCAAGATCGATCTGACAAAGGCGTACGACAAGATAAGTTAGGAGTGTATCTGGAAAGGTTTTCTTGAAACTAATATGCTAGGTGAGATCATCAACATCATCATGCATGTGGTCACAAGCACGGAGATGAATGTGAATTGGCAAGGAGTTCGTGGAGAATTTTTTCGTCCTCATCGTGGTATTCGTCAAGGAGATCCTATATCACCTTACCTCTTTGTGCTTTGTATGGAGAAGCTTTCTCATATAATAGATATATAGGTTAGTAAAGGGAGTTGGAGATCCATAAAGATTGGAGATAGTGGTCCTAAGATATCTCATTTAATGTTCGCCGATGATTTACTGTTATTTAGCAAAGCTACTGAATCTCAGATGCATTGTGTGATGAATACTCTTAGGAACTTCTGCAATTTGTCTTTACGAGAAATTAGTGAGGAAAAATCTAGTATTTTTTCTCCAATAATGTCTCACTCTGTATGAAACAGAAATTGCTTCACATTTCCAATTTTCGAGAAACATCACAATTTGGGAAGTATCTCGGGGTTCCGTTAAGTGGGAAGAGTTTGCGTAAACATGATTTCCAATATGTAATCAGTCAAGTTGAATATAAGATTTCAAATTGGAAAGCTAGCTCTCTCTCATTGGTAGGCCGAACTACTCTTGCTAAGAGTGTATTTGAGTCTATTCCGATTTATCCGATGACTAGTCTTCTTCATAAGGCCTGCATAGAAGAGATCTAGAAGTTGCAAAGAGGTTTTATTTGGGGTGATACAAGCACTAGACAGAAAATTCATGTTGTGAATTGGAGTGTTGTCACCTAACCTAAGGAGTTTGGAGGGTTAGGAATTTGTGATCTTTATCGAATGAATGAAGCTCGCATTATGAAGCTTAGTTGGAAAATCCTAAATAATAGTGAGGATTTGTGGTGCAAGGTTTTGAGAGGTATTTACAAGGAATTGGGTCACATTAGCATTCCTTTGAAGAAGTGTCATTGTGTATACACATAATTTCGACACCATGGTTATTAATAAATAAAAGCCTTAGCAGCTGGTAGTTTCGTCAGCTATTCTTCCACAAGTCACCTTTATTCGACAATGAAGTTTCTCAGCACTCCTCATCTCATTGTTCTTTGAACAATGATGTACGTAGTTGTGAAGATATTCGAAAGATTAGGATCACTCTTTCTTCCAAACATGTCCAGAATCTTGATAAGGTTTGTGATGATTTGGTTCGTGATACAACGAACGGATGTCTGTCGAAGGAGCGGTTGAAATGTCAACTAGAAGTTCTTCGCAACACTATGAAGAAGTCTTCTTGTGTTTTCGACAAGGGATATGAAGGAAAGAATTCGACGAAGGAGACGTTATGATTTCATATTTGAATTTCAAATGAATTCGACGTGACGAGAAGATACGTCGTTTCGCCAGTTAAATAGCAGTTTTAATATGAATAACGACCTCACTTGGTAGAAAATACGTGGAGGATTCCTAAATATTAGTAACATGCAGAACGCCAAGTGGCGAATCCTTAGGAGTTGACCGTTATTCGACGGTTATTTTTGTATATAAATAGGATAGCTTTGTTTTATTTTAGGGTGTGTGAAAATTCTGTACAATATTCCTGTAAAAGTTACTCTAATACTCGTGTGTAAGAGAAAAGAGAATTATCTGAAAAATGTACGTGTTAACACCATTTATATTTCAGTTATAAAATTTAGATTTCCTTTATTCCTTGTTCAAGTTTATGCTTTCATTTAATTTTCAAGCAAATTTACATTCCAGAAATCCTTTAATGCGAACTTCAAGTTCTTTGTCAGTTTTATTATACAATCATATCCATACTTTGATATAAACAAGAACAATTTCATTAGAGATCGTTCGACAGACTCACAAAAAACTAGTAAGACTTTTATATTAAGAAACAAGCCCAAGAATTTAGCACATGTGTCCTAGGACTTATGTGGTTGGTCCTACAAGTAACCCAGTTCCAAGGAATTGGTAAACCAGAGGTTGTTCGCCAAAATCACAAGCGAACAAATTGGCACACCCGGTGGGACCAGTGCTAAAATTCTCAAAAAATCCAATAGACTCTTAAGTTCGAAAACGTTTACCACGTTACATGATTCTGAGAAGCGATAAATTAGTCGTAACTGACATAGAGAGACCGAAAAGAACTAGAGTAAGAAGAATGAAAAATTCAACACGTAACCATAATGAAAATAATACAGAGCTTACCCCCACTCCTTCGACTGGAGGAAATACAGGGCCAGTTTCTGTGTCAGAAGCCATACCCTCTTTTTCAGGGTCAACACTTGCGTTTGCATTGTCTCAAAGTGCGTCTAGTTTTTCTTCCATGGAGCCCCAAATGTCCATGGGAACTCCTCCCCCTATAGGAAACATGCACAGTCCTTTTGTGACAAACTTTACAATGCCTTTGTTTGGTAGGGAACAACCGTATGGGATGCCTTCTACCACTATGGCAAATTTACATAATGCATCTGCAATCTATTATGATTCCTTATTGAATAGGTCATCCCCATTACAAGGATCAGGATCTGGTAGGAACATGAGATTAAATCAAACCCCACCAGGCTTTCAAATGCCAGCAATTACAAATAATTCTGCGCAAATAATACGACAACAAATGGACGAAAGTAACCATGATATGGTCCAAATGTTGACACAACAAATGGGAGTAGTTTTCAATCCTTTGATACAAAATACTACCCAAACAAACCAAGTATTGGCAGCGCAGATGACGCGTATTGCTGATTTCTTTGGTGTCCCTCAAATTCGACAAAGAGAACCTGTGATTTAGAATCCAGTAATCAATGTCGAAGAAGAACCAACAATAAATCAGATACCTTTAGACAACCCTCAAACAAATCCTAGAACCCAAGAAGAGGTTGTTGAACAGCCTCGTGTCGAAGTCCCTATCCAACGAGAGCCTAGGAGGTTGATAGTTCAGAGAGGTCAAGACGCTGATGGCATTCTACAACAGAGAATGCATTATAATAATCCACCAGCTGAAAACAATTTGGCAGTCATGGTCAAAAGAATAATGGTGCAAAATGAGGTAAACATGGGGTTTCATAGGTCTAGTTACACTTCCCCACTATTTGAATATGTTTTGCAACAAGAATTACCTCCAAGGTGGAAAATCCCCAAATTCACAAATTTTTTAGGGGATACTAGTGAATCCACCATAAAGCACATAGCACGTTACTTGATCGAAGCGGGTGAAATAGCACATAATGAAAATCTAAGGATGAAATATTTCCCAAGCTCTTTAACCAAAAATGTGTTCACTTGGTTTATGTCCCTACCAGCAAATTCCATACATACATGGACTCAGTTGGAGTGATTGTTCCATGAAAAATTCTACATGGGACAAACTAAAATAAGCCTGAAAGAAATAGCCAGCGTTAAAAGAAAATTCTCAAAGCCTATAGATGACTACCTTAACAGATTCAGACTGCTAAAAGTAAGATGTTTCACGCAAGTGCCAGAACAAGAACTGGTCGAAATGGTTGCAGGTGGTCTAGACTATTCCATAAGGAAGAAACTAGATACTCAATACTTAAGAGATATGGCACAGTTAGCAGATAGGGTAAGACAGATCGAAAGGCTAAAGGCTGAGAATTTTAGGGCTAACAAAAGTAAAAAAGAAAGAGTGGCCTATGTAGGAATATGCCAAGAAGATGAATGTGACGAAGACGAATCAGTCGTTTTCGACGAGCAAGAAATTGACCTGGCAGAATTAAAGCAAGGTCCACCATATTCTTGCAAAATGCTAACTCCGTCAAATGGAAAGAATCATGTCGAACCGGAGAAGAACAATAGATTCCCTAAAAGAACATATATGTTCGACGTCACCAAGTGTGACGAAATCTTTGATTTGTTGGTAAACGATGGTCAACTAATAAGACCATCATGTGTTAAAGAACCCCCTATTGACCAACAGAAAAAGAGAGGTTTTTGTAAGTACCATAATTTTCTGGGCCATAAAACTTGTCAATGTTTTCTTTTCAGGGATCTAGTTCAAAATGCAATTAAGGATGGAAGGCTGAAGTTTGGGGACAAGCTGAAGCAACAAATGAGGATTGACATTAATCCTATGCAGGTCGTGGAAGCCAACTATGTTGAACCATTCAACATGAATATGGTCGAAATGGAAACGATTTCTGATGATAGCTTTGAGATGATAAAAGCCACTGAAGGCTTCGACACCTACGTTAACATGGTGGGGATTACTGAAGATCTCCCTATTCAGCCCAATGTAGAGGAAGTGTCCAAAGACGAGCTAACCATGCCTGTATTGATCAATGTTACTGATGATCTTGAGGTGAAGAACAATGTCAAGGCCACTGAGGGTTTTGACATTCCAAAACAGGTTGAGACTACTGAGGGTCTCGACAACGCCACCAACGTTGAGATTACTGAAGATTTCAACAACCAGAACAAGGTTGAGGCCACTGAAGGTTTTGACCATCAAGACAAGACCAGGGTTAATGAAAGCTCTGAGTGTCTGAAGAAGGAAGCTACTGAAGGCTTCGACAAGAGAAACAACAAATTGGCTGAAGACAGAGTAATATGGGACACCTTGGGAGGGCCTAGCGGAAAGTTCGACTACCTGGTGAAATATATCGCTCCTTCCAGTGCCCATATCGACATCAACAAAATCCAACCAACAAGTTGGAAAGACATCCTTGAGAACACTGAGGAAAAATCTGATGTTTCCCTCAGCGTTGGGAAGAAGGCTGCTGAAGGCCTCAACAATGAAGACAAAGTTGCTGAAGGTGCTGCTCCTGACCAAGAAAAAGAAGATGATACCAGGAACTTCACCAATGCTATCGAGACTGCAAACGAGAGCACTGTAGAAGTCAGGGTGGAAACTGTCGAAGAAGCCCTCATCAAGAAGATGGATAAGCTGAGCATTGCTGGAGGGTATAAAATAGATATCAACATGGTAAAGCCTCTCAAAAGAGTAAAGAGAAGAGTGAAATGGAACGCCGTCGAGAGGAATACCAAAGGACAACCTACCCAAAAGAAGATGGGAACTTGGCAGAATTCATTCAAAGATGTCAAAAGAAAAAGACTGAAATAATGTTATGTCCACGATGCAGCGCCATATTCGACAAAATAGAAGCAGCAAACTTGGAGGTTGTGGAAAAGACCAAAATAAGAGGAAATTGGGGGACAAGGCCAGCAGTCGAAGCATGTAGATATGATCCAATAAAAGGAAAGTATCACTTTCAGAATCCTGGGGGAAGATACTACAACACCTACAAACCGTCTGGCAAGGTACCTGATGATAGATGGGTGCAACCCATTAGAGATGCTCAAGGACCAAGAAAAGGAAGAATTTTGAAGTCCAAAGAGGATCTTCAGTCGAAATAGAGAAAGAAACTAGGAAACAGAAGACAAGACCGTACCCCTCAGAGAATTATAAAGGAAAAAACCCCATGTCAAAGTCTCAATGGAGGAAATTCCAGAGGCAAAAAAGGGCTGAGAAAGAAGCAGCAGACGAACTCAATGTCAAGAAGAAAGACGCTGACAAAGACAAAGCAGATTCTAGCAAAAACACTCAGGCATCAGAGAAAGACGAACCCCACAAAAGGAACAACACCAACAACATGTTGCAGTTGTCGAAGCTCGCCAATACAATATCAGATTGTGACGAAGCAACTGACAACTTTGAGTCTGACGAAGAAGGTTCGTTCGACGTAATATGAAATGTAGTGTCAGTCCTCCATAGAGACTATGACAGGGTGATGGATATCAAAGACGAAGAAGAGAACATAATATACAGTATTGTGGGACCAAGGCCCGTGTGTTATTACATCATTAATAACAGTTGTGTCGAAGAACAGAACGCCTTCTTTGAGAAGCCAAACGAATCAATGAGGGGACATTTGAAACCTTTATTCATAAAAGGGAAGGTCGAAAATGTAGGCGTCAACAAAATATTAGTGGATGGGGGAGCTGCAGTGAATCTAATGCCCCATTACATGCTAAGAAAAATTGGGAAAGATGACTCTGATGCAAAACCACACAACATGGTCCTGTCGAACTATGAAGGAAAAGTGGGCACAACTATGGGTGTTATTCAAGTGGATCTGAGAGTTGGCACTATCACCAGGGTAACAATGTTTATAGTTATAGCTTCCAGGGCTAAATACAATTTGCTGTTGGGAAGGGAGTGGATCCATGGAGTAGGAAGTTGTCCCTGCGTCCATGCATCAACGCATAGTCATCGTCGAAAACATCGAAGTAGACCAAAGCTACTTCATGACTGAAGTAAACAATCTAACCAATCAAAGCTTCGACAAAAATCTGGCTCACATAGCTCCTTGCAGCCCAGCTGAGTTCGACCTGAAGGCATCAAACAATGCCTATTGTTCCATTTACCTACTTCCAACACATGGGTTTCAATGGGACAAGGAGGTGATTGGTGAACCAAGCCATGTATGGGGAACCTCTAATGTAGAGCCAACTGACTGGGGTAGCGAGTTCAACAATGACGATGAGTGAAGCATCAGCATTGAATAGACTAACGACCTATATGTCCGAAAATAAATTGAAAATGGCTCTAGAAGCCGAAGTAAAATATATGGTTGTCGAAGCTAATGAAGAATATCTAGACCCACCATGCCCTCACCAAGGCACTGATGGAAAAGATGAAGACAACCAGATAGGCGAATGGCAGGATCAAAAGCTTGACGCCATCTATGATGACGAACCTTTGGGATTCGAAAAAGACCCAATATCAACTAGCATGAAGATGGTGGCACAAGATCCTTTGGAAGAAATCAATCTAGGACTGGGGGCAGAAAAAAGACCAACCTATATAAGCGCTAATATGGACCCCTAGTTCAGAGTCGAATTAGTCTAGTTGCTGAAAGAGTTTAAAGACTTCTTCGCATGGGACTATGACGAAATGCCTGGCCTTGATAGAAGCCTAGTCGAACTAAAGCTTCCTATAATAGAGGGAAAGAAGCCTGTAAAGCAGAATCCAAGGCGGTTCGCACCAGAGGTCCTTTCAAAAATAAAAGAAGAGGTCGAAAGACTTCTCAAATGCAAGTTCATTTGCCCAACCAGGTATGTCGAATGGATTGCAAATATTGTACCCGTGATAAAGAAAAATGGCACATTGAGGGTGTGTATTGATTTTCGAGACTTGAATTCAGCCACCCCTAAGGATGAATATCCTATGCCAGTAGCAAAAATGTTAGTAGACTCTGCAGTAGGCCATGAGTACCTAAGCATGCTAGATGGATACTTTGGCTACAATCAAATCTTCATTACAGAGGAAGATGTTGCCAAAACAACCTTTCGTTGTCTTGGAGCAATAGGGACTTACGAATGGGTAGTTATGCCCTTTGGTTTAAAAAATTTTGGGGCTACGTACCAAAGGGCCATGAATTCTATTTTTCATGATTTCATTGAAACATTAATGCAAGTATATATTGATGACATTGTAATAAAGTTTGTTTCAGGAAAACATCATTTAGACCATCTTCAACAATCCTTTGAAAGGATGAGAAAATTTGGTTTAAAGATGAATCCCCTCAAATGTGTGTTTGGTGTGCAGGCTGGAGATTTCCTAGGTTTTATGGTCCACAAAAAAGGAATTGAAATAAACACCAATAAAGCTAAAGCAATAATGGAGGAGAAAGCGCCATCAACGAAGAAAGGATTGCAATCACTGCTGGGGAAATTAATTTTCTAAGAAGATTCATTTCAAACCTCAGTGGGAAGACACAAGCTTTCTCTCCTCTGATTCGACTCAAAAAATAAGACTTCACATGGGGGAAAGAGCAGCAGGACGCCTTCAACAAGATCAAAGGATATCTAGCCAGTCCCTCAGTCTTGTTGTCCCCTAGTAGAAAAAGAAGCATGAGGTTGTACATCTCAGCATTCGAAAAGACCTTAGGGAGCATGCTGTGTCAGGAGGATGAAAATGGCGTCGAAAGAGCCATTTACTATCTCAGCAGAGTCTTAAACGATGCTGAAACTAGATATAGTGTGATAGAAAAATTATGTTTATGTGTGTATTTTTCTTGTACAAAATTAAAGCACTATATAAAGCCATTTGATGTATTTGTATCATCCCATTTTGACGTAGTAAAATATATGTTGTCTAAATCCATTTTACATAGTCGAATTGGGAAGTGGGGTCTAGCATTAACTGAGTATTCCTTGAAATATCTACCTTTAAAGGCTATAAAAGGGCAAGTGGTGGATGACTTTATAGCTGACCACTCCATAGACGAAAATGAAATAAAATACGTCGAATTATAGCCATGGAGATTATATTTTGACGGTTCCTGCCATAAGAATGGTGTCGGTATTGGAATATTAATTATTTCTCCTGATAAAATTCCAAAAAAATTCAAGTACAGGGTCGAAGACCCATGTTCAAACAATGAATCTGAATATGAAGCTTTAATTGCTGGACTTGAAATGTTGTTGGAATTGGGGGCAACAAGAGTCGAAATAATGGGCGACTCAGAACTAGTAATAAAACAACTGACCAAAGAATACAAATGTGTCAAAGAAAATCTGATAATGTACTTCGTTATAGCCAATAGACTCCTCAAAGCATTTGACACTGTGGCCTTTAAACATATTCCTAGAATAAAATATCAAGAGGCCAATGACTTGGCTCAAATTACATCAGGTTACAAAGTGTCGAAAGAAAAAATGGAGAGTAATATTGAAGTAAGGGGAAGGGTTATATCAACCAAATTATCCTCATTCGATTTGGAAACGATAAAACTTGGTTATGAGGATGACGAAAGCTTTGAAATATTTAACATAGATAATTCAGAGATGGAAGATTAGAGAAAACCCATCAAATAGTATCTACAAGACCCAAACCAAAAGGTGGAAAGAAAAGTAAGATACAAAGCTCTAAGCCACGTACTCTTTGGAAACAAATTACTTAAGAAGACTGCAGAGGGAGTCTTGCTAATATGCTTGGGCGAAGAAGAAGCTTACGTAGCATTGTCGAATGTACATAGTGGTACATGTGGTGCACACCAAGCAGGGCATAAGATGAAATAGTTGTTTTTTAGACAAGGTTTATATTGGCCAACCATGCTAAAATATTGTGTCGAATACGCAAAGGGTTGCCAAGAATGCCAAGTCCATGCAGGTATACCACATGTCCCTACGAGCGAATTGCATTCGATTATAAAGCCTTGGACATTCAGAGGATGGGCTTTAGATTTAATTGGAGAAATTCGACCAGCTTCACCGAAAGGACAAAAATACATTTTAGTAGGAGTTGATTACTTTACTAAATGGATCGAAGCCATACCATTGGTGAATGTGGATCAGGAGGCAGTCATAGAGTTTATCCAAAAATATATAATTTATATATTTGGAATACCGGAAACAATAACCACTGACCAAGGGTCTGTGTTTACTGGTAGAACTATGCAAGCTTTTGCAAAAGAGATGGGTTTTAAGTTATTAACCTCTACACCCTATTATGCCCAGGAAAATGGACAAGTCGAAGCGGCAAACAAGGTGGTAATAAATTTGATCAAGAAGCATGTAGGTAAAAAGCCTAGAAACTGGCATAAAACCTTAGATCAAATTTTATGGGCTTGTCGAACGTCACCCAAAAAAGCCACTAACTCTACTCCATTTAAATTGACATATGGACATGATGCAGTGCTTCCAGTCGAAATCTACTTACAGTCCATACGTGTTCAAAGACATCATGAAATTCCTTCAGAGATATATTGGAGCATGATGATGGACGAATTGGTGGATTTAGACAAAGAAAGGTTACACGCGTTAGACTTGATAAGAAGACAAAAAGAAAGAGTTGAAAAATCTTACAATAAGAGAGTAAAGTCAAAAATCCTTTGTGTGGGTGATTTAGTTTGGAAGGTAATACTTCCCATGGATCGAAAAGACAGATTAATGGGAAAATGGTCCCCCAAATGGGAAGGGCCTTTCAAAATTGTGAGCATTTTTTCGAATGGTGCTTATGAAGTCGAAGAAATAGGAAAAGATGAAAGAATATTAAAATTAAATGGAAAATACTTGAAAAAATATAAACCAATTCTACAAGAAGTAAAAATAAATGTAGAATAATTATATTAAGTACTTCACCAAATAAGCGGTATTGAAGTCATTACAAGAAGTGCCTTCTAGGGCTGATAAACAAAAGAAAATACATAGCCTATTTTGTATTACAAGTTCTAGTTCTAAAGGAAAGACTCCTTAAGCTCTATGAACTTCCTCTTCTAGACCGAGATTCGACAATCACACAAACTCTTATTGTAAGAAATTTCGTCAATCTCTTTGCCTAGTTGTTGAGCCCTATCTGCGTGATGAAGCCCCACCTTGATTTCTTCTTCAATTTCTTCACTCTTGGGTTGTTGAAGATCTGCCTTGCGCTTCCTTTCTTGAGCAATCTTGGTTTTGAGCTAGGCTATCTGTTTCTCGAAGTCTCGAATGTTTTTGTCACATTCAGCCACTTCTTTGGAATAAGTCTCAGAGAGTTTTGACAACTCTAAAACTTTCTCAGTCGAAGCTACCACAACGTCCCACTCAGCAGTCTGGATGTCAGTCTTTTTGGAGATCAATTGGACATACTCCTTTCGACGGCTGAGATCCCAACTTGCTACATCAATTATCTGAGCAAGGTCCATTATCAGACGAGTTTCACCAGCACTGGCCTCCAAGACATTCACTTGTTTGAGGAGCGTTTTCAGTTCAGATTGTTGGGTGGGATCCTCCTCCAAGATTTTGAACAAATCGACACCAAGCACTTTTGCCTTAACTTCAGCCATGATGGAGCTGAGAGTTTTAACCTCAGAAGTAGCCTCAGAGGTAGTCGAACTGTTGGAGGAGTCCTGGAAGTTGTAGCGGTTGCTGAGTATGGCCTTCAAATACTCCAAAGGCTTCCTTGTTTTCAGGTTATCAAGTTCCTCACAGGAGAAGATAGTCGAACCAGAAGATGGAGGATTGCTTTGTAATGGATCAGGATTGATGTGAGTGTTAGGCCCAGTCTCCTTTTTCGACTGACCTTTTCCTTCTGTAGTCTTGACATTAAGGTCCTCTTCACCAGCATCTTTGGATTTTTTTTTGCTCTTCCCCTTCTTGGACATTAGATCCAACATCAGTCCTTTTGCCTTTGTCATCTTTGGTGGGATTTTCTTTGTCAGTAGTGGACTTTGAATGATCAGGGGAATTGTCCGCAGAACGTTCCTCCATGGTGATGTCGAATTCAGCCTCAGTTTGGGGTTCCAACGTATCACCCTTGGAGGTATTTTCTTCTTAGACCTTTTCTTCCAAGATGTTTTCGCCAAGAGGGGAGTTTTGTAGTTGGTATTTCTTTGCTTCTGATTCTTTAATCGAATCAGTTGGTAGAGAGCCGGAATTGATGGGAGGTTCATAAGTGTTAATTTGAACCTGATACAAAATAGAGTTTAAGAAACGCAAGAGTATACAAAAATCGAAGTTAAATTTAGTCGAGAAATAGTTACCCGGGGGATCTCAATGTGAAAACTAGAACCTTTTTCGAAGTGGAGGAAGATTTCTTGGTAGATTTGTTAGGCTTGTCTTCGACTGAGCTCTTTTTGCCAGTGATCTTAACAGCTGAAAAGGAAAAGAGAAGTTAGAAAGAGAAGAAAATAAAACATAAAGATATGAACACAAAGATGAAATCGAAATTGTGGTTACACCTTCAAGAATGGTAGATTCCACGCGAACATGTTCTATTCTAATATGAAGGTGCCCTGGGTAATTATCCAGATGATATTTGGTCGAAACCACACGCTCATCAAGCTTTTTTCGTGACTCTTGAAGCAGTTTTAAGTCGGATCCGCATACGAACCAATCTGGAAAAGGTGGGCTCAGAGCCACACCAAAATCAGCAGATGTTAAAGGTGGAAACTTTGGTGGATAACAAGTATACGACAAGTTATAACGCGTCTCTAGTGGAACGTATGGGACAATGCCAATTTACCCATTCTTTCTGTGAATTTATGCTTCAGAGTCACAACTGCTTCGCCTATGGTTCGCCAAAGATCATCTGGCCTATAAATTATTTCAAAATAGTTTTTGAACTTTTGAATCTCTTTAACATGTTGTTGGGTACCTTTCTTGGTTCGATCCTGCACAAAAGCAAAGGCATTTGTCAGAAGAGTGTTGAAGGTAGTTACATCATAAAATCTGGTGAGATAGTACTCCTTCCACGAAACGTCGAACTCTTGAGTAAATAAGAAGGTCGGTCGAAAGACCACTGGTCGAATCTCCAAAGCAGCATCATTGAGTTTTTCTGAGATCTCTATACTCTCCGACCCAGTGAAGAACGAATTGTAAAAGAGAATGAAGCCTTTCTTGGGATAGATTGACCTTGGTTTCAGTGGTATCAGCCCAAATTGTCGAGCAACTAAATTCGGCTGATAAACTATTAAGGCCACTTTGGAGTTGGACATAGTTGGGTAAGAGAATAGAAGCCTGGGTGTAAGTAACAATTTCCATATGGCTAAGAAATTGTCTTCTTCCTTTTGGTGTTTCACGGGAAGTTTCCTGGTGAACCACTTGGGTCTGACGGTCCTGTTGGCGAAAGGTGCCATGCCTGCAGTGAAGTTGTAGCTCTTGGTGAACATGTTCACATAGTTGGTAAAGGATCGTCGAAGACTCAGTCCCTCTTCAGAGGGAGTTAACTACACTAGTCTTTCCCATTCGACATGTCTGTCTTTGACATATTCTCCATCCTTTGTACCCTTGTCGCGAAGACTTAATTCAAAGGTGACGTTGATCCATAGTTGAAGGAGCTAGAATGGGCCTGCCAAACTGAGTTTGCCCTTGTCCTTGATCTGTTTTATAGATTCAACACTCTCACTGATGAACTCATAGAGATTGGCCAAAATTAGTTCGTTTAAGCGCAGGTTAATACCAGCATGGAGCTGATTGGCTATGGTTATGTACTTCTTAGCCACTTGAAGAGATCTTGTGCAGAACAGAAATTTTGACAACCAAAGGGTGAGGAAGGCTATGTGTTCTACATCTGATACATCAGGAGAATTTTTGTCATGGTAGTGGGCAATGAAGGGAGAGTACGAAGCAAAACTAGTTTCAAAGGCTATGGTGTTTTTGTCCAGTACAGTTAGATCGAAATCAACCCCTAGTGGACTAAGACCTACTATGGCAACTAGGTCGAAGAGGGTGGGGGACACCATTCCACAGGGAAGGTGAAAAGTGTTGTAAGTGCTATCCCAAAAGTAGAGGGAAGCAAGAATCATATTGGTGCAGTAGCCAGGGCCTTCCTTCGACAGCTGGATCAAGTCATAAATGCCAACCTTCTTCTAGATTTTGCTCCATGACCTTTTTGACTTTGTTTACCCAGTCTACGTATTCATAAGGGTCTTCCGACCAAGGACAACTTCTAAAGATCCTAGGATGATTTAAGTAAGTCAAATCTAGGGCAGTCGGCTCAGGGTTTTGTTCGGTGTGTTCTGGTGATTTGTCACTAGATTTGGGTATTTTTCCTATGCCTATGGGTTTTGAACGCGAATAGGTGGGAAAACATCCTTAAGGAGAGTTTGATCAGCATTAGGGTTAGGGAAAGGACCTAACATAGCATGGCACTTGCCAGATATTAAGATAGGGATAAGTACCTGAGAGTAGTAGATGCTTGTTTTCTCCCTTTCGTTTGGAGGTTCTGGGATGTACTGTTGGTTACCCACAAGCTGTGGTTCAAGAATTCTATGTGCGTAGGGGAGAGCAGTTGTGTTCTTGTCTTTCTGTTTGCTTGAAGCTGCCATTGTTAGTAGTGAAGGAACTTGAGCAAGAAAGGATGGAGATTGGGTATGTGAGAAGAGAGAGA
The DNA here is from genome assembly GCA_963966055.1 of Lathyrus aphaca. Taxonomy (NCBI): domain Eukaryota; kingdom Viridiplantae; phylum Streptophyta; class Magnoliopsida; order Fabales; family Fabaceae; genus Lathyrus; species Lathyrus aphaca. Next base: position 495,019,954 of record OZ014524.1, on the reverse strand, counting down.
TGAAATCTATAAGTTTGGAGAGCGAAAAGTTCTTCAGAAGGAAGAAGATGGTTATTTATACTGAAGGTTGAGGAGGGAAACGTTTGAGTTTTCAAACGGTTATGGCACGTGTCGACGTGTTAGTGGATATGGAAAAGGCTGTGGAAGTTGAAAAGAGTGTGGCAGACCTAGTTTCATAGAGTAATGGAGATCATGTCCAAAAACGTGGGTTAGATGTGATGGGTTAGGAGAATCTGATGATTACTCTTTTATGATTTGACAAAAGTAAGATTTTGGGAATCAGCGCATTTAATACAAGACATGGAGTCGAAATAAAGTTTCGGCAGCAAAGATGCTTTCTCCAGAAGTCATTCGAAATACCTTTGCTGGGGGGCAATTTGTATATACATAATTTCAACACCATGGTTTTTAATAAATAAAAACCTTAGCAGCTGGTAGTTTCGTCAGCTATTCTTCCACAAGTCACATTTATTCAAAAATCAAGTTTCTCAGCACTCTTCATCTCATTGTGCTTTGAACAATGATGTACGTAGCTGTGAAGATATTCGACAGATTAGGATCACTCTTTCTTCCAAACATGTCCAAAATCTTGAGAAGGTTTGTGATTATTTGGTTCGTGATACAACGAACGAATGTCTGTCGAAGGAGCGGTCGAAATGTCAACTAGAAGTTCTTCGCAACACTATGAAGAAGTTTTCTTGTGTTTTCGACAAGGGATATGAAGGCAAGAATTCTACGAAGGAGACGTTATGACTTCATATTTGAATTTCAAATGAATTCGACGTGACGAAAAGATGCATCGTTTCGCTAGTTAAAGAGAAGTTTTAATATGAATAACGGCCTCGCTTGGTAGAAGATACGTGGAGATTCCTAAAGATTAGTAACATGAAGAACGCCAAGTGGCGAATCCTTAGGAGTTGACCGTTATTCGACGGTTATTTTATTTGTATATAAATAGGATAGCTTTGTTTTGTTTTAGGGTGTGTGAAAAGTTTGTACAATATTCCTGTAAAAGTTACTCTAATACTCGTGTGTAAGAGAAAAGAGAATTATCTGGAAAATGTACGTGTTAACACCATTTATATTTCAGTTATAAAATTTAGATTTCCTTTATTCCTTGTTCAAGTTTATGCTTTCATTTAATTTTCAAGCAGTCTACTTTCAAGAAAATTTACATTCCAGAAATCCTTTAATGCGAACTTCAAGTTCTTTGTCAGTTTTATTATACAAAAATATCCATACTTTGATATAAACAAGAACAATTTCATTAGAGATCGTTCGACAGAGTCACAAAAAACTAGTAAGACTTTTATATTAAGAAACAAGCCCAATAATTTAGCACATGTGTCCTAGGACTTGTGTGGTTGGTCCTGCAAGTAACCCAGTTCCAAGGAATTGGTAAACCAGAGGTTGTTCGCCAAAATCACAAGCAAACATATTGGTCCTCTCTTTGGAAGGCCAATACAAAAGTTACTCCTTCCATAATGCAACATGGAAAATGGGTTATAGGTGATGGGCGAAGTATTAACATCTGGAATGATAACTGGCTTGAGAAAGGTCACTATATCTGTGACAGTTGCTTATATATTCCAGCAATTGTTGATGACATGAAGGTGAGAGATTTGATAAATGATAAGGGAGAGTGGAATTTAACGGATTTAAGTATGTGGCTTCCGGATGAGATTAGAAGAAAACTTATTATATGCATGTTCCTAATGGTTTAATGAAGGCTACCGGTGATGCCTTTGTACTGGATAGAGCTGGTTTCGTGGAAGGATTGGTAAAGTTGTTCTACGATACTATAGCGGGACATGAGCAACTCATAGTCGACAGTAATTGGAAGATTATTTGGAGGCTTAAAGTCCCAGAAAGAGTGAAGTTTTTTGTTTGGCTTCTGAAGCATGATCATCTGTTTACGAATTTTTGTAAAGATAAGTGTGGGTTGGGTTCGGCTGCTTGTAAGTTATGCGGAGGAGTTGTTGAATCCACTTTACATGCAATGAGAGATTACCCTAAAGCCTTGGAGCTTTGGCATCCGACTATTCCTATGGATAAGTATCATGACTTTTTCAATCTTGAGTTAGAGGATTGGTGCAATTATAATATTAATAGGAGTAAAACGGATGGGTTGAATAATTATTGGGCTATGGCGTGTCATGCTCTTTGGTTTTGGCGGAATCAAGAAGAGCACGTTGAAGAATTTAAAAGACCTTGGAACCCGAATATGCAGGTCTCGTTACAGTTGAAAGAGTATGGTGACGCGTTAGTTATGAATAAAAAGATAGTGGATAGAGCTAAAGAGTTCATTTTGGTTCAGTGGACGCCTCTCAATCCATGGAAAGTGAAACTAAAAGTGGATAGTGCTTGCTGTGAGGGAGTTTATGTGGGATGTGGAGATTTGATCAGTAATGAGGCTGACGATTGGTTGGGAGGTTTCACAAAGATTATGGGGAGATGCAGTAGCTATATGACGGAGTTGCATGGCATACTTGAAGGCCTAATGTTTGTCCTGGATCTTGGTTTCAAAAAAGTAGAAGTTAATTCGGATTCCGCTGAGATCGTTATGGATATTAGTCAGAGGCTCTCTAGGAGAATAGATGGGGTAGAGCTTCTCAGGAAGATTGAGAGTTTGTTAGACCGATTTGAAGATGTTGTTGTCCTTCATTCCTTCAGAGAAGCTAATTTTTGTGCCGATGCTCTTGCTAAATTTGGGAGTAGATCGACTGATAATATGTATTGGACCTCTTAAGTGCCAGATTTTATGGAATAGTTACTCTTAGAGGATATTTTGGATAGATACACCTCTAGGAAGGTGATCCTGTAGTCTTTTCTTTTCTTGGGCTCTCAGCCCTTATTTGTACCCAAAAAAAATATAATAAGAACCGTTTTTAAAGTAATTTAAATTTGCATAAACTTTATAATCCTGTTATATAAATTCAAAAGTATATATTGTTAGATCAAGATTTGTCCATGCCCTTAAAAGATTTTGATGATAATAAAGTATTGAAACACTACCAAAAATATTGGGTTATTATGTTGGTTTATTTGGAAATTAGTGGCGGTTTGAACGGCCATATGTACATGAATGACATTTATTTAAAACGCCGTATAAATTGATGCCGCTAGGTAAAAAAACGACGGTTTACGAAAACCCTGCACACAAAACATCGTAATATACATGGAGAGTACTAGCGGTTTGTTTTCCGTAATTTATGGTTGTTTAGCCCGTCATAATTAACGTTTTTACAATAAGAAATTATGAAAACTATGGTTGTTTTAACTGCCACAGTTATTTATATTTTAAAAAAATCATCAAAATAATTACTTTCAAATATATAATAAATTAATCATAAATCAATTTTTTTCACATAACCGCAGTTGCAAGACTGCTCACTTGACTCTCCTAAATTGTAAATATATTAGACACCATGGAACCTAAATAAGCCCAACATTTTGTCTCCAAACTTTGAAAAAAACATATAAATGATTAAGTGTTTATATTAGTAATGTGTGTGGAGATATATAAAGCTAACAAACCCATGACTTCTCTTTATAGGAACAATACAAATAAAATCCATATTGATGGAAATTGAGTACAACATGATCATAATGGTTTCTTGAACAAATGGAAGAGTGTGAAAGAGGTTTAAAAAAGCATTTTTTATGTTGATCCAGAAAGCTAGATTCTCCTTGTGCTCCAAAACTCCAGGATTTACTTCTTCTAATCGAGAGATAAGCAACCTGAAACAAAATAAAAAATTAATTTCAACATGAAATTGAATGTTTATATATTATAGATCATCAGATATTGATCAATGCAATGCACCAACCAGAAACTCACAGTGGATGCACATATTCATTAGATATTGATGATTTCAATGCACCAACCTCAAGTAAAAAATATAAAATGATTAAAGAAATCAAAGTCAAACTACAAAAACACCTAAATCAATGAACAAACTAGCAACTTAACGAAATTGTGAAGCCATAAACTAGCAAAATATAAAAACTAGCCAAACTGAAGTAAAAATGTGAACAAACTCTATCTAATTCAAATAAAAAATATAAAGAACAAGTCATTCAAATAAGATATCTAGATAGATATAATTTGTTTTCAAATAGAAAATAACATTGGAATAAATTATTATATAAACATGTAAAATTGATGAAATACTGGTAAGTGAGACAAGTTGCCCAATTTTCTAATCATCAATAGATTAGACACAACAAAGATATAATCATATAAAAAGGATAAATACTTCATATTTTGAATGCTTTATAAATTCAAACTGAAAGGGTGCAAATACTATATTGGAATGTCTTTTTATAGGAAGAAACATGACAAACAAAGATATACTTTCTATGAACCTCAATGACAACCTTTTGTCACTCAGAATATCCAAACCTCCATCCAAAGTTCCATGCAGACAATAAAATAAACTTGTTATTAAATCATTGGAAATTGTGAGGGTATTTGGTATTTTGAATGATGTCAAAACTTGTATGGTCCAGGAAGAAATATGGGATCACAAGATACTGACATAAAACTTCATTAGAAAGTGTTTTTGTGATGGTTCAAGATGAATGAGTCGACTCATCAAGCTCAATAGATCGACTCATTCAGTTGAAAAAATTTGAGTCGAGTCAACTGATAATTTAGGTCGACTCAAATGAAGGCAAAAACACTTTGGAACTCACGGGTCCTAACAGGCTGACTGAGGGCATTATTTAAATCGACTCAAAGTTTTAAACAGGTCGACTCAAAGAATCTTTTAGGTCGACGCATTCCTGAGTTCTCAACAAGTCGACTTAAAGACTCATACGGGTCGACGCATTCCTGTAGTGAGGCGCCTTTTACATTTTTCTCTCTCTTGTTTATTTTAAGTCTTTACATTATATTTGCCTTCAAGCATAAATAGTTGCTGATATTATTTTAGTGACTAACAAGAAAAGTGAAATAGATACACAAGTGTTATCTTCATCTTCTCCTGCTCTAATATTCATCAACAATTACACACAATAATTTTTGTTGATCAAAGTGCAAGATTTAAGGTGATAACGTTCAAACGGTGAAATTGCGATTTCAGTTTGGGTTGAGAGATTTGTGTTTTTTTTAATAAACCTTGAGGGTTTGTCCTCCAAGATCATTGTGATTTGGGTTTTTTTCACACATCATTCATTCGTAGATTCAGCCGAGTGAAGAGGTTTGAAGATCAAGGTGATTGTTCAACCATATCACGGTAACCGGAGGATTGCGAAGAACGGTGTGGATTCACAAGTTTCGAATCAAAGCGATCGTGCTTAAAGTTTGGAGAATTGTGGATTCTTACAAATAGGAGAGTCATTAATCGGAGGTTTATTCGACATGCGTGAAGGGCTTGATTCGACTAGGATCAAAGGGCAAAGAGAAACATAGCTACAACTATAATTAGGATTAGTTTGTCGTTCCTATTTTATTTTTGTATAAACATTGCAAATTTAATAAAAGGTCTCAATTCGGTTTGTGAATTGGGGGCAGAGGTACCCTTAGAGAGGACGATAAGGGAACTGCCTAAACAAATTCTTGTGTCTTCTACATTTTTTATTCGGTAAATTTTCTACACAAGTTGAAATAATTGAGTTTTAAAAACTCTGTTTTGAATAGTTTAGTGAACACCAAGTGTTTGTAAAATTGTTGCTATCACCATTACATAGCAAACTTAGCAAAAATTATGCACTAGACTATTTAGCAAAATACACTAAGTGTGTTGTGCACACAAAGTGTTCGACGAAATTTTCAAAACACATTATCTCTTGTTGGTTGTGCTTATTTCTTATCTCTATATATTGTTGGAAGTAGTTTAATTAATTTCTTCAAATTTAAGTGATTAATTTTCTTGGTATTAATTAGTTAATTCATCTTCATTATCCCATTTGGTTTGATAACACATATCCGATCACTGGTGACTTAGAATAATTTAGGCGTGATTTTTCCGGGGAATTTCCGTAAAATATTTTTTAATTCATTTTTGAAAAGTAAATTTTTAAAAAGGGATTTATTCAACCCCCTTCTAGATCCGCGCCATCGTCTAACAAGTGGTATCACTAGCACCAGTTCATCTAGTTCTTCACATATAACTTCTTAGAAAATGGATAACGATCCAACTAGGGCATATAATAGAGCGCCCGTTTTCAATGTAGAAAATTATAGTCATTGGAAGGATTGTATGCGCATTCATATCAACTCAGTTGATAGAAAGATATGGAAGGTTATTCAGGATGATCTTATACAAATAACTATGACCAACGTGAATAATGTTGAAGTACCTAAACCCGAAGCACAATGGGATGAGAAAGATGAAAAGAACTATAGTTATGATTGGAAGGCTCGAAATATGATCATTACCTCTTTGGCAGCTGATGAATATTTTAGAGTTTCACATCATGCAACAGCTAAAGCTATGTGGGAAGCGTTACAGATTGCCCATGAGGGAACTGATGACGTGAAACTAGCTAGAATCTATACATAACAAGAGTTTGATCGCTTTCACATGAACCAAGGGGAAACTATTGGTGATTTGGGAAAGATATTTTATCATTTATTAAATCGCTTAAATGCTCTTGATATACCCACTCCCAACGATGTAGCTACTAAAAAAATTCTAAGATGTCTTACTAGGGAATGGTTACCAAAAGTCACGACAATCAAGGAAGCCAATGGTGTAAGAACCTTGGATTTGACCAAGTTAATAGGCAAGCTACAAGAACATGAGCAAGAGCTATTGAACTTAAATGAGCATGAAGAAAGTGAAAAGAATGATAAATCCAAAGACAACGAGAAGAAGCAAAATTCTATCGCATTGAAGGCTTCTACTTCTAAACCATCCACTAAAAATGAGTGTGAGAGTGAGTCTAGTGATGAAGATGATGAATCAAATGAGGATATGGGGCTGTTTGTAAGAAGATACGATAGGTATCTTAGAAAGAATGAAATTTCTCATTCAAATAAACGTCTCGTCAATTATAGAAGGCAATCAAATCCCTCCAAGCAAGATCAAAGCAAGAGTACTAAGTCAAAAGGGTCATGCTACAATTTCAAGAAACCCGACCATTATAAACTGGATTGTCCTATGTTGAAGAAAGACAAAGGTAAAGATAAATATAAAAAAGGGTAACAAAGCAAGGAGAGCTTATATCGCATGGGAAAGCGATAGTGAAGTCTCTAGCAACGAAAACTCAAGTGATGAAGAAGAGAACCTTTATCTTATGGCTTATAAAAAGGGAAAAAAGCAAGTAATTCATGCCAAGTATGATAAATTTGAAAAATTGTCTTATTTCAATTTACTTAGTACTTTTAGAGTTCTCTACCATGAAGCCAAAGAATATTTTAAATGCTTAGCCTCCAATAAGCTTATTTTTAAACATTTGGAGAAAAAAGTTTCTGACTCTCAAAAAGAGGTGAGAGCTCTTAAGCACTCCATGGTGGAGCCAATTAAGAAAGAGAAGCAAGGATTGCCTAAATTCCATAGTTGTGAAACTTGTTGTATTTGGAAAAAAGAGGTCAAAACTCTTCAAGCCAAACTAGACAAAGTATCACAACCAAAGATGACGTTTGCTTTTGATCATTCTAATTTTAGAAACTCTATGAATAATCCATATAAAATATACACCTATGTGGTGAGTATCAAACTAGCAAATGGGACACTAAACCAACTTTAAATTGTCTATATTGTTGCAAGAGGGGACATGTTATTGCCAAATGCCAATTTAGGGGATTCTTAGTTCCTAAAGGCATTTTCCAATGGTTGGACAAATGCAACCAAAGTTTCACTCATACACAAGGACCCAATGAAAATTGGGTACCTCTCTCCCTTGTTTAAATTTGTAGATGGAGTGTCTTAAGGCTACAGAGAAAAGATGGTTTCTCGATAGTGGTTGCTCAAGACATATGACGGGTGACATTTCTTTATTCTATGACTTTGTGGCTAAGAAGAAAGGATTTTTTAATTATGGTGATAACAACAAGGGTGAAATAGTCGACAAAGGTAGTGCATGTAATACCTCTTTTACATCTATCTCCAATGTCCTTTTAGTTAAAGGCCTTAAGCACAATCTTATTAGCATTACTCAATTATGTGACAAGGGATATAGAGTCTCATTTTCAAAAGAATGTTGCATAATTGAACATGATGATAAAAAAGAACAATGTTTTTAAGGGCTTGAAGGTTAATAATGCATACATGCTTGATTTGAATGATGTATCCGTTAATGATTCTAAGTGTCTAATCTCTAAGAGTGATGACTATTGGCTTTGGCATAGACGCTTAGCGCATATTAAATTTGACTTGCTAAAAAAGGTTGTTTCAAAAGATTTAGTTGTTGGTCTACCCAAAATAAAATTTACTAAATATCACCTTTGTAATGCATGCCAAATGGGTAAGCAAACAAATGTCTCTTTTAAATCCAAAAACGTTATTTCAACAACTAGACCTCTTGAACTTATTCATATGGATCTATTTGGTCCATCTAGAATTAAAAGTCTTGGAGGAAACTATTATGGTTTTGTTATTGTAGATGACTACTCAAGATTTTGTTGGAAATTTTATTTACCAAGTAAAAGTGACACCTTCTCGGAATTTGAAACATTTGCCAAGTTATCTCAAAATAAACTAAACACTAGCATTGTCACAATTTAAAGTGATCATGGAGGTAAATTTGAAAATCATATTTTTGAAGCATTTTGTAAAAAACATGGAATTGAATATAATTTCTCCGCTCCTAGAACTCCGCAATAAAATGGTATTTTGGAGCATAAAAACTATGTTTTAGAGGAGTTAGGAAGAACTATGATCAATGGCAGTGGTCTTCCTAAATATTTTTGGGTTGACGTCATAAGTACGGCGTGCTATGTGTTGAATAGGGTGATAATTCGTCGTATTCTTAATAAAACACCTTATGAACTCTTAAAAGGTAGGAAGCTAAATGTATCTCATCTTCATGTCTTTGGTTGTAAATGTTATGTGTTAAATAATGGTAAAGAAAATCTTGGTAAATTTGACTCAAAAGCAGATGAAGGTATCTTTCTCGGATACTCTAATTCAAGTAAAGCTTATAAAGTATACAACAAGAAATTACTTATCATTGAAGAATCTGTGCATGTTTCCTTTGATGAATCTTATCTGAATGTTGTCGGAAAAGGTAGTTGTGTTGTTGGTGCAGGTGTTTCTTTTGAGGACATTCTTAAAGATCAATAAGCTTCATGTGTTGAACCCATTCCAGATAGAGCTAAGGAGGAGTCGGATAAAGGATCTAAAATCAAAGAGGAGGATCATTCATCAAATACAGACGATCTCCCTTTGGAATGGAAAACCTCAAAGGATCATCTCATTGACAATATTCTTGGAGATATATCAAAGGGAGTCACTACACGATCAAGGATAAGTAATTTTTGTTATCATTATGCTTTTGTCTCTCAAATTGAGCCTAAAAATTCCAAAGATGCTTTACTCGATGAAAATTAGTTTTTGGCTATGCAAGACGAAATTAATCAGTTCAAAAGAAATGAGGTTTGAGACCTTGTCCCTCCTCCGTGAGGTCATCAAGTAATTGACACAAAATGGGTGTTTAGAAACAAGATGGAAAAAACGGTATTATCACTCACAACAAGGTCTATCTTGTTGCTCAAGGGTATAACCAAGAGAATGGTATTGACTCTGAGGAGAATTATGCTCCGGTTGCCCCCCTTGAGGCTATATGCCTTTTGCTTGCATTTGCAAGCTCACGAAACTTTAAGTTATATCAAATGGATGTTAAGAGTGCTTTCCTTAACGGATACATGAATGAAGAAGTGTATGTTTGTCAACCTCCCAGTTTTGAAAGCCATGAAAATCCTAACTATGTGTACAAGCTTAAACGTGCTTTGTATGACCTCAAACAAGCTCCTAGAGTTTGGTATGAACGCCTTAGCAAATTTTTATTAAATCAAGGATTTTCAAGAGGAAAGGTTGATACTACTTTTTTCATTAAACAGGGAGGAAAACATTCAATTTTAGTTCAAGTGTACGTAGATGATATCATTTTTGGATCTACTAATATGAAATTGGTCAAAGAATTCTCAATTTCAATGCAAGGTGAATTTTAGATTAGTATGATGGGGGAGCTAAATTACTTTCTCGGAATTCAAATTAGACAACTTGAAGAAGGCACCTTCATAAGTCAAACAAAATATTGTAATGAGCTTTTCAAGCGATTTGATATGACTAATTCAAAAGCTATTGATACACCAATGCCTACCGCAACAAGTTTGGATCGAGATGAGAATAGTAAGGAGGTGGACATAAAAAGGTATAGAGGTATGATCAGCTCTCTTCTTTATCTTACCGCATCTCATCTGGATATCATGTTTAATGTTTGTATGTGTGCTAGATTTCAATCTTTCCCTAAGGAATCACATATAAAATCAGTTAAACACATTCTTAGATACATTTGCGGTACTCCTAAAATTGGACTTTGGTATCCTAAGGGTAGTGATTATTCTTTGGGAGGTTATTCTTATTCTGACTTTGTCGGTTGCAAACTGGATAGGAAGAGCACTAGTGGTACATGTCATTTCTTTTCAAATTCTCTAGTAAGTTGGCATAGCAAAAAGCAAGTTTATGTTTCTTTGTCAACTGCGGAGGCAGAATACGTTGCGGCCGGAAATTGTTATGCCCAAATCTTGTGGCTCAAACAACAATTCCTCGACTTCAATGTCAATCTTAAAAACATTCACATATTATGTGACAACACTAGCGCAATAAACCTTACCAAAAATCCAATCTTACACTCACGCACTAAGCACATTGAAACCCATCATCATTTCCTTAGAGATCATGTAGAGAAAGGAGACATGGTATTTGATCATGTTGAAAGTTCAAATCAACTTGCCGATATTTTTACAAATCCACTTGCCACATAACCTTTCTTTCTCATCCGTAGGGAACTTAGTGTTATTGATATTTCGGATCGTTCTTAATGCTTGGCATGCATTTATAATATATTATCACTTGAATTATTGTATCGTGTCACTAACAAATGGCCTTCTTAAGGAATATTAAGTTGGTTTCCTTCATTACACTTCATAAGCGAGAGGTAATATTGTTCTTTTTCTATGATACTCAAAATTTATGATTCATCTATGGTAAATTTTAATTCTCGTCCTTGATATAAAGTAGTTGTTATGGTTATGCTCATGTATTTGGATTTTATTTATCTCTTTTGTAGGTCAATATGTCATAAAATTAGGATATGTGTCACTAGAAAGCATTTCAACATTATTATATGAAGTATTTAAGTGAAATCATTGAAAATTTTGGTGTCAATTTTGCTGATTCTCTCGGGTCCCAACAGGTCAACCCATTGCGTCGACCTATTGACCTGCTTATGTCGACTCAATTTAAATATTGAAATAAGTCGACTCATTCATTGATTTAGGTCGACGCATTACTATTCACGCTGACCAATACATGTTGGAAAACACATTTTTTTTCAGTTTTTGTGGCTTCCTAGGTCGGCGCAACCATTTCTTGTGTGCCATAATGTTACTTTTAATGTCATTTTAAGTCTTATAAACATTTTATAAATCATTATTCATATCATCATTGCATTTCATTCTAACAATTTCTCTCAACATCTCTCACACTTTTCTCTAAAACCCTAAGAACTCCATATCCCTTAAAGAACATTACTCTTGACTTCAAGAGTTACTGGAAAGAGAACTTTAAGGGGCTCTTCTTCTCAATCTACTCTTTCAGTAAGTTCTTTGTCACTTGTTCCTTTTGAACTTAAGGAGATTTATGATAAGAGGTTCAAAAATAGAAAAGTTATCCACCAATATGTTTACTCCAAGAAAACTGCTTGTCATATGCATATCCCACATATTGTTGAACTGATTAATTTTCAAGATATTAATCCGTTTTTGGCTTGTGAAGTTGAGTATAATGAGGACAAGGTCTGAATGTTTTATGCTGGTCCGATTGGTAAGTTTAGGGGCTTTGAGTTTAATTTCAGAATGGGTGATAAAATGTTTGCTGTGAATGCTCAAATTTGGAAAGATTTGTTCAGAATTGATCTGGAATCTCCTAATATTTTGATGACGGATTCCGATCATGTTGATGGCTATGAATTTCGTCGAGAATTGAATGGTATGCTCAACGAGCCATTAATTGAATCGGTTGTCAATACTGAATTATTCCCGACCTCCACCACCACAGGAAAAGTTTATTCCACCGATCGCATTCTTCATTGGATTGTCTCCCATAGGCTCCATCCAAAGAAATGGGGCTTTTCTCGGATTGATATTCCTGAAGTTCATCTCATCTATATTCTTCGAAACAAGGTAAAAGTGAACTGGCCACATTACTTTGCTAGTCGTATATTTGCTCTTAAGGAGAAGAACGGAGTCGCTCTAGCTTATCCATGCATTGTTCAAGCAATCATCAACAGAGCCAAAATTATGGTTGAAGGTATTCCCTTTATTTATATTTCTGAAAATAACCTATTTCAGCAAAAGACACTTAGCTTGATGGGTCACATGTAGGATCCTAAAGAGAAGCGTTATCGATATATCATTCGAGCCAGTTATGGTCATGATCATGATGATGAAGATGATGCTGAAGGTGATCAAAATCAAGATGAGGTTCTGAATCCTGAAATTGATCCAAATGTTTCACAAATGGATACTGATGAAATACAGTTAGATAACGAAGATTGGCATCGAGTTACTTCTGACGATTCTGCTCAATATGAAAACCAAGGATGGGGGTGAATGGCAATATACCGGGTGGACCTATAATGCAACATCGTTTGCTCCTCTGTCTTCACCTCCTCCACCACCTCATTAAGACAACAATGTCGGTATCATGGAAATAATTCAAAAACATGCACTTTGAACAACAAAGCTTTTATGAGGCTCAATCCGAACGATATTTTGCATTGGAGCAGTGAATTGGGGAGCAAGACACTCATTTTGCCTCTTATATGGCCATTCAAGATAAGTGTTATACTACTTTGCAAACAAAACTCCAAACTCAAAGTGAGAATTTTGATGCGTTTGCATCAAACTCCTTGGCTCAGATAAATGAGATCCATGGTTCTCATATGGCGCTTGCAAACTCTTTCGATACACTCAACACAAATTTCATTCACTTCACCACTCAATATGAGCAAGATCGTCAATCGGATGTCTATCATCGTCTCTATCCTTCACAAAGGGGTCCATGACATTGAGATCATTTTGCATTTCATTTCATAACACCTTCATATGCATTTTGTATTTTCTATGTGACAATGACATTGGTTATATTTTGCTTCAAATATATATTGGCCTGCTAAGATTTATTTCCTCTTGTTTATTTGTTTACTTTTGTTCTTTCATTTCTTATTGTGTGTCTGCTGGTGATTAAATGCTTTGCAATGTATGTAAAATATATCTTTTTTGGCTATTTAAATCTTACCTCTCATCCGTTTTTCTCTTTTTGATGTTGTCAAAGGGGGAGATGTGTGATTATGAAAAGAAAACTTCTTGCGTGGCATATATTCAGGGGGAACTTTTGTTTGTGATACTCGGGTGATGTTTTCAATATTCCATTGTCTTAATTTATTTCTCAAATTCTTCAGCTTTTTTGAAAATACAAAAGATGCAGAACATGTAACTGTAACTTCATAGGCTTTCCAAACTTTTGCAACAAAAGTTTAAAACTGGGGATGTTCAAGCCAACACTTTATAAACTTAAACGGCTTCGGGCTCCAGTTAATATTTCTAGCGCTTAATACCACCGGTCTATGGTATGATACATCTCTATCACCCACTTAAAAAAGCCATGGGAGATCTGAAATTTGTCAAGCCTACAACAAGATTTACCTGAGGCTCTATACCAAGTGTACTTGTTGCCCACCACTGGTATATCAATATAACCAGACACATCAATAAAATCCTTGAATTCTAGCATGATCTTATTATTATGGACATCATTCCCAACTCTTTCGTCCCTTCGTTTAATAGCGTTAAAATCGACACCGATTATCCATTCTCCTTCATCATGGTACGAATAACTTCTTAAAAAATAACATCATCTCCAAATGATTCCACCCCTAATTTTTTAATGGAACCCTAAAGTTTAACAGGAAGATTGTCTAATTTCTTTTTGATTCTGGAGTTACTATATAAAACTTCTGAATCGCTAATAGAGTCACTAGAGATATTTTGAATTGGTGTATCAACATACTTATCCTCACGTCTATTAGGTGTAACACAAATCTCCTCTCCATATTTTTCTACATGTAAGAGAGTGACATAGTAAGATGGATCAAAAGGAATTTTGAGTTTGTTATAAATGTTCTCCATAAGCTTTTTTTCCTCCCAACTTTGTTAATTCCTGAAGTAGTCTGTGTCTTGCGAGTATTGATGTTTTCGCAGTCAAAAGTTGTATCCACTAGGTTCTTGGAAGTCTCACAATGATGAAAAGTGTTATATTTAATAGTTGTGTTCACGAGGTTCTTGGAAGTCCCACAATTATGAAAAGTGGTGTCTTGATTCAATAACTCTATACCGTTCCTTGTGCAGATAATGTGACCGTTACTTTCTATATTATTCTTTTCAAAGTTGAAAGATTCTTAGCAGGTGGTGAAAAAAGTGATGTTGATATTAAGGGAAATGGTTTGAAGTTATACCTTTTGCAAAACCTTAACCCCAAACATTTTAAAATAGTTATAAAAAATTCATTATGTCTGCCTATTTATATACTTGTGACAAAATAAACAATGATATATTTCATAAACTAAATATGGATAGTGACAAAATAGTTATATTAATCTAAAATTGAGTTACTTTTATTTATTTATTTATATTAAAGACTTGGAAAATATATATATACTTGATATACACTATGCCAAACAAGACCTTAGACAACACTTTTTTTAGCCTTAGACAGTGCTTTAAAGCGCTGTCTAAACCTCCGCTGCTAAAGGTTTAGACAGCGCTTTTTTAAATCTTAAAAGCGCTGTCTAAGCCCCCCCCCCCCCCCTAGACAGCGCTTTGGCCAAAAGCGCTTTCTAAGCCCCTCCCATTTTAATTTTTTTAGATATACCTTAGACAACGCTTTTCAAAAGCGCTGTCTAAGCCCCCCCCCCTAGACAGCGCTTTAGCCAAAAGCGCTTTCTAAGCCCCTCCTATTTTAATTTTTTTAGGTATACCTTAGACAGCGTTTTTCAAAAGCGCTGTCTAAGCCCCCCCTTAGACAGCGCTTTTGCCAAAAGCGCTTTCTAAGCCCCCCCTTAGACAGCGCTTTTTCCAAAAGCGCTGTCTAAGGTATACGAAATTTTTTACAGCTTTTGTTTTAAACCACATTTTTTCCAGGTTTATAAACCAGAATTTCTACCTGTTTTCAACCAAATTTTGGCAGACAAATATCACATTTTATATATGCCATTTTGGCCTTTTTTATACCAATTTTTGGCTAACAAATATATATATATATATATATACCAATTCAAACCAATTTTGCCTTAAATGTATCAAAATATATACAAATTTATGTACACATTTACAAGTCATTACATATACTACAAATGTACAATATAATTGCACAAATTTATGTACAAATATTGAGCTCTATCATGAATTGACACCACTCCTCTTTGATTTCGTCCACTTGATCCTTTGTATAAAATGCACACTTGAATTCATCAAAGTACTACATAATAATATAACATAGTTTGAATTAATTTCAACTATTTAATTATATGAGATATGTGTAAATATAAAAATAACTCATAAGTTAGAAATACATACATCGGTGGGAATCTCTAATCGGCCCAAAACAAGAGTATCTCGCATAAACCTCAACATGAAATACCCGCAATCTATTTGATTACGTTGTTGAGGACACTACATATGAAAAAAAATATGGATTATAAATCCTAAGTTTTATAAAGTGTCATCACTAATATAATAAAAAATGTGATAATTAAAAATATACCGCCACTTGAATCCATGTAATGGAGTTGGCGCCCCTCCTTGAGGTTTGGATATCTCGTTGGGCCCGAAAAGCTTGTAGGACGCTAATAAAATAAAAATGAAGCAATTAGAACAATTCACATAAACTAAGAAAAATTTTGAACATTCTCACTTACGTGTCAATTAGGACCTTCATATCCGGGTATGTTGTCCAATCATTTCCTAACGAGTCAAGATAATACACAATTTCTCGGATAGGATTGATTGCGAGCAACAACCAATGTCCACTGTAATGATTAAGCAAATGTTAGATGGTAACTTGGAAAAAAATTATAATAGATGAATTTAGAATGAAATTCTAACCCGGTATTAAACGGTATAAAAAACAACTTCTCCGCATCTTTATTGTCCATGAGGATCCGAAGAACGTACTCCGTCACGGTATCCGGTCTACTTAAGATTAAACCTAAGTTGACGGTCGCGGGTGCTAAGAATCCGAATGACACATCCAAACCATTGGGGCGCATCAATTTGTCATACAAAACCCTAATATAAAAACATCATTAACACCTCTTTTGAAACATAAAGTAAACCGGATTAACATAAAGTAAACATCATTAACATAAGTTGTTCAATTAATAAAACAAAGTAGACCGGATTTACCTAATATATGTATTGACAACGGTGACGCCGATTTCTTCACGACCAAAAACTTGCATGAAGTCTTCATTACCAATCATTTGGTCGTAATCAAAGCCGAAAATCCCTACCTCCATATGTACAGTCTGAACACCTCCGGTCGGTATATCGGTCATCTCTAGAAATGTCCTGAGGCACGACCTATACTTGGTGGTAGGTTTTTTCCTAGCTACGGTCTTCTTAGCACCAGAACTTTTTACCCGTGCGGAGGCGTTGCTAACCTCCTTTTTTTGTTGTGCGGAGGCATTGCTAACCTCATTTTCTTGAAGCTACATGTCATATAAATAGTTAGATCAAATTAAGAATGTAACAACTTTCATGAATATATGTCATATAATTGTATATTACCTCTTTTCTTGAAACCACGGACTCGGTATGCCGCGGAATCGCATTATCTTTTGATTTGGATGTTGTGGGAGTCTATTTAACATAACCAAGGAAAATATGTACGTAAAATGCGCGTAAAAACTTTGAATATACACATTAAAGTTAACATAAGTTTTAAGCATACCTCATATCCTACGCATCTGAGGTTTGTCGGTCATGCAACAAACGAACCTACTGCTTCGTGCACCGTTGTTGCATCCGAATCATCGCTAGGATATGGTAATGATGCATTCGGCTCAACTGCAATATCAACCGATACCTTCAAACATCCAGCAGGGAGCTCTCTAGTGTGGAGTAATACTCCGCTAACGTTATGCACTTTTCCCTTGCCAACCATCCGATAGTATGGTGACGACAAATATAGCTGACAATGGGAAATGCCCTAAAACCAATAATAACAAGAAATCGTTAATGTGTATATATGTCAAATACATAATTTAAGCAAATAGTTCAATTTAAGACAATTATATGTAATTACCTCTGGAATGTTCGGCTTAAAGGTACAGTTGATACTATCTTTGTCCGAAGCATCTCTGTATAATGTTGAGGCGCTAGCCTCTCTTTCTCTCCTCAATGCATCAAGCTCAGCTTGCATGGCTTCCAATCTTGCATGAAGCTCCCGATTACTAGGAGCCTTTCCTTTTTTAATACTCAGGGAGGTCGGAGTGACTCCAAATCCCTTACCCCTCACCCGACCAGAATACTCAGGGACATCTAATGCCCGACTAAGTATGCTCCTAGTATCATCGAGAGATAAAGACTGAGATAGCGCCTCCTGAAAAATCAGATGAATACCGTATACTTGTCAAATATTTGTGTATAAAAATGTTATTCAATTAATGAAAAAATGTTATACTTACACATTTCTGGTATACTTGTAAAACTTCTTCTTGAGGAACTCCAGATTTGCCCACACGGGCTTCCTTCCACAAAACATGTGTAGGAAGAGATGATTCTGAACTTTCCTCCTTCTGCAGCTACACATTAAGTCATACAATTTGATCAGATAAAACTAATATATGATGAACAAATTTGTTATCGCAATTTATAAATACTTACCATGGATTGTTCTAAGCGTCCATATCCGACACGTCCTTTTCGGTACGGATATGCGGGACTTGATGCTCTTTCCCGATTTGTGGCACTTATTCTTTGAAAAACCGGGTCTTGTCTTTTGGATTTGAAAGCTTCCCATTCTTCAGCTGATATCAAACTTTCATATTTTTTAGGAAGCTCCGCATCCACATAATCACCATCCGCATCCCTAAGGAACTTGGATGATAAAAATGTTCGAAACCCTCTTAGAAGCTTTCCGGCCAATTTCATACCAAAACCTCTTCTTTCTTCTTCGATGTTAAAACATCGCTAAGAAAAACATACAAATTGATAGTTATTATTGGTAATTGAAAAAACATAATTGATACCGTATAATTAAGGGCCAAATGATTGTACCTTTATCTCACTCCAAATTTTTTCTTTGGAGTCATTCAGCTCTTTGTTTCTCCAATCATCACATGTAATGGGAATTTCATTCCTTACTAGTGCACCGATAAAACTAGTTAAGGTATGCCCATTAGGTTCTATAAGTTGTCCCTGGTTGTTCCAATAGACATCTAGTATGATGCCTCGAGATCTTCCTTGGACCACCCTTCTCATTACTGTGATGCCTCTTCGAATTTCTTCTTCCGCGGATACTTTTTTACTAACTTCCTCATGTTGGTCATCAGCCATGTCTAACCTGTAATAAACCAAGGAAACCATCAGATATAACTTATAATCAAAGCAATTGAAAACAAAAATATAACGAAATCATGCATTATCAGATATAACTTATAATCAAAGCAATTGAAAACAAAAAAATAAAGAAACCATGCATAATTTACCTCAGTCACTAACATCTCTTTCTTTTCTTTGTTGGAATATTAATCACTTGTTTCTTAGCAATGCGTACGGATGAATTGATCCAAATTCCCTCATTATGATCGTTTCTTATATATGACTCATCCGGTATAAGATCCTCAACTTCATCATTTCTATTCAACTCATTCCGTCTAATGCATGACTCATTCTCAACATCAATATCACATTGATCGACACCGCTATCATTAGTCACTTTGTTAGAGAAAAGCACTATAGACCATTTTGTACTCTTCGGGTCATTCACATAGAACACTTGTTTAGCTTGAGATGCTAGAATAAAAGGTTCATCTTTGTACCCCACCCTAGTAAGATCAACTTGCAAAAATCCAGACTTATCCATTCGTATGCCACTACTATTCACCCACTTGCAACCAAAGATGGGAATCTGAAACTTCTCGTAATCAAACACCCAAATGTGCTCAATAACTCCAAAATATGACAAATTTGCATATTTGGGGTTTAAGTCCTTCATACTTGATATATGCTTTGCTTCAGCTAACACGGTGACACCACTATTTTGCATAGTACTCTTATCATCTTGTTCTTTGGTATAAAATGTGTATCCATTAATTGAGTATGCGCTATGAGAAAACACATGCAAACTTGGACCATATGCCAAACATCTCAACCTTTCTGTTACCGAAGAAGGATCTGAAGAGCGCTTCGAATAAATATGATCCTTCAACCATTATATGAAACTTTGATTGTGCTCTATAACTATCCAATTTTCATTTCTGTTCGGATTTAACCTTCGGAGTACATCCTTGTGCATTTCAACATATGGCTCAACCTCATTATTATTGTGCAGAACATACAAATGAACTTGATCCCGTTCATCCCTTGATATTGTCACAATTTTATTCCCAATTAATTTTTTACCTTCCATTTTTTTGAAAATCTGAGCTCTGGGGAGTCCAATCGATTGAACGTTAGACAAATATTCAGTACAAAACTCAACAGCTTCTTCAACAATGTATCGTTCAACAATACAACCCTCTGGTCGACTTCGGGATTTCACGTACCCTTTTAATATTTTCATATACCGTTCAGCAGGGTACATCCATCTCATATAAGCTGATCCACACAACTGTGTCTCTTTCACAAGATGAACAACTAAATGAACCATTATGTCAAAAAAAGACGGAGGAAAATACATTGCAAGCTCACACAAGGTAATTACAATCTCTTTTTGTAGTGTTGGTAAGATCTCGGGATCGATCACCTTACTACAAATTGACCTAAAGAAAAAACAGAATTTAGTTATGGCACTTCTTACTTTTTCTGGCAAAATAGAACGTATACCTATCGGTAGAAAATGTTCCATTATAACATGGCAATCATGTGTCTTCAAATTCTTCAACTTGAGGTCTTTCATAGAAACAAGTCTTCTGATATCAGATGAGTATCCTTCTGGAACCTTAACTTCACTCAGAGACTTACACAAATTTTTTTTCTCCTTTCTAGATAAAGTAAAAGCAGCAGGTGGTAGATATGTTCGTATTCCTTTCTTCACGGGTGCTAATTCAGTTCTCATTCCCATTTTTAACATGTCCTCCCTTGCTTTAAGGCTATCCTTAGACTTGCCTTTTATATTGAGTAATGTCTCACGTACAAAGACTTCCAATATGGCAATTCAAAAAATATCGACCTTTTCTTCCACCCACCTTTCACAATCTTATGTGCAAAAGGCTTGCCAAACTCAGTACGCACATCTTTCACCTTTTCAAAAACTTGTTCACCTGACAATGTGGGTGGAGCTCTACGATGTTCGGTGTCTCCATTGAATGCTTTTCTCCACCTACGGTAGTGATGTTTAGAATGTAAGAATCTATGATGACCGAGAAACACATTCTTCTGGCAAAGTTCCAATCGAATCGTATCGGTTCCGTCTTCACAAACAGGACACGCACGTTGACCTTTAATGCTATACCCAGATAGATTCCCGTATGCTGGAAAATCATTAATTGTGCCAAACAACATCGCCCTCAAATTGAAACTTTCTTTCCTATATCCATCATAAACCTCCACACCGTTCTCCCACAAAATCTTTAAATCTTCGATCAGAGGTGTCAAGTATACGTCTATGTCATTCCCTGGTTGTTTAGGCCCAGAGATTAACATAGATAACATCATGTACTTACGCTTCATACATAGCCACAGAGGTAGGTTATAAATCATAAGAATTACAGGCCATGTGGTATGTGAGATACTTTGAAGACCATGTGGGTTCATTCCATCAGTAGATAATGCCAATCGAAGGTTTCTTGCTTCTGATCCAAACTCAGGATAATCATTATCAATCTTTGACCACTGTGGTGAATCAGCCGGATGCCGATACTTTCCATCAATAATTCTTTCATCTGCATGCCAAGTAAGATGTCTTGCATCGATTTCACTACGAAACATGCGCCTAAATCTCGGAATTATCGGAAAATACCATAAGACTTTTGCGGGAGATAATCTTTTCTTATATCGAGACAAACCGCATTTAGGGCACTCAGTTAACGTTGCATATTCGTTACAAAACAAAATGCAATCGTTAGGACAAGCATGTATCTTATCATAGCTCATGCCAATAGAGCACAACATTTTTTTTGCCTCATAGGTTCGATTAGGAAGAACATTATCATCCGGTAGCATTTCTCTCATAAGGGCCAACAACTCTGTGAAACTTTTATCCGACCATCCATTGCCCGCCTTTAAGTTGTACAACTTTAATACCGCAGAAAGTCTTGAGAATTTAGTGCAACCTTTGTACAACGGTTTCTCTGCATCGCTTACCATCCTCTCAAACATTTCAGGACAATCATGAAGATCTTCTTCCAGTGCTTCTACAATCTCTTCAACTCGATCACAATCGTATGTTTCCGTGTCTTTGTCGTATGAAGCATAGGTCGTATTACTTTTTCCACTCGATTCAACATTCTCGTTAATTTTCTCACCATGAAATATCCAACACTGATAACTTTGATCAATTCCATGCCTCAGCAAATGCGATTTCAATCCATGTGCGTCAACCTTACCAATATAACAACAACGTAAGCAAGGACAATGCATTCGTCTGGGGTTTTCAGCGTGTTGAACAGCATACTTAACGAATTCCGCAACCCCACTCTCGTACTCTTTGGTCATTCGATCGGCACAGATCCATGTTTTATCCATGGTTTTCCTACTTATTAAAGTAAACAATCAATCCAGACGAAAATACATAACTAAGGTAGTATCTTTGAATATCCTAACAATTTTAAAGTTCAATTCATTTTAAACTTCAATAACGTATACATAACCAATGTTAATATAAACTTCAATAACGTATCCGATACGCCAATATACCAACTTTAATTACCTCATCACTTCCATTTTTTATATTACAAGAATCAAACTTTTTCTATTACAATATACCTATAACTATATAAGAGTTCGTTCAATCATTTTATGGGAGAAATCTTGTTGCTTTAGAATGAAAGTGAGATGAACAACACTTTCACAGTTAAAAAGAAAAAAAACTACCTATTCAATCTTCAAGTAAAATCACTAAGGAAACATGAATTTTGAACAATATTGAACATCTCAATAAAGTTAAACCAAAAAACATCAAGTTATAATTATTAGTCATCACACAATCTTTTTGATTGCTTTCCAACATTATATCACGAGAACCATAGTATGATAAATCAGAACTGTTAATCTCAAAATACTGATATCACCATTTAATCTCAAAATACTGATATTTCCCTAAATAACATAGCATGAAAAATCAGAACTGAAACCGAAGAAATGGAAAAATGAAGAACATACCGCAATGAATGATTCTTCAAACACTTTCAGAAATGAACGATTCTTCAAACACTTGCAATGCCTGAAACCGAATGCATGAAAAAAATGAAGAAATGAAGAACTGAAACCGAACTGAAGTCAGAAATGAAAAAAATGAAGAAATGAAGAACATACCGCAATGAAGAACAGTAGAACGAACGATTCTTCAAACACTTTCAATGACTGAAACCGAAGGATGACAATGTATTCAAGTTCGCTGTTAGGGTTCGCTGGAGGGGTTTGTTCGCAGGAGGGAAAACAAAAAGAACAGAGAACGAAAATAGAAGTCTGAAATTTAATTTTAATTAGACCTTAGACAGCGCTTTTGTGGAAAGCGCTTTCTAAGATATGCCTTAGACAGCACTTTCCAAAAGCGCTTTCTAAACCCCCCCCCCCCCCCCCCTTAGACAACGCTTTTGGTTTTAAATTTTTTTTTAATTGAAAGACTTTAAACAGCGCTTTATCAAAAGCGCTGACTAAGGTCTATATTTAAAAGCGCTTTCTAAAAGCGCTGTCTAAGGGGGGGTCTTAGACAGCGCTTTTAGAAAGCGCTGTCAAAGACCCCCCCTTAGACAGCGCTTTCATTATTTTTTTAGAACATTTTCCATGTTTTATTTTAATTTTAACCTTAGACAGCGCTTTCTTTTAAAAGCGCTGTCTAAGATACGCTGTTAAAAAACAATTTTGGCATAGTGATATGACTTGTGCAACACAATGTAAATCAACTAGTTTACATAAAACTTTAAAATACAATGACATAAATTAATAGATGTTACACCTTTGATTCTTTTGGATCCTCTCACACAATATACTAAATTTTATTTATTTACATTATTATAGCTAAGCATATGATAAAGAAATTTGAAATGTCTCTCGAAAAAGAAAAATTCTCAAAAGTAAATGTATAAAATCAGAAACATGATGAATACACAATAGGCGAAAGTCTAGGCTTAGGGTACACAGATAATGGCACAGCTCGTTGAAGAGTAAGTCCAAAAGCTTCATCCATATTCATCTTCTCAACTCTAAGCCCATTCTCGAGTTCCCAATTAAACGAATGAATCAACGTAGCAGTTAAAAGTTGAACCATACGAAGCCCAAGATTCATCCCAACACAAATTCTTCGTCCAGCACCAAAAGGTATAACTTCAAAATCATTTCCCTTAATATCAACATCACATTTTTCACCACCTGCTAAGAATCTTTCAGGCTTGAACACTAGTGGGTCAGCCCATTGTTTTGGATCACGAGCTATGGCCCATACATTAACCAAAATAGTTGCACCCTTTGGAATATGGTACCCAAAAATCTCACAACTTTCGGAAGCAATTCTTGGAAGTGAAAGAGGTGTCGATGGATGCAAACGAAAAGTTTCTTTTATGACAGCTTGTAAGTAAGGCAAGTTAGGTATGTCCTCTTCTTTCACATTTCTATCTCGGCCTACAACATTGTCCAATTCTTGTTGGACTTGGGCTAAGATTTTTGGATTTTTGATTAATTCTGCAATAGCCCATTCTGTGGTACTTGATGACGTGTCTGTCCCAGCTGCAAACATGTTCTACATAAATAATCAAACAAGTTGTAAGTATATATATAATTTGTTAAAACTTCAATTATAAAATAAATTATAATTTATCTCGCACTATATTGTTAGTTTCATGGACATCTAATTGTAGAGATGTAGGTTGAAACCAAACACTATACTTATCTATTTTTAACAGTGAAATTATGACTAAATTTAAGAAAAATAATAATAATCAAGATCATCATAATAAATATTTTGGTGGCACTATATAGTACTTTAAATTTATACAAAATTAAAATCTATAGGTCTTAATAATAAATCCTATTGAATCACAATTTAGTTTTGCACACCATATCATTTGTTACAAAATTAAAAAATATCTTGATTACACCAAAAAAACATTTTATAATATCTTGATTAAAAAAAAAAATATATAATTTGTTATGATAACATTTTAAATTAAAAAATGCATAAGAAGACAAGTTAAACGTGATTGCCAGTTTGGGTTTAAAAAATAAGCTCAATAGACCTCTCTATCAGTTGTAAGTGTCACTGTTTCTTAAGTGAATGATTGGAATGCATGTTGGTTGGGTTTTTATTTTATAAAATGTAGTTTCAACTTTCAAGTAGAATTTTAGTTAAGGTGTCTCTATTTGAGTGTTAGGTAAGAGTTTAAATGAAAATGAATGGAATCATAATCTATAAAACTATTTTTAAATTATAGGGCATGACAACAGTTTAAACAGAACAGATAGCACAATTATTTTTTTTAATTTCAATAAATTAAGATATTCATGTACCTAAATGTGTGAAGTCGATAAAATTTGATGAAGAATAGTATGTAACTTACCAAAAGAAGTGCTTTGATTTCGATATTGGTGAGTTTATTTCCATCATCATCTCCTTCATCTCTAAGTGCCAACAAAGTAGTCAATAAATCTTTATGTTTCTCACTTTTAGAATTGGAATTATCATGTTCATCAATAATATTGGTTAAAAATGCATCAAACTTTTTGTGCAACTTTTTCATTTTAGCTTGAACTCCTTGAAGATCTAACCATTCCAATGAAGGAATAAAGTCACTAATGTTGAAAACTCCAGCTAACACCATCAATTCAAGAATCATATCTTTGAAATCATCAGCTTTAGGGTCATTACCACCACTCTCATCATTGAATACTCTTCTTCCTAACATAACCCTAGCAAGTGCATTTGTTGTGCATATATTCAATACTTGTCCCAATTTCACTGCTTTTGTGTCAGAATAATTATTTGCCAAGTTACTTATCAATCTTGCTGCCTCTTCCTGAAAAGTGAAATTAGTTAGGTTTTACTTTCTATAATACACTTCATACATTTAATAAATTTTATAATAGACTACATACATTTAATAAATTTAAAAAATAATTTTTTCTTATAAATAGAAATTTAATAATCTTAAATCATATAAAAAAATAACAATTTTTTTTAACTAAGAAAACAATGAGAAACTAAGCTTTCACAATAGTGTAATTAAAGTTTTCAACAAAAATAATATAAAGAAAACTTAAATTGTTATAAAACTTAAACGGAAAATAGTTGACTTTTTAATTTATAAATAAGCACAATGATGTCTGATATCATCACAACAAAGATAAACAGAATTAAGTCAATTAACATGAAATTTTACTTGATAATAACTTTTTCTAAAAAGTTAAGAAAAAATTATTATAATAAAAGATTTGGTCAAGAAATTAAAGAAAAAAGTCAGGTATATGTTACAAGCCGGTCTTTGAAAAGTTCAACTTTGTTTCACACCACATTAGCATGGATTATGGGTCCCACTTAGAGATGATAATGGGTAGTGTATGGACAGGATATTATACAGTATCCGTCTCCATATCTGCAGTTTAACAAAATTCTCGTATCCGAGTTCATATCCGCGTGGACATCAATATTTGTATTTGTACTCATACTCTATGAATACCTAAATATCTATATTTATATCCGTTTACCCGTATATCTAATAAAAATAATTGATCAACTATTATTTATCATATAATTTTATGTTTTTAATAAAAAAAAAATCTAATAATGTTATTGTTGAATTAATAATAAATAAATATTTATATAAAAATGGATACAAGTTTAATAGTGATGTATTTATTAAAATTGATAAATTAACTAATATAAATAATTAAAAAAATAAAAAATACATAAATATATATTGTATGAGTATGAGATGGGATGGGTATAAGGTACCCGTACCCATAATTATCATTGGGTATCAAAATTTAGAAAGCGCTAAAATGAATACTCCAAGATCATTCCTCTTATGGTTGATCAATCTTGTTTTACCAGTTTAGTATATAAATAAATTATTTTAATATACAAGATTCTAAATGCAGTAATAATAAAACACAAAATCGACAAATATTATAAATTTAAGTACATATTTTATCAATAAAAAAAAAATATTTATCATAAACAAAACTTGTTCAGATAATAAGAATTTGACTAACCTCACGTAAATGTTGAAATTCTGCCATGACTTTGTTGGAAAAGAGATGAACAGAAGATATTTTGCGGAGCAATCTCCACCTTGGACCATAAGGAGCAAACACAAGATCTTGATAGTTATATACCATATTTTTAGCTCCGGCATTCGGTGGCCGGCTACTAAAGTTTGCATCATGAACCTTTAAGAATTGTTCGGCCACGGCGGCCGAAGCCGCGACGATAACATCGACAAACCCTAATTTGAGATACATCAAAGGACCATGTGTTTGAGCCAAGGCTGCAAGAGATTGGTGTGGGGCAGGGCCTAAGTGTGGAATGTTACCTATTATAGGCCATGGTTTTGGTCCTGGTGGAAGTGGTAGTGAAGAAGATGATGATTTTGTAACAGATTTCAGAAAACGGTATATTAAGATAGATAATATGAAAGAGGAGAATGCAATGAGCCATAGAGACATGGTTTGTGTGTTGTGATAAGGATATAAGAACAAGAATGTGATTTGAAAAGGAGAAAGAGAAAAAAAGTAGTTGAGCTTTATTGTTGTCTGATTAAGGCAAGGCAGAGTGTTTGGTATTTATAAAGAAAACAGGAAACGTTTTTCTGACTTGTAGACATGGCGGTCACTAATGAAATTGCCAACTTGTATTATAATATTATATATCGTGATTTTAATATAGTTGAAAAATTCATAATTGTTTTTAAGAACTTGTCAAATTATTAATGAGATGTATGATTTCTTTTGTGTGTTAATCCTGCCGTTCATATAGAAATGAATTTTGATAATTTAGAATTGGAATGAGTAATACTGAGATACAGTGTGGATGATCATCCAATTTAGAATGGAATTTTTCATATCCTAAATTTTGTAGATTTTAACTCAAATCAAAATTGGTGTGAACGAAGGAACCGTGTAACAATGTAACTCATATTTTACTCGGTGGAATGATTCATCTTATGTGATAGAGAGTCTCTTCAAATTTCCATCTTTTCAAACGGATTACAATGAAACAAAAGGAGTAGGGATGATAATGGATTGGACGTGGGTTTCATAATACCCAAACTCGTATTCGAAATCACAATTTAAATCCGAATTCAAATCTTAAGATTATTTGGTTGGCAAAATAACATCCACGTTCATATCTATTAGGTTCGGATTTTTACACCCAAACTCGAACTCGTAGCAAAAACACAAAATTATCTTTTTTTTTTCAAAAATATAATTAGTATTTATAAAAGTTAAATTATTTTTTTCAAAAGTTATTTTTTTCACAAAAATATACAACCATGGATATTGAGTTTTATTACCAAAATCATAAGTAATTAATTTGACATATAAATAAAAAAAAAGTTTTTAACATTTAATTATTCTCCGTTAATATTTTATATATCACTTACTAATTCATTCTTAATGATGTTGTTTCTAATTTTGTTTTGGAATCTCAAAGATGGACATCAATTTAATAATATTAATCTAAATATTATAAGGAGTATCAGTTCTATTTACTACTAAAATATTGTTGCTTACAGAATAAGGTTTCAATTAAAATTTTGCACACAATCAGATATTTTGCACACCCTTAATTATAATTAAAATTAAGGTTTTCAACATCTTAACATTATAATTAAAATTAAACTTTACGGTCAATAATTAAAATTAAAACTAAATCTACGATTAAAATTAAAATTAAAATTTAAGTGGGTGTAGTGTCGGGTTTCGGATGTGGGTTACACACTACCCAAATTCGCACCCGAAATATCGGATGACACTCAAATCCAATCAATTCGGATTTTCACCCGTTAATTTGGGTTTGGGTGCGGACGAGCCCCGCAAGTTTGGTGTGCCTGCCATCCCTAAGAAGAAGGAGGAACATAATTAAAGTGAAGGTGTGGAATTGGGATAAGCAATCCCTCCCTTTTAAAGTTGATATCCTTTTCTTTTACTTTTTATTTATTTCAAGTTATTTATTATTTTACAATAATCCAAACTTGTGTTTCTATTGTTAATTTTTTGTTTTAGGAATAGATTTATAATCCATTTTAATTATATTTTATTTAATAGATTAATTTCTATAATTGCTTATAAATGATATTTGATTTTTGTTTAATTATTAACTTTTTTTATTGTATTTTAATTAATTCAACTACTACACTATCTATTAATAATAGAACTATAGTTGTAAGCAAGAATTATTTTATTATTGAATCAAAATA
The DNA here is from genome assembly GCA_963966055.1 of Lathyrus aphaca. Lineage (NCBI taxonomy): Eukaryota > Viridiplantae > Streptophyta > Magnoliopsida > Fabales > Fabaceae > Lathyrus > Lathyrus aphaca. Next base: position 494,990,926 of record OZ014524.1, on the reverse strand, counting down.
ATCATTATCTTAAATATTTGTAAAATACAAAAAAATACATAATTTATGATGGAATGAATAATATTTAATTGTATTAGATTTTATTTAATTGTGTTCTTTTCGTTTGTTCAAATCCTTATAGTACAAGGTTGATTAAACATATTCAAAGGTTAGGGAATCTCTTTCATACAAGGGAGTTTATTTAAAATAAACATGAAACTTAGGTTTCGTTTGTTCAAATCCTTATAGTACAAGGTTGATTAAACATATTCAAAGGTTTGGGAATCTCTTTCATACAAGGGAGTTTATTTAAAATAAACATGAAACTTAGGTAAAGAACACAACTATAACATTGTTTGATCTTCATCATCGATACTAACCTCGATATTATCTAGATCAAGAATCACCTTGTTGAACATATCCAACTGCTCCGTCGATACTTTTTTTACGGGAAAAGATTAATTCATTTCAATAGAAATAAGATTTTGGATACATGTTGGTACATCAAGAAAATTATGGAAACTAGCTAAAGATGGAGCCATCCGAGCTAAACTGTGAGCGACTTCATTGGCTTGTGATCTCCTTACGAACTTAACATGAGAGTTTCTAAAAAAGGGAGATGATAAACGAGTACAATCCTTTGTGAAAGTACCGATATCCGTGACATTAGGATTATGATAAACCACACTATCGACCATCTTTTTAGCATCCATTTCAAAATCCACATTATCCATGCCTAACTCATGGACCCACTTGATAGAGTGTTGTAAGTTCTGTATTTTAAGGTTGACATTAATTTTGTAAAACATATATAACAACAATGTATATGTACAGGATCTTTGCAAAATAAAGAATACATTCAACAAGGAATCCTTTTGTGCGTCCAAACATGTTGTGTTGAAGTGTTTCAACATCTAAATCAACATGTCGAAGAAGATGTCAAGACAGTTTATTTGACATTATGAAATGCTGAAGAGGGATTGAAGATTTTGTTATGATTTAACAAAAAAATAATAATTAGAAGATTTGAAGCAATCCAAGTGGCGCTGTTTTTAAAGATCTCGAAGAATCAAATTTGCATTGAAGACAAATTTCAAATATTGAAAAAATATAGAGTTTCTATATTTAGAGATATTTTAGGAAGTTATTGATTGAAAAATCTTTTTATTTTGTAGCAGATTTTTCTGGTTATGGAGAATATAGAGGTTTGTGAGAGATGAAGACGAATAATGAGGGTTAAGATAAATAATAGGAAATATTTAAGGAATAAAATTTGAATGGAGAGATTTGATTAGTGACTGTGGGTGATTATGGATAATAAAGTGGTTTAATGTGATAGATTTGAGGAGAGAGAGTAGGAAATTTGAATTTCAAAATTCAAATTTTTCAAATAAAAAATTCGCAAGGCGCATTACGGGCCGTAACACACGTTACGGGGGTCCGTAATGCGCCTCTGTCCTTAATACTGAAAATTTTGAATTTTGGGTTTTGGGGTTTTTTTCAATCCGTTCTTCCGGAAACAACTTCCAATGATGTATTTTCTCGATTCCTTGATTTATTTACCTTCTAACCTACAAAAATAATAACAAAAAGAAGAAACACGAAAAAATTTATATCTAAAAATAATGGGTTGCCTCCCACCGAGCGCTTCGTTTTACGTCACATGGCTCAACGGTCCATGAGTGATACCACTCAAGGTGGTTCCCAATACAATACTTTCTTAATTGCAGCCTCATAAATATTAGTCGTCCAAGCCTATTTATTAAGCCATCTCTCGTATCCATCATCCGTCATTTTATCCTTCATGTTGATTGGTTCATACTTAGCATGTGGTGGTGGTTCCGGTTCTATTTTAAGTAACCATTTTTCAGGTTTGGATTTAGTGCCTTCATCCCCCACCTCAAAGTTTAACCTTACCCTCTTATCATCAATAATCTTCTCGGTTTTATTGTCCTTTAATATTCTCTTTTTAGACTAGACCTTTGTTAGTGGTACATTGGTAGGGATCTTTTTCGTTATTTCCATATACCTATTAGATTGGATGTCCACCTTAGCTTCCACCAATAATTGAGAATAAGGAGTATGTATATTATAAGGAGAAGGAGAAAGATAAGATCCTTCCTTCTCTACCTCTTCAATGACATCCTTTTCTAATGGCGTCGGTGGATTTTCCCCAGTCTCCAATTTTTCTTTGCTAGAGCTCTCCTCATCCTTTTTATCATTCTCCATAGGAGTCTCAACTTGTTGTTCACTTCTGGTTGTACATCATTCACATGGGTCTCCAACATTTTGGTATGGGTTATGACATTTTCAACCTTGGTGTCCAACCGATCAATTGCCTTAAAGGTGAGGAGGCTTTGATATCTAATCTCTTCATTTATGAGTGTTTGTTTTGTTACAAAACTTTGCATCATATATTCCAGGTTGGAGTGAGTATTTGCTTTGATAAAATTTTCCATCAACACTTTAAGGTTGGATTTCTGGAAACTTGAAGGTTCCTTGAAGTAGTGTGGATGAAGATTCTAGTGATCCATCCATCCTGGATTGGGATAGGAATATCCATAGTAATTGTTGACCATATTTTGGGAGGACCCCATGAATACCACAAGTGGAACAAAAATAATAAAAATAAAGAAATAAATAAAATAAAATAACAAAAAGAAAAAGAGAAAAAAAATCTAGCTCTACGGTGATATAATATAATTTTAAAATTAACGCAATTGGTCCCCGACAACGGTGTCAAAACTTGACACGACCGCAAGTTCACGGCTATATCGAAGTAATAAAAAGTATCCATCCACGAAGACCAATGGTTAAGTACCAGATTCTATTTAACCGTTGTAAAGATAGAGCGACCAAAGAGTTGTTTGTTAAGCATGATTAAAATAAAAATAAGGAAATAAAAATAACGAGATAATAATATGATAAAAATAGGATTTAGGATCATGATCACCACTCTAACGTCTCCGTATGATTTGGTTCAAAGCGCTACAATGGTCTTCTATACGCCTTATAGGAGGTATATTTAGTTGACATTGCTGGCGGTCATAATCCGTTGTCATGATATGGAAAATAATTTTTCAGCTATACTTGTCACATTATAGTGTGTATTCATGCGAATTTATCATACATTTATGTTAATACCGCTGCTACAATCTCCTCATGCCTGACCATGTTGGTTTGCATCGCATGTTTATCAAACCGCTAACTTACCTTCACTGGGTTTGCATGTCTAAATTAGTTTTGTGATATCCATGACTCGCTAACTGCTAAACGCCACATATAACCTAAGACCCATGCCTCAACTCATATGGTATGACTTGGTAGTAATCCTCGATCTTTAGAGTAAGAATGCATATTGAACCATTACTTGTGCTTTTTATTTAATCATACGAATTTGTTTATGAGTGAATCTCATGATCCCTCATCCCTAGAGGACTACTCACTCATTGTGAGTTTGAAAACCATAATAAATAAAGGAAAACTTGAATTATAATAAAAAAGGTTTACAAGATAAAATTGGTAAAAGACTTGATGCTAAAAACTCCCCTCTAATGGGGTTTTTATAGCCTAATTATGAAAACAAAAAAAAATCTTATCTTAATGATAATTGATCAAATTCAATAAAATAAAATCTAATAATTAATGGTCTTCAATGCTAATTTCATGAGGAAATCTTCAACAATTATGCCAAATTGAATCTCCAAGGATTTTCCCTCAGAGAATCTCCAGAATTAAATGCTAAGGATCATCAAAATTGGGTAGAAAACTTGGAGAAAAGGAAAACAAATTTTCATTTTGCGCACCCCATTACAACCTGTAACCTGTGTTACGGGTGGCCGTAATGGAACTCTGGTTCTAAGCCCGAGTTTTCCAACTTTGGCCCTTTTCTCTAGTTTTTGCCTGATTCTTCGTTGTTTCCTCTAGAAATGACCTTGAAGCCCTAAAAATACTAAAACACAAAACCAAAGCATAAAATACGGAAAATTAAAGGAAACTAAACAAAATGTGATAAAAACATAATGAAAATAACTACTAAAAAGCGATGCAAAATCCACTTATCAAACTCTCCCAAACTTAAACCGTTGCTTGTCTTCGAGCAATGAACTTGGAAAGCAATTTTTAGACAAGCAAAGCACTTGACAGAGGATCTTGATACTCATACAGAGGTCATTTGTTCTGATCGGCTAGTCGTCGTTCCTCCAATACTTCTCCATCAACAAGAATATTTCGAGAACACAAACCATAATAGAACCACGGTCGTAGACAACCCTTTCCGACCCACCACTCCAACTACGCTTTGTGCTTAAGTCTCTTCTAGATTTTCCCCCTTTTTGTTCGGATAATCAAATTAAGACATTTCACCTTTGCTTTTGTGAAGTTGATAGAGATTACTTTCTTTTCTTGGCACCTTTTTACTTTTTTTTTCTTTTCTCGCTCATTGGCGCTTGTTTGACAATTGAGAATCAAACGTTATTGTGAGGATCGGTTGTCTTTGCTGTTTCTATTCTTTATTTTCCTTTTTTTCAGTGCCTATTTTCTTCTTTTTCTCGACCAACCTCATTTTCTTTTTCTTTTTGGATCATGTCGAACTATCAATATAAACTACTTGGGGGAACTTCTCAAAGTCGAGTATTATGACACAAATCTACGCGTTGGACTCGTGTTCTTACTCCGGGAAATCTAAGGTGTTCAACGCATATTCGATTTTTCAAAAAAAATTGGCATCTCTATGACTAGCCTTTCTTCCCTTGGACCCAATATACTTTCCCAAGAACCCTTAAAGTGAAGATGAAATTTTTTTACGGTTGTAGAAAAGGGTAGAAATTAAGAGATTTTGCATTACTTATGAAAGAAAATACCAAAAATAAAGACAAAAATTAAAAATAACTAGAAAGCTAGTAAATACCCCCAAACTTAAACCAAACAATGTCCACAATGTTTTAGTAAAAGAATGAGAGGGTGGACTTACGGGGTACCTCACGGAGAAGGTTGGGGAAAGTGCAACATAGGGCATTGCATCATCTTTTGTACGTCTCCAAGAATGGTGCCTTGTCGAGCTTGCTCCTCTTTCATGCCTCTTCTCTCATTTTTCACATCCAATACCACTTATCTTGTTCTTTAGTAGATGTGCCTGTTTTGGCATATGAAGGATGGGAGGGCATAGTGGACTCATGTTGAATGGAAGTGTCGGCCTCTAGGGAAAAGAAGACATTTTCCTCTTCCTCTTCTTTGGAAGCTTCCCGAGAGTTGGAGGCGTTAGTATAAATCCAATTAATAACAATGTTAACCCTTACCTTTCTCAGATTTGGAAGATTAATTATTGCATTACCATTCAACAACAAGGAGTATGTGCTTCCATCATGATAAATCATACCTTAGTGGATTAGAGATTCCAAATCTACCTTGTTTTGCCTTGAACAAGTGCATCATTATCTTCAATGAAAGTGAGTCCACAATGCTCCGTAGTGAGGGTGATCATGGCGTCCACCTATATATCACCCGAAGTAGCTCTTGCAACATGATGAAAATGATAGGCCGCGAAGGCGGAAACAATGAGAAGATCATTATTTTGCATTGAGTACATGATATAGAGTTCCTTTTGTGTAGCAACACCAGTAGAATCACCGCGACCAAAGAGAGCGTATGCCAAATCCTTTTGAAGATATCAGAAAATAGGATTTTGAATAAGAGAAATTTTGGCGGAAGCGGCCGTATAGTCATCATGCCCTGTGATGGCGAATCAAAAGCTAGTAAAATCAAAACCTTGAGGGATATAACCGGGACCATGAACGGGAAGATGAATAATTTCCCCCAAATATTCAACATCGAGTTGTAAATCTTGAGTTATCAACCTAAATTATAGAGTGCCAATGTAGACTCTCACATTCTCCCTTGTCAACTTTCTTTGAAGCTTGAAGTCGAGGGAGCTCAAAACATCAATAGTGATGTGTTCATAACTCGTAGCATCCCTCGTCATGGAGTTCAACATGTAAATGTTGTTCAACAAACGATCGAATTCATTCATTAAACTAAGAGAAGTGAAAGTTTTTTTGCATAGATACCTTGTCGGAACAATCCTCATTTTCGCGAGAACGTTGTAGCGAGTCACTTGATCATCATTGTCAAAGACAATGCCATGAGGATTAGTTTCCCCTGTGCTTCTAGTAATGCCCCATTTATAATAATTTATTCGTCGTGTATTATTGGTGTATTGTTTACCTTGTTTAAGGTATGTGTTTTTAGATGTTTTGGTGTAGTATCCTAGTGGGACGGATAAACTTAAGATGTGGTTTGTAAAGGTGAGGTGTAGTAATAGTAATATTACCAATTAAACATTATTTTTTTTAATATTATTATTATGTTAATAATATAAGTATAATTAGTATTATTATTAATTAGTAAAACATTAAGGTGAGGGTATTAGGGTAATTCATCGTTAATCTGGAAATTAGAGGAGGTTTAGTCATAACTGTTTTTTGGAGAAGACAAGGGAGAGCTAGGAAGAGGAAAAACACTGCTAGGGCAATTTTCGCAGAGAAAATTCGTAGGACTTCTTCAAGGAATTGGGGTAAGGGGGAGAAAAGGATACATAATAGGTGATATTAACATGATGGGGTAGTGAGGGGTCCTTTCCTTTATAGGATTTTTGTGTATAATTGCTATTCTATAAATCTGATGCTTGGTGAAATTATTGTTGTGAATTCAATCTGATTTAATTAAATTCTTGTATGAAATATTTTGTTGTTATTCTGTATGTTGCATTGCCTATACAAATTTTTTATTTTTTCAGAAGGAGGTGACTAATCTAGATCTAGAAAACTGATAGGATTGGATTTAGTAACATTAGATGAAACAATAATATGGGTAAGAGTGTAAAAATGGTGTAGAAACCTTCTTAGGACTATTATAAAGTGTGAAAATGAGAACCATAGTGGACAGATTCAGAATGAAGAGGAAAACATGAGAATTTGCAAACATTCTATCCATACGCGTAATAGGTAGGCCATACATGTATGGCATGGTGTGAAAACTGGGCATTACGCGTAATGTTAGGGCAATACGCGTATGAAAATCATTTTGGCACGACCATCTGCCTATTTTCGTAGGATTCGCGTGAGAAAGCTTGGCAATACACGTATGAGAAGGAAATATGCGTATTGACGTGAGAGTGAGGGCAATACATGTAAGGATGTACGTATGGGAGGTGTATGGGATAAGTGGAGGCTGATCATTACACGTATGACCATGTGCAATATGCCTATGACCAGGCTTGTAGGGAAATATTTGGTGTTCTGCAATTTATGTCCCGATTTCACGTTCGATGTCGATTATATTAATCTGAGACATTAGTGTAGACCTTAGGACATAATTAATCAAGGATTGGTTATGAGAAATTAATTATCAATGAAACTTTGGTAAAGTTAACTAGACGATTAATTACTTAATTCGTGTGAGGAACTTTTGGTAATTGTGTAGAACTTATGTTGCATATGTGATTGGATGGATCGTGTAGATGTATAATGTGGTGTTTATACATGTTGTATGCATAGTCATTGTCATGCATACATTGAGGTTTTATTGGTGGGATGATTCATTGCCATATGGGCGTATGCGATTCATATATACTCCGTTGTGGAGAATGTTGGAGATAAATCATTGTCAGATGGGTATATGTGATTTATCCGGATTCTTTATGAATTAAGTTTGATTGAATGAACTAAGATGAGTTGGTACCACATGCATTGTGTCATTGTAGATTCACATTGCATAAATTTTGTTGAATCATGAATCATGTTGCTAATTGTTGTTGTGATATTGTTGTGTATGTTGATTATATGAGATACTATCCTTGAAATGTTTTATGCACCGTTAATTATTGAATACGTTTCTCACCCCTTTGTTGTTGTTGTTGTATCTCTGCTTCCTTGGAAGTACATATAATCCAGGTACTTGAGTGTGTATGGATTGCGTGTTTCCTGTTCGAGTCATAGGACTGCTCTGATACGTAACACGAAAGTTGAGGATTTTTGATGTTTTATTGGTTTTTATTATCTGTTATGTATCATATTTATTTTGTTGAAAACTTTATAAACTAAGAATTATTGAAGATTATTGTTGATGTTGACATTTTACCATGAGTTGAAATATTCATATTTTTCCGATGTTTCTAATGAGACGTTTTGTTGTTAATATTGTTGATGTGGCATTCTACTTTGTAAGTTCTATATATTTAGGTTGGCATTAATTTTTTAAAACAAATATAGCAGCAATGTAATATGTACATGATCTTTGCAAAATAAATAGTACATTCAGAAATGAGTCCTTTTGTGCGCTCAAACATGTTGTGTTGAAGTGTTTCAACATCTGGATCAACATGTCGAAAAAGATGTCAAGACAGTTCATTCGGCATCATGGACTACTGAAGATGGATTGAAGATTTTGTTATGTTTCAACAAAAACATAATATTTAGAAGATTTAAATCAATCCAAGTGGCACTGTTTTAAAAGATCTTGAAGACTCAAATTTACATTGAAGACAAAAATAAAATATTGAAAAATATAGAGTTTCTATATTTAGAGATATTTTAAGGAGTTGTTGATTTGAAGATCTTTTTAATTTGTAGCAAATTGTTCTGCATTATTGTAGCAGATGTTATGCTGTATTTCTTAGGCCCAAATACAGTTGGGAATAGGTTATACAAAGAAACCTTGTAACCTAGGTTCAACCAAACAACTGAAGATGTAAAGATCATATCATTAGGGTTGTGTTCTTGTGGAAGCCGTGCCCAATAAGGTTTAAAGTTGTGGATGTTTTGTTTGTAAACCTCAAAGCTTCTAAGTAAGAGGTGTATTATTCTTGTAGGAAGCTTTTAAGTAACTATTAGATGTTGTCATGGAAGTGTGACTTCTAGTTTGAATTGTTGGTGAGGTAAAGAGCTGTCAATATCAGCAACTGAATGTTGGGACTGTGAGACATCACTGAGGTGATTGGAAGTGAGGATGATTTTCTCATATTTAGGAGTTCTTAAGTAGAAGTTACATTGGTAGTGATTAAGTGAGAAGACTGTAAACTGTAGGTGTTTGCTGAGAAGTCTTCGAATTGATACTACATAGTGGATTTCCTTCCTAGCTTGGTAGCCCCCATAGTAGATAAGTTTGCATTGAACTAGGTTAATAATTTGAATGTGTTCTTTAAGGCTTTTCTGGTTTATATTTTATGCAGTATGTATGCTGAATGTCATATCAGATGTCTAAACATCCTGAAAAATGTTTGAATTTGATATATCAGAATTTTAAAATACTGTTGTTTGTACGTTACCATGTTTATATATAACAGATAATATGTCTCAACATCATATTCGACATTTGAGTCTGTCATACCAGGTGTCGCTCCCAAAGATTTGCATCCCGGTACAAGCGCGAACGGTCGGCGAAAAGGAGAAAATGAAAATGAATTGAATAGAGTCGCCAGCTAGGCATTTTTATCCCGAAGGAAAGGTAATGCTGCATAAACCTAGAAAAGGATGGATAAGACGGTTGCGAACCAGAGAAACTGAGAAAGAGGGTTGGTTACAACATGGGAAGGTATTAGCACCCAGATTGTCCTTCGTAGTCAACGGGATCCATGCTTACAAGATTGTGTTTAAAGGGGTAAGGGTATGTGCTATCTGTGTGCAAAATCTAAAGAATGAATGTACAAGTGTTAGTGCAAAAGGGTGAATTGCTCAGGAACTGAGGCTTAGAAGGAATGCTGAAAGGAGGGGGAAGACACAAATACTTTTGTTCGATAACTGTTAAGTTATGCCTACGCATGCTCTCGTGCAATGAGGAAGTCAGAACACCGTAGTTTGACTCAAAGAGACTGGAAATGAATTGACTGTAAACTGCCTGCTTGTCTATGCTCAAGTGTATGACTCGTCTGGCTCGAGTGCTAATTGTCTTGCATTAGACGGAAGAAGCAAGTTCTCGTTTGTGAACGAGTGTGATGAGAAAAGAATCCTGAAGGAGACGATTATTGTTTGTTTTTGTGTTTTCAGTCTTGTTATTGTTTTTGGTGTTTTGCATAAGTAAATGAGCTTAAGCCTAAATCAAGGGTTGTAAACTCATTATATCCTCCCTGATTAGGGATAATGAGCATACCTAAGTATGAGATAAGCATCTCAAATTAATTACCATGATGATGTAGGATTAGGACCATTAACTTACTTGTGATTAATTAGATGTTTTTGGGTTTTTGTTTAGTGTTAAGTAATGAGTTTAATCTCTAATCACAGATTAGTGAACTCATTACACAAACCTAATAGAAGGATGATAGATGAGAACACTTAAGCTAAGGAAGATACCTCAACTTAATCCATGGTTAGGGATTAAATTCATTATATAACGAGCCTTTATTAAGTGTATTTTAATTAAGGGATGAGATTAAGAAATGTATTTTAAGTTTGTAAAACAACTTGAGGGGGACTTGTCCACTAAACACTAGGGTTAGTCCCTCTTAACCATAAGGAAGAGATAGAACCCTAATGTAAGGCCCAAGTTACAAGATAAAGTCTTAGTGATTATTAATGTGATTTTATTAAGATGTTTAAGCAAATTAAAGGTTTAACACTTAGGATTAAAGTTATACACTCCATCCTAAGAGAAGGATGCAGGCATAACCCTAATTCAAAGTCCTAAAACTTTAAGAGTTTAGTCTCTGATTATTGAGATGAGAAGAGAGAATCAAGGAGACTCAAAGGTAAAATTCTAAGGAGGACTATACAAAACCCTAAAAGTTATCATGCTTGGATATCCTATGGTTTTTTAGGCTTAAAAGGAAAGAATCTTCAAGGCCACCAATGGAAGAAGCAGATGAAAAGAGAAGGAGAAAGAAGAACAAGTTACTTACTTCTTAAAGAAGATAAGTAACTTGAAAGAAAGAAAGTAAGAAGGATGGAACATAAGTGAACAAGATTCACTTCAAAGACATGTAAGAATGAATATGAATGAGATAAGAAGAGGTGGGAAGTGTAGGCAAATCCACTTCCCAATTAACCTACCAAAGGTACCTGAAATGTTAGTATGAATGCATAAGACATAAAGCATAAAGAAATTGAAATTCTGGGATCAGATATGTGATGTCGAACCAAATGTTTAGACACTTGAAATCCTAAACAAAAATTAATGAGCTAGTAATTTAAATAACACAGGAAATTGTTAACCCAGTTCAGTGTATCTCCACACTTACATCTGGGGGCTACCAAGCCAGGAAGGAAATCCAATATAAGTAATATTAATTATGGAGTTAAACCAATCCGTTTAATCCTTCACTTAATATCTACCCAAGGCAATTTCTACCTAAGACTCTACTTAGGTATGAGTTCCTACTCACTCCCCCTCAATCACACAGTGATCTTTACAATGATTAATAAATTTGAAGTCACACTTCATACACACCAGCTTGATCTTACTTAATAGTTTCAATCAAGACACAATTCACTTTTTGCTTAAAAGCTCATAAAGTGACTAACAATTAAAACCTGCTAGCTTCACTAACACCCTTGATAGTCTTCTAAAATTCGTGATCTTTTCTTGAGTGTTTCAGTTCTTTAAATAGATGCTTGGTTTGTGGGCTTTTTGCAAATTATCCAGACTTTGATAAATCCCACAATCATCTCCTTGAATTAAGGTGAGTTAGTTTGTTATCTCCTTGAATCAAGGTGAGTTAGTTTTTCTGTTTCCTTTACACTGGAATCAGATAACTAAGCTTCCTAAAGATGCGCCTTGGAGTCCTTATCCATTTACAATTAATTCCAGATATTTTCTCCTGAATTTAATCACTTCTGTTACGCATCATTTAAGTCAGATAGCAGGTTTGCGATGTCACAACATCTAGTGTGACATCCTGATGTCCTGAACTAAGTTCATAATTTTTACTTTGTTTGTCAATGTCACAACATCTGGTGCGACATCCTGATGTCCTGAACTCAGTTCATAACTTCTTGTTTGTCAAAAATTCTGCCAATTTCTAGCATCTACAAACTCCCCCTTTGGCTAATTTTTGGCTAACATATTCTTCTGATTTTGTCAGAGAGCAGTGGAGTTCCTTTCTGTTGGATCATGTGAGAGCTAATAATTTGCTCCCCCTCAAACCTGTATGTATACTGCTATGACTTGGCCCAACAGACTTTGATATACCAATCAAATTCAACTTAGTTCAGAAGACAGAAATTAACATCAACATTGTTCATCAAACAGACATTAACAATATCAGCATTGTTCATCAAACAGACATTAACAGCAGCAGCATTGTTCAATACACTTCTCCCCCTTGTTAGACAGAAATTTGGGGCCAAACATTACAGAAACAGAAAAAAAACATTCAGAAATACAAAACAGAACAGACAATACATTTTTCCACCACAAACAGCTTCACTCAGACTCAGTATACTTTGTATCTTCTGTATCCTCAGACTCAGCATCAGATCCATCAACATTCCCAGCAACCTCTTCCAGCTCCAGTCTTTGAATTATGTTCTCAAGCTTCTTCTTCCTTTCATCAAGCTCTTTGCAGGTTGTCCTGAGCTCTGCAATCAGGGCTGCCTTTGATATAGGTGTCTTGACAACAGATGTCCCAGCAGATGTCCCACCTGGTGCTTCAACATCTGCAGCATGATGACCTAGAAACAGCTTATAATGAAAAGACAGTGGACTCTCCCTTTTACAGACAGAATCCTTGTCAGTAAGGATGCCTGGATATTGATTGAGAATTACTCCACAAAGCAGTGATGGGAAGGCTATTGGAAGCTTGATGGCTGAGGTTCCTGCATGCTTGAGAGTCTGGTCAAAGATATATGCCCCATAATCCAACTTGGTTTGGGTGCCTACAGCACAGATAAACCTCCCAAGCCCAGTAGCTATAGATGAGGTGTGGTTGGTTGGGACCCAATTGACTGTTCCAATCCTGTGCAGCATGGCATACTTCCTGGTTAACAAGCTGACAGAGAGTTTGCCTTTGACTGGCCATGACTTGACCTGGTTGGCTGTGAATATTTTGCAGACTTGATTGTCAGTCTTGCCAAGCTCATTTGGCCCATCTAATTCTCTCCCCAGGTACTGATTTATCACCCTAGGAGAAAAATCTACACATCTTCCCCTTACATATACTTTCCTGAAATCCTCAGATTTCCCATCAGCACACCCTTCTTGTAGGTTAACTATAAACTCTTTTACCAGCAGTTCATAACAAGGAGAAAACTCAGAAACAGTCTTGAATAGACCAACATTGGAGATTAAATCAATTACCTCAGTGCATTCCAAGGCATTGCTTCTCAGCTCTCGTTCCTGAGCCACCCTTCTTTGATAGACATATTTCCACTTGCTTACACTGGAGACATGGTGGAAGGACACATTGTCCAGGGGTGCTTCAGGGACAGCAGTGGCAGTCCTAGGAGGTGTTGGTCTCTTTCTGGGTTGGGATGTTGGGACATCCTCCTCAACATCAGAGTCAGATGGAGTTGTGGCCTTCCTCTTCTGAGTACTGACCTTACTTCATTGCTTTGTAGGTCCAAAAATAGTTTTGACCTTGTCCTTCTTGGGAGTTGACTGTTTCTTCTCAGGAGTTGCATGAGCAGCTGGCTTCTTATCCTTCCTAGCCCTAAGCCTCTTGGCTATGCTAGGATTAACATATGCTATGATCTCTGTGTCAGAGTCATCATCCAGGTTTTCAACTGGTGGAGGTTGGGAAGCCTCATTCTCAGCAGCTTGATCAACAAGAGCTTGATCATCAGTAGCTTTATCATCAGTAGCTTGATCATTATCATTTGGGGCTTTGTCTTGGCCCTCAGTTGTTTCAACATTGCATGGGACATCCTGTGGAGCAGGTATGTCCTCTTCAGCTTGGTTGCTTGGGTCATCTTGAGGAGCAGGCATACTGTTCAGGGGAACTGACACCCCAGGCACAACCCTTTGTTCTGACAGGATCCTGTTTACAAGCTGTTTGATTGATGCATCCACGTAAGCAGAAGCTTTAGGAGTACTGGAAGATGAAGGGGTTCCCTTACTTTTGCTGAAGACTGGCTCCTTGGGTCTTCTTGCATGGGGAGTCATGGGCTTTTAAGCAATGGGAATGCTTCCTCTGATCACATTTATAGGTGTAGCATCCATTGGTACTACAAATATTGGAGTTGCGTTCACTACATCTTCTTGACTGAGACCCTCATCAATGGAGTTAGGGTTCTGATGTTGAGACATTTTTTCGATTGTAGTGGAAATGTGTAAAGGTTTGATAGATTTTGATGAGTTTAGAGATTCAGCTGTAGCATGCAAAACGTTTAGTGGTGCTAATGAGAATGTGAGAAGCTGAGAGCACGTTTGTACATAAATAGAATCCGTTGCTATTGGAATTTTTAAGATTGGAATACAAACAGTTATTGGCCAGACTGGTGCTGCCATCTAGTGATCATACCACACGATGTCATGAGACATGTTGGCACTTCTCCATAATTGCTATATGTCACATATGCAGATTCCCAATTTACCCCTTAGGTTTTCAAATTGGGTAGCATCCAAAGCCTTAGTAAATATGTCAGCTAATTGCAGCTCTGTGGCTACATGTTCTAATGTGATCACCTTCTCTTCCACAAGGTCTCTAATGAAATGATGTCTGATATCTATGTGCTTAGTCCTACTGTGTTGGATAGGATTTTTGGAGATATTAATAGCACTTAAATTGTCACAGTACAATGTCATGACATCTTGTGGGACATTGTATTCTGTGAGCATTTGTTTCATCCATACCAGCTGTGAACAACTGCTACCAGCTGCAATATATTCAGCTTCAGCAGTGGATAAGGACACACAATTTTGTTTCTTACTGAACCAAGAAATTAAATTGTTCCCTAGAAAGAAGCATCCTCCTGATGTACTCTTTCTATCATCAGCACTTCCAGCCCAGTCAGCATCACAAAATCCAGTGAGGATTGGTTCACAACCATGAGAGTACATTATGCCATAGTCACAAGTACCATTTACATATTTCAAGATCCTCTTAACCTGGTTTAGATGGCTCACTTTTGGTTCAGCTTGATACCTTGCACACACACCCACTGCAAAAGCTATATCTGGTGTGCTAGCTGTAAGATATAGTAGACTTCCAATCATGCTTCTGTACAAGCTTTGGTCCACACTCTCACCTTTGTCATCCTTTGTCAGTTTTAAATGAGTGGGAGCAGGTGTTCTCTTGTGACTTGCATTGTCCATCCCAAACTTCTTGACAGTGTTCTTTGCATACTTGCTTTGGGATATGAACATGGAGTCCTCCATCTGTTTGATTTGCAGTCCAAGGAAGTAGGTTAGTTCTCCCACTAAGCTCATTTCAAACTCAGACTCCATTTGAGTAAAAAAATGTTTAACCATCCTGTCTGACATCCCACCAAACACTATGTCTTCCATATATATTTGAGCAATCATAACCTTTCCCTCTTCATCCTTTACAAATAGGGTTTTGTTTATTCCTCCTTTCCTGTATCCATGTTTAATGAGAAAGGTGGTCAGTATTTCATACCATGCTCTGGGAGCTTGCTTTAGACCATACAGAGCCTTCCTCAGCTTATATACATGATCTGGACAGCTTGGATCTACAAATCCCTTTGGTTGATCCACATATACTTCCTCATTAAGGTACCCATTTAGGAAGGCACTTTTAACATCCATCTGAAATAGTTTGAACTTTAAGATGCAAGCAATTCCTAGGAGTAGTCTGATGGATTCAAGTCTTGCTACTGGTGCAAAAGTTTCATCAAAATCTACCCCCTCAATTTGTGTATATCCTTGAGACACAAGCCTAGCCTTGTTTTTTGTAACTACTCCCTGCTCATTAGACTTGTTTTTGTACACCCACTTAGTGCCAATCACATTAATGTCATCAGGCCTAGGAACAAGATCCCATACTTCATTCCTTGTAAACTGGCCTAATTCTTCTTGCATAGCAGAGATCCAGTACTCATCATTCAGAGCTTCCTTGATGTTCTTAGGTTCTATCTTTGAAACAAAGCAGGAGCCTGAGATCACCTCTCTTGATCTAGTGATGACACCACTGTTGGGATCACCAATTATCAGTTCTTTAGGATGATCTTTCTGGATTCTGATGGAGGGAGGTTTGTTGGATTGCTCTGACCTTGCCTCAGTTAAAGTGAAGTTAAGATTATCACTTTCTATTTCAACTTCAGTTTGATTGTCAGCAGATGTTCCAACATCATCAGCAACATCTGTCTTTGCATAGGCAACATCAATAATCACATTTATTGACTCCATTATAACCTTGGTTCTGGAGTTAAATACTCTGTAAGCTCTGCTATTTATGGAGTATCCAAGAAATATCCCTTCATCACTTTTAGGGTCCATCTTCCTTCTTTGATCCCTATCAGACAAAATGTAGCACTTACTTCCAAATACATGAATGTACTTGACTGTAGGTTTTCTACCCTTCCAGACTTCATAGATGGTGGATAGAGTTCCCTTTCTTAGTGTGACTCTATTGTGGATGTAGCATGCTGTGTTCATAGCTTCAGCCCAAAAATACAGGGGTAACTTCTTGGCATGAATCATGGCTCTAGCTGACTCCTGAATAGTTCTGTTTTTCCTTTCAACAATCCCATTCTATTGAGGGGTGATGGGAGAAGAATACTCATGGTTGATCCCTTCTGAAGAACAGAAGTCTGAGAATTTTTTATTCTCAAACTCCTTTCCATGATCACTTCTTATTCTGACCACACAGCTTGCTTTTTCTCTTTGGATCCTGTGGCACAGATCTTTAAATACCTCAAACACATCTGACTTTTCTTTGATGAAGCTTATCCATGTATATCTTGAGAAGTCATCAACAACCACATAGGCATATCTTTTTCCACCAAGACTCTCTACCTGCATTGGTCCCATAAGGTCCATGTGCAATAATTCCCAGACTTTGGAAGTTGTCAGATGTTGAAGCTTTGGGTGTGACATCTTGGTTTGCTTACCTATTTGACACTCACCACACACTTTACTTTCATCAATCTTAAGTCTTGGGATCCCTCTTACAGCCTCTATAGATATGATCTTCTTTATTCCTCTGAGATGGAGATGACCCAGTCTTTTATGCCACATATTCACTTCTTCTTCTTTGGCTATGGAACAAGTAGATGTGAGGCTGAAATCTTGGGGTTCCCACATATAGCAGTTATCTTTTGATCTGGCTCCTCTCATGACCACTTTCTGTTCTTTATCAGAAACTATGCAATCAGATTTGGTGAAGTTGACACTGTAACCTTGGTCACATAACTGACTTATCCTGATCAAGTTAGCAATTAATCCTTTTACCAACAACACATCATCTAGACTTGGTACACCTGAGCAGTCCAGGGTCCCAACTCCCTTGATTTCCCCCTTTGCTCCATCTCCAAAGGTTACATAGCTGGATGAGTGTGACTTTAAGTCTACCAGCAGATTCTTCAGTCCAGTCATGTGCCTTGAGCAGCCACTGTCAAAATACCAGTCTTCCTTAGCAGATACTCTGATAGATGTGTGTGCTATATAGGCAACAACCTGCTTGGACCATTTGTGCATGTTGTGAGGTTTCCTTTGATGCATCTTCCCTGGGTAGTGTCCATCTCTAGAGATCCAAGATTGCCTGGTGAACTTGTTCTTAGGCATGTACTGGTAGCTTTGATAAGTATAAATACTAGCTTTAGGTATCCAAATTTTCTTGGTGACCTCTGTCTTCTGATTAGGAAGGTGCTGGGAACTCTGATTGGGGTATCCATGCAGTTTGTAGCAAAAAGGTTTGATGTGACCAAACCTTCCACAATGATGGCATCTCCATCTTTGATATTTCTTTTTCATCATGTTTTTGTCATGATGTTGAGACATCTGCTTGAACATCTTGTTTGACTTCATGGGATTTGGAGTTGTTTGGCTGGTGCTAGCCTCAGAGTTTTGAGCTTTATTAAATCCAAGTCCAGTCCTATCCCCTGAGTGCTTATTGTTGTTGAGAATGGCATCCAGTGTGTTTGAGCCACTGTTCAGCATTCTGACAGATTTGAACATATGCTCCATTTTGGAGTTGAGTAGGCTGACTTCATGCTTCAAAGTGTCAATGATCTCTAGATGACTTGCCTTTTCAGCCTTTAATTCCTCAATCTGCTTCTTCTGCTGTTTACTTTCCATGCATACTTCAGTGCTTCTTTCACACAGCATCCTGTAAGATGTTTCAAGCTCTTCAAATGTCAGATCCTCATCACTGGATCCCCCTTCAGTTTCACATACTCCAGCTAGAGCAGTGATGTGCTTTGCAGACTCTTCTTCTGACTCACTACCTGAGTCTTCATCTGACCAGGACACAGAAAGACCTTTCTTTTACTTCTTTAGATAGGTTGGGCATTCACTTCTAATGTGACCATAACCTTCACATCCATGACATTGGATCCCTTTTCCTTGGTTAGTCTTCTCATCATAGTTTGACCTTCTATTAGAGTCATAAGATCTTTTATTCTCAGAGGTTGAGTTTCTTCCACTTGGTCTGGGCCTGTTGTCCATTCTTTTGAGAATTTTACTAAATTGTCTTCCAAGCATAGCAATTGAATCTGATAAGTTGTCCTCAGAGCCTGCTTCATGACTTTCTTCTTCCTTCTCAGTGTTTGAGACCAGGGCTATGCTTTTGTTTTTCTTCACAATTGTATCATTCATTCCCATCTCAAAGGTTTGAAGGGAACCAATGAGCTCCTCAATTTTCATTGTGCAGATGTCATGAGCTTCTTCTATGGCAGCGACCTTCATGTCAAACCTCTTGGGCAGTGATCTGAGAATCTTCCTTACCAACTTTTCATCACTCATCTTCTCTCCCAAGGCACCAGAAGTATTAGCAATCTCCAGGATGTTCATGTAAAACTCATGAATAGTCTCATCTTCCTTCATTCTCAAGTTCTCAAACTTGGTGGTGAGAAGTTGAAGTCTTGACATCTTCACTTTTGATGTTCCTTCATGAGTAGTTTTGAGGGTGTCCCAAACATCCTTGGCTAGCTCACAGTGATGCACAAGCCTAAATATTTTCCTGTCAATGCCATTGAACAAGGCATTTAAGGCTTTGGAATTTCCAAGTGCTGACTCTTCTTCCTCCTTGCTCCACTCTTCTTCAGGCTTCATCACTTTTGCCCCATCCTTATTGTCTTTGACAGGGTGCTCCCATCCTTTGTTAACTGCTTTCCAAGCCCTGCTATCAAGAGATTTCAAGAATGCTACCATTCTTGGCTTCCAGTAATCATAGTTGGATCCATCCAAAATAGGTGGTCGATTCACAGATCCTACATCTCTGTCCATGTTCCCAAAATTTGCAGTCCCTAGATCTCACCCAGTTATACAGGCAGGGTGCCTGCTCTGATGCCAATTGAAATTCTGGGATCAGATATGTGATGTCGAACCAGATGTTTAGACACTTGAAATCCTAAACAAAAATTAATGAGCTAGTAAATTAAATAACACAGGAAATTGTTAACCCAGTTCAGTGTATCTCCACACTTACATCTGGGGGCTACCAAGCCAGGAAGGAAATCCAATATAAGTAATATTAATTATGGAGTTAAACCAATCAGTTGAATCCTTCACTTAATATCTACCCAAGGCAATTTCTACCTAAGACTCTACTTAGGTATGAGTTCCTACTCACTCCCCCTCAATCACACAGTGATCTTTACAATGATTAATAAATTTGAAGTCACACTTCATACACACCAGCTTGATCTTACTTAATAGTTTCAATCAAGACACAATTCACTTTTTGCTTAAAAGCTCATAAAGTGACTAACATTTAAAACCTGCTAGCTTCACTAACACCCTTGACAGTCTTCTAAAATTCGTGATCTTTTCTTGAGTGTTTCATTTCCTTAAATAGATGCTTGGTTTGTGGGCTTTTTGCAAATTATCCAGACTTTGATAAATCCCGCAGTCATCTCCTTGAATTAAGGTGAGTTAGTTTGTTATCTCCTTGAATCAAGGTGATTTAGTTTTTCTGTTTCCTTTACACTGGAATCAGATAACTAAGCTTACTAAAGATGCGCCTTGGAGTCCTTATCCTTTTACAATTAATTCCAGATATTTTCTCCTGAATTTAATCACTTCTGTTACGCATCATTTAAGTCAGATAGCAGGTTTGCGATGTCACAACATCTGGTGTGACATCTTGATGTCCTGAACTAAGTTCATAATTTTTACTTTGTTTGTCAATGTCACAACATCTGGTGCGACATCCTGATGTCCTGAACTCAGTTCATAACTTCTTGTTTGTCAAAAATTCTGCCAATTTGTAGCATCTATAGAAATGAATTAAAATGAGAGCAAAGACCAAAGTAAGGAGTGAATGTTCAATGCAAATGGCATGTGAGATGATGCAAAGTCATACAATATGCATATGAATGATCATACAAAGATGAGATGCAAAGGAAGCATGCTTAGAAGCTTGAAAACACATGAATGTTTATGAAATGTAATGGATGCAAGGCATAGCAAATGAATGAAGAAATGATCAAGCAATGTTCAAGCATATCTTAAGATGTCTAAGATATCATACAAATGCATGAAATGTCATGGCAAGTTCACATGATGATGATATGCAAAGATGAATGCAAATGAACATGAGAAATTAGGGTTTCATGAATGTATGAGATGAAAATGACCAAAACAGAAGCATACAACATGATAAAAAATTGAAATCAAGCTCAATTAAACCCTAAACCTATACAAGATCACACCCCAAAGGATAAAGTCAGAAGCTAATCCTATTGAAAGTTATCAATTTCCTAAGTTTGCTAGGGTTTTTGGATGATTCTTAAGGGAAAATGCAAATCAAATTGAAAATGCATATAAATTCATGAGAAAAATAACCTAGAAACTACATGCAATATATGATACAATGCAAATAGAATTAAGTTCAAAATCTTCATGGTTAGGCAAGAATGAATTTTTCAAATTAGGGTTAAAAAATATGATTTTTAAAGAACCCTAATTCAAAGAAAATTGTGAAATTATGATCAAACCTAAAAAGACATTTGTATGAAGAGTTTGAAAATGTTTCTAAATGTATTGGAATGGTTCATGATTTTTTTGGTGATTTTTAGAAAACTAAATGTATTTTTAATTAATTAAAATCCATTAATTAATTAAAAATAACATTTAAATATTTTAAAAATACTTTTTAAATGCAAAAAAGAAAATAAAATTCATTTTTGGGTTGAGAAAAATATTTGGATCAGAAATACAAAAGGAAATATTTTTGTGATGTTTTTAGCTATTTTAAATAAATTATGCAAAATAAATAAAATAAAATAAAATAAAAATGGATTAAATGGGAAGTCAACTAATCCAGTGGTCTAGATTTGAATAAAAAGAGAGGGAATTGACTGACGCGCGTTTGTGTGGCTAGGATTCAATCTGGAATTTTTAAAATTAAACCTAATTAATTAAACTAATTAATCTGATTAGGGTTTTAATGAACACATCCAGACCCTCCATCCACGCACGGAAACCTAATCAAACGGCACATATTTAAACTGACCCTTAAACCATAATTAAGACCCCTAAGCATTTTCAGGTGACCGGAGCTAGCTCCGGTCATTTTCTTCCGCAACCCATTCACCCTAACTTCTTCCCTAGGCTAAGTCAAACCCTCTAAAGCTCCAAAAATGATCCCCTAACATCCCTAAACATGAATCCAGCATCAAATAACATTTATCACTCAAGAAAATCATGATTCAAAGCAAAACGAAAAAATAATCAAAACTTTCAGAAGTTCAATACATGCTTGATTCTTAACCATTTTCAAAAGTAAACATATCAGGATGATCAGTGAATCATGTAGAAGCATTTAAGAACTTAAAATAAGAGTTCTGGAAAAATTGTTCTTCATGGTTACTTGGGATGAAGCTTTCAATTCCTGAGCTTTTTGGCCTCTTTCTTGGTTCAAATCACCCCCAATGAGCTCCCTGGTGATGATGAGGAGCTTAGAGCAAGCTTGCGATGGCTATTTTGAAGTGTATGGTTCTGGTTTTGCAGAAATTGTGTTTTGGTTTAGGGCGCTTTCAGGCCATGGGAGTGGGTGCTTTGTGATCTATGGATGATTTTAAGTTGATTGGTGGAAAAATATTTGACGTTTGAGGTTTGTGCAGTGAGATTCGAAGAGAGGAAGTTCTATGGTGATTTTTGGGATTCTGAGTTATGGGATGTTTCAGGCTCCAAGATGTTATGAAATGAGGTCCATGAGGCATGTATGTGAAGTCTTGATTGGTCATAAGAGTGGTTGTGGCTCTTGATTGGTATGGGAGGTTTTGCAAAAAATTCAAATTTGTGTACTTGGAGGTATGGGCCATGGCAGAGCTGGCTTTTTGGGGTGTCTGGCCTCAGAAAGATTCATGGAGATCCATATAATTGGTTTGATGCAGCTGGCCCAAGTGGATGGAAGGATCCAAGGCATTTTGCAACTTTCCCTCTTTGAACTTTCTTGAGAAATTTGGCCATGAAAACTTGTGATGTAAGGCTCAATTCTGGTCTAGGCAAGGTGTATGTACATATTATGTCACATTTGGGCACATTAGAAGTCATTTGAGTGCTTGGAAACCAAAAATGCGCATTTGCCTCTTTGACATGAAACTTGAAATTTATGTGATTTTTTCCAACTTTGAAAGGCCATATCTTGAGTTCTAGGATGAATCAAGACATGTTCTTGTACTTTTTGAAAAGGGAAAGACCTAATCTACAACTTTCATGTCCAAGAATTATTCATTTGAAGCATTTTTGGTCATGAAAAAGGAGGTTGAAAATCTTTCCCAAAATGGAAAGTTTCCATTACAAGTCATTTCCAAAAATGGCAAGTTTGCATTTGGCTGAAAATTCTTCAACTTTATGAACTTCCAACCATTTATAAGATCAAATAAAGATCATAGAACCTCAATTTGATGAAAATGATCCTTTGGTTCCATTGTTGGGGGCCTCAGATGCCCTGATTTTGACTTAACTTGCTCAAGAAGTTACCCAATGATCAGATGACTTCCACAATGAATTTCCTCATCAAACTTGGTACATATGATTCTTATAACATATTAAGAACATTGGAAACAAGAATTACCAAAGAATTTGGAGTTAAGGCCTCTAAATCCAAAACCCTAATTTTGGTCATATGTGTAGGAAAACCCTAGCTCTGCTTCCATGCCTTTGCCAATCTTTGTGATTTCTTGACTTTCATGAACTTTGGGGAGCATAATATGATCATAGAACACACATGGAACCTCTTGGAAAGCTTCAAAACCATTGGGATGTCTCAGATTGATTCTTGGATTGCTCAGATCACAAACCCTAGATGCAAATGAAATAAAACTATGCAGATAAAACAAATATGCAATATGAGATGTAATGCTTATGTTAAAACAAAAATGAAAGATCACAAGCCATGGTGTGAGAAAGAGTTAGGGAAAATTTGGGGTGTTTACAGCTGCTCCTATTCAAGCATGAGTTAGCTGTGCAGGATGTAAGCGCCTGGCTTATCAGACAAACAAGATAACTTGTGGTTGAATACCAAAGACAGTTTGAAATTTGCACTCGCTGGGGAGAAGAAGAAAAGGGATATAAATTGTAAAAGGTAGTATAGTATGATTATCAAATGGAAGTGATGGAGGATGACCATCGAGCAGAGGACGACTGCTGGGGGTAAAACGGTAAGCAAAGCAATGACGGGGACGGCCGACAAGCTGGGGAAATGAAGAAATCGCGACGGGGACGACCATCGGGTAAGCATTATGAAGGACGATCATCAAGAGGTGAAGGACGATCACCTAGCAGGGTACGGCTACTCTTGGGGAATATCACGACATAGGACAAATGTCGGATAACAAAAACAACGATGGGGACGACAATCAGATAAATGATGAGGGAAGGTCATCAAGAGGTGAAGGACGATCACCTAGTAGGGGACGGCTGCTAAAAATATCATGACATAGGACGAATGCCGAATAGAAGATTCCAATAATGGAGATTCCACTGGGGAAAGGACGAGGGACGGTCATCCAAAGGTGAAGTACGATCACCTGGCAGGGGACGGCTACCGAAAGTATCACGACATAGGACCAATGTCGGATAGAAAGTTGTTTTGTTGGTGACTTACTGGGGAATGGTAAACATGGACGAGTGCTTACGCCTTCAAGGTAAAAGATATAAGTGTTTGACAATGTGTATAGATTAAAGATGCGGACGAGCATCCTTAGAACCACGATACGGACAAGTATCGGTAGAAACAAATGCTGCACGTGTTTAAGGGCGATGATACGGACGAGTACCAATCGATTAAGCAAGGAACACAGACGAGTGTTGGATCTGCTAAGAGGTGATATATACAAAATATGGACGAGTATCGAAGACTTCTGCATAAGTATGTATAAGTATGATCTGTTGGTGAAGTATGTGCAAGACACGGACGAGTGTCGAAAGATTTGGGCAAGGGACACGGACGAGTGTTTGACTTGCTGGGGAAGTACGACATGGACGAGTGTCAAAAGGAATATGTATAAGTTATGAGCAAATATATGTATTTGAGAGCGCAAGAAGGTATTATGGTGACCTGCGGGGGATAGTGTCGCTCCCGACAAATGAAACAGGGTTCATATGAAGGTACAGACGCGAACGGTCGGCGAAGGGAACAGTGAGAACACACAGCCGTGAACTCACTGGAGAATGAATAGAGTCGCCAGCTAGGCATTTTTATCCCGGAGGAAAGGCAATGCTGCATAGGCCTAGAAAGAGATGGATAAGACGGTTTGCGAACCAGAGAGACTGAGAAAGGGGGTTGGTTACAACCTGGGAAGGTATTAGCACCCAGATTGTCCGTCGTACTCGACGGGATCCACGCTTAAAAGATTTGTGTTTTAAAGGGGTAGTGTCAGTGCAATCTGTGTATAAAATAGCTGGAAAAGAATGTACAGGTGTCAGTGTAAAGTGTATAAGTGATGTGAAGGTGTCAGTGTAAGAACAGAGTGAAATGCTCAAGATCATGAGGCTTAAAGAATAAGGCTGGAAAGAGGGGGAATACACAGAGACTTTTTGTTCGATAACTGTTAAGTTATGCCTACGTATCCTCTCGTGCAATGAGGAAGTCAGAACACCGTAGTTCGACCCAAAGAGACTGAAACATGAATTGACTTGTGAACTGCTTGCTTGTCTATGCTCAAGTGTATGACCTGTCTGGCTCAGGTGCAAACTGTCTTGCATTAGACGGAAGAAGCGAGTTCTCGTTTCTGAGTGAAGGTGATAAGAAAAGAATCCCGAAGGAGACGATTATTGTTTGATTTTGTGTTTTCAGTCTTTTATTGTTTTTTGAAGTTTGTCATAAGAAAATGAGCTTAAGTCTAAACTAATGGGTTAGTAAACTCATCACATCTTCCCTCTGATTAGGGGTAATGAGAATACCTTAAGTGTGAAGTCAGATTCTCACACTTAATCACCCTTCTGATGTAGGATTAAGATCATTAACCTACTTGTGATTATTTAGATGTTTTTGTGATTTTTGTTTAGTGTTGAGTAATGAGGTTAAGCCATAATCAAGGATTAAACAGACTCATTACACCATCCTAAAAGAAGGATAATAGATGAGAATGTTTAAGCTGAGGAAGACTCCTCAACTTAATCCATGATTAGGGATTAAACCCATGACAAAACAAACCTTTATTAAGTGGATTTTAGATTAATGGTATGATGATGAAGTGAATTTTATGGTTTGTAAGACAACTTGAGGGGGACTTGTCCATTAACACTAGGGTTAGTCCTTCTTAACCACTTAAGGAAGAATTAGAACCCTAATGCAAGGCCCAAGTTACAAGTGATGTCTTGATGATTATTAGATGAATTGATTAAGAGATTTAAACACCTTAAGGGTTTAATACTTAGGATTAAAGTTATACACTCCATCCTAAGAGAAGGATGCAGGCATAAGCTCAATCACAAAGTCTTAAAGCCTTTAGGGTTTAGTCCCTGATTATGAGGTGAGAAGAGAGGACTCAAAGAGAGACACAAAGGTAAAACTATGGGGGGAACTAATCAAAACCCTAATTCATTGTCATGCTTGGATGATCCTAAGGTTTGTGAGGTTTTCAAGAACAATCTTCAAAGGAGCCACCAGGAAGCAGATGAACAGGATCAAGAGAAGCAAAGTGACTTGCTTCATTCAAGAAGTCAAGTCACTTGAAGAAAGAAAGTGGGATGAAGAAGAATGAGCAAGCTCAAACTCAAACACATATAAGAATGCAGCAATGGATGCAAGAGAGATGAAAAGAAAAGTTATGAGAAGTGAAGGCAAATCCACTTCTCAAGTTTACTTACCACCTGAAATGTTAGAAAGAAATGCAATGTAATGCAAGAAGAGATGAAATGATATGATGCAAAGCAAGACCAGAAGCATATTGATGATGATTATGATGTTATGAGGTGCTGCAAACATGAGGCAAGACAATGGGGATGTTCATACAAGATCATGAATGCAAGCTAAGGAGCATGAACAAGCATGAAAAGTTATGAAGCATACAAGACAAATGACATGGCAAGTATGAGATGCAATGATCAATGATGCTTCCTACATGTCTTGATATGTCAAATGAATCACAAGAATGCACAAAATGCAAAGACAAGTCATGTTATGCAAAGAAATGTAAGAAGGATGCAAATGGAAGCCCAAATTAGGGTTTATGGATCAAACATCAAACACAAACCAAAAACAGAAGCAAAACCCTAAAGTAAAAATGGAAAATGATACCCAAAGAAACCCTAGGCCTATGATGAACCACTGCCCAAAGGGGAGCTCTCAACTCTCAACCAAACTCAAGATATGAATTTTCTAAGTTATTAGGGTTTTTTAGGGTTCTTAACAAAACAAATGCCAAACAATTTGAAAATGCAAGAACAATTCATGGCCTTTTTATCCTTGAAAATACATGCTAAACACAAAACAATGCAAGAAGAACCAATGTCTCAACCTTCTTCAAAAGGCAGAAATGAATTTTCAAACATGTGATCAAAATAATGCATAAAAAATGATTTAATTCAATGAAAGATTCTTAAAATGCATCAAGATCAAAAAAGAAATTTGGTTTGAAGGTTAGACAATGTTTCTAAATGTCTTAGAACATTTCATGAATTTTTTTGTAATTTTTAAATACCTAAAAGTATTTTTAATTAATTAATTCCCATTAATCAATTAAAAATAATCTTTTAAATATTTAAAAATACTTTTTTAATGCTAAAAATGAAAATAAAAATATTTTTGGGTATTAAAAATTAATGAAACTCTTGACAAAAAGTTTCATAATTTTTAAACAATTTTTGCTATTTTAAATAAATTATGCAAATTAAATAGAAAGAAAATGAATTAAAAATGAATAAAACTGAAGTATGCACAATGGAAGGCTGAGATTGATTCTGGAGATGGAGCCATTGACTGCGCGCGCAGATCAAAGGCTGAAATTCAAACGTGGCTAAACATAATTATGAATTAATTAATTGAGATTTAGGGTTTAATGATGAATCTCAGCCACACACACGCGCGCGAAGTCAACAAAGTCCACTGATCCAACGCACGAAATTTAAACTGCCTTAATTACAGGATTAAAACCCTAAGTATTTTCAGGTGGCCGGAGAAGACCTCCGGTCGTCTTCTCCGGTGGGAAGTCCACCTGAAAACCTCCAAACTTCCTCAAAACGTATCAAAAATGAAATCTAAGCACACCAAAATGATTCCCATGATCCCCTGAATCAAAACCCTAACCCCAAACAAATTTATTCTTCATCAATCACATGAATCGAAAGCAAACATTTTTAGGGCAAACCAGTTTCAGAGTCAAATTAAATGTTCAAATCATAACCATTTCAAAAACTAAAAGCACCAGGATGATCAGGACAACACAAAGAACAAGTTTGTAACAAGAAAAACAACTTCTGGAAAAATAAATTTCAGGCTACCTGAGATTCGAAGCTTTCAGTTTAAGAACTTTCTGGCCAACTCTCTTTGTGCAAGCTGCTCCACTTGGTCCCCAGAAGATGTTTGAATGCTCAAATGGAGTTTAAGTTGGCTTGATGATGAGTTTCGAAAGCTTCTGCTCAAGCTTGCTCAGAAATGGCAATGATGTTTCTGGAGGTTTCAGGTCATGGTGATGGGTTGTTTGAGATCCTGAGGGTGAATGGAGAAGGTCTGTGGTGTTTGTTTGTGTGTTTGTGAGCTAAGGTGAGAGTTTCGAATGAAACTGCAAACTGAAGTGAATGATGGCAATGGAGTAATCTGGCTGTTTCAGGCTTGTGCTTTGGGTGGTTTCTACTCAGTGATACATGGTGAGTTGAATGGAGGAAAAAGTTTGAGTGTTTTGTGGCTGTGGAGAGGGATTCGAAGGCTTGTGCAATGTGAAGTGATTTTGTGAATGTGTGTAATGTGTATGTTTTAGCCTTGCTTCTTCTTATGTTTAGCCAGCATTTGATCCACATAAACTAATCTCATTGGTCAGATGATGTGACCTGCCCTTTATTGATTGGTATGGCCACTTTTGCAAATTGTCAACCTTTGTGTAAGAGAGGCATGGGTTGTGTTCTAGGCTAGTACAAGTGTGTGGGCTGGCGCAGCATGGTGAGGGGAAAGGCTAGCTTGGTTCATCATCCAAGGCAACAAGTGGTAGGAAGTGATCATGATGGTTTTGCAAGTTGTTGCTCTTTTGTTCACATGTGAGAAATCTTGTTATATGAACCATAAAACATGAGCAATACCTAGTCCAATCTGAACTTTATGACTTGTAGAATGTTGGCACATTGGTTAGAGGTGAACTTGAGGCTGCAAAAGTCATTGATCCATGATTTTGCAAAATTCTCACTTAGGGCATGCCTTGAAAATCAATGATTTTATCCAACTTTGCATTGCCATAACTTTTGATCCAAGAAGAGTTTGATCATGTTCTTGTACTTTTTGAAAAGGGAAAGATGAGATCTACAACTTTCATGACCAAAGTTTTTCCATTTGAAGCATTTTTGGATCAAGAATCATGGCTTGAAAAATGACCTAAAATGATGCATTCTTGAAAAGTCAACTATGCCCAAAAAGTCAACATTTGCAAAAACCCTAAATTCTTGATTTCTATGAACTTCAACCTTCTTCCATGACCAAATAAAGATCATATACACTCAAAATGATGAAGATCACCCATTGGTTGGGTCATTGGGGGCCTCAGATGCCCTGATTTTGCACTGACTTGTCTGAAAAGTCAACCCTTGATCAGATGACTTCCCCATGGAATTTCTTCATGAAAATTGATATGCATACTCCCTATACCACATAGAGATCAATGGAAACAAGAATGACCAAAAAATTTGGGGTTATGGCCTCTGAAACCAAAACCCTAATTTTCAGTCAACTGTGCAGTTCAAACTGGCTCTGCATCCACTCAAACCCTAGTTCTTGTGATTCCTCTGCAATTTTGACTTTGAGGAGATGGAATATGATATATGAACACACATAGACCCCTTTTGAGTTGATTAGTGGCCTTTGGAGTGGCTCAAGATGCTTTGGGATTGCTCAGATCACAAACCCTAGGTGCAGATGCCTTGAAAGCTATGCAGTGGATAAAAAATGAGATGTGAGATGACATGATTGTGTTTATGCATATGAGGATGATCATGAGCCATGGTGTGAATGGGTGAGGGCAAATTTGGGGTGTTTACAGCTGCCCCTATTCAAACATGAGTTAGCTGTGCAGGTTGTAAGCGACGACTTAACAGGCGAACAAGATAACTTGTGGTTGAATACCAAAGACAGTCCAAAATTTGCACTCACAGAATGAAGAAGAAAAGGGATATAGATTGTAAAAGCAAAATAAAGTATATTGTAAAGTATGGGCGACGGAGGACGACCGTCGAGCAGAGGACGACTGCTGGGTAAAGTGGTATGTGAAGCAAAGCGATGACGGGGACGGCCGACATGCTGGTAAAGCGCAGGAAATAAAGCGATGACGGGGACGGCCGACATGCTGGGGATAAAAAGAGTAAAGCTAAGACGGGGACGGCCGACTAGCTGGGGAAAAACAAGTAAAGCTAAGACGGGGACGGCCGACTAGCTGGGGAAAATAAAATCATGATGGGGACGGCCATCACGATAAAACTATAAAATTCTCTGGGAATCAAATGAAACATGACGGGGACGGCCATCAAGTTCATAAAGTAGGTAAAATAACCAACGATGGGGACGGCCATCAGGCTAAAAAGGAAAAGGGACCACGACGGGGACGGCCATCGGGTTAAAGAATAAATGAAATAAACAGATGATGGGGTACGGCCATCAAAGGTGAAGGACGATCACCTAGCAGGGGACGGCTGCTCTGTGGGGAAAGAAAATATGATGGGGACGGCCATCAAAGGTGGAGGACGACCACCTGGCAGGGTACGGCTGCCGAAAATATCAACGATGGGGACGGCCATCGGATAGGAAAGGTCAACGATGGGGACGGCCATCGGACGAGCAAGATGGAGGACGACCATCAAGAAGTGGAGGACGACCACTCAGCAGGGGACGGCTGCTCTCGGGGTTTATCATAACACAGGACGAGTGTTAGATAACCAAAATCAACAATGGGGACGGCCATTGGATAAAGTGATGAAGGACGATCATCAAAAGGTGGAGGACGACCACCTAGCAGGGGACGGCTGCTAAAATCAACGATGGGGACGGCCATCGGATGAGCATGATGGAGGACGACCATCAAGAAGTGGAGGACGACCACTCAGCAGGGTACGGCTGCTCTCAAAGGTATCATAACACAGGACGAGTGTTAGATAAAAAGAAAATTTGTTGGCAATCTACTGGGGATAATGTAAACACGGACGAGCGTTTACACCCAAGAAACAAAAGGTATAAGTGTTTGGTATTTGTGTATAGATTAAAGATGCGGACGAGCATCCTTAAGACTATGATACAGACGAGTATCATGTAGAAACAAACTGACCCATGTTCAGAGATGATGATACGGACGAGTATCAACTGGTTAACAAGGAACACGGACGAGTGTTGCATCTGAAAGGACTCTTCTGGGGAATAATAGACACGGACGAGCATCTATATTCAAGAAGACGCATGTGTTTGACACGGTGTATGGATTAAAGATGCGGACGAGCATCCTTAAGACACTAGACGCAATGTTCTGAGATGATGGTACGGACGAGTACCAACCGGTTAACAAAGAACAAGGACTGCTGCCGAATCTGTGGGGTTATGAGTGATGATGTATACAAAATACGGACGAGTATCTGTATAAGTGTACCATGAGTGGTGAGTATTGTATGGTATAGATGAGTGTTTTAACTGCTGGGGAGAGTGACACGGACGAGTGTCAAGAGAGAAAAGTATAATATTAACAAGTATCTAGGCGACTGCGCTGGGGATATGACACGGACGGGTGTCAAAAAGGGTGTATATACAAGTACAGGTATATGTGAGTGCAAAGAGGATGTCTTTGGCTTTTTGCTGGTGATTTGACACGGACGGGTGTCAGGACGTATCTGTGATGAGGGTGATTTTGTTTGTAAAGGGTGTTCAGGCGACCTTACTGGGGAAAGATGACACGGACGGGTGCCAAAAGGTGTATATACTGGTGTTTGTGATTGTGGGGCAACTGCTTTTGCTGGGACTCTGATGGGGAATCTTGGGGAAAGTAATCTGTATTCTGATGAATGGTTACTAATCACAAGCGTTCAATTCACAACATGACTTATGATTATGCTATGCATTTGATTTTTGCCGTAATGCTCCGTATTAGACGGAATGCTACGCTCTGGGGGGTGAATATGATGCGGATGCCATGATTATGCAAAGGGGCACAGATCCGGGATTCGGATCCCGTTGCTGCGAAGATCTCTGGTTGATCTGCTTGAAGTGAACATCCCAGCTGGGGATGAGATCATTGGTAGATCTAATGATGTATCTGCTTGGGGATATAGGTCACTGGTTGACATATCCTTGTAATACGGGACCCAGCTGGGGTTTGCAGAAGCTTTCTTCACTCTGTTGTGGTCTCTTCATGCGTTGCTCTTCTGGATAGAGGTTGGAACTCTTGTGGGGAGATGGTTCCCTGATTTCTGTATTCAACTGAGGAAGAACGGTTGGTGTTACAGCTGGGGAATGCTGTTGGTAACTCAGCTGGGGAGAGCAATGGGAAGCAACTCAGCTGGGGATAGAGCATTTCAGATGCTGAGATTGAGTGCATGTCATTTTGGCAACTTTGCTGGGGAAGTGGGCACCTCCCAGTGCCATGTGAGTTGATAATGATTCGCCAGTTTGCTGAGACGTAACTTGCATGCCCCAGGTTGCGCTCTGGATACCTGCAGTCCTGCAAAGATAAGGAAACGTACAAAAGGTCCCGAGGTATCCCTTACTGGATTCCGTCATAGGAGTTAAGTACTTTCGAGAATAATCACATTCCCTGTAAGCATGTGTTTTTTTTTATTTTTTAGAGAAGGGCATCTGTACTTATGCAATTGTATTTTTAGAGATATCAGACAACTCTTTGCAAAACATAAATGTAAAAACGAGACATGACTGAAAATCTGATTTTATTAATTCATGTGCCCTGAATTGGCAAGATACAGCCAAAGAAACATATCTCCTGAAATGAGGAGATTGTTACAAACTGAGAAATAAAGTGCTGGCGGTGTTGACGACGCTTTCAAGGAGCTTCCTCTCCTGCTATGACTCGTATGACAATGACGTTCTTCTCGTCTTGCTTTCTGGAGAGAGTTGATTCTGATTGAAGCTTGATCCTTTGGAGCTTATCAAGTCGTGGGTGATACAGACGAATTCAGAATGCAGTTGTTCGCTTATTCCCTTATTTTGCATGGATCGCCCTTTCGGGTTTTCAATCCATCGGGATACCCATTTTTGCCTGAGCTGTCCAATGCGGCTTTTCAACTCAGCGGGTGTACATTTTTTCATTTATTTCCCTTACTTTTGCCCGAGTCTTTTATTCTGTTTTTGACTCGCCGGGATGCCCTATTTTTGCCTGGACCTACATTCTGTTTTTATGTCCAGCGGGTCATTTTATGCGAAGTATTTTTTAACTGCATCTGAATTCACAGGGGATGGGAAATCTTCACCATCCATGGTGCTGAGCATCAGTGCTCCACCAGAGAAAACTTTCTTTACAACAAATGGTCCTTCATAATTTGGAGTCCATTTGCCCCTGTGGTCTGTATGAGGAGGGAGGATTCTTTTCAGCACAAGATCCCCTACTTGGTATTCTCGGTGCCTGACTTTCTGATCGAAGGCTTTCTTCATTCTCTTCTGATATAACTGCCCATGGCAGATTGCAACCAATCTTTTCTCTTCGATCAGACTCAGTTGTTCGTATCGGGACCGAACCCATTCTGCTTCACTCAGTTTAACATCCATCAATACCCGTAACGAGGGTAGTTCAACTTCAACAGGTAGGACTGCCTCCATACCATATACAAGCTGATACGGTGTTGCCCCAGTGGATGTCCTGATTGATGTGCGATACCCATGCAAGGCAAATGGTAGCATTTCATGCCAGTCTTTGTATGTGATTACCATCTTCTGCACAATCTTCTTGATATTCTTATTTGCCGCCTCAACAGCGCCGTTCATCTTTGGCCTGTAAGGAGAAGAATTGTGGTGTTGGATCTTGAAGTCCCGGCATAGCTCTGCCATCATTTTGTTGTTCAAGTTGGAACCATTATCAGTAATGATTCGCTCGGGCACTCCGTACCGACAGATGATATCTCTTTTCAGAAATCGGGCTACCACTTGTCTCGTGACATTTGCATATGAGGCTGCTTCAACCCACTTGGTGAAATAGTCAATGGCGACTAAGATGAATCTGTGGCCGTTTGAAGCAGTCGGCTCAATCTTGCCAATCATATCAATGCCCCACATAGCAAAGGGCCATGGTGAAGACATTATGTTCAGAGGATTGGGAGGCACATGCACCTTATCCGCATAGATCTGGCATTTATGGCATTTTCTGGCATAGGCACAACAGTCTGCATCCATTGTGATCCAGTAATAGCCTGATCTTAACAACTTCTTGGCCATGGCATGTCCTCCGGCATGGGTACCAAAAGATCCTTCGTGCGCTTCATGCATCAACAAATCTGCTTCCGTCCTGTCAACACATCTGAGGAGTACCATGTCAAAGTTCCTCTTGTACAAAGACCCATCAGCGTTCAGAAAGAAACTACCAGCAAGCCTTCTCAAAGTCTTCTTATCATTGGAAGATGCCCTAGGTGGGTATGTCTGATCCTCCAAGAAGCACTTGATGTCATGGAACCAAGGCTTATCATCCTTTACGACATCCGCTGCAAATACATATGCTGGTCTATCAAGTCTAGACACTGAAATCTGAGGTATAAAGTTAGCGGTTTGAACTTTGATCATGGATGAAATGGTAGCAAGAGCATCCGCAAACTGATTCTCGTCCCGAGGGATATACTCAAGCTTGACTGTTGTGAAGAAAGTCAATAACCTCCTCGTATAATCCCTGTAAGGTATCAGATGATCTTGGTGGGTGTACCACTTCCCGTTGGTTTGATTGACTACCAGAGCTGAATCTCCGAATACGGTCAATGTTTTGATCCTGAGGTCGATGGCTTCCTCAAGACCCATAATGCAAGCTTCGTATTCAGCTTCGTTGTTAGTGCAGTTGAAAGTGAGTTTTGCCGAGAAAGGCATGTGAACTCCCTTGGGTGTAATGAGTACTGCACCAACACCGCGACCATTCATGTTAACAGCCCCATCAAACATCATAGTCCATTCTTCCTCCGGGTCGGGCCCTTCAGTGTGAATTGGCTCTTCATGATCTTTTGCTTTAATGAACATGATGTCTTCATCAGGGAAGTCAAACCTCATAGGCTGGTAGTCATCAATGGGTTGCTCAACAAGATATTCAGATAGTACACTGCCCTTGATGGCTTTTTGAGAGGTGTACTGGATGTCATATTCCGTGAGAATCATTTGCCATCTTGCAACCCGTCCGGTAAGAGCTGGCTTCTCGAAAATGTACTTAACTGGATCCATTTTTGAGATTAATAAGGTAGTGTGGGTCAACATATACTGTCTCAGTCGGCGAGCAGCCCACGCTAAAGCACAGCAAGTTTTCTCGAGCAGTGAATAACGCTGTTCACAGTCGGTAAACTTTTTGCTTAGGTAGTATATTGCATACTCTTTTCGACCAGACCCGTCATGCTGGCCCAGCACACACCCCATCGACTCTTCTAATACTGTCAAGTACATTATCAGAGGTCTTCCTTCAACTGGAGGCATAAGGATTAGAGGTTCTTGTAGATATTCCTTGATTTTGTCAAAAGCCTTCTGGCAGTCTTCGTTCCACCTGACCGTTTGTTCTTTTCTTAACAGCTTGAACAAGGGTTCACAGGTTGCCGTGAGGTGAGATATGAACCTTGAAATGTAGTTCAATCGACCTAAGAACCCTCGAACTTCTTTCTCAGTTTTCGGTGCAGGCATTTCTTGAATAGCCTTGACTTTATCAGGGTCAACCTCAATCCCTTTCTCGCTTACAATAAAGCCCAGCAGCTTACCGGATCGCACCCCGAATGTGCATTTGTTGGGGTTCAGCTTTAGTTGATATTTCCTCAGACGCTTGAACAACTTCAGCAGATTCACCAGGTGATCTTCCTCTGTAAGGGACTTGGCGATCATATCATCCACGTAACATTCTATTTCTTTGTGGATCATATCGTGGAATAATGTCACCATAGCCCGTTGATACGTGGCACCAGCATTCTTCAGTCCGAATGGCATCACTTTGTAACAGAACGTGCCCCAAGGTGTGATGAATGTTGTCTTCTCCATGTCTTCAGGCGACATCTTGATCTGATTATATCCTGAAAACCCATCCATGAAGGAGAATACCGAGAACTGAGCCGTGTTATCCACCAATACATCAATGTGAGGTAATGGGAAGTCATCTTTCGGGCTGGCTCTGTTCAGATCCCGGTAGTCAACACACATTCTTACTTTGCCGTCCTTCTTAGGCACAGGTACTATGTTAGCAACCCACGGCGGGTAGCTAGTCACAGCAAGGAACCCGGCGTCCCATTGCTTTTGTACCTCCTCCTTGATTTTCATAGCCATGTCTGGACGAGTTCGGCGCAGCTTCTGTTTAACTGGTGGGCATTCTTCCCTCAAAGGCAGCTTGTGCACCACAATGTCGGTATCCAACCCTGGCATATCTTGATACGACCAAGCAAACACATCGACATACTCTTGAAGCAGATCTATCAGTTGTCTCTTCACTGAGTCTTGCAGGCAGGCCCCGATTTTAACCTCTTTCACGTCTTCATCGGTACCAAGATTAATCATTTCAATCTCCTCCTGGTGAGGAGTAATAACCTTTTCCTCCTGTCTCAACAACCTGGCTAGCTCTTCAGGAAGCTCATATTCTTCATCAACCCCTTCATCAGCTTGATTGATCGGATTGTCAAAGTCATACGATGTCATAGCCGTGCTGTTGTCGGTGCAGTCTGGAAGGCACTCTCTGCAAGGGTTAAGTTGGTTCATTTTAGTGATTGATTTTAATCTTGCTTTAGAAAAAAGTGAAATGAAGTTATCATTTTGAAAACACCGCCATTTATTTTTGTACAAAAAGAAAAATGGAAAAACAGTGAGCATAAAAGAAAAGGACTCGTTTGCAAAAAGATGTCTGATATTTCATTAATTTAATCTTGTTTGCACAAAAGTACAGATGGCCCTGGTTACAAAATGAGTCTTGTCATCTTGGGCAAGATGCAAGACTTGGATGCATGCTATAAAAAATACAGGAAATAATAATTACTCTGCATGAGTAACTCTTATAATTTCCTGGGAAGACCAGTTCGAGACATTGCTCCCCGGGATCTTCGGACGAATCCAATTCTCCAGATTGCGCTCCTCTTCCAGCTCGTCTTCCAGACAGTTGATAGCATCAGGGGTAAGCATTCCCCCACTGACAAAACCAGGCTCTGCAGCAGCCTTTGCTTGATGTTGAGTTGGTCTGTAACCCAACCCAAACTTGTCCTTCTTCTCCTCCACAGCTAAGACCTTGCCCCAGCCTAGGGCAGTTCCTTCTTCAACAACCTTCCGGGCTTGTTGGTATGATGACATTGGAGTAACAGATACAGCAGATGCCTCGTTCACATTCAAAGCTTCAAACCCCTGGCTCATTGTTTCATGGATCTCTCCATCCATTTCAATGTACTTATAGGTTGCCAGGTGGCTGACAAAAATGTCTTCCTCTCCACAGATTGTGACAACTTGGCCTTCCCACTCAAATTTTAACTTTTGGTGAAGGGTAGACGTTATTGCGCCGGCGGCGTGAATCCAGGGTCTACCCAACAAACAGCTGTAGGCGGGCTGAATGTCCATCACATAAAAGATAGTTTTAAAGGTCTGTGGGCCAATTGTCACAGGCAGCTCAATCTCTCCCAGAACCGATCTCTTAGAACCATCAAAGGCTCTTACTACCAGGTTGCTGGGTCTCAATGCCAGTCCATCATATTCAAGCTTCACCAGAGCCTTCTTTGGTAAGACATTCAGGGAAGAACCTGTGTCCACCAGCACATGAGAAAGGACAGCTCCTTTGCATTCCAGGGTTATGTGCAAGGCTTTGTTGTGATTGCGGCCATCCGCTGTCAAGTCAGAATTGGTGAACCCTAGCCCATTGCTAGCAGTAACATTGCCAACCACGGTTTCCAACTGGTTGACAGTTATCTCCTCAGGCACGTAAGCTGCGTGCAGGACTTTAAGTAGTGCATTCCGATGGGCTTCGGAGCACATAAGCAGTGAGAGGATGGAGATTTTGGATGGCGTCTGGTGAAGCTGATCCACAACTTTATAATCACTCTTTTTGATGATCCGCATAAACTCATCAACTTCCTGATCAAATGGAGTCTTCAGGGCTTCTTTGGCAGCTGGATCTTCCTGCACCGGGCCTTTACCCTTTGCCTTGGCAGCAGCTTCTGCTTCGGCTGTAGGTCTTTGAACTTGTGAAGCAAAGAGACGTCCGCTTCGAGTGAAGCCTCCGCCTCCCCCCACATTATCTACTTGTGGTGCAGGTGTTGATGTTTCAAGAATGATTCTTTTTCCTTCGCAGTATATGTCAGAGCCATAGTGCCAAGGGATGGCCCTATTGCTTTCATATGGTACTGGTCCAGGCACCGTGACAGTGACTGGATTGATTGCTGCTGCTGAAGGGACTGTTATTGTTTGTGGATCATAAAAGATCGTAACTGGTGCTCTGGCGGGAGCAGCACCTTCTGAATGGTAGGCGGAATTATTTTCAGGATCATAGAATATGGTAACAGTAGAGACATCTTCATGATTGATTGCTGGTGTTGTAGGAGGTTCTGTTGGAAGGACTGATGTTGTTGCTGATGGAGAGTCGAAATGGAATGAAGCTGAAGTTGTAGCAGGAGAAACTGTTGAAAACTGATCATTTGGAAGGATAGGTGAAGTGTTTGTTGATGGTGCTGATGAATTGTTGGGAACAATAGTTGCTGCAGTTGTAGGAGGTTCTGAAACCGTTGTTGATGACGTTGTCGGATTTGCCGGGAATGATGTAGTGATCTGTAGCAGGCCACTCTGAATAAGGCTGTCAATGCCATTCCTCAGGTCCTCGCACCCGTTCCATGAAATATTGCAATAGGGACACCCTAGTTCACACCCCGGAAATATCTGATTTTCACGGAGTTGAGCTTTGATTTCCACCAATGGTGTCCGGATCTGATCCACACTAGTTATCAAATAAGATGGTTGGTCTTCTTCAATAGCATTAATTCGAGGAACACCATGGTTTGGCATAGGGTTTTTATTGACATTGGGCGGAGGTTCAAAATTCAGAGCCTTGGAGTCTACCAAGTCTTGTACCTTCATATGCAGAGCCCTGCATTTTTCTGTACTGTGACCAGGTGCGTTGGAATGAAAAGCACACCTAGCATTGGAGTCATAGTTCCTTGGTAGACTGTTGGGGTCCGGAGGTGCCAACGTTCTTAGCTCAACTAGGTTGAGTTTCAGAAGTTGTGGCAGCAAGGCAGCATACGGCATTGGGATCGGGTCGATCACTCGGTTAGCTTGGGATGGCCTTTGTTGGAATGGCCTCTGTTGATTGTTGTTGTTGGAGTTGTTGTTGAAGTTCCTTGGAGGATACTGATTCTGCTGATAATGAGGTTGTTGTTGGAAGTTTTGTTGAGGAGGTTGATAGACTGGCTGTGGATGAATTGGAGCAGGGATAGTGACTGCTGCTATTGACCTCTGAGCATATTGGGGCCTACCCCTGTTTGAATGGATGGCATTGGTCTCGCCAGTTCTTCTCGGGCCTGCAAAAGGCTTTCTTGTACTACTGGACGAGCTTGCACCGTTGTCTGTGATCTTTCCCATTTTTAACAGGCTTTCAATTCTCTCCCCGGCTATGACAACATCTGCGAAGCTGGTGGAAGAGAAAGCAGCTAACCTGTCAATATACGTTCCCTGAAGGGTATTCATAAACATGTCTGCCATTTCCCTCTCAGACATTGGTGGTTGAACAGCAGCAGCCAGTTGCCTCCATCTTTGGGCATACTCTCGGAAACTCTCCCTTGACGACTGTGACATTCCCATTAGGAGAGTCCTGTTGGGTGCCATGTCTAGATTATACTGATACTGTCTGATGAAGGCTTCTGCCAGGTCCTTCCAGCATCTTATAGTTGCTCTTGTCAGATGGGAATACCATTCCCTTGATGCTCCAGTCAAGCTATCTTCGAAGTAGAACATCCACAATTTCTCATCCATTGTATAGGCCTTCAACCTTCCCAGAAATGATTGCAAATGAGTTCGGGGGCATGAAGTCCCATTATACTTTTCGAAACAAGGAGGCTTGAACTTGTGGGGAATCCTGACCCCTTCTACCAAACCCATGTCCATGACGTCGAACCCCAAAGAGTTTTGAGACTCCAGTGATCTCAACTTCTCAGCTATTTCTTCCAATCGTCTATCATAAGTTTCCTCTCCGGCACCCATCACTGTATACTGGTCCTCCTGAGGATCTTCTTGAAGTACTCTGGCTGCTGTGACTGTCCCTTGAATGTTGACAGGGATGTTGGCCTCTGGATGGAGATGGGGTCCAAAAACTGGGGGATTGACATGAGGTTGGACCCTCTCGTTGTTACTTGTGCCTGCAGTTCCTACATGAGGCTCCTCTTGATTTTGCCTCTCCACCATGGCCCTCAGTCTCTCCTGGCTCTGAGCCATGTTGTTCATAACTTCCATGAACTGCGTCATCTGCGTTCTCATCTCTAACCTTTCGTTTGCCATCTGGTTTCTGACCTCCGTAAGGTCTTGTTGCATCTGATCCATCTGAATTCCCGGAAGGTTGTTTCTAGTTGGGTACCTGTGAGGCCTGTTGAGAGGAAATACCCGGCGGCGAGCAATAATTCCTGAGATCACAACAGAGGTTAGCAATAACAAAACAAAAACCTACAAAACAAACAGAGGGTTAGTATGCAATGCAATTATGCTTATTTGCTCTCAAGGTATCCGGTTTGGTTTTCAGTTTTGACCCTTCCAGACCCTTGAAGATGATGCTGCTGAAGTTACTTTTGATGTGAATCCAGATAGAAACCAACACAAATATATTACAAAGGTGAAATAATACAATTTGTTCATTTTACAACACAAGCCCTCAAAGGGGTCAAAATACATCACAAAAAGCAAAAGTACATGAAATAGGAACAACAACAAGCAAATGATCAAACTCCAAGGCCAAACTCATCCTCACGAACTTCCTTGAGAAGTGCTTCGGTCACAGGATCAGCCGGATGCTCCGTAAGACTTCTGATGAGAAGGTTTCTTGCTGCAACAGCTGCAGTCAACTTCTTGCTCTGACTTTGGTCCTTAGACCTCTTCAATCCTGCTTTGATTTTTAGCTCTGATATCTCCTCCTGGGCTGCTGCCAGGGCTTTTTCCATCTGTTCCATTTTGTCTTGAACTCTCTTGTCTTCTAGGGTACGGGCCTCAGTGATCCGGACCCACCTGGCCTGACTCTCTTTCAAATACAAGTCTGTTCTTGCTCTTTGGAACTGGGCTTCTTTACAAGCATTCTTCAGAATCTGTTCACCAGCTTTGGACTTGTTGATATAATCTCCAGACTTCTCGATCTTAGTCAAGTGTTCTACCCTCAATTTCTCCAATCTCTCAATCTCCCTCACACCTTCACTCCTCTCCCGGAGGGTCTTCTGCAAGGCTTGAGTCAACTTCTCATTTCTTTCCTTCAAGCTCTCAAACTCCTCCAAACTGATAGTGACAGGGGGTGGTGCTGAAGATGACTCGGGCATGTCTTCTATGGTGAAGGGCAATCCAGAGAATTGGGCCCTAGCATGGGACCACTCATAATATTGAACTGATGCCACATTATTGCACTTCCCCAGAATGGTGATTCCCTTGGTTTGAACATGATCCCAGGCCCAGGCAGCCTGCCTAACAACAGCCAAACTAATCTTGTTCTCACAGTAGAGGGTCTCAACCAGGTCTTGTTCCCTAGGAGTGTGGACCAGTGCATAGCCCAATTGTCTCCTGAACAGCAGAGGGTTGTAGTTGATACTTCCCTTAACTCCTATCAAAGGCACATTGGGAAAGTGCCCACAGCTGGTGATCATATCTCTGCCTTTGGTGCTCTGAGTACACCATCTGATATCTGCTGAAGTTAGGACAGTGAGTCTCTTAGCCCAGTTGCTTTGCTGATGAGGATTGAGAAATGCATCTGTCCTGGGTAGATGCCTGAGAAGCCAAGCATGGAATAATGGAGCACAAATCCTCACTAATCTTCCCCTCTGCTTCTCATTTCTCTGATGTACTGAGTAATAGAGATCACCCAGTAAAGTTGGCACAGGGTTCTTCAGGATGAACAAGTGGATTGCATTCTTGCTAATGAAACGGGGCTCATCTGCAAACAACACAATTCCATATACACTTAAGGCCAACAGAGCACAAACAGCTTTCCAATCCCCCAAGGAGGCCTTCAAACTAGCTTGAGAAATCAGGAAGTCCAGATGAAATCCAGGGATCCCAGCTTTAGAGGTCATATGCTGTTCAATCAATACAGGTTCCAGATGCAAAGCCCTTGCTACCTCTCCATTGCTAGGAAAGACCATTTCAGGGTTGAATGGGATTTCTCTTTTGATGGGCAAACCAACCAAAGATGAGTATTCTTCCAAAAGAGGACCCAACTAAAAGTCTTGAAAGGTGAAACATCTCAATGGGGGATCATAGAACTGAATGCAGGTGTGGATGAGGCTCCTCTGTGAAGGGTCCAGATCCATGACCAAGTCAAGTATATCCCCATAATGCTCCCTGAACAAAGGAATGTGATCTGGGGTGATCAGGGTTTGGATCCTCCTGATGTCTGATAAGTCTGGTTGGAAGAAATGATAAGTGATGTTGCTTTTCTTTGGAGCCATGATGCTGAAGACTGAGCAGGATAAGTGCTGATGAAGATGCTGAAGAGTGGGCCACTGGCTGGCTAGTGCAAGTAACTGAAGTATATGGCTGATAGGCTGAAGCAAGTGCTGGTGGAGATAGGTCAAAACTGCAGATGGGGTCAAAACCAAAACCAGATGGAGGTGGATACCCTGAAACACAAATAAGCAAATGTTAATATGATGCAATGAGTATGTATGCAAATGATATGCAAGGGTTTGTGACTGAGCTGGATCTGATTAACTGCCTTGGTATAGATCCATGTGTGTTCAAGAATTCCAGATGGAGGTCTATAAATCCGGTAACCAAGGTGGGGGACTCAAATAAAGAGCCTCATGTCCAGGGTTTAGAATCACAAGAACTATCCAACATGGAGCATTCTTAACAAAGTCAAAGTAACAGGGTATTCTGAGGTCAAGGTACCTGCAAACCTGTAAACAGCCCAACCCCCTCACAGGTAGTGATCTAGAACAAGGATCCTCAGACTTGGATCAGTTATGAGAAGTGTAAACACTTCTAACCCGGAGGTACAGTGTTTACAATAACCATAACAATTCCTCCTCTAATTCACCTCAGTTTCTGAAGGTCAATACTAAAAGGTCATCCAGACTTAGCAGGCTTCCCAGATAGCCCTAGCATTGCAGGAAATCTGCAACACAGAGTTCTCAAGAAGAAACCCATATCTGAACCGTGTTTCATATTCCCGCACCAGACCGAAATGGAATGGGAAAGAATATGATTCACTCTAGCCTAGGTGTCACTCAGGTCCCAGGTATAGGACCTTAACTCTCAATGAAACACCCACCCACCAAAGAAAAAAACCAGATCCAGCCAGCAACAATGACAGTATGATATATAAATGCAGTAAAGAAAGCAGTAAAGCAACTGTACATAAATCAATAAACAAAATAAATACAAGCACAAACGAGCACATAACACCCCAGTAAACACAAATCAAACAAGCGCTAGGAGGAACCCACAAAAAGAACCAGAAGCCCTGGTTGCAGTATAAGGGTCCCCAACAGAGTCGCCAAGCTGTCGCTCCCGACAAATGAAACAGGGTTCATATGAAGGTACAGACGCGAACGGTCGGCGAAGGGAACAGTGAGAACACACAGCCGTGAACTCACTGGAGAATGAATAGAGTCGCCAGCTAGGCATTTTTATCCCGGAGGAAAGGCAATGCTGCATAGGCCTAGAAAGAGATGGATAAGACGGTTTGCGAACCAGAGAGACTGAGAAAGGGGGTTGGTTACAACCTGGGAAGGTATTAGCACCCAGATTGTCCGTCGTACTCGACGGGATCCACGCTTAAAAGATTTGTGTTTTAAAGGGGTAGTGTCAGTGCAATCTGTGTATAAAATAGCTGGAAAAGAATGTACAGGTGTCAGTGTAAAGTGTATAAGTGATGTGAAGGTGTCAGTGTAAGAACAGAGTGAAATGCTCAAGATCATGAGGCTTAAAGAATAAGGCTGGAAAGAGGGGGAATACACAGAGACTTTTTGTTCGATAACTGTTAAGTTATGCCTACGTATCCTCTCGTGCAATGAGGAAGTCAGAACACCGTAGTTCGACCCAAAGAGACTGAAACATGAATTGACTTGTGAACTGCTTGCTTGTCTATGCTCAAGTGTATGACCTGTCTGGCTCAGGTGCAAACTGTCTTGCATTAGACGGAAGAAGCGAGTTCTCGTTTCTGAGTGAAGGTGATAAGAAAAGAATCCCGAAGGAGACGATTATTGTTTGATTTTGTGTTTTCAGTCTTTTATTGTTTTTTGAAGTTTGTCATAAGAAAATGAGCTTAAGTCTAAACCAATGGGTTAGTAAACTCATCACATCTTCCCTCTGATTAGGGGTAATGAGAATACCTTAAGTGTGAAGTCAGATTCTCACACTTAATCACCCTTCTGATGTAGGATTAAGATCATTAACCTACTTGTGATTATTTAGATGTTTTTGTGATTTTTGTTTAGTGTTGAGTAATGAGGTTAAGCCATAATCAAGGATTAAACAGACTCATTACACCATCCTAAAAGAAGGATA
Organism: Lathyrus aphaca; assembly: GCA_963966055.1. Lineage (NCBI taxonomy): Eukaryota > Viridiplantae > Streptophyta > Magnoliopsida > Fabales > Fabaceae > Lathyrus > Lathyrus aphaca. Next base: position 494,946,375 of record OZ014524.1, on the reverse strand, counting down.
ATAGATGAGAATGTTTAAGCTGAGGAAGACTCCTCAACTTAATCCATGATTAGGGATTAAACCCATGACAAAACAAACCTTTATTAAGTGGATTTTAGATTAATGGTATGATGATGAAGTGAATTTTATGGTTTGTAAGACAACTTGAGGGGGACTTGTCCATTAACACTAGGGTTAGTCCTTCTTAACCACTTAAGGAAGAATTAGAACCCTAATGCAAGGCCCAAGTTACAAGTGATGTCTTGATGATTATTAGATGAATTGATTAAGAGATTTAAACACCTTAAGGGTTTAATACTTAGGATTAAAGTTATACACTCCATCCTAAGAGAAGGATGCAGGCATAAGCTCAATCACAAAGTCTTAAAGCCTTTAGGGTTTAGTTCCTGATTATGAGGTGAGAAGAGAGGACTCAAAGAGAGACACAAAGGTAAAACTATGGGGGGAACTAATCAAAACCCTAATTCATTGTCATGCTTGGATGATCCTAAGGTTTGTGAGGTTTTCAAGAACAATCTTCAAAGGAGCCACCAGGAAGCAGATGAACAGGATCAAGAGAAGCAAAGTGACTTGCTTCATTCAAGAAGTCAAGTCACTTGAAGAAAGAAAGTGGGATGAAGAAGAATGAGCAAGCTCAAACTCAAACACATATAAGAATGCAGCAATGGATGCAAGAGAGATGAAAAGAAAAGTTATGAGAAGTGAAGGCAAATCCACTTCTCAAGTTTACTTACCACCTGAAATGTTAGAAAGAAATGCAATGTAATGCAAGAAGAGATGAAATGATATGATGCAAAGCAAGACCAGAAGCATATTGATGATGATTATGATGTTATGAGGTGCTGCAAACATGAGGCAAGACAATGGGGATGTTCATACAAGATCATGAATGCAAGCTAAGGAGCATGAACAAGCATGAAAAGTTATGAAGCATACAAGACAAATGACATGGCAAGTATGAGATGCAATGATCAATGATGCTTCCTACATGTCTTGATATGTCAAATGAATCACAAGAATGCACAAAATGCAAAGACAAGTCATGTTATGCAAAGAAATGTAAGAAGGATGCAAATGGAAGCCCAAATTAGGGTTTATGGATCAAACATCAAACACAAACCAAAAACAGAAGCAAAACCCTAAAGTAAAAATGGAAAATGATACCCAAAGAAACCCTAGGCCTATGATGAACCACTGCCCAAAGGGGAGCTCTCAACTCTCAACCAAACTCAAGATATGAATTTTCTAAGTTATTAGGGTTTTTTAGGGTTCTTAACAAAACAAATGCCAAACAATTTGAAAATGCAAGAACAATTCATGGCCTTTTTATCCTTGAAAATACATGCTAAAGACAAAACAATGCAAGAAGAACCAATGTCTCAACCTTCTTCAAAAGGCAGAAATGAATTTTCAAACATGTGATCAAAATAATGCATAAAAAATGATTTAATTCAATGAAAGATTCTTAAAATGCATCAAGATCAAAAAAGAAATTTGGTTTGAAGGTTAGACAATGTTTCTAAATGTCTTAGAACATTTCATGAATTTTTTTGTAATTTTTAAATACCTAAAAGTATTTTTAATTAATTAATTCCCATTAATCAATTAAAAATAATCTTTTAAATATTTAAAAATACTTTTTTAATGCTAAAAATGAAAATAAAAATATTTTTGGGTATTAAAAATTAATGAAACTCTTGACAAAAAGTTTCATAATTTTTAAACAATTTTTGCTATTTTAAATAAATTATGCAAATTAAATAGAAAGAAAATGAATTAAAAATGAATAAAACTGAAGTATGCACAATGGAAGGCTGAGATTGATTCTGGAGATGGAGCCATTGACTGCGCGCGCAGATCAAAGGCTGAAATTCAAACGTGGCTAAACATAATTATGAATTAATTAATTGAGATTTAGGGTTTAATGATGAATCTCAGCCACACACACGCGCGCGCGAAGTCAACAAAGTCCACTGATCCAACGCACGAAATTTAAACTGCCTTAATTACAGGATTAAAACCCTAAGTATTTTCAGGTGGCCGGAGAAGACCTCCGGTCGTCTTCTCCGGTGGGAAGTCCACCTGAAAACCTCCAAACTTCCTCAAAACGTATCAAAAATGAAATCTAAGCACACCAAAATGATTCCCATGATCCCCTGAATCAAAACCCTAACCCCAAACAAATTTATTCTTCATCAATCACATGAATCGAAAGCAAATATTTTTAGGGCAAACCAGTTTCAGAGTCAAATTAAATGTTCAAATCATAACCATTTCAAAAACTAAAAGCACCAGGATGATCAGGACAACACAAAGAACAAGTTTGTAACAAGAAAAACAACTTCTGGAAAAATAAATTTCAGGCTACCTGAGATTCGAAGCTTTCAGTTTAAGAACTTTCTGGCCAACTCTCTTTGTGCAAGCTGCTCCACTTGGTCCCCAGAAGATGTTTGAATGCTCAAATGGAGTTTAAGTTGGCTTGATGATGAGTTTCGAAAGCTTCTGCTCAAGCTTGCTCAGAAATGGCAATGATGTTTCTGGAGGTTTCAGGTCATGGTGATGGGTTGTTTGAGATCCTGAGGGTGAATGGAGAAGGTCTGTGGTGTTTGTTTGTGTGTTTGTGAGCTAAGGTGAGAGTTTCGAATGAAACTGCAAACTGAAGTGAATGATGGCAATGGAGTAATCTGGCTGTTTCAGGCTTGTGCTTTGGGTGGTTTCTACTCAGTGATACATGGTGAGTTGAATGGAGGAAAAAGTTTGAGTGTTTTGTGGCTGTGGAGAGGGATTCGAAGGCTTGTGCAATGTGAAGTGATTTTGTGAATGTGTGTAATGTGTATGTTTTAGCCTTGCTTCTTCTTATGTTTAGCCAGCATTTGATCCACATAAACTAATCTCATTGGTCAGATGATGTGACCTGCCCTTTATTGATTGGTATGGCCACTTTTGCAAATTGTCAACCTTTGTGTAAGAGAGGCATGGGTTGTGTTCTAGGCTAGTACAAGTGTGTGGGCTGGCGCAGCATGGTGAGGGGAAAGGCTAGCTTGGTTCAGCATCCAAGGCAACAAGTGGTAGGAAGTGATCATGATGGTTTTGCAAGTTGTTGCTCTTTTGTTCACATGTGAGAAATCTTGTTATATGAACCATAAAACATGAGCAATACCTAGTCCAATCTGAACTTTATGACTTGTAGAATGTTGGCACATTGGTTAGAGGTGAACTTGAGGCTGCAAAAGTCATTGATCCATGATTTTGCAAAATTCTCACTTAGGGCATGCCTTGAAAATCAATGATTTTATCCAACTTTGCATTGCCATAACTTTTGATCCAAGAAGAGTTTGATCATGTTCTTGTACTTTTTGAAAAGGGAAAGATGAGATCTACAACTTTCATGACCAAAGTTTTTCCATTTGAAGCATTTTTGGATCAAGAATCATGGCTTGAAAAATGACCTAAAATGATGCATTCTTGAAAAGTCAACTATGCCCAAAAAGTCAACATTTGCAAAAACCCTAAATTCTTGATTTATATGAACTTCAACCTTCTTCCATGACCAAATAAAGATCATATACACTCAAAATGATGAAGATCACCCATTGGTTGGGTCATTGGGGGCCTCAGATGCCCTGATTTTGCACTGACTTGTCTGAAAAGTCAACCCTTGATCAGATGACTTCCCCATGGAATTTCTTCATGAAAATTGATATGCATACTCCCTATACCACATAGAGATCAATGGAAACAAGAATGACCAAAAAATTTGGGGTTATGGCCTCTGAAACCAAAACCCTAATTTTCAGTCAACTGTGCAGTTCAAACTGGCTCTGCATCCACTCAAACCCTAGTTCTTGTGATTCCTCTGCAATTTTGACTTTGAGGAGATGGAATATGATATATGAACACACATAGACCCCTTTTGAGTTGATTAGTGGCCTTTGGAGTGGCTCAAGATGCTTTGGGATTGCTCAGATCACAAACCCTAGGTGCAGATGCCTTGAAAGCTATGCAGTGGATAAAAAATGAGATGTGAGATGACATGATTGTGTTTATGCATATGAGGATGATCATGAGCCATGGTGTGAATGGGTGAGGGCAAATTTGGGGTGTTTACAGATAGGATGACACAAACGAGTGTCGAAAAGTGCATGTATAAACAGGTATCTGCTTTGAGAGTGCAAGAAGTTGTTCTGGTGACCTGTGGGGGATGCTTGTTTTTTTATCTGTAGGGGATATGAGTTTTGTATATTACAGGTGAAATGATGATAGTATTCTCAGGTGACTGGCTCGAACCTGGCTTGTGATCATGCAAATGTTTGATTTTTGCCGTAATGCTCCGTTTTAGACGGAATGCTACGCTTATTTCGGTGAATATGATGTGAATGCTATGATTATGCAAATGAGAAACTCGATCCGAGACTCGGATCCTACAGGGATAAAGATCTCTGGCTGATCTGCTTGGAGGAATAATACAGCTAGGGGAAGAGATCATTGATAGATCTGTCCGGAGGGAGAACTCTTAATGGGGATGAGGGGGTTTTAGCAACTCCTACTGGGGATATGTTTCAGGGTTTTCTCTACAGGGGAGCCAACTCTGTGGGGAATCAATTCCACCAACTCTGCTAAGGATGAGAGAAATCTGGTATCTCTGGTGGGGAAGAGAAAGCTCTTTGACCATCTTATTGTGGGTTTACTGTTTGATATGCCCCATGTTGCGAAAGATTGTCTGTCTTGAGTACCTGCAAACTGTTAAGACAAAGGAAAACACACAAGTTTCCTGAGGTATCCTTAACCGGATTCCGTCATGGGAGTTAGATTTACCTGAAAGTAATATATTTCCTGCAAGCATTTGTTAAAATGGCTCTTACGTTTTCATGTAAGTGTTGTATCATGAACTTTGGACATTTTGCAAACGAAACAAAAATGTACAAAAACAAAGTGTGACTGAAAACTCTGATTTTATTGATTTGTGTGCCCTGAATTGGCAAGTACAGTCAAAGAAACGAATCCCCTGGAAGGAGGAGATTGCTGTAAATTGAGAAAATAAAAGTGTTGGCAATGTTGAAGATGACGTTCCAGTGAGCTTCATTTGCTATGACCTGTATGACCTTGACGTTCTTCTTATCTCGCTTTCTGAAGAAGGTTGATTCTGACTGATGCTTTATCCTTTCGAAGCTTGTCATCTTGTGAGTGATACGAACGAATTCAGAATGCAGTTGTTCGCTTATTCCCTGATTTTGCATGGATCGCCCTTTTGGGTTTTCAATCCACCGGGATACCCATTTTTGCCTGAGCTGTCCGATGTGGCTTTTCAACTCAGCGGGTGTACATTTTTTTCCCTTATTTTTGCCCGAGTCTTTTATTTTGTTTTTGACTCGCCGGGATGCCCTATTTTTCCTAGACTTACATTTTGTTTTTATGTCCAGCGGGTCACTTATGCGAATTATTTTTTAACTGCATCTGAATTCACAGGAGACGGGAAGTCTTCACCATCCATGGTTGCGAGCATCAGTGCTCCACCTGAGAAGACTTTGGTTATTACGTAGGGATTTTCATAGTTTGGTGTCCACTTTCCCCTGTGGTCTGTATGAGGAGGAAAGATTCTTTTCAGAACAAGCTCTCCCACTTGGTATTCCCGATATTTGACTTTCTGATCGAAGGCTTTCTTCATTCGCTTCTGATATAACTGCCCATGACAGATTGCAGCTAATCTTTTTTATTCGATCAAATTCAGTTGATTGTACCGAGACCGAACCCATTCTGCTTCATCCAGTTTCACATCCATCATTACTCGTAAGGAGGGTAGCTCAACTTCAACAGGTAGGACAGCCTCCATACCGTACACAAGCTGATAAGGTGTTGCCCCAGTAGATGTTTTGACTGAGGTTCGGTACCCATGCAAGGAAAATGATAGCATCTCATGCCAGTCTTTGTAGGTAACTACCATCTTTTGCACAATCTTCTTAACGTTCTTGTTGGCTGCCTCAACAACGCCGTTCATCTTTGGCCTGTAAGGAGAAGAGTTGTGATGTTGAATTTTGAAGTCCCGACATAACTCTGCCATCATTTTGTTGTTTAAATTGGAACCATTATCAGTAATGATTCGCTCGGGAACTCCATATTGACAAATGATGTCTCTTTTCAGAATCTGGCTACCACTTGCTTGGTGACGTTTGCATACGAAGCTGCTTCAACCCATTTGGTGAAGTAATCAATGGCTACCAGGATGAATCAGTGACCATTTGAAGCAGTTGGTTCAAATTTTCCAATCATGTCAATGCCCCCACATGGCAAAGGGCCAAGGTGAAGACATCACGTTCAAAGGATTTGGAGGCACATGCAATTTATCTGCGTAGATCTGGAACTTGTGGCACTTTCTGGCATAGGCACAACAGTCTGCATCCATTGTGATCCAGTAGTAACCTGATCTTAACAACTTCTTTGCCATTGCATGTCCTCCGGCATTGGTACCAAAAGAACCTTCATAGGTACTTCGTGCATCAGCAGGTCTGCTTCCTTCTTGTCAACACATCTAAGCAGAACCATGTCGAAGTTTCGCTTGTATAATGAACCATCAGCAGTGAGGAAGAAACTGCCGGCCAACCTTCTTAACATCTTCGTATCATTGGATGATTCCCCAGGTGGGTATGTCTGATTCTCTAAGAAGCATTTGATGTCGTGGAACCAAGGCTTGTTGTCACTAGCAGTGTCCACAGAGAATACGTATGCCGGTTGGTCCAGTCTGGATACCAAAATCCGAGGCACATAATTGGCAGTCTGCACTTTGATCATGGAGGAAATGGTAGCTAAAGTGTCCGCAAACTGATTCTCATCTCGAGGGATGTATTCAAGCTTAACTATTTTGAAGAAAGTCAACAATCTCCTCGTATAGTCACGGTATGGAATCAGATGCTCCAGATGAGTGTACCATTTGCCATTGGTCTGGTTGATTACCAAAGCTGAATCTCCGAATACATTCAACGATTTGATCCTGAGGTCAACGGCTTCCTCAAGACCCATGATACAGGCTTCGTATTCCGCTTCGTTGTTAGTGCAGGCAAAGATGAGTTTTGCCGAGAAAGGCATATGAACTCCTTTAGGTGTAATGAGCACTGCACCAACTCCACAACCATTCATATTGACAACCCCTTCAAACATCATAGTCCATGCGTCTTCTGGGTCAGGCCCTTCAGTATGAACTGGCTCTTCACAATCTTTTTCTTTTATGAACATGATGTCTTCATCAGGGAAGTCAAATCTCATGGGCAGGTAATCATTAATGGGTTGCTCAGCCAGATAGTCAGACAATACACTGCCCTTGATGGCCTTTTGAGAGGTGTATTGAATGTCATATTCTATTAGAATCATATGCCATCTTGAAACCCTTCCGGTAAGTGTTGGCTTTTCAAATATGTACTTTACGGGGTCCATTTTTGAAATCAACAAGGTAGTGTGAGTCAACATGTACTGCCTTAGTCGGCGAGCAGCCCACGCTAAAACACGACAAGTTTTCTCAAGCGGTGAATAACGTTGTTCACAGTCAGTAAACTTTTTGCTTAGGTAGTATATTGCATACTCTTTTCGACCAGACTCGTCATGCTGGCCCAACACACACCCCATTGACCCTTCTAAAACTGTCATGTACATTATCAGAGGTCTTCCTTCAATTGGAGGCATGAGAATTGGAGGTTCTTGTAGGTACTCCTTGATCTTGTCAAAAGCTTTCTGACAATCGTCGTTCCACCTGACTGTTTGTTCCTTTCTTAACAGCTTGAACAAGGGTTCACAGGTTGCAGTGAGATGAGATATGAACCTTTATATGTAGTTCAATCTACCTAAGAACCCTCAAACTTCTTTCTCAGTCCTAGGTGCAGGCATTTCCTGAATAGCTTTGACTTTATCGGGATCAACCTCAATTCCCTTTTCACTTACAATAAATCCCAGCAGCTTACCGGAACGTACCCCAAATGTGCATTTGTTGGGGTTTAACTTCAGCTGATACTTCTTCAGACGCTTAAACAACTTCAGCAGATTCACCAGACGATCTTCTTCAGTAAGGGACTTGGCAATCATATCATCCACATAACATTCAATTTCCTTGTGGATCATATCGTGGAATAATGTTACCATAGCCCGTTGATAAGTTGCACCGGCGTTCTTTAGTCTAAACGGCATTACCTTGTAACAAAATGTGCCCCAAGGTGTGATGAAAGTTGTTTTCTCTATGTCTTCAGGTGACATCTTAATCTGATTGTATCCAGAAAATCCGTCCATGAAAGAAAATACCGAGAACTAAGCTGTGTTATCTACCAATACATCAATGTGAGGTAATGGGAAATCATCCTTCGGGCTAGCTCTATTCAGGTCCCGGTAGTCCATACACATATGCACCTTGCCATCCTTCTTAGGCACGGGTACAATGTTAGCAACCCACGGCGGGTAAATAGTTACAGCAAGGAAACGGGCGTCCCATTGCGTTTGTACTTCTTCCTTAATCTTCATGGCCATATCTGGGCGAGTACGGCGCAACTTCGGTTTAACTGGAGGGAAATCTTCTTTTAATGGTAGCCTGTGCACGACAATATCCGTATCTAGACCTGGCATGTCTTGATAGGACCAGGCGAAGACGTCGACGTATTCCCGAAGCATGCTGATAAGCTGTTCTTTTACTGGAGCTTGCAGACTGGCTCCAATCTTCACTTCTTTCAAATCTTCCTCGGTACCAAGATTAACAGTTTCAATTTCCTCCTTATGAGGAGTAATCACTTTTTCTTCTTGCCTCAACAACCTGGCTAACTCTTTAGGCAACTCATAGTCTTCATCAACCCCTTCATCTGCTTGATTAATTGGATTGTCGAAGTCATACAAGGTCATAGCAGTGTTGTTGTCGGTGCAATCTGGAGGATTATCTTTGCAAGGGTTGAGATTTGTTCTTTTTAGTGATTAATTTTAATCTTATTTAGAAAAAGAGTGTGAATGAAGTTATTATTTTGAAAACATTGTCATTTTATTGTTTTGTGCGAAAAATAACAAAAATGAAAAGACAGTGAGCGAAAAAGAAAATTGTTTGCAAAAGATGTCCATTGCTCATTGATATTCCATTTGCACAAAATACAAATATGGCCCTATTACAAAATGAGTCCTGACACCTTGGGCAAGATGCAAGACTTGATGCATGCTAAAGCAGGAAATAATAATTACTCTGCGAGAGTAACTCTTATAATTTCCTGGGAAGACCAGTTAAGGACTTGTTGACCTAGGATCCTTGGACGAATCCAGCTCTCCAGGTTGAGGTTGCTTTCAGCCTCGTCTTCCATGTTATTGACAGCATCTGGGGCCAGCATTCCCCCACTTATGAACTTGGGCTCCTTAGCAGCCTCTGCTTGATCTTGTCGGAATGGTTTGTAACCCAAACCGAATTTGTCCTCATTCTTCTCCACAGGTAGCAGCTTGCCCCAGCCTCGGGCGTTTCCATCTTCAACAACCTTCCAAGCTTGTTGGTAGGAGACAATTGAAGTACCCATCCTATCCTCCTGGGATGCAACAAATACTTCAATTGTCGCCTCATTGACGTTCAGTGCTTCGAAACCTTGGCTCATAGTCTCGTGGATTTCACCATCCATATCAATGTATTTGTAGGTAGCCAGATGGCTAAAAAAAATATCCTTTTCACCACAGATTATGATAATTTGCCCTTCCTACTCGTATTTTAATTTCTGGTGAAGGGTCGACGTAACTATGCCAGCGACGTGAATCCATGGTCGACCCAACAAACAGCTGTAGGACGGCTGAATGTCCATCACATAGAAAGTAGTTTGAAAGACCTGTGGGCCAATTATCACAGGAAGCTCCACTTCTCCAAGAACAGACCTCTTGGAACTATCAAAAGCTCTGACCACCAGATTTCTTGGTCGGAGAGCTATACCATCATATTCAAGCTTAACAAGGGCTTTCTTTAGCAAGACATTGAGTGAAGACCCAGTGTCAACTAGAACATTTGAAAGCACAGCCCCTTTACACTCTAGAGTGATGTGAAAAGCTTTATTGTGATGACGACCTTCCATAGTCAAATCAGCGTTGGTGAAGCCTAGTCCATGACTAGTATTAACATTAGAAACCACTGTCTCACGCTGATTTAGCGTAGTCTCCTCAGGCACGTAGGCTGCGTGCAGGACTTTAAGTAATGCATCCCGATGAGCTTTGGAATATAACAACAATGATAAAATGGAGATCTTGGAAGGAGTCTGGTCGAGCTGATCCATAACCTTATAATCGCTTCTCTTGATTATCCTTATAAATTCATCCACATCCTGATCAAAAGACGTTTTATGAGCTTCTTTCAAAACTGGTTCTTCAGGCACCACATTTTTGCCTTTAGCTTTGGCAGCAGCCTCTACCTCAGTGTTAACTCCTGGAATTTTTGACGCGAAGAGGCGTCCGCTTCGAGTGAAACCTCCGCCTCCCCCGACATTATCGATCTGTGGTGTATAAGCTGAAGAATCAAGAGCGACTCTTTCCCCATTGCAGTAGAGGTCTGAACCATAGTGCCATGGTACAATATTATCTTTTTCATACGGAATGGGTCCAGGTACCGTGATGGTGACTGGACTGACTGCATCAGAAGTAGGAACTGTTATTGTTTGTGGATCGTAATATATGGTGACAAGATTTCTGACTGGTGGTGGTGGTGGAAGACTGAAGCTAGGTTGTTGAGATGATTGCTGAAAATTGTTGGAATCGGGGACCATTGCCGGGTCGTAGTATATGGTGACTGTGGAGATGTCATTATTAATGGTTGCTGTAGTTGTAGAAGTAGATGCGGTTGAACTAACATTTATTGAAGTGGTGGAAGAGATGATTGTTGACTTTGTAGACGAGTCTGTCGGAACAATTGTTTTTGAAGTTGTAGGAGGAGTGTTTGTTGTTGCCGTAAGAGGAATTGTTGATGTTGTAGAAACCGTTGATGTTATCTGCAGGATACCTTCTCTAATAAGGCCATTGATGCCACATTTTAAGCATGCACAACCATTGGTGGAAACTTTGCAAGATTCACAGCAGGCCTTACAACCTGGGAATACCTGGCACCTTAAAAGCTGAGCTTTAACCTCGGCCAGAGGTGTTCGAATGCTTGCAATATCTTCAATTAATTTCATGGGTTGACCCTCATCAATTGCATTTATCTGGGGCCCACCGTGGCTAGGCATAGGATTCTTTGTGACGTTAGGAGGAGGTGCAAAATTTAAGGCATTTGAATCAACTAGATCCTGGACCTTCATGTGCAAGGCTCTGCACTTTTCTGTGGCATGGCCAGGTGCATTAGAATGGAAGGCACATCTGGAATTGACGTCGTAATTTCGTGGAAGGTTCTGAGGATCTGGTGGAGCCAGAGTCCTTAATTCAACAAGATTAAGCTTCAAAAGTTGTGGTAACAAAGTGGCATAGGGCATCGGTATAGGATCGATTATCCTGTTGACTTGAGATGTCCTTTGCTGGAAAGGACGTTGTTGTTGGTTGTTGTTATTGTTGTAGGACCTTTGTTGAGGAAAATGTTGTGGCTGAGGGAAATGTTGTGGTTGCGGAGTGTATTGCTGTTGAGGTGGTGGAGTGGGAATTGTGACAGCGACAACTGATCTTGGCATATACTGGGGCCTGCCTCTGCCCATGTGTACTGAATTAGTTTCACCCGACCTGCGAGGCCCTGCAAATGGTTTCCTTGTGCTGCTTGAGCTGGTGCCATTATTAGAAATTTTACCCATCTTTAACAAACTCTCAATCCTTTCTCCTGCTATGACCACGCCAGCAAAGCTAGTGGAAGAGAAAGCTGCCAGCCTATCAATGTATGTCCCCTGTAGGGTGATCATAAAAATGTCTGCCATTTCTCTTTCCGACATTGGAGGTTGAACGTCAGCAGCTAATTGCCTCCATCTCTGTGCATACTCTCTGAAACTTTCCCTGGAGGATTGTGACATACCCATCAGAAGAGTTCTGTTAGGAGCCATGTCTAGATTGTATTGGTATTGGCGTATGAAAGCCGCGGCCAAATCTTTCCAATTTCTGATTGTTGCCTTAGTCAGATGAGAGTACCACTCACGGGATACTCCGGTCAAACTATCCTCAAAATAAAACATCCATAGCTTTTCATCCATAGTGTAAGCCTTTAATCTTCCCAGAAAGGATTGAAGATGGGTGCGAGGGCAAGATGTTCCATTGTATCTTTCAAAGCAGGGAGGTTTGAATTTGTGAGGAATTCTAACTCCCTCCACTAGCCCCATGTCCATAACATCAAACCCTAAGGAGTTTTGAGACTCTAAAGATCTCATATTTTCTGCTATCTCGTCCAACCGACGATCATAGACTTCATCTCCCGCACCAACTACAGTGAACTGTTCCTCTTGAGGGTCCTCCTGCAAGAAATGTCCTCCAGTATTGCCTTGGGTATTCGATAGCATTAATATCAGGGTTAAGACGAGGCCCAAACTCCGGGGGGTCAGTACGAGGCCCCTGTACCTGGGTGGTTTTCTTCAGGAGTTTTCCGCTTGACCAACTCTCTTAATCTTTCTTGGCTTTGGGCCAAACCAGTCATTACTGCCATGAATTGGCTCATCTGAGCCCTCATTTCAGTTCTTTCATTAGCCATCTGGTTTCTCACGTCAGTCAGATCTTGCTGAACCTGGTCCATCTATAAGCTCGGAAGGTTGTTTCTTGTAGGATACCGGTGAACTCTGTTGATGGGGAAGACCCTCCTTCGAGCAATGTTTCCTGAAACCACAACAAAGTGAGAAAACAACAAACAAAAACCTACAAAACAAAGAATGAGGTTAGTATGCAATGCAATATGTCTATTTGTCTTTCAAGGGTATCCGGTTTGATTCTTTGGTTTTGACCTTCCAGACCTCGAGGAATGATGATGTTGAAGAGAAATGAAGCCCAAAGGATAACACACAAACCATATATTACAAAATGCAAAGATACATAGTTCATGATTACAACAAGTCCCCATGATGGGTCAAAATACAACAAAATCAACAAAAGTACAAACAAAAGGAAGTACAATACAAAGAAATCAGACATCCAGCCCAAAGTCATCCTCTTTGACTTCCTTTAGGAGAGCATCAGTCACTGGTCCAACTGGATGCTCTGTGATGGTCCTGATAAGAAGATTCCTGGTGGCAATAGCATTTGTGAACTTCTTATACTTGTCTTGGTCTTTTGATCATCTTAAACCCCGCACGGAGTTTCAACTCGGAGATTTCCTTCTGTGCTTCTAACAAGGCTTCCTGACTCTTCTTCTCATTAGCTTCCAACTGCTCTATCCTAGCCTGTGTCTTTTGATCTTCCTGTGAATGGGCCTCAGTGATTCTGATCCATCTAGCCTGACTCTCTTCCAAGTAGTGCTCATCTCTGGCCTTCTGAATCTTAGCTTCTTTGCAAGCATTCTTCAATACCAACTCCCCTGCTCGAGCTCTTCTGATGTAATCATCTGTCTTCTTAATCTTGGTCATATGCTCAATCCGGAGCTTCTCTAACCTCTCATTATCCAGACGACTATCATTCCTCTCCCAAAGGGTCTTCTTTAGAGCTTCAGACAACTGGGTATTCCTCTCTTTCAACTTCTCAAACTCCTCTATACTGACTGTAGCTACAGGCTCTACTGCCGATGGTCCTGGCACATCCTCCAGGGTGAAGGGCATGCGGGTGATCTGTCCTCTGATGCGAGACCAATAAATATACTGAGCTGAAGCTATGTTGTTGCACTTGCCAAGAATAGTAGTCCCTTTTGTCTGAATGTTATCCCAAGCCCAAACTGCTTGTCGGGTAATGGCATGATTATGATGAATGTCATAGTAAAGGGTTTTTGATAAGTCTTGCTCTCTTGGTGGATGTACTAAAGTATACCCTAGCTTCCTTTTGAAAAGCAAAGGATTGTAGTTGATGCAACCCTTCACTCCAATAAGAGGTACATTGGGATACTGACCACAACTTGTGATTATGTCTCTGCCCTTGGTGCTCTGAGTGCACCACCTGATATCTTCTGAAGTAAGGGCAATCATTCTCTTAGCCCATTTTCTTGACTGATGAGGATTCAAGAAAGCTTCTGTCTTTGGCAAGTGTCTCAATAACCAGCAGTAGAAGAGAGGTGCGCAACATCTGACTAATCTTCCCCTCTTCTTCTCATTCCTTTGATGCACTGAGTAGTAGAAATCCCCAAGCAAGGTATGGAATGGATTCTTCAACAGGAAGAGATGGATGGCACTCTTGCTTACAAACTTAGGCTCGTCTGCAAACAAGATGATACCATATATGCTTAGGGCCAAGAGAGCACAAACAGTTTCCCACTTTCCTACTGCAGCATGACTGGTGGCCTGAGTGATCAAGAAGTTCAAATGGAGGCCTGGGATCCCAGCCTTGGTAGTCATATGCTGATCAATGATGGTGGCTTCCAAATACAGGGCTTTAGCTATGTCCTCATTCCTAGGAGTAGTCATCTCAGGGTTGAAAGGAATTCCCCTCCTGATGGGGACACCCAACAACATGGAAAATTCTTCTAACAAAGGACCCAACTAAAAGTCTGGGAAAGTAAAGCATCTGAGAGGAGGGTCATAGAACTAAAGGCAAGTGTGGATCATACTCCTCTGTGATGCATCCAAGTCCATGATCATGTCCATGATACCGCCATAGTGTTCCATGAATAAAGGGACATGATCAGGAGTGATAAGTGTTTGCATCTTCCTGATGCCTGCTAGGGAAGGCTCAAAGAAATGATAAGTGATGTTTCTCTTCCTAGATGGGTCCATACTGGTAATGGATGCTGATGAAGACAACTGATGAAAGTGATGAAGAGAATCTCTGATGAAGATGGCTGATGAATATATCTGATGACGATGTCTGAGTAGAAGAACAGTCAAAACCAAACCAAATAAGATGTGGATACCCTGTAAAACAAATAGACAAATGCTAAAATGATGCAAAATGATGTATGCAAAATGATATGCAAGGGTTTGTGATTAAGTGTTGGATCTGTTATCTTCCTTGATAAGGTCCATGTGTGTTCATAAGTCCAGATGGAGGCTAGAGAACTAGTAACCAGGTGGGGAACTCAAATAAAGAGTCACAAGTCCAGGGTTTCACAAGAACAGTCCAAAATGATGTAACCTTAAAACAAATCTGGTAACAGGGTATGATGAGGCCAATGGTTCCTGCAAACCTGTAAACATCCCAACCCCCTCACAGGTATTGTTCTAGAACAAGGATCCTCATACTTGGATCAGTTATGAGAAGTGTAAACACTTCTAACCCGGAGGTACAATGTTTACATTAATCATAAAGGATCCTCCTCTAATTCACCTCAGATGTTGAAGGTCATCTAAAAGGTCATCCAAACTTAGCATGTTACCCAGATAGCCCTAGTACTACAGGAAATTCGTAGCACATAGTTCTCAAGAAGAAACCCATGTCTGAACCGTGTTTCATATTCCTGCACCAGACCGAAATGGAATGGGAAAGAATATGAAGCCACTCTATCCTATGTGTCACTCAGGCTCCCGGTATGGAACCTTACTCACTGAATATCCCTCCCACCAAGGTAAACAACAGATCCAACACAATGATATGATGAAATTCATAAAAACAGTAAATGAAAGAAATAAATAAAGCTGTATAGAAAGCAATAAATAAAGCAATAAACAAAGAGCACATATAGCACATAACACCCCCATAAAACAAAATCAAACAAGCGCTAGGAGAAACCCACAAAAAGAACTAGAAGCCCTGATTGCATGATATATCTTCCCCAGCAGAGTAGCCAAGCTGTCGCTCCCAAAGATTTGCATCCCAGTACAAGCGCGAACGGTCGGTGAAAAGGAGAAAATGAAAATGAATTGAATAGAGTCGCCAACTACGCATTTTTATCCCGAAGGAAAGGTAATGCTGCATAAACCTAGAAAAGGATGGATAAGACGGCTGCGAACCAGAGAAACTGAGAAAGGGGGTTGGTTACAACATGGGAAGGTATTAGCACCCAGATTGTTCGTCGTAGTTGACAGGATCCACGCTTACAAGATTGTGTTTAAAGGGGTAAGGGTATGTGTTATCTGTGTGCAAAAGCTAAAGAATGAATGTACAAGTGTTAGTGCAAAAGGGTGAATTGCTCAGGAACTGAGGCTTAGAAGGAATGCTGAAAGGAGGGGGAAGACACAGAGACTTTTGTTCGATAACTGTTAAGTTATGCCTACGTATCCTCTCGTGCAATAAGGAAGTCAGAACACCGTAGTTCGACTCAAAGAGATTGGAAATGAATTGACTGTGAACTGCCTGCTTGTCTATGCTCAAGTGTATGACTCGTCTGGCTCGAATGCTAACTGTCTTGCATTAGACGGAAGAAGCAAGTTCTCGTTTGTGAATGAGTGTGATGAGAAAAGAATCCCGAAGGAGACAATTATTGTTTTTTTTTTTGTTTTCAGTCTCATTATATCCTCCTTGATTAGGGATAATGAGCATACCTAAGTATGAGATAAGCATCTCAACTTAATTACCATGATGATGTAGGATTAGGACCATTAACTTACTTGTGATTAATTAGATGTTTTTGGGTTTTTGTTTAGTGTTAAGTAATGAGTTTAATCTCTAATCATAGATTAGTGAACTCATTACACCATCCTAATAGAAGGATGATAGATAATAACACTTAAGCTGAGGAAGATACCTCAACTTAATCCATGGTTAGGGATTAAATTCATTATATAACAAGCCTTTATTAAGTGGATTTTAATTAAGGGATGAGATTAAGAAATGGATTTTAAGTTTGTAAGACAACTTGAGGGGGACTTGTCCATTAAACACTAGGGTTAGTCCCTCTTAACCATAAGGAAGAGATAGAACCCTAATGTAAGGCCCAAGTTACAAGATAAAGTCTTAGTGATTATTAATGTGATTTGATTAAGAGGTTTAAACAAATTAAAGGGTTAACACTTAGGATTAAAGTTATACATTCCATCCTAAGAGAAGGATGCAGGCATAACCCTAATTCAAAGTCCTAAAACTTCAAGAGTTTAGTCTCTGATTATTGAGATTAGAAGAGAGACTCAAGGAGACTCAAAGGTAAAAGTCTAAGGGGGACTATACACAACCCTAAAAGTTATCATGCTTGGATATCCTATGGTTTGTTAGGCTTAAAAGGAAAGAATCTTCAAGGCCACCAATGGAAGAAGCAAATGAAAAGAGAAGGAGAAAGAAGAACAAGTTACATACTTCCTGAAGAAGATAAGTAACTTGAAAGAAAGAAAGTAAGAAGGATGGAACATAAGTGAACAAGATTCACTTCAAAGACATGTAAGAATGCATATGAATGAGATAAGAAGAGGTGGGAAGTGAAGGCAAATCCACTTCCCAAATAACTTACCAAAGGTACCTGAAATGTTAATATGAATGCATAAGACATAAAGCATAAAGAAATGAATTGAAATGAGATGCAAAGACCAAAGTCAGAAGTGAATGTGCAATGCAAATGGCATTTGAGATGATGCAAAGTCATACAATATGCATATGAATAATCATACAAAGATGATATGCAAAGGAAGCATTCTTAGAAGCTTGAAAACACATGAATGTTTATGAAATGTAATGGATGCAAGGCATAGCAAATGAATGAAGAAATGATCAAGAAATGTTCAAGCATGTCTTAATATGTCTAAGATGTCATACAAATGCATGAAATGTCATGGAAAGTTCACATGATGATGATATGCAAAGATGAATGCAAATGAACATGAGAAATTAAAGTTTCATGAATGTATGAGATGCAAATGACCAAAACAGAAGCATACAATATGATAAAAAATTGAAATCAAGCTCAATTAAACCCTAAACCTATACAAGATCACACCCCAAAGGAGAAAGTCAGAAGCTAATCCTATTTAAAGTTATGAATTTCCTAAGTTTGCTAGGGTTTTTGGATGATTCTTAAGGGAAAATTCAAATCAAATTGAAAATGCAATATAAATTCATGAAAAACATAACCTAGAAACTAAATGCAATATGTGAAATAATGCAAAACGAATCAAGTTCAAACTCTTCGTGGTTAGGCAGGAATGAATTTTTCAAATTAGGGTTAAAAATGTGATTTTTAAAGAACCCTAATTCAAAGAAAATTGTGAAATTATGATCAAACCTAAAAAGAAATTTGTATGAAGAGTTTGCAAATGTTTCTAAATGTATTGGAATGGTTCATGATTTTTTTGTGATTTTTAGAAACCTAAATGTATTTTTAATTAATTAAAATCCATTAAATAATTAAAAATAACATTTAAATATTTTAAAAATACTTTTTAAATGCAAAAAATAAAATAAAAATCATTTTTAGGTTGAGAAAAATATTTGGATCAGAAATGCAAAAGGAAATATTTTTGTGATGTTTTTAGCTATTTTAAATAAATTATGCAAAAGAAATAAAATTAAATGAAATAAAAATGGATTAAATGAGAAATCAACTGTTCCAGTGGTCCAGATTTGAATAAAAAGAGAGGGAATTGACTGGTGCGCATTTGTGTGGCTAGGATTCAATCTGGCATTTTTAAAATTAAACCTAATTAATTAAACTAATTAATCTGATTAGGGTTTTAATGAACACATCCAGACCCTCCATCCACGCGCGAAAACCTAATCAAACGACCCATACTTAAACTGACCCTTAAACCCTAATTAAGAGCCCTAAGCATTTTCAGGTGACCGGAGCTAGCTCCGGTAATCTTCTCCGGCAGCCCATTCACCCTAACTTCTTCCCTAGGCTAAGTCAAACCCTCTAAAGCTCCAGAAATGATCCCCTAACATCCCTAAACATGAATCCAGCATCAAATAACATTTATCACTCAAGAAAATCATGATTCGAAGCAAAACGGAAAAATAATCAAAACTTTCAGAAGTTCAATACATGTTTGATTCTTAACTATTTTCAAAAGTAAACATATCAGGATGATCAGTGCATCATGTAGAAGCATTTAAGAACTTAAAATACGAGTTCTGGAAAAACTGTTCTTCATGGTTACCTGAGATGAAGCTTTCAATTCCTGAGCTTTCTGGCCTCTTTCTTGGTTCAAATCACCCCCAATGAGCTCCCTGATGATGATGAGGAGCTTAGAGCAAGCTTGTGATGGCTATTTTGAAGTGTATGGTTCAGGTTTTGCAGAAATCGTGTTTTGGTTTAGGGAGCTTTCAGGCCATGGGAGTGGGTGCTTTGTGATCTATGGATGATTTTGAGTTGATTGGTGGAAAAATATTTGAAGTTTGAGGCCTGTGCAGTGAGATTCGAAGAGAGGAAGTTCTATAGTGATTTTTGGGATTCTGAGTTGTGGGATGTTTTAGGCTCTAAGATGTTATGAAATGAGGTCCTTGAGGCATGTATGTGAAGTCTTGATTGGTCAGAAGAGTGGTTGTGGCTCAGCTTGATTGGAATGGGAGGTTTTGCAAAAAAATCAAATTTGTGTACTTGGAGGTATGGGCCATGGCAGAGCTGGCTTTTTTGGGTGTCTGGCCTCAGCAAGATTCATGGAGAGCCATATAATTGGTTTGATGCAGCTGGCACAAGTGGATGGAAGGATCCAAGGCATTTTGCAACTTTCCCTCTTTGAACTTTATTGAGAAATTTGGCCATGAAAACTTGTGATGCAAGGCTTAATTCTGGTCTATGCAAGGTGTATGTACATATTATGTCACATTTGGGCACATTAGAAGTCATTTGAGTGTTTGGAAACCAAAAATGCACATTTGCCTCTTTGACATGAAACTTGAAATTTATGTGAATTTTTCCAACTTTGAAAGGCCATATCTTGAGTTCTAGGATGAATCAAGACATGTTCTTGTATGTTTTGAAAAGGGAAATACCTAATCTACAACTTTCATGTCCAAGAATTTTTCATTTGAAACATTTTTGGTCATGAAAGAGAAGGTTGAAAATCTTTCCCAAAATGGAAAGTTTCCATTACAAGTCATTTCCAAAAATGGCAAGTTTGCATTTAGCTCAAAATTCTTCAACTTTGTGAACTTCCAACCACTTCTAAGATCAAATAAATATCATAGAACCTCAATTTGATGAAAATGATCCTTTGGTTCCATTGTTGGGGGCCTCAGATGCCCTGATTTTGACTTAACTTGCTCAAGAAGTTACCCAATAATCAGATGACTTACACAATGAATTTATTCATCAAACTTGGTACACATGATCCTTATAACATAATAAGAACATTGGAAATAAGAATGACGAAAAAATTTGGAGTTAAGGCCTCTGAAACCAAAATCCTAATTTTGGTCATCTGTGCAGGAAAACCCTAGCTCTGCTTCCATGCCTTTGCCAATCTTTGTGATTTCTTGACTTTCATGAACTTTGGGGAGCATATATGATCATAGAACACACATGGACCCTCTTGGAAAGCTTCAAAAACATTGGGATGGCTCAAATTGATTCTTGGATTGCTCATATCACAAACCCTAGATACAGATGAAATAGAACTATGCAGATAAAACAAATATGCAATATGAGATGTAATGCTTATGTTAAAACAAAAATGAAAGATCACAAGCCATGGTGTGAGAAAGAGTGAGGGAAAATTTGAGGTGTTTACACCAGGATTTCAATTGGTATCAGAGCAGGCATCCTAGTCTGTTTCTGGAGGAGATCCAAGGGGGATACTTTCTGGTTCATGGTCAAGGTAGAAGTGGTCTACCAAAAAGCTGTTTGTTGTGTGAATGGTCCCTAGAAGTGAAGGATGGACTATTCTATTGTGGTAGGATGGTGGTGTGCTGCTGATGTGACATGTTTAATTTATTTTCAAACCTATGGTTGTTGGTGTCACCTGGAGATATTGCTACGGCTAATTTGTGATACTTGAAGTATCTGAGGAGTCTGTATCCACTGCTTATATATCTGATATCTCCTTTTGTTTGAGAAGATTTCTCTTCTCTGGAGATATATCCTATGGTGTTGGGGATATATGTCTATCTGCTTCTGTCAACTATGCTAATGATACTTGGAGACTCTTTTTCAAGTCCACACAAGGCACCGTGAAGAGAAGTGGTTGCTTAGAGATCTGAAGATTATTTTAAACATACCTACCTGTATCTATAGATATCTTTGTGTGATCCTTGGAATGATGTCCTATCCCTTGATAAAACATCACATCAAAATTAGGCATGGTTCTGCTATCTAAGGACTGGTTGTATAGATGCTTGGGTGCTAAACTATTGTGGTTATATCACACATGTTTGAAACTTACTTCTGATCTAGAAGTGGAAGCATCTGTATGGTGTGTCTAAGAAGGTTCCAGCCCTGGAACTCTTCTTAGCTGTGTGTGTTGATCAAGGAGTGATCAACATATGTTTGCTCTCCTGAGGACAATTTATTTTTGGTCCTTGCTGCAGGAGTGAAGTACCTGAGCTTCAAGGAGAATTATTTCAGAGAGACTTCTTGTACATTAAAGTCAACCTGTATCAACTTGTGGAGTTGATTGATGTGTATATAGCTGATCAGTTGCTATTTTGTGTGAAGACATCTCAAATTAGACAGTCTAGATACTGAGTCTGAAAGAGAAGTTTATTGAAGTCTTCCAGCTGTTGCATTGGTTTGTGTTTTGGTCTGATAGGTTGATCAACTACTGATGGTTTATTCCCCTATGTTCACCTGCATGTGTTTATGTTGAGGTGTATGTGACTGATACTGGTGTCTGAAGGAATGTTAGAACATCATCTCAGAAGGTGTCAGATACCTGCAGAAGAAGAAGAAGTCAGACTACTGTCTTACCTTATGTGAGAAGGTAATCTTATCTGACCTAGAGTAAATACCTTGATAAGAGACTTGGTATTTGTCTATGTGATGTATAAAGGTGGATACTTTGACGACACACTTAGTATTTATTTGAGAGTTATGCATATCTGTAGTCTGAATCTTATGGTTCAGAAATTGTACTAAGTAACTGATGCTAATCCTTAGAAGGAGCCTTGGTTGTTCTTGCAAGGGGGAGTTAAGAAGTGTTATATGTGGTCTATTGATGCAAGGGTGTAGACTATTTTTAGTAGGTGCAGCTGGATTGTTTGTTCTTCCCATGACAAGGAAGGTGGTAATAATCATGAAGTTATAATTGACAAAATCATCAGGACTTTATGAAAATTTCTTTACTCAAGGAGAAATGCCATCCTTGGTATAGCTGCATGGTGTAGTTCTGAACTAATCCTTATGAAGATTCATAAAGTGGCAGGTTTTAAGACTTTGGAGAAACGGTGGAAGGTTCTTAACAATATGTGATATTGGTAGGAATTTCTGCAGAATCAACAAAATTGAGGTTGTCTACTCAAACTTGGTTGATGAATCAAGTCAATGAGAGCATGGGACTCTGGTTTTGTTAAGGAAGGAAGTTCTTTCAAGTGGAAGAAGAAGGAGCGGAATTTAATAGCTAGATATGGACTAAAAATGTTTTAACATCTAGTTCAACATCAGAATCTCAATTCATGAAGTGGCACATTAATTTAAGATAGAATGATCTACAGGGATTGAATGCTTCAAAAGGACTGTTATCTTGACAGCTTGCTGGAGATCAATTTTATTGATTAAGATATATTAGCAAGATTTATGATATACGTGAAGAAGACAAAGTGTGGCAGTTGGCTTTTTCATATGAGGATTCCTAAATGAGGTGATCAATCTATGGCAATTGGTTGATCTCTATAGTGGATTAGAAATATTAGATAATCAGAGTGTGACAGCTAGTTGGTCTTGAGGATTGTCTTGGTACAAGTTGCTCTTGAGAAGAAGAGTGATGAGTTGAAGACTCAAGGAGATTTGTTCTTCTTGAAGGTGGATAAGAGTTTATCTCTCTTTCTGGATGTCTGATTCAAGCCGGTGGCACAGTGTTGGTGAAGATTTTCAGTTCTTGGATTATTATGCTATAGTAAGTCCAGTTGGTGGAGCACATCATGAATCTTAGTAATGAGGTCTTGGTGTTTGGAAGATATTATAACTAGTGTTAGGACATTATCTGGGGTGTTTGTCTACATGGTTTCTAATGTTATCCTACCTAATCATATGGGAGAATGATGAAGTAAATGATCTATCTTAGAAGAAATATGTAGAGTATACTGAAGTAGATTATGTATTGATTGCTTGGAAGTCTAATTGTGGACATTCATTCTAATTTCAAAATTAGTTTGAATGATTTTTGTCTGGATTGTATGGCCAAAGGACTGTAAAGATATTATGTTGGCTTAGTGTCAGAACCTGCATGCTAGAAGATGTTCAACTTGTGTAGTTTATGGTAACAACAAACCAAGAAGGGATCAGGTGTGCTTTGGTACAAAAAGTGAATATGTTCAATCGGGAATTGAATAAAGGGTGAGCTCTTGAAGACATGAAAACGCATTTTATGTTTTCCTTTCATCAAGCGCAGAGAAGCATGTAGTATCCTAGAAAGGGGGAGTGTGTTATAATTCTTGGCAGTTGGTTTTGTGAAGTTAAGGGGGAGTAATACCTTAACCAGGTTTTGTGATGTTACACATCATGTTGTGACATGTGCTACTAAGTATGGTAATTTATTTATCAGGTTAATATTTAGTACTTAGTTGTGGTGTGTATATCCTTGTGATCCAGATAAGGAGTGTCTTGTGTGTCCAAAAGGCTATATCGAATAATGCTGCTATCTGCAATTTATTTTGGATTCTGAAGGAGGTGTGAACCATGTTGTTGTATTCCTAGCAGACAGTATATGGTTGGATGTAAGAAAATGTCTCAAAACATGTGTGTATTGTTTCCTAACTAGGAATAATTATGGACAGTGTTGGCATAAAAATGTGAAACACGAGTTTTATTCATGCGTGTTTGATATTGGGCCATTTATTTTGGGAGAGCAAGTTAGATGGTCTAGGTCTGTTTTTATGCGATCCTCATTTAATGGTGCATAAGTTTTTGCTCCTTTCATAAAGATCTTGGACCAAGAACGCTTCTTTATTCAAGGATAGTTCGTTACTATCTAAGTCTTTGCTCCCTATTTATAGAAGTGTAATTCTCCTCCATCAGCATGTGAGTATTTTTATCTTTTCTTCTTTCTAATGGGGTTCTTTTGTATCTGGATGAATAATACGTGGGTATGGCGTTGTGAGGGTTGTATTTGCCAAAGTTTGGCTAAAAAGGGGAGAAAGAGTGTGTGGAGATGATGTGCTTGGAGTTGTTGTCACAACAGCTACATCTATTATGTTATTGTATGGTGGATGCCAGGATATCAAGGTGGATGTTGAATGCTAGCCTTTGTGACTTGTATCTTGAGTTAAAGAACACAATTGTGACTTTTGTTCTGAGTTACATAAGAGAATGAGAGGTTGTTCTCTTATGCCACCATTGGTCTTCTAGATGGAGAATGTTCAGCATCCTTTGAATAATTTTTCTGAGAATCTGAAAAAGAAAGGAAGTAGAAATGGAATAGTTTGGTCAAGAGTTCAAGACTTTCTACTCCTTATTCCACTATTGTTGTTTCCACTAAAAGAAAAGGTAGCAACTTGTCCACTGAAAGAATAAGTGACTGTTGTTTTTTTAGAAGAAGATGTCAAACAACATGTCCTTACATAGTGGAGAGTTTTCTTTTGCTGTTGTTTTTTCAGCTTTGTTGCTGCTATATTTTTTTTCTTTTTTCTTTTTATTATTTGTTTTAGCCAAAATTTACCAAAGAGGGAGATTATAAGTTCTGTATTTTTAGGTTGGCATTAATTTTGTAAAATAAATATAGCAACAATGTAATATGTACATGATATTTGAAAAATAAAGAATACATTAAGCAAGAAGTCCTTTTGTGCGCCTAAACATGTTGTGTTGAAGTGTTTCAACATCTAGATCAACATGTCAAAAAAGATGTCAAGACAGATCATTCGACATCATTGACTGCTGAAGATGGATTGAAGATTCTGTTATGTTTCAACAGAAACAGAATGTCACACCCTAAATTTTGACCAAATTCTTTTTCTAATTTTTTCATTCATCTGACACACTTTATCACAGTATTGTAGGTCGGACGTTCTTGCATTTTCATTAAACATTTCATTAATCATACAGTTTGCCATCCTTTGTCTTTTGTCATTTCTTATTCTTAATTTTAGAATTATTTAGAAATAGTTGTCTCGGTTTATAATTTATTTTCTAATTTAGTTTAGTTTAAGAATTAGTTTTTTTAGTTTAAATTTTATTTTAGTTTATATCATTTATTTATTATTATCAATTTAGATTTTGTTTAATTTTAATTTAAGTCTAATTGATTAGTTTTATTTTAGATTTAGTTTTGGTTTATATTTTAATTTAGTTTATATTTTGTCTAGTTTATTATAATTTTAATTAGAGTTAATTTAGAACAGATTTTTTTAATCAATTTAAGTTTTATTAGTTTATTTCTACTTAGATTAATTTATTTCAATTTAGTTTAATTTGGTTACTTTAAATTTAATTCAGTTTATATTTTTGTTAGTCTTAATAGTTTGATTTATTTTTATAATTTAATTAGTTTTTGTCACAAATTTCCTTCCCCAAAACATCTGCTCCACAATCGTACAGACTGTGCTCCCATCCAAACCTACACCAATCATCCTACACACCAGTCCAAAAATTCTGCCCAGTCAACCCTGCACTTTCTACAACCTCACAAGCCAAAATCTGCTCCTATTCTGCTGCTACTAAGGTCCCATTACACCAAAACAAGCAAAACAAAAGTTGTATCAAAAAGTGAAAAATATTTTTCATAAGAATATCAAGGAGACTTTCATCAATTTGAAAAAGCTTCTGAATACAAAAAAAATGCAGCAGACATAGAAAAAATAAGTTTTCCCTCAGCTTAAAGGGGCCACACCAAAAACCATGAAAACAATAACAGAGGGGGTAACGAAATTTCTTTTTCATCAACTCAATAAACCTTTCTGCTTGACACTTCATTTTTCCCCATTGTCGCTCACCGGATTTTCATCCCAGTGCAAACGCGAACCGTCGACGATGTTGGAGGTTGAGGTTGAATAGAGTCGCCAGCTAGGCATTTTTATCCCGAAGGAAAGGTAATGCTGCATAAACATGGAAAGATATGGATAAGACGGTTGTGAACCAAAGAGACTGAGTAAGGGGGTAGGTTACGACCTAGGAAGGTATTAGCACCCAGATCGTCCGTCGTACTCGACGGAATCCACGCTTACCTGACTGTGTTTAAAAGGGGATAATGTATGTGCTAAACTGTGCATAAAAAGCTAGAGAGGAAAAGATGTACAGAATGTCAGTGCAAAAAGAAAGTGAGTGCTCAAAACTGAGGCTAAGGAAAGAGAAACTAGGAGGAGGAAAGGGGGGGAGACAAAGAGACTTTTGTTCGATAACTTTTAATTTATGCCTACGTATCCTCTCGTGCAATGAGGAAGTCAGAACACCGTAGTTCGACTCAAAGAGACTTGGATGATTTGGTGTGAACTGCTTGCTTGTCTATGCTCAAGTGTATGACTCGTTTGGCTCAAGTGCTAACTGTCTTGCATTAGACGGGAGAAGCGAGTTCTCGTTTTCAGAGTGAATGTGATGAGAAAAGAATCCCGGAGGAGACCTTTATTGTTTGTTTTTGTGTTTTTGGTGTTTTATTGTTTTTGGTGTTTTGCATAGGATAATGAGCTTAAGCCTTAATCAAGGGTTTGCAAACTCATTATATCATCCCTGATTAGGGATAATGAGTATGCTTAAGTGTGAGATGGATATCCCAACTTAATTACCCTAATGATGCAGGATTAAGATCATTAACCTACTTGTTATTAATAAGTGTTTTTGGATTTTGTTTTGTGTTAAGAAAGTAAAGATGAATGCAAATGAACATGGAAAATTAGGGTTTTAAGAAAGTATGAGATGCATATGTCCACAACAGAGGGATAACACATGATAAAAATTTGAAAATGCAACCAAATGAACCCTAAACACTCATAAGATCACTCCCCAAAGATGGAAGTCAGAAGCTTTCCAAAGTCAAGTTATGGTTTTTCTAAGTTAGGCTAGGATTTTGGGTACTTCTTCATGAAAAATGCCAAACAAATAGAAAATGCAATGCAAAAATATGAGTTAAATGCCCTAGATACTACATGCAAAGTATGAAATAATTCAAAAATAACCATGTGAAAACTCATCTTGGTTGATCAGAAATGGATTTTTGAAGTTAGGGTTAGAAAAATAGGAAATTTGGAAACCCTAATTCATGGTTAATGTCAAAACATGATCAAACCCTAAAATAAATTTGTAAGATGAGTTTGTAAATTGTTCTAAATATGTAAGAATGCTTCATGATTTTTTTGGTGATTTTTAAATACCTAAAAGCATTTTTAATTAATTATAATTAATTAATTAATTAAATAATACAATTAAATGATTTAAAAATGGATTTTTAATGTAAAAAAAATAAAATAAAAATGTTTTTGGGTTTTTAAAATTAATTGAAGTGAAAATGCAAAAGATCGAAACTTTATAAAATGTTTTGCTATTTTAAATAAATAAAAGAAAATAAAATGAGAAAAAGAAAATAAAAAGTGAAAAGTATGCAAAAGGGATGGTCCAAATGGCGCAGAGGCTAGATCAAAGGCTGAGAGTGAGAGTCAACAAGACCAGGGGTAATCAGATCCTAAGGCTATGGTTCAAACAAGCAAAGCGCGCATGATCCAAGGGCCTAGATTCAAACTGAGTTAATTAATCAGGTTTAATTTTAATTAATTAGGATTAGGGCAAATGAATTATCTGGACCGTCCAAAACTTAAGCTAATCAGGATCCAAGGGTTGTGGTTCAATTTGGGCAACTAAACCCTAATTACTTTCAGGCGACCGGAGGGAAGCTCCGGTCATCTTCTCCGGCCAGCCCCTCAACCTATCTTCTTCCCTAGGTCATTAAACTCCATAAAAATTGCCCAGAAACATTCCCCAAGCATCATGGAACAAGAATCAATCATCAAATAACATTTATAACACATGAACAACAAGAATCGAATCAAAACATTTTTTAGGTCAAACTTTCAGAACAACATGAAATGCTTATTTCTCAACCATTTTCAATTTTAAACACATCAGGATGATCAGTGAAACACATAGATTCATTTTATAACAAGAAATCAAGGTTCTGAGAAAAAAGTTCTTGAGTTATACCTGAGCTGGAGACCTTCAAAGATGAGCTTTCTGAGCCTTCCCTTTGTGCAAACCACCTCCACTGATCCCCCTGGTGCTAATGGCAAGCTTGGATGGAGTTTATATTGGCTATTTTAAGAGGTTTGGTTCGGGTGTATCGGAAATCGTGTTTTTGATATGTTGTGTTTCAGGCCATTGTGAGGGGTGGGATTTGTTCCTTAGGTGATTTGTGATTGAATGGTGAATGAATTTCTGGAGTTTGATGGCTGAGGAGTGAGAACCAGAGAGATGAAGTTTTAGGCAATTTTTGTGCAATCTGAAGTGTGTGTCGTTTC
This sequence comes from Lathyrus aphaca, assembly GCA_963966055.1. NCBI lineage: Eukaryota > Viridiplantae > Streptophyta > Magnoliopsida > Fabales > Fabaceae > Lathyrus > Lathyrus aphaca. Next base: position 494,917,908 of record OZ014524.1, on the reverse strand, counting down.
AATGCTGAATGAGTTGCTATATTACTCCCATAATGTTTGAGTAGGTCATGGAGCAAGTTAGTAGAGGCTGTTGATCACTATTCCAAGAGCATGGGAGAAATTGCAAGAAGTCAAGGTTTGGTGTACTTGAGGTATGGCAAGGTGTAGAGATGGTTTCCTGGCTTGTACTGCATCACCTGAGTTCAAGGATGACTCTTGGATCAACTGTGGTGAGCTGTATGGCTTGGATCACAAGTTTGAATTGGTTTTGCATTTTGGCAACTTTGTGAAGTTTGTGACAATTGGCCATGAAATTCCTTGGTTCTTGGTTGAATTCTTGTCTTGAAATGTTGATTATCAATGTTATGATGTGTAGACATGAATTAGAGGCCAAACAAGTGCTTAGAAGTCCATTTTGCACATTTCCCTCTTTGACATGAACTTGAAAATTATGTGATTTTTCCCAACTTTGACTTGCCATATCTTGAGCTCTAGGATGAATCAAAAGGAGTTCTTGTAATTTTTGAAAATGGGAAGATCCAATCTACAACTTTCATGTTCAATAAAATTTCATTTGAAACATTTTTTATCAAGAAAGAGGAGGTTGAAAATCTTTCCCAAAATGGAAAGTTTTCAAATCAAGTAATGTCCAAAAATGGCAACTTTTGCAATGGCTCAAAATTATTCAATCTTGTGAACTTACAACCATTCCTAAGACCAAATAAAGGTCCTAGGACCTCAAAATGATGAAGATGACCCTTTGGTACCCTTGATGGAGGCCTCAGATGCCCTGATTCTGACTTTTCTTGCACAACAAGTTACCATTTGATCAAATGACTTCCACAATGAATTTTTGCTTCAAATTTGATACACATGCTCCTTATAACATACATAGACCAATAGAATCAAGAATGGCCAAAAATTTTAAGTGTAAGGACCTCAAACCCAAAACCCTAATTTCTGGTCATCTATGTTGGAAACCCTAAGCCTGCCTGGGTAGATGTGCAATCCTCTAAGATTTTGTGAATTTAAGGAAAACTTGGAGGTATAATATGATCATAGAACACTCATGGACCCTCTTGGCATGCTTCATGGCCTCTGAGATAGCTCAAACCACTTCTAAGATTCACCTGATCACAAACCCAAACTATGCAGCTATGTAGGGAAATAACTATGCAGCGTGAGATGGTATGCTTATGCAATGCAACATGAAGGATCACAAGCCAAGGTGTGAGAGAAAAGAGAGGGAAAATTTGGTGTGTTTACACCCATCATCTTCTCTTCGACAATCAATCCTTTCTCAAATCACAGAAAACAAAACAAAAAACTCAGAAAGGAGAAGAGGCGAGAAGCCAGAAAACAGAGAACCGAATCACAAACCAAATCAGCGTGAGGAAGAGAAACGCAGAACACCAAACCCAATCACAACCAAAACCAGACACAACCCGTGAACCTTCAACCCACCGAATCTGAACCGTGTGTTTACCACCACTTCAAACATAGCCAAAACTGCAGAAAAAACCGAGCGAAAACCAGAAAAGATCCGGAAACAACTAAACGCGATTCGAAAACCGCCGACCACCATAAAACCGAATCATCTCAGACCCACCCAAAATTGCACCGCCGGAAAAACGTAAACCCAAAATCACAGAACTCGACACCACCGTGAAAATCGCGAGCTTCAAACCAAAAAACTGAGATAATCGCGAATCGACCAAGAGACGAAAAGGATATGCGAAGCTGAGCGTGAAATCGCGAAATTGAGAGAGCCATGACCGCGAGACCACCGTGAATTTATGAACCCATCTAAGAGAATCTGAGAGAGTGAACCGCAAAGAGATTTGAGAGAGACAGGTTGGCTTCTTTTTTTTCTTCTGATTGTTTTTGGGTTATATCGTCTAAACCGTAACTTGTGCTCCCACTCTTTAAGAACTCTGTTTTCTCTCTGGATCGTTAGGTATAGTATATAGATTTGTAGTTTATTTTCATTTCATTTTGTTTTTATTTTCTATATAAATCTGATTTAATTTTTTTCTCTTTGGATTTAAAGCTTTAAGGCCCATCACTTGTTTCTTGATGCTAACTACACGCAAATCCACGCCACCTCATTGATCTTGCTCTTTTCTGATTTTTTAAAATTATTTTTTATTATTATTTTATTTTATATAGTTTTGTTGTGAGTTATGTTGGGCTCCTAAGCTTATGACCCATTGCATTTCTATTTACATACCAGATTTAAACGCTGCACCCTTTCTCTATTTTACATTTAATTTTTATTATTTTGTTTGTTTATTTTCACAAGAAGTTAGTGATTGTTTTTTCATGTTTATCTTATTTATTTCTTTTATTTTGATTTCTATAATCATTTTTGTCAACTTTTATTTCCTTCTTCTTTTTTTTATAAAAAAAATCTAAAAGATATATGTTAATAATGTCTTGTTTTATATATATATATATATATATATATATTTATTTTATTTTAGAGAGCCGATGATATAACAAACGATTGAGATTTGCCCGATTTTATTAAATCGGCAAAACTCGATCAATATGAGGCCAATTTTAATTTAGTAATTTATTTACCATTTTATTTCGGTTTATTTTCCATTTTGTCATTTAATTTTTTTTTTTTTCATTTCATTACTTATTTTAATTTTTATGGTTGATGAACATAAATAGTCTTGAGAATCATCGCAAGCCGACTCGACATCTCGATTAAATTATGAGACCATCTTATTTCATCTATTTTATTTATTTTATTTTATTTTCGCATTTTTATACAATATAAACGCTCCATTCATCGTAGAATGGTTCTAAACATTGAATCGGTTCTAATGTAGTTAAAGAGCCACATCTCGATGCCTCTGATTAAATACAGCTCCAACGCTTCCGAATAATTAAGACACTGCACACACGCTTTCTCTTGGGCAAATTACAACGAGACCCTTTATTTCATCGCAATCCTATGTGATTTTTTTTATACCCGTCTCCCGATCTCCATTTGTACACAATTTATTTTTCTGCCTTTATTTATCGTTTCGATCGCTAGGAGCACCCTTAGGGACTAGCCTAGATCTCGCTCTAGTTTGTGAACCCTTGGTCCAACACCAAGTGGTTTCACTCACACACTCGCACATTTCATTCGGTTATGATTTTGTATTGCTAGGAGCACCCCTAGGGACTAGGAATCGAATCCACCTAATCAATCAAACAATTAACCTCCATTTGCATTTTACCCGTAAGTTAAGTGATTCGCGCATCGCCATATAACTTTTTCTAACTTAATAAGCATTCAAACTAATTAATTATACGAAAGAACTGAACTCTGGAGTCTAGCATTCCATGGGTTCTTGAATGAATCATTCCTGAGGCCAATCCCACGGGACGTGGTTCATTCGCCCATTCGTACTCAAAACACTTAAAACATTCAACTTCCTCGAAAAAATGAGACATTATTCATCTCCATATGAAAGATATTTCTCCTATTCCCACAAACACAAACAAATCAATTCTCTCAAACAATTTATCACAAGGAAGAATGTGGCAATCACTTGTTGATCATATATCCAAGTTTGAAGCTTCTTCCATCTTCTATTTTCTCCCTTAAGTGTTTGTGTTGGAATAGGTGAGATATCTCCCTTAAAGATGACGACTTGTCTCTTTCTTTCAAATCCAACTTAAAACCTACCCAACAAATATTCAAATAATTTCCCATATTAATTATACGAAAGAATTGAATTCTGGAGTCTAGCATTCCACATAGTTCTTGAATGGATCATTCCTGAGGCCCGCCCCACGAGACGTGATTCACTTGCCCTTTCGTATTTCAAGACAATTAATTATTACATATCAAATAATTAAAGAACTGAATTCTGGAGTCTAGCATTCTACGGGTTCTTGAGTGGATCATTCCTGAGGCCATCCCCATGGGACGTGATTCATTCGCCCTTTCATTCTTAAAATACTAAACAAAATCAAACATTTTCTCTAAACTAACATTGTTTAAACTCTTTCTATCTCACAGACAAGCTAGCGCTTCAGCCTCCTATCACGAGCAGATAAGCCAATGCTTAGTGGTTAGAAAGTGGTTTAAACAAACGTTCATTAAAAAACACCAAAAAATCATAGTAGCACGAACTATGAAGCTCTGACTTTCCCATTCCACAAGGGAATATGTAGGCATAGGGATTTTAATCCTTCGCGAGCACAATAATAAAAATTTAATCTTTTCTCCATCACAAATAACAATAATTAAAATACTCATTTCCCTTAGAACAAACATTTCTTAGCAAACCATTTAGAAGATAAAGACATAAATCAACATTCAATCGCATAGTTAGACTAAGAGGTTCCTGTTGAGTACAATGGACATGAGGCGTGCTGATACCTTCCCCTTGCGTAACTGACTCCCGAACTTAGAATTTGGTTTCGTTGACCTTTTCTTATCCTTATTTACGTTATATCTATATCTCCCCTTTCTTTAGTTAGAATAAATAGAATTAGGTGGTGACTCTCTTGTTTTTTCCGCGTCCATCGCGAGGATCATATTTTTCGAGGTACGACACAAAATATTTAGAAGATTTGAATCAATCCAAGTGGCGTTGTTTTAAAAGATCTTGACGACTCAAATTTACATTAAAGAAAAAAATAAAATATTGAAAAATATAGAGTTTCTATATTTATAGATATTTTAGGGAGTTGTTTATTTAAAGATCTTTTTAATTTGTAGCAGATTTTTCTGCATCATTGTAGTAGTTGTTATGTTGTATTTTTTAGGCCCAAATCTAGTTGGGAATAGGTTAAAAAAGAAATCTTGTAACCTATGTTCAACCAACCAACCGAACATGTAAAGATCATATCATTAGGGTTGTGTTCTTGTGGCAGCCGTGCGCAACAAGGTTTATTGTTGTGGTTGTTTTGTTTGTAAACCTCGAAGCTGCTAAGTAAGAGGTGTATTTGTTGATGTTTTAGATTGGCTATATTTTATGGTAAACTTATGTTTGTTTCTGGATCTCATAAGTAATGTTATGACATGTGATTTAAGCATTATACAAATGTGAAGTTTTTGTGTGCAGCTATTTTATTCAGGATGTCAAGACTGATGTCATGACATCTCTGAGTGGGCCTGAAGACCTAAGTGAATCATATTTTGTGCGTGCATCCTTCAGTCATTATTATTGAGATTTTGTTGTGGTTTTAGTTTGATTTTATCAGAGGAAAAGAAGGATTCAACTTGGAGTTATTTTAGCAGAACATTTCTTCTTGATATTTTTGTTCCTTTATTTAAGGAATTATTATTTATGATTTGTGCAAGTTCAGTAGGCCCAATGCCCATTCAAGGATCTACTTAAGGCTGCTTTACCCTAGTGTGATCGTGTAGAAAATAAGGATTGTGTATTAAGCATTTTTCACGCGCGTGTGTGTTAGTTTCTTGTGAGCCAATCAATTATCTTTTAATGATTGTTTTGGACTAGGTGTGATTTTTTATTTTGTCTACTCAAAGCTTTTAAGCAAGAGTGTTTGTATTTGACTGAAACTTTTAAGCAAGGTCAAAGATTGTTTTGAAGAGTGTCTTCATTTTCTTTGCGTTGTTTGTTTAAGATCACTACTGTGATTGAGGGGGATTGAGAGGGGTCTCTTATCTAGGAGTTCCTAGGTAGAACTATCATTTGGTAGGGATTAAGTGAAAAATTTTCAAACTGGGGTGTTTTCTATGGATCTTTGAATTGATTCTATTGATATTGAAGTTCCTTCCTAGCTTGGTAGCCCCCAGAGTAGGTGTGATTGCACTGAACTGGGTTAACAACTCTGTGTTCTTTAATTTTGTATTTGTCTTTTATTGTGTTTTTAAACTTGTTATTGGGGTCGTGACATCGTGGTCGATATTGTATACAATTTCCAAAGTTTCAATTGGCATCAGAGCAGGCACCCTACCTGTTTTTTTTGGATGAGATCTAGGGGCATTATTCTGGTATCATGGACAAGGAAGAAGGATTTGGACACAGATCACCCATTATGGATGGTTCTAACTATGATTATTGGAAACCTCACATGGTTGGCTTCTTAAAATCTCGGAATAAGAAGGCTTGGAAAGTTGTTGATAGAAGATGGGAACATCCTGCTATTATTGATGAAGATGGAAATACTACTCTGAAGCCAGGGGATTATTGGAGCAAAGATGAGGATGAGATGGCACTATGGAATTCTAAAGCCTTGAATGCCTTGTTCATTGGCATTGATAAAAACATATTCAGACTTGTGCATCACTGTCAAAATGCCAAAGAAGTCTGGGATATTATCAGAACCACTCATGAAGGAACCTATAAAGTCAAGATGTCAAGACTTCAAATGCTTAACCCCAAATTTGAATTATCTGAGAATGAAAGAAGATGAGATTGTTCGTGACTTTCACATGAACATTCTTGATATTGCTAATGCCTCAGGAGCCTTAGGAGAAACGATGTCTGATGAAAAGCTTGTGAGGAATATTCTCAGATCTCTTCCCAAGAGATTTGCTATGAAGGTGACTTCCATAGAGGAAGCTCAGGACATTTTCAACATGAAGGTAGAAGCACTTATTGGATCCCTTCATACCTTTGAAATGGGACTCAATGATGTGCCTGAAAAGAAGAACAAAAGCATAGCTCTCGTGTCAAATACTGAGGAGGAAGTAGAAAGAGGTGAAGTGGAGAATGAGGTAAGTCTGAAAGAAGTTGTTACCATGATGGGAAGACAATTCAACAAGGTCATGAAGAGGATGCATTTTGGATCAATATCAAATTTCAAGAACTCTTCATCTGACATCAGCAGATCAAATGAGTCAAGTACAAAACCTGAAGAGAAGGCAAGCCAAAGTAGAAGAGTTCAAGGTCAATAGTGTGATGGTTTTGGCCATATTAGAGCTGAATGTCCCACCTATCTGAAGGGACAAAAGAAAGGCTTATCTGTTACATGGTCTAATGGAGATTCCGAGAGTGACTTTTAAGAAGAATCAACTAAACATATCCTTGTTATGACAAGGACATATGTGTCTGATGAAGACTTTAATGGAGATGTGCTAACATTTGAGGATCTTGTTGATATTTACCAAAATCTATGTATAAAGTGTGCTCAAGTCGTACAAGAAGGAGAAAAATAGAAAAAGATCATAGCTACCATGGAGGCTGAAAAGAAAGAGCATTTGTCAACAATATCACATCTGAATGATGAAGTCACCTTGCTGAACTCCAAACTTGATCAAATGACCAGATCCATCAGAATGCTTAATAGTGGATCTGAAACTCTTGATAACATTCTTCAAACTGGAAGAAGTGCAGGAGACCTATCTGGCCTAGGATTTGATGGTTTTATAAGGAGTAGCCAACCTGAGTTCAAGAAGGATATTACTGAACAGATGTTGAAACCATTACCTTAACATCCTGAAACAAGAATTCTCACTCATCAAACAAAAATATCAAAGATGGAGATGCCACTGCTGTGGGAGGTTTGGTCACATAAAACCTTTCTGTTTCAGACTCCATGGATACCCTAACTAGAATCTTCAGCCCAAACCTGAGCAAAACACTATTATCAAGAATCAACAATGGGTTCCTAAGCATATTGCCTTGCTAACGTGTACTTCCCATAAAGAATTAACTAAAGATGGCTAGTAATTTGATAGTGGTTGATCTAAACATATGACTGGAATAAAAGATATGTTGACTAATATCAAACCTCATCCTACCAGTTATGTGACATTTGGTGATGGAGCTAGAAGAAAAATAAAAGGAGTTGGAAAACATGAAGCCTCAATTGTTATAAATCTTGATGATGTACTTCTTGTGGAAGGGTTGTCTGTTAATCTCATTAGCATCAGGAAACTATATGATCAAAGATGTCATGTGAATTTCACAAAATCAGAATGTCTTGTCACGAATGAAGAGAATGGTGTGATCATGAAGGGTGTCAGGACTAAAGATAATTGTTATCTCTGGGTTAATTAAGAGCCAGTTTGCTCAAAAAGAGAGACAAAGGAAGAGAACAATATTATTCAAAATAATGGAATCTATGACTATTGCATGTTGCACTCTCAAGAGAGTGATTATATCTTGTCTGGGAAAATTATGTCTAGATATTGTGTATCTGTTGAAGACAGGGACTCTCAGCTTGTGTGGATGAACCAAAGAATGTCTAAATATAATGTCACACAGAATGTCATGACATTGTACTTCAAAGATTCCAATACAGTCAGCATGAGAACATGTCGTTATGAGGGTTTGTGGCAATTATTGACAATTGGGAATATCCTTAAGGACATCGCGTATTTTCAAAAATCAGGTTTAATGCACTTTAACTGGAGGCGCGAAATATTTGATTCATCATTAATTTACTTATTCGAAGGAAACTCATTCAAAGGCCCATCACTCCATAAATGCTTCACTACATCATACTGCACATTTTCTCTCCTAACTTCCATTTTAAATCTGCTTATTTTTTCTCTCTGCAAATTCCTATCAACATGTCACAACAATCTTCTATTTCACCTTCCAAGAAGCCATCCTTCAAGCCTGAGTCTAGGGTTTATCATCTATTAGAAGATGTCCTAGATGTTGCTCCGTTGAACGTAGTTGTTCCTGACGCTGCTAGGGTTTCTAAACCTAGAACACCTAACATGCGTAGACCTAAGGATCAGTCTGCATGTCCATCGTCTGGCTCTCAAGGCACTAAGTTTTGCGATGAAGCCACTGAAAACCTCATCTCAACAATCCTGGCTAAAAATAGTGACTTTGCTAAAACACATGCTTCTCAAGAAACTCAGAAGAATCCAGTGTCTGGACCAAGTAGTGAGGCTGCTAAAGAAACCACTAATGTTTATGCTATTAAAGGGAGCTCCAAAGATGATACTAAATATGTTGTAAGACCTGTTGTTGGGGTTACGAATCAGAATGATGAAGGTGCACAGGTTGTTGAAGACCTTCCTGAAGCTAAGAACAACAAAGAAGATACTCATGGTGATGTGATTGATCTTGTTGATCTATCTAATAATGAGCTCATTGCCAACATCAATCAAAGTGTGGCAAAAAGATTGATTTCCAGGAAAAGGAAAAGTGTTTCTGTTCAAAGCTCTCCTCTGAGAAAGTCAGTTCCCAGAAAGTACAACACAAAAGACACTCCTAAAAGACTGATGTTAGTCCCTCCAAAGGGTGGAGTAAGGTGGTTACCAAAAATAGAAAGGTCAGAGCTACCTTTGAGTCTGATGAGGATGTTAAGAGTGATATTCCAGACATCACACCAAGAAAGAAGTCAACTTCCAGAAAGCTTGCCTTTAGGGTGCCTGATGCACCTCTGGATAACATTTCTTTTCACTGAATCAACAGTGTAAATAAGTGGAAGTTTGTATACCACGAAAGGTTTGCCTTGGAAAGTGAGGTTACTGAGTCTTTTCTGAACTGCACTGAAATTATGGACCTTATATACTTTGCAGGTCTTCTCAAAACTGTGGCCAGATTCTCACCATGCTATGAAACTCTAGTAAAATATTTTATTGTAAACCTTTCTGAAGAATGTGTTGATGGGAAGTCACAGGACTTCGAAAAAGTGTATGTTAGCGGTAAGTGCATTAACTTTTCTCCTGTTGTGATAAATACCTATCTAGGTAGAGATGCTGCTAATTAACCTGAGTTAGAAGTGACTGATAATCATATCTGTAAGACCCTCTCTGCTGATCAAGTCAAGTATTGGACAAGAAAGGGAAAGCTTTCCACAAGCATGCTTAGTGTTAAGTATGATATGTTAAATAGAATAGGTGCAGCCAACTGGGTTCTTACCAACCATACATCGAACATTGATACGGGTTTAGTAAGGTTTATCTATGTTGTGAGTACCAAAACCAAATTTGATTATGGTACTTATATATTTGAACAAACCATGAAGCATGCTGGAAAAATGGTTGTGAAATTACCTATTGACTTTCCTTCCCTCATATGTGGAATTATTTCTAACCAGTTTCCTGCCATCTTGACTGAGTCTGACACAGTATGCAAAAGGGAAAGTGCTCTTGCTTTCCACTATAAGTTGTTTCAGGGTGCTCATGTGGCTGAAACTGCTGTGACATCAACTGCAACATCTACTAGCAGCAAGCCTCTTGACAAAAAATAAATCATTACTGTCACACCCTAAATTTTGACCGGTCTGTTTTTTCTATCCAGTAAATTTTCATTCAACTGACACTTTTTATCGAAGTGTTGATAGCCAGTCATTCCTGCATTAAAAAAAAACAGTCCATTCATCATGTTTTTTGTTAGTCGTTTTTATCATTCAAAGTTTTTGTATATAATTTATTCTTTGCTTTTAGAATTTGTTTCGGTTTAAAAATAGTATTTTCGTTTCGTTTTATTTATTTTATTTTATGGTTAAGCAGTTAGTTTAAATTTATTCTGAATCAACTCAAAATTAATTTTTAATTTAATTTTTATCTAAGTTTAGTTTTAAGATTAATTTTTAGTGTAGTCTTATTTTAAATTTATTTCAATTTTGTTTAGTTTTAGTTTATATGTAAATTTAGTTCATTTTTTTTATTAGTTTAATATTTTGTTATAATTTATTTTAGATATATTTATTTTGACAGCTTAATTTAGTTATAATTGTTTAAGGATAATTTAGTTAGTTTGTTTTCATTAGTTTAATTTAAATTAATTTATTTTTAAGTTTAGTTTTTAGAGTTAGTTTAACGTCTATTTGGTTTATATTAATTTTATATAGTTTATATTATTGTTATTTAATTTATTTTAATTAATTAGTTTTATTTAGTTTCAATTTATTTTTAATTTCTAATTAGTTAATTTTCTTTAATTTAATTATACGATTAATATTAGTTTTTTTTAATTAACTAGTGATTAGTTTAATTTACCTTTTATTTCCTTTTAATATTTTATTTTTAATTATATAGCCTTTTAGGAAACACTTCATTACTAAGTCTTGAAAAGGTATCTTTGCTTTTTTCTTCTTTTGAAAACCAGTCCAAAATTCTACACCAGTACCTTTGACCAGCCTGCACAAGAAACTTGGTTTTTCAACAAAGTGAGTCGCACAAAAATCTGCAAGGCAAAAGGTAAAGAAATTTTATGAGCCAATGCAGCATCACTCTGCCCAATTTTAATTGACAGAGACTCATCACAATATAGCAGAGAATTTTGAAACTTAAAAGGAAAGGGGGGGTTGAAACGGATTGAAGGGGGAACACCAAAGAAACACCTGGAAATAACCAAAAAAACATTTCAGACAACTCTTTCATTCAAACCTCACTTCTTCATCACCATTCCGCCATTAACCTCCCTGGTCACCTACACAAATCACTATGCTTCACAACCCCTCCTCGCCAACCATCATCTACCCTCATATTTCGCCACCCTCTGTAAAAAAAAACAGACTTGAACATCATTAGAGAAACACAGAACAAACAAAAACATAAAGAAAAAACCTCCTTTTTTTTCAACACCAGAAAAACGAGACTTCACAAACTGGAACCGCGAAATACCCGTTCAACTGCCATGCAAAACCACCTCGCTACCATCAAAACCCAGCGAAACCTCCAACGAAAACATCACCGCCGCCACTGCCCTCCTAGACCGCCGGTAACGTCGACAACAACAAAAAAATACGTCTTCTTCCGCGATTCAGAAAAAATATACACAATCGTTGCGCCTCCGTCCTTCCCAAGCGAACAAAACCCATCCGCATCCAAACGAACCGCCGCCGCAAGCATTGAGGGAGTTTGTCGGAACTGTTGCAAAGATCGGTCGAAAAAGCACAAACGGAGGAAGAGATCCGCAACATAGAGAATGACCACGCAAGTGAGAGAGGTAGAAGTGATCCGAGAGAGAGCATCAGACGGGGGGACGAGGACGAGCGTGCCCCTTTTGCTTATTGTACGGTGAATTTGTTTCTTTCCCCTTTTGATTTTGTTTCTTTGTGCTTTACTTTAAGTTGAGACTAGGTTTAGTTTAGGAATAGGTCTTTTTTTGTTAGGGCCATTTAAAATATTAATTTACTTAAATATTTATCACTAATATCCCACCGCCATTAAGTTATTGATGTTAACAGATTTTAGTGATTTAATTGTTGCTGGACAATTCTTGGTCATTGTGAAACGACATCCTCATGGTTCTCTAGGTGCTAGTGGTTATTTTTAACATATTTTTTTGGATTGTTTCGTTAGATTTTAATAAGTTTATGTTTGCTAGAATTCAATGAGTTTTAAAGAGGGAGTTTTCATTATTATTATGGTAGACTGCATTGCCTTGACCAAGGGTATTTGTTTTGGAATGAATAAATCACTCTTGGGTCGTGATTGGACTGGGTCTTTGGCGAACCGGTTCATTCTATTTTGTGTTAATTTGTTTTTTTTCTTTTTTTCTTTTTCTTCTATTTTATTACTAACCCGTGTCCTCTCATTTGACTTTTTTTATATATATAATTCATTTATTTTATAATTTATTCTCCTAGGACTTGTTTATCCCTTTCGTATGGATTTGAATGTTATTATCGCATTATGGCTTTGAATGAACACACACACTAAGACTAGTCGTTCCAAAAATAATAAAATTATGGGTCCAAAGCCAAGTAAATTCATTTTGTCTACACTTTGCACACACGTAAGTCGGTCACCTATGTGATCGCCATCTACACGGACTTTATCGCGCCTTAATTAATTTAACAAAGAATAGAGCTCCGGAGTCTAGCACTCCGCACGTTCTCGAATGAACCACACCTGGGCTAGCCCCACGCGTAGTGTTTCGTTCACTCCTTTGTTATTAAACACGTTAATTCTAAAACGTCTAAAAAATATATCCAACTTATTTTATAAATTTAATACGAAAAACAGAGCTCCGGAGTCTAGCACTCCGCATGTTCTAGAATGGATCGGTACTGGGCTAGCCTCACGCAACGTGGTCCATTTGCCTTCCGTATTTCGAAACATCTAATCGCACAAATTAACTTACGAAAACAGAGCTCCGGAGTCTAGCACTCCGCACGTTCTAGATTGGATCGTTCCTGGGCCAGCCCCACGCGACGTGGTTCAATCACTATTCGTATATCAAAATATCTCAATCATTTTATAAATTCAAATACGGAAGAATAGAGCTCCAGAATCTAGCATTCCGCACGTTCTAGAATGAATCGTTCCTGGGCTAGCCCCACGCGACGTAGTTCATTCGCTCTTTCATACTTAAAAATAACTTAAAACTTACCAACCAATTTAAATCATTTTCATAATTAATCAGCGAAAGACAGAACTCCGGAGTCTAGCACTCCGCGCGTTTTGGAATGCAATCACTCCTGGGCTAGCCCCACGCGACGTGGTTCATTCGCCCTTTCGTTTAAAACACCTTAACAAAAGTCAAACACTTTTCTCTAAAACGAACATTGTTTAAATCATTCTATCTCATAAACAATCTAGAGCTTCAGCCTCCACCGCGAGTATAAGCCAACGCTTAGTAGTAGAATGCGTTTTAAACAATCGTTCAATTAAAAATCACAAACCGTAGTTGCACGAACTACGAAGCTCTGACTTTCCCATTGCACAAGGGTATACGTAGGCACGGGGATTTTTATCCTTCGCGAGCACCCTAATAAAAGAGTTTAATTTTTGCTCCGTTTAAAGCATCCTAATAAAAAAACATTTAATCTTTTCTCCGTCTTAATAATAATAATTTAAAACTTTAACAAACATATTAACAATCATTTAGAAGACAAAGACTTAAGATCAAACATTTAATCGCATAATTAGCTAAGAGGTTCCCGTTGAGTACAACGGACGTGAGGGGTGCTAATACCTTCCCCTTGCGTAAACGACTCCCGAACTTAGAATTTGGTTTCGTGAACCATTTCTTATCCTTTATTAGGTTGTATCTATATCTCCCTTTTCTTTAATTAGAATAAATAGAATTAGGTGGCGGCTCTGTTGTTTGTTTTAGGATCGTATTTTTCGAGGTACGACAGTTGGCGACTCTGTTGGGGACTAGCTCCATGCTAGAGAGAGTCGAGCCTAACTTAGTTTTTTGTGTTTATTTGTTTGATCTTATCTTTTCTTGTCTTTTCTTGTCTTCTCTATGTTTGTTTATTTCTTCTACCGCTTTCCCTTTATTGCTCATTATATTACTTGTCTGTGGGATATTGGAGTCACTTTGCAAGTAAATTCGAGTGGTGGAAAAAGCAGAGGGAACACCTAAGTTTAGAATTGGATGTTATTAGTGTTAGTCTCCAAGGACTCGCTCCTTGCATGCCTAGCATGAAAGCTCCCCCAAATAGTTATACTTTTCATAGATCTTGTCGCAACGCAGCTAGCCTGTCGCGTGACTTGATTCATGAAAAGGGCTGTGATTCTGGAACCCCCTAGGACCTGTTTCAATTTTGGTAGTTGTGTAATGTTAGGCTCCGAGGGCTCGCACCTTTATCAGCCTAGCATGAGAACTCCACTCACGGTAGACCTTATCGTTATTATCGTCACAATGCAGCTAACCTGCGGCGGGGCGTTAATACGATAAACGTCTGTGACCTTGAGTTTCCTTAAACCATCACTGTAGAAACCACCTTGTGAGTGGGATTTATGGGTACATAATATATAATCAATCTCTTGCGATCTACCAATTAGGAAGTTTCGAGTTATTTCCAGTTTTCAAGTCTGTTGTGACCCTAAGCATATCTGCATTGCATAGTGTTGCATACCATATGCATCATTTGCATTTTTTTACACACCCGGGTTGTTCGTCATTTCATTCAAGTTGTCTCTGTATTCCTGTTATCTGTCAACCGTTAAACTGAAGCTTCGTAGCCGATACAGAACCGAGCTTACCGCAGACGCAGGATGTCAGAACAAGAGGTTCATAATGCTGAGGTCCGAATGGAAATTGAGGAGTTGAAGACGAGTGTGACGAAGTTGACTGAAATGCTTCAAGTTTTGATTGCCAGAGGAGAGCCACCTCAGAGGACAGTGATCCAAGAGGTTGAAAACGCTATTGTCGAACCTCAGTCTACCCAGTTGCCACCTTCAACTTGGCCGGAGTTTGGTTTGCCGCACAACTACTCTCCATCTCATGTTACTACTTCTATGGTCAGTCAGGCGTCTAGACCCGCTTTTCAAGTTCCTATTTTCACTGAATCCAGACCTGTGATTCATACTGGCCAAATTCCCTATGAACACAATACTGCTAGCACTCAGGGTGATGATCTTGAAGATTATGTTGAACCTGAAGTTGGTCGTGAGCAGTATCGAGCTATTGACAAACAATTAAGGAATGTAGAGGGTAATGACTTCTTCAATGTTGATGCAAGTGATATGTGTTTGGTATCCGATCTCATCGTTCCTTCCAAGTTCAAGATTCCAGAATTTGAGAAGTACAAGGGGCACACTTGTCCAAAGATCCATTTAACGATGTACTATCACAAGATGGCTGCTTACGCCAAGAACGACAAGATACTTATTCATTGTTTTCAAGACAGTTTGAGCGGTGCCTCTATGAAGTGGTACATGGGGCTTGAGAAGATTGTATCCATAGCTGGGCGGATTTGGGTGATGCTTTCATGAAACAATACAAGTACAACTTGGACATGGCACTTGATCGCCGTTAACTGCAGAATATGTCTCAGAAAGAGAGGGAATCCTTCAAGGAATATGCTCAACGTTGGAGAGATTTGGCATCTTAGGTTGAACCTCCTCTAGCTGAGAAAGAAATGACTAGTATGTTCATGGATACTTTGGCTCCCTTCTATTGGGAAAAAATGAGCGGAAGTGTCTCTTCCAGTTTCACTGATCTGGTTACCATTGGACAGAGGCTTGAAGAAGGAATCAAGAATGGAAAAGTGTCCAAAGTTATTGAGTCTTCCAATGTTGCTAAGAAACCTTTTGGGAATTTCCAAAGGAAGAGGGAAGATCAGACCAATGTTATTTTCGATGTGGGTAGAAGACCTCAATACAGGGTCCAACATGATAATCAAGATTATGTTGCTGTTGTTGCTCCTGTGATTGTTGCTCAACCTGCTAGAGCTCCTCAACGTCCGAATTTTGGACAAACTCAGAATCGTGATAGGGTTCACTTTGACCCTATTCCCATGACGTACACTAAGTTATATCCTGGTTTGGTTCAGAAAGGTTTGATAACCACTAGACCTATGCCTCCTCCCCCAGATCCTCTCCCACCAAGCTATAGGGCAGATCTTCGTTGCGAATTTCATGAGGGTGGAGCGGGCCATGATTTGGAACATTGTTTTGCTTTGAAGACAAGAGTGAAAGAGTTGATCAGAGACAAGATCCTCTCCTTCAATGATCCTAATCCAAGTGTTTAAGGACAATCCTTTGCCAAGGCATGCCACTTGAAGCTTCAATCAACTTCAACCAGTTCTCCCTAAAAGCCAGTTTTTCAAGACAGGATAGCTCATCCTTGTAACTGATTAGTCACTAGGCCTTGTTTCTTTTCTGTTTGCATTTCCTTTAATTGTATTGACTCTTTGCCTATCAATTATGTTTGTACTTATGTGATTAATGAAATGAGCATTTGCCTATCAATTATGTCTTTACATTTTCTATTTCAAAAAAATACATATATACCTTTTGTTCAAAACTTTTGATTATGCAAATGTTTGAAGGAGGATGATGAAAAAACACCCATAGCTATTGTGGTTTGCTTTCAGATAAAATCTTGTCGATGATGTACATGCATTGTTTCAATTCCCAAACACTGGAGAGATATGGAGTTAATCCCTAGTTCACCACTTCGAGCCTAGAAGTAGGAGTTTCTTTTGAATCTAAACCCTTATGTTTAACCTGGGGCAGGGTAGTTGTTCAATTATTTTTTATTACACATTCAAATTATAAGAGGATCCATTACAACCAATGGTTTGGCAATCATAACTTTAAAAATTTCAAAAGTACAAAAATATAAATCCCGCTAAGTAAAAAAAAGGACTTAGGCAAAAGTTAGGGATCAGTTCAAAAAGAAGATCAAGCAAAGAAACCCTCAACATCAAACAAGTAAGATTTAGTGACCACCATGTCCAAAATCGTTTGGTCACTACAAACATCCATCAAAGCCAAATAAAATGATTGCCATTTCCTGTGAACCTCAAATCATCAATTTTACCCTTACGTTGTCAAGATAAATGTGTGTAGAGTTAATTGAATTTAGGATTGGAGATTCATCACGAAGAAGGTTGGGTACAAACACAATTTTGAGCCTTTATCCTTTGTTTCATAAACCGTGAACCAGGACACAATACAACCCTTAAAAGACCTAATTGAGGCAAAAATTATTCTGAAAGCTTACTACAGTAAGGTTGTGTAAACTGACTCAAAAAAAAGATCTTTGCAAGTCATTTTGTTTTGTACATATTTTCACTTTACCTTTCACCTTGAATGTTATAAACCATTGTGTTTTGACTAGTGATTCATTTGCTTTTCTTCCAACAATAATTTTGATTTCAAAAGTGCATTTGCTTTTAATTACCATGGTTGTATAAATGTTTTTTGTTTGCAAACTATCCTTTCTAACAAGGAATTTTCAAACAGTTAAGAACTGGCCTGGTGATCCTATCAGGGGCAAGTTCCTTCCGTACCATGTTGAGAATTCGGGCAAGGTTGTTGTTCTGTGAAAGTACATCTCAGAATTGGTTTATACAAAAGAATTTACAAAACTAATACTGAAGCAGGCTTCCAAGCGCATCATAAGGCAATCATTTTCAGAGTCAGTCAAGTTGAAGCAACGATCAACTCATCTACAATAATCAGTTTATTTGGGGAAATTCATTGGAAGAATCCCTAAAGGAACTTTTCATCCCTTCTCCGAGGATCATCAACTTGGTACAGTTTTTTAATAGTGAAGGTCTGTTCAATATCATCATCTTTAATCTCGGAGAAGAATAATAGTCGATCTCGTAGTGTTGAAAAATCAGCCTTCCCATCTTGTCATCTCCAAAAGAGTCAATTCATGTTGTTAGCATTTGCATTACATGTATTTGATCATACATCATAACAAGTTCGTATAATATGCATAACAAGAGTGTTTTATCCTCAGTTGCATTTATCGTAAGTCATGTTGTGGTCAAATATTTACCTCACTTTGAAAATTCAACTTCTTGGCGCCTACCAAAAACTTACCTTTCTCTCACTCCAGTGTCATTCCTGGATATTTTATTCACTCCAGTGCCATTCCTGGATATTTTATTCACTCCAGTGCCATTCCTGGATATTTTATTACTCTAGTGCCATTCCTGGATATTTTATTCACTCCAGTGCCATTCCTGGATATTTTATTCGTCCAATACTATTCCTGGGTCTATATCTTGTTCCTTCAGTGCCATTCCTGAATTTTTTTATCTGTATATCCAGTGTCGTTCCTGGATATATTCTTCCACTCCAGTACCATTCCTGGATATATATTCTTTCACCCCAGTTCCATTCCTAGATATATTCTTCCACTCCAGTGCCATTCCTGGATATTTTGTTCCTTCAATACCATTCCTGAATATAGTGATTTGCATTTACCT
Organism: Lathyrus aphaca; assembly: GCA_963966055.1. NCBI lineage: Eukaryota > Viridiplantae > Streptophyta > Magnoliopsida > Fabales > Fabaceae > Lathyrus > Lathyrus aphaca. The sequence goes on along the minus strand of OZ014524.1, from coordinate 494,899,410 downwards.
TCAGTGTCATTCCTGAAATCTTCATCTGCGTATCCAGTGCCATTCCTGGATACAGGGATTTGCCTTTACCTTCAGTGCCATTCCTGAAGGTTTCATCTGTATATTCAGTGTCATTCCTGAATATAGTGATGTGCATTTGCCTTCAATGTTATCCCTGAGTAGTGATACTTATCCAATACAATCCACGGACGTTACTTCTTCTTTGTTATTATTCTTAGTGTCAGTTGGTCACATCGTGCCACTGCGCATTCACTTTGAATATTCTCTTGTCATCCTAAGTGTCAACTATACGTTACTTGTGTTAGTTGAACCAACGCTTTGAATTTGCTTTTGTTTCCATCTTCTGTTATTCTTAGTGCCAGCAGTTACACTTGAACCTGCTGATCTATCACTTTGAATGCACCCTGTTTCCGTCTTGTTATCCCCAGCATATTGTTATCCCTATTGAGTCTTCGCCCTCATTTGTGTTTTTGTGGATCACCGTTGCTTTTGTTTTCATCACTTCCCGCACATCATATTCAGCATGTTCATCATCAAAAAAAGTCAGCATGTTAAGTTTCATTGCAGCTCGCACATCATATCCCTAGCAAAACAAAAGGAGCCTCTCCCGATTTCGTAACATTGCATGTCATTGCATTTCATCTGCATTCAGTCAAAATTTTAGGTATTTTAATATTTAATCCTCTTCCACCTCGAATGTCCAAAAACTTTGTTATTCATACATTCAGGTTCAAGATGACTAAATAGGGGCAACTGTCACACCCTAAATTTTGACCGGTCTTTTTTTTCTCTCCAGTAAATTTTCATTCAACTGACACTTTTTATCGAAGTGTTGATAGCCAGTCATTCCTGCATTAAAAAAAACAGTCCATTCATCATGTTTTTTGTTAGTCGTTTTTATCATTCAACGTTTTTGTATATAATTTATTCTTTGCTTTTAGAATTTGTTTCGGTTTAAAAATAGTATTTTCTTTTCGTTTTATTTATTTTATTTTATGGTTAAGCAGTTAGTTTAAATTTATTCGGAATCAACTCAAAATTAATTTTTAATTTAATTTTTATCTAAGTTTAGTTTTAAGATTAATTTTTAGTTTAGACTTATTTTAAATTTATTTCAATTTTGTTTAGTTTTAGTTTATATGTAAATTTAGTTCATTTTTTTATTAGTTTAATATTTTGTTATAATTTATTTTAGATATATTTATTTTGACAGCTTAATTTAGTTATAATTGTTTAAGGATAATTTAGTTAGTTTGTTTTCATTAGTTTAATTTAAATTAATTTATTTTTAAGTTTAGTTTTTAGAGTTAGTTTAACGTCTATTTGGTTTATATTAATTTTATATAGTTTATATTATTGTTATTTAATTTATTTTAATTAATTAGTTTTATTTAGTTTCAATTTATTTTTAATTTCTAATTAGTTAATTTTCTTTAATTTAATTATACGATTAATATTAGTTTTTTTTAATTAACTAGTGATTAGTTTAATTTACCTTTTATTTCCTTTTAATATTTTATTTTTAATTATATAGCCTTTTAGGAAACACTTCATTACTAAGTCTTGGAAATGTATCTTTGCTTTTTTCTTCTTTTGAAAATCAGTCCAAAATTCTACACCAGTACCTTTGACCAGCCTGCACAAGAAACTTGGTTTTTCAACAAAGTGAGTCTCACAAAAATCTGCAAGGCAAAAGGTAAAGAAATTTTATGAGCCAATGCAGCAGCACTCTGCCCAATTTTAATTGACAGAGACTCATCACAATATAGCAGAGAATTTTGAAACTTAAAAGGAAAGGGGGGGTTGAAACGGATTGAAGGGGGAACACGAAAGAAACACCTGGAAATAACCAAAAAAACATTTCAGAACACTCTTTCATTCAAACTTCACTTCTTCATCACCATTCCGCCATTAACCTCCCTCGTCACCTACACAAATCACTCTGCTTCACAACCCCTCCTCGCCAACCATCATCTACCCTCATATTTCGCCACCCTCTGTAAAAAAAACAGACTTGAACATCATTAGAGAAACACATAACAAACAAAAACATAAAGAAAAAACCTCCTTTTTTTTCAACACCAGAAAAACAAGACTTCACAAACCGGAACCGCGAAATACCCCTTCAACCGCCACGCAAAACCACCTCGCTACCATCAAAACCCAACGAAACCTCCAACGAAAACATCACTGCCGCCACTGCCCTCCTAGACTGCCGGTAACGTCGATAACAAAAAAAAAATACGTCTTCTTCCGCGATTCAGAAAAAACATACACAATCGTCGCGCCTCCATCCTTCCCAAGCGAACAAAACCCATCCGTATCCAAACAAACTACCGCCGGAAGCATTGAGGGAGTTTGCCGGAACAGTTGCAAAGATCGGTCGAGAAAGAACAAACGGAGGAAGAGATCTGCAACAGAGAGAACGACCACGCAAGTGAGAGAGGTAGAAGTGATCCGAGAGAGAGAGAGAGCATCAAACAGGGGGACGAGGACGAGCGTGCCCCTTTTGCTTATTGTACGGTGAATTTGTTTCTTTCCCCTTTTGATTTTGTTTCTTTGTGCTTTACTTTAAGTTGAGACTAGGTTTAGTTTAGGAATAGGTCTTTTTCTGTTAGGGCCATTTAAAATATTAATTTACTTAAATATTTATCACTAATATCCCACCGCTATTAAGTTATTGATGTTAACAGGTTTAGTTTACGAATAGGTCTTTTTCTGTTAGGCCCATTTAAAATATTATTAACCCATGTCCTCTTATTTGACTTTTTTTCTTTTTTCTTTTTCTTCTATTTTATTACGAACCCATGTCCTCTCATTTGACTTTTTTTTTTATATATAATTCATTTATTTTATAATTTATTCTCCTAGGACTTGTTTATCCCTTTCGTATGGATTTGAATGTTATTATCGCATTATGGCTTTGAATGAACACACACACACTAAGACTAGTCGTTCCAAAAATAATAAAATTATGGGTCCAAAGCCAAGTAAATTCATTTCGTCTACACTTTGCACACACGTAAGTCGGTCACCTATGTGATCGCCATCTACACGGTCTTTATCGCGCCTTAATTAATTTAACAAAGAATAGAGATCCAGAGTCTAGCACTCCGCACGTTCTCGAACGAACCACACCTGGGCTAGCCCCACGCGTAGTGTTTCGTTCACTCCTTTGTTATTAAACACGTTAATTCTAAAACGTCTAAAAAATATATCCAACTTATTTTATAAATTTAATACAAAAAACAGAGCTCCGGAGTCTAGCACTCCGCACGTTCTAGAATGGACCGGTACTGGGCTAGCCTCACGCAACGTGGTCCATTTGCCTTCCGTATTTCGAAACATCTAATCGCACAAATTAACTTACGAAAACAGAGCTCCGGAGTCTAGCACTCTGCACGTTCTGGATTGGATCGTTCCTGGGCCAGCCCCACGCGACGTGGTTCAATCACTATTCGTATATCAAAATATCTCAATCATTTTATAAATTCAAATACGGAAGAATAGAGCTCCGGAATCTAGCATTCCGCACGTTCTAGAATGAATCGTTCCTAGGCTAGCCCCACGCGACGTAGTTCATTCGCTCTTTCATACTTAAAAATAACTTAAAACTTACCAACCAATTTAAATCATTTTCATAATTAATCAGCGAAAGACAGAACTCCGGAGTCTAGCACTCCGCACGTTTTGGAATGCAATCACTCCTGGGCTAGCCCCACGCGACGTGGTTCATTTGACCTTTCGTTTAAAACACCTTAACAAAAGTCAAACATTTTTCTCTAAAACGAACATTGTTTAAATCATTCTATCTCATAAACAAGCTAGAGCTTCAGCCTCCACCGCGAGTATAAGCCAACGCTTAGCAGTAGAATGAGTTTTAAACAATCGTTCAATTAAAAATCACAAACCGTAATTGCACGAACTACGAAGCTCTGACTTTCCCATTGCACAAGGGAATACGTAGGCACGAGGATTTTTATCCTTCGCGAGCACCCTAATAAAAGAGTTTAATTTTTTCTCCGTTTAAAGCATCCTAATAAAAACATTTAATCTTTTCTCCGTCTTAATAATAATAATTAAAACTTTAACAAACATATTAACAATCATATTAACAAACATTTAATCGCATAATTAGCTAAGAGGTTCCCGTTGAGTACAACGGACGTGAGGGGTGCTAATACCTTCCCCTTACGTAACTGACTCCCGAACTTAGAATTTGGTTTCGTGAACCATTTCTTATCCTTTATTAGGTTGTATCTATATCTCCCTTTTCTTTAATTAGAATAAATAGAATTAGGTGGCGGCTCTGTTGTTTGTTTTAGGATCGTATTTTTCGAGGTACGACAATTACTAAGCTCAAGGAAGCTTGTAAAGAGCTAGATGTCAAAAAGGAAAAAATTGAGAAAATGATTGAGGCATTGGAGAAAGAGGTGGAAACTGAGGAAGAACAGGTTGGAGAAGTAGCTGAAGGTGACAAAAGCTCAGAAAGTGAGGTAGAGGAGGATGTTGGAACTGATTTTGATTGATATTTGTAGAGGGATGCTAGTCCTGTTTCTGTTCTTTTTGTTAATTTTTTATGTTTGGTTCCTTTCCCTTGAAGGCAGCTTTGTTTTTTTTTGGATTTCTAGTTATGTACTTGTTGGGGTTCCTCTATACCCAGGATATTTTTGCTCTTAATGAGCTTGTGATGACAAGTTCTTTGCTTTATAATTGTGATTCTGCTTTGGCCAAATTTCTAGCAAAAATGGGGAGTAATTAGATATCCTGCTTCTTTGGTTGTGTGCTGATGAATACTATTTATTTTAGTATTGTCAGTCTATGTGTGTTGCAGGGCTGGGCTTAACGGGTTGAGGGGGAGATATAATATCTCTTTTTTTTGTTGCTTCTGATGTGTTATACTATGGTACAATTCTTGTTGGTTTTTCTGCTGTGTGCACAACTTATGAATTTTGGTGATTCTGTTGTTGCTGGTGTGTTGGGCTCATACAACTGATGCTTCTGTTTCTGTACTGATACAACTGTTGGTTTAGGGGGAGTCCTCTCTGATGTGTGCTTCCTGCTACTATTGTGTTTCTCTGAAGTTTTTTGTGTGCTGATAATGCTTAAATTGTTTTAGCCAAAAAAATTCCAAATAGGGAGTTTGTAGATGTTTTAGATTGGCTATATTTTGTGGTAAAACTTATGTTTGTTTCTGGATGTCATAAGGAATATTATGACATGTGATTTAATCATTATGCAGGTGTGAAGTTTTTGTGTGCATCTATTTTATTCAGGATGTCAAGACTGATGTCATGACATCTCTAACTGGGCCTGAAGACCTAAGTGAATCCTATTTTGTGCATGCATCCTTCAATCATTATTACTGAGTTTTTGTTTTGGTTTTAGCGTGATTTTATCAAAAGGAAAAGAAAGATTCAACTTGGAGTTATTTTAGCAGAACATTTGTTCTTGCTATTTTTGTTCCTTTATTTAAGGAATTATTATTTCTGATTTGTGCAAGTTCAGCAGGCCCAATGCTCATTCAAGGATCTACTTAAGGCGGCTTTACCCTGGTGTGAATATGTGGAAAATAAGGATTGTGTATTCAACATTTTTCACGTGTGTGTGTGTGTGTGTGTGTTAGTTTCTTGTGAGCCAAGAAATTGCCTTTTGATGATTGTTTTGGACTAGGTGTGCATTTGTATTTTGTCCACTCAAAGCTTTTAAGCAAGAGTGTTTGTATTTGAATGAAGCTTTTAAGGAAGGTCAAAGATTGTTTTAAAGAGTGTCTTCATTTTGTTTGAGGTGTTTGTTTAAGATCACGGTTGTGATTGAGGGGGAGGAGAGGGGTCTCTTATCTAGGAATTCCTAGGTAGAACTGTCATTGGGTAGGGATTAAGTGAAAAGATTGCAAACTAGGGTGTTTGTTATGGATCTTTGAAATGATACTACATGTTAGTTCTGTAGCTTTTGGTGTTGGCATTCATTTTGATAAAACTTATTGTGATTGATATATGCCTATAAAGATGTTCTGACTTCTGTTTTCTTCTACTGCATTTTCCTCTAATATGATGTGCGTGATCAAATTATGTTTTGGCCAAAAGTGTGCCAAAGGGGGAGATTGTAAGTTCTGAGTTGGCAGCAATTTTTGCAAAACATGTTGCTCGGGAAAATGTTATGAAGAATGTCTTGACATAAGAATAGAACACCACTGCAGGTGTGATAGTTTAAGTGTGTTGCTATTTTAGCAGGATGTCAAGACTGATGTCATGACATCTCTGTCTGATGCTTAAATCAAAATTGTCCAATTTTCTGTTTGCATAAGTTTTTAGAAATATTCTTTGAGTGTTCTTGTTGAGATTTATCAGGAGCTATTTTTTGAAGGTTGTGACTCAAATTTGTTTAGAATATAGAAAGAATATATACTTTCTAAATATAGAGATATTTTAGGAAATTATAGATTGGAGATCTTTTTGTAGCAGATTTTTCTGCATAATTGTGGCAGCTGCTATGCTGCGTTTTTAGGCCTAAAATCCAGTTGGGATTAGGTTATAAAAAGAAACCTTGTAACCTAGGTTTAGTAGCCAACAAAACAAAAAATGTAATATCATTAGGGTTGTGTTCTTGTGCATCCGTAAGCAACAAGGAACCCTATTGTGGCTATTTATGTGTAAGCCTCGAAGCTGCTAAGCAAGAGGTGGATTGTACTTAACTGAAGCTGCTAAGCAAGGTTAATGTATTGTAATGGAAGTTTAGATTTTATTGTGGATTTTTGTATAGGTTAGAAGCCGTCAATATCAGAAAATGATTGTTGGAACTGTGAGACATCACTGAGGTGATCGGAAGTGAGGATGAGTTTCTCATATTTAGGAGTTCCTAAGTAGAAGTTGTGTAATACCCCATAATTTATTTAACACTATGAATATTATTAGTTGATATTAATAAGGTTCCGAATTACTCTAAGAGATTTTAGCAGAAATAATTAGAGCAATCCGCGGGATTTTATTTTATTAACTAATATTAGCTGACTCAGAGATTTTATAAAATTATAGATTAAGAGACATTTTGGATACTCTCTAATTGGACCCGTCGGTAGGAAATATGTTTTCCCTCTTAAGACTTAAGTTTCTTTTCTTGTGTTTTTATAAAAATGGAAGAATAGAAAAAGGAAAAAAAAAGTTAGTAAAGAGGAAGAAATAAGGGAAAGAGGAGGAGAAGAGGAAGTGAATCCTAGAGATCAAATCTGCCATTCTTCATCATCCGTCCGCCGAATCGAATCATTCTCTTTGCCAATTTTCATCTCTCGAGGTGGGTTCTTAATTAGAAGATTTTGTTTTAGTTTTTGGTTGAGTTTTAGAGTTTATGAGTTTTTAGGGTTTTTAGAAAAAATCTTAGAATTGAAAGATTAAACGGTTAAAACTCGAAAAAAACTTAAGTATGATGCTTTGTATATGACTATGTGCATGATTGTGGTTTGGTTTCCCTGTTTTGGATGATTTTTGGTTGGATTTGTGGTATTTGGGGAAGTTTCCCGTGAGCTGAATTTCTGAAAAATCACAGAGCTCGCTTAGCAAACAGGTTGTTTCTGCCGAAAGGTTCCTATTATGGTGTAGCTCGCTTAGCGAGCTAGGCTACGCTTAGCGAGCCTGAGGGTTTTGTGGTTTTTGCGTTTTATTTCATAACATTTGTTCCGGGTGTCCGTTTTTAGTGTTCCACATATTGTTTCGAAGCTAAAATTATACACTATGTTTTGATGCCGAGAAATAGTATTTTCACCCAACTTTTACTCGACTCTTCCGATAAATCGTAATTATGTTAAGTTAGGGAATTTGCGAACTAAAAGATATAAAAGGTATAACTTATGAGGTAGCTAGGTTTACCCTAGGTTGGTGCAAAACCATTTTAGAGACATTACAATGCTTAGACACCGATATGCGATTTAGTATCCTCGTGTTAAGTAGTTGTGAGAGGATGGAGGTTTTGTTCCCATCACGTTTTAATCCTAATTTAGTTATGCTTTGCTTGTGTCGAGATCTCACGAGGTGGGACGGCCGGAGAAATATAATTAATTCGCGGATTCGAATCCCTTAATGGAGTAACCGTGACCCGGGAGTATGGCTAGGCAGGTAAAGTTATCCATTATGAAAAGTAACCGTGACCCGTGCTTGCTTTCCATCTGGGAGTATGGATGGGCGGGGAAAGTTACTTTGTGTTAAGGTACCGTGACCCGTACTTGCTTGCCATCGGGGAGTATGGATGGGCGGGGAAAGTACCTTTGATAGATGATGAGTGACCCGTGCTTTCTTGCAACCTGGGAGTGTGGATGGACGGGGAAAGTTATCTATACGTTGAGGATCGAGTGACTCGTACTTGTTTGACATGGTATGGCTGGGCGGGGAAAGATGCCTCAAAGCAGCTTGTGCTCCGTTGTTTCTTGGTTTGTCTCTAGTTATTATGTGAACTCGAAGTCTAGGTTTTCCCCCGATTTGAGTAGTGTTTAGATTCAAACCTTTTAGAGCCGAGAGAACTCTAAGATAGGGAATTCACTAAGATGTTTTATCTCACCCCATGTTGATGTTGTTATTTCAGGTACTTCAGGTTCCGCAAAAGATAAAGATAAGGCGACTTGATTATCTTTGCTTGTTTGATGACTTTTCTTCCGCTGTGTACTTTTGAGATCTTCAGATCTAGTTCTTATAATTTTTATTTTGTGAACATCTTGTATCATTTATAGCCTTTTGTACTAGTACCTTATGTTGTAGTGGCTATATTTATGCAATGTGTTGCTAAGAACTTATTGTATTTCAATACCAAACTTGAATTTATATATGAGAAATAAGCTTTGATGTATGTCTTTTATATATGGGTATTACAATTGGTATTAGAGAAGGTCGTATCCTTGACCTAGCCTTGGAATATTATAAGTGTTCTTTCTGTTCATATACGTAATCCCGTTATAGAACTAAATGTTATGTTTATGGTATTGAGCCTGATAAACTTAATTCTGTTTTGATGACATTTAGGAATAAAGTTGGTAGGCGTGGAACTCGTGGTCGACCTAATGTCACTCCTCCTATTAATGATCAACCGAGTAGTGAAGGGAATCCTCATATGTTCCAGTTTATGCAACAGATGAAACAATGGCAACATCAGTTTATGTAGGAGATGATGCACCATATGAATGGGGGCCTTCATCCGCAGTGGTTGTCCCTGAAACTGAAGGTGGGACTTTCCGTGATTTCTTCCGCATGAATCCTCAAGAATTTCATGGTGGTTTGGATTCGGTTAAGGTTCAAGAATGGATAATGGGAATGGAGAGAATCTTTCAGATCATGTTGTGTAGTGATGAGAATAAGGTGGATTTTGCATCACATTTGTTGAAAGGTCCTGCAACAAGATGGTGGGAGAGTGCTTCTAATCTTATGATTGTGCAAGGAATTCTAAAGGTGTTGGATCAGTTCAAGACAACTTTCATGGATAAGTATTTTCCAAGTTCTTTGAATACCCAAAAGGAATTTGAGTTTCAGCAACTTAGACAAGGAAGCATTACTGTGGCCAATTATACCGAGAAGTTTGAAGACATGACAACTTATTCTAGGAAAGCTATGTATGCTCCAGATGAGAGGTGGAAGATTGATCAGTTTTTGAAGGTGCATAGTTTGATGAAGGTGCAAGCTGAAGTAAGTGCAAGAAGAGTTGTTCAAGGTGATTGTGGAAGGACTAATCAACCTTTTAGGCCAAGGCCCTAACCCTTCAAAGGGAAGCAATTTCAAAGTGACGGGCCTAACATTCCACCCTTGTGTAAGATATGTAGCAAGCGTCATTTTGGTAGGTGCTAAAGGGATGGAGGATTAAGGTGTTACAATTGTAATGAAGTGGGTCATTTGTCAAGGGATTGTACCAAGCCAAAGAATCAAGTTCAAGCAAGGGTCTACATAATGGATGCTAGAAGGACTAAAACTGACAACTCTCTTATTGAGGGTATATGTCGTGTTAATGAACATCCTTGTCTTGTTTTATTTGATTATGGAGTGACACACTCTTTTGTGTCTACTAGTTGTATGAAGCGACTTGGGTTGCGAGTTTTCCCCTTGTCTCCTCCTTTGGTGGTTACTACCGCTATGGATGAAACAAAGCCCGACAAACATCACTTTCACCTTGGGCAGAGTGAAAGGATTTTTTAAAGAAAATAAAATAAATTACTTAGAATTATGAACAATAGAAGGAACATCAACGACAATCCAGTTCTTGCAAATCTTTCTGTGTGTAACAAAATTAGGCATTTCTTCATCTTCATCATCTTCAATGATGGAAGCAGTGGAATGATCGTTGATAAACCCATCACTTCGGAATCCTTCCTAAATACTTTTCGGGTCATTGAGAGCCACACCTGGCGCAAAATCAATACCAAACCCTTCTTTGTTGTCAACAACATCAATAACTCTTCCCCAACCATCAGATCGACCGGTTTCCAGCATGCGCAGAGCATCCTTGAAAGAAGACATATGCATAACATTCTTCTTAGCAACATCATCAACAAGAAAATAAAAGAGATAAAGGAGGAAAGATCTAACCAAACTTGATGATGCTTCCCATTATGAGCACTAGAGTTCAATCCTTATAAGCTAGCAAGTGGCCAAATAAAGGCGTATTTACCAACTCCATGAAGATAAAAAGAAAATGGAAAGGTATCCTAAAATCTAAGTCCAAAATCTACATTTCAATGCTAAGGATAGTAACCATAGTCCAAAAATTAAAGTCACAAGTTTTTAAGAGGTTTAATCCTTTATTAATATTTTTGTGTCCAAATGGACAAAAGGAAAATCAACACAAAAATAATAATAGCAAGAAATATAAACATGATAATGGATGATAAAACATAATAAAATAAAAGCAATAAAGGTGTAAGAAATTAAATGTTAGTAATAGTAATAGTATAATAATATACATAATAGTGGTAACGTGAACTTAATCAACCACAACCAAACGAGTAACCAAAATCGAAAGACAATCGGATCCACTTAGCATCTTACACTATAGTGATCAATCAAGGAAAATAGGACCAAATTCAATGAAATTTGAAAGGAGATTGGGAGACCCAAAGCACCTACGCATCAAACATTCATAAGTCTTGGTTCTTAATGCAAAATAATAAATCACTTTGGGATTATGCGGCCAACAAGTGTTAGAACAAGATTTTGATTCTACTTCTCTTATATAATTTTGATGATAACAATATTTTATAAGAACAAATTAAAGCACTAAATTTTTCTATATGTGCAGGATAGAAGTTCTTAGGAAAAAGATGTTTTTAAGGTTGATTAGCATCTTCTAAATAGAACTCAAGCCAAGCGCACCTTCTATAGAAGATATGATGATAGAAAGAAGTTCTCATCAAATAAGCTCTGCGCAATTTCAAACACACTCTGATGGGCATTTATGATATTCTAATTCTCATAATAAAGGATAATTAAGAGGGAATCAAGAATAACGATTGGGAACATAATCTTTATTTTTGGAAGGACTTTATGGCTATTTACATTCATCCAAATATGGCATCAGATGTTCCCAACAGATATCCTATTCAAACGCCTATATAAAGGAGATATCTTGAAGAAATTGAAGCTCTTACACACACGCCTAAACTCTAATCAATTTCTTACTTTGTGCTTAAGTTCTGTAAAAACTATCACTTAGTGATAATAGCTTTCTAAAGCATTATTAGTTACAACATTTTGTAAACTCTTTGTGATTTCCTTGAGTGACTTGTGTAGTCAATAGACTCAAGAAGAAATTGAGTATAGGTCTTAGTGATTGTATTCATAGTTTTTGAATAGTGGATTAAGACATCATTGAGAGAGGCAAAATCACCTTTATGGGTGGACTGGATGTAGTTTGAGGTCAAATGAACCAGGGTAAATCAAAGTGTCTTTTATCATTGTTTTTATAAAACCCAATTCTAACCCCCTTCGTTGTGTTTTTCGCTCCTTCAATTGGTATCAGAGCTCTAGGTTCTGAGATATACACTTAACTGTGTCTGTAGAAGATCCAAAAAACAAACACAATGGAAGATTCTGTCAACAACAACAATGATTATCAAAATGACAAGATCAACGGAAAACCTCCATTGTTCAATGGCGACAACTTTGACTACTGGAATGATGTTATAGAAAGTTTCTTTCTAGCTCTGGATGGAGATCTCTGGGATATGGTGACAAATGGATACACCCATCCTATTAGAGCAGATGGCCAGAAGATCGAAAGAAAGAATATGTCAGCTCAACAGAAGAAGGAATTCAAAAACCATCACATGGTCATAACCATACTTCTGAGTGCTATCTCCTACACAGAATATGAAAAGATCACTAACAGATAATCAGCCAAACACATGTTTGACTCTCTGAGGATGACACACGAAGGCAACACTCAAGTCAAGGATACAAAAGCTCTGGCCCTCATCCAGAAGTATGGAGGTTTCAAGATGGAAGAAGATAAAACAATTGAGAAAATGTTTTCAAGGTTTCAAATTCTGGTTGCTAGACTAAAAGTTCTGGACAAAGGCTACTCAATAGCAGATCATGTGAAGAAGATCATTAGAAGCTTGCCAAAGGCTTGGAGACCCATGGTCACTGCTTTGAAGCTATAAAAGAATCTGAATGAGATATCTCTTGAAGAATTGATTAGCTCACTGAGAAGTTATGAGATAGAACTAGAAGAAGATGAACCTCAGAAGAAAGGTAAGTCTGTTGCATCGTCAGAAGAAGTTCATAAATCCTAGAAGATCAAGCAGTCATTCAGAATCATCCTCTGGTCACAGGAAACCCAGAAGAAAAGAAGTAGTGTGCTATGAATGCAAGGAACCTGGACACTACAAGAGTGAATGCCCAAAACTTCAGAAAGAGAAGCCTAGAAAGAAATTAAACAGATATAAGAAGAAACGTCTCATGGCAACATGGGATGATTCAGAATCTTCTGAAGCAGATTCAGACTCAGAAGATGAACATGCCAACATTGAATTAATGGAAAAGATACCAGAAGAAGTAAACTCATCAGAATCAGAATCAAATTCTGACACAGAAGAGGTATTCTCTAAACTTACTAGATCTCAATTAGAAGATATCCTATCAGTAATTCTTGAAAAATATCATAAACTTAAGTTCAAATACAAAGACATAAAACAAAATCTAGTATCTGAATCGGAGGAAGTTATAAAACTGAGGTCAGAAAACTCTGAGTTAAAAGAAAGTAATTTAAAATGCAAAATTTACCTTGAAAAATTTAGAACTCAAAAAGAATCTGAATCAGAAATTCTACCCAGTTCTGATAATATCATAAAGCAATATGATTATAGTTTTCAAATATTTCTAACTAAAAACATAGATAGAAGCAAAATTGCCTCAATGATCTATGGAGTTAGAAGAAATGATATAAGAGGTATAGGTTATGTGAAAACTAAAGGAGAAGAACCTTTGAAGTTTAAATAAGTTGATGACATGATTATAAAAGCTAATACTCCTTTAAGTTCTCATTTCACCTATGGTCATAATCACGATCTGAAATATACTAGTGAGACATCTTGTTCTACAAGTTCTGATGAGAAATTCAAACTCAATCATAAATTTGTAAAATCTAACAAACAAGGACCCAGAAAGATATGGGTACCCAAAGATAAAATTGTATATGTTGCATATGTCTTTGACAGGCAGACTGAAACACCAATCTTGGTACTTGGATTCTTGATGCTCACTACACATGACGGGAAGAAAGCATATGTTCCAAAGTCTTGAGCTGAAAGATGGAGGATTTGTAGGCTTCAGAGGTAATAAAAAAGGAAAGATTATTGGCTCTAGAACTATTAGTAATGGCACACTTCCCTCTATCTCTAAGGTTTTGTTAGTGGAAGGATTAATGCATAATCTGTTATCCATAAGTCAATTAAGTGATAATGGTTATGACATAATCTTCAATCAAAATTTTTGTAAGGCTGTTAGTCAGAAAGATGGAACAATCCTATTTAGTGGAAAGAGAAAGAACAACATATATAAAATAAAACTTTCTGAACTGAAAAGTTAGAACGTAAAATGCCTAATGTCCGTGGACACTGAGCAATGGGTCTGGCACAGAAGATTGGGACATGTTAATATGAGAAGATTGTCTCAAATTAACAAACTCAGTCTGGTCAGAGGACTTCGCAACTTGAAGTTCAACTCAGAAGCTCTGTGTGAAGCATGTCAGAAAGGAAAATTTTCTAAACCTGCTTTTAAACCTAAAAATGTTGTCTTTTCCTCTAGACCACTAGAACTTCTACACATTGATTTATTTGGTCCAGTGAAAACTACCTCTATCAGTGGTAAGAAGTATGGATTAGTTATCGTAGATGACTATAGCAGATGGACATGGGTAAAGTTTCTTAGACACAAGGATGAGTCAATTGTTGTATTTTCAAACATCTATAAACAAGTTCAAAATGAAAAAGAGTTTAGAATTGTTAAAGTCAAAAGTGATCATGGTGGAGAATTTGAAAACAAAAAATTGGAATTATTTTTTAATGAAAAAGGCATCTCTCATAATTTATCTTGCCCTAGAACTCCACAACAAAATGATTCAACATTATTGGCTTAAAATGGGTATTCAAAAACAAGCTTAATGAACAAGGTGAAGTCGTCAGAAAAAAAGCACAGCTGGTTGCACAAGGTTATAGTCAACAAGAAGGAATAGACTACACTAAAACCTTTGCACCAGTCGCAAGGTTAGAATCAATTAGACTCTTAATCTCATTTGCTATTAATCATGACATCACTCTTTATCAAATGGATGTCAAGAGTTCATTTTTGAATGGTTATATTTATAAAGAAGTTTATGTACGCCAACCCGCTGGATTTGAAAATACCAAATTTCCAGAACATGTTTACAAACTTAAAAAAAATTATACGGTCTGAAACAAACTCCTAGAGCTTGGTATGAAAGACTAAGTAATTATCTTCTGGAAAATAATTTTAATAGAGGGAAAGCGGCCACAACTCTCTTCTGTGAAACCTTTAAAAATGATATTTTAATTTGTCAAATATATGTAGATGATATTATTTTTGGTTCCACTAAAAGTGCCTTGGGAAAAGAATTTGCTAAGCCTATGCAGGCAGAATTTGAAATGAGTCTAATGGGAGAATTAAAGTTTTTTCTAGGAATACAAATCAATCAAAAACCATAAGGGACGCATATACATCAAAGAAAATATGTCAAGGAACTTCTGAAAAAATTTGATATGTTAGATAGTAAGATTTCTAAAACTCCTATGCACCCCAGTGTATTCTGGAAAAGGAAGAGGTAAGTAAGAAAGTAGATCAGAAGATCTACAGAGGTATGATTGGCTCTCTTCTCTATTTAACTGAATCAAGACCAGATATTCTGTATAGTGTATGTTTATGTTCTAGATTCCAATCAGATCCTAGAGAAACTCACTTAACAGCAGTTAAGAGAATCTTTAGATATCTGAAAGGTACTACTAATCTTGGTCTATGCTACAGAAAGTCCAAAAATTACAAACTCGTAGGATACTGTGACGCTGATTTTGCTGGAGACAAAACAGAAAGAAAGAGTACTTCTGGAAGTTGTCAATTTCTAGGAGAAAATTTAATATCCTGGTCCAGCAAAAGACAACCAACCACAGCACTATCAACTGTTGAGGCTGAATACATAGCAGCAACTGGATGCAATACTCAGATGCTTTGGATGAAAAACCATCTTGAGGAATTTAATATCTATGAGTAACATTCCCATCCTCTGTGATAATACTTCTACTATATGTCTTTCTAAAAACCATATCTTACACTCTAGAGCTAAACACATAGAAGTTAAACATCATTTCATTAGGGCCTATACTCAGAAGGGGATTCTATTTTTAAAATTTATAGATACAAATCACTAATGGGCTGATATTTTTACAAAACCCCTGGCTGAAGATAGATTTAATTTCATTCTGACTAATCTCAGTATGGAATTATGCCGAGAATGAAAAAGTTTAAAATTTATGCATTTAACTCTCAGAAGTTTTGTATATTTTTTTTAAGTAATTTTCTTTTGACTTGACTGTTTACTTCTCAGACTTCTATGTGTAACACCCCAAATTTGCCCTATTCTTTCTATCATCATCATCATATCATAAGCATCATAAGCATGGCATATCCTTAGCATTTTGCATATAAAAATGAAGCATAACATTCTCATGTTCTAACATTGGGCATATGATCAATCATTGATGCATTTGAAGCCTTACAAGTAAAAGCAAGAAGCTAAGTGACCTTGGCTAAGTCCCATGAGATGTTTACAAAGTATATACAAGCTCAAGATCCTTTGCAAGAGCCCATAAGGTTTGAAGATCCTTAGATGATCCAATGAAGGAGCAATCTCCTACAAAATGGTTTCCAAATTAAGGTTTCATTTTCAAGCAAGGATCCCTTGTGACTTTGGCCATTTCATGTGGGCAAAGTCATTCATATGATATGTGAATGCTATGGATGAAATTTGGTGAGAAAATTCATTGAGGAAGGCAGTTAATTCATCAGTTGCTTGCATAAGAAGAAATTGGTCAAACTGATTATTTGAAAAGTGAATTGTGACAATGCAAGGGTTCCAATCCTATTTTTTAAGCCAAGGGATGTTCTTAAGGTCATAGAAGTGGTTTGGGTAAGTCAAAAGTCAGGAATCTAGGGTTTTGGCAAGAGTTTCTATTTTTGGACATGTGGCATGTAACTAACTTTCTAAATTTGGCAAGTTTTGCGCTAATCTTCAAGGCATTCTTTCATGACCAAAATGACCTCAAGTGAAAATTCTTTGAACATGAAAGTTGTAGGAAATTGTCTCCCATTTCTAAAAACTACAAGAACATCACCATAGCCCTCATGGTTTGAAAGTTATGCTCATTTGAAGTTTGGTGATTTTTAGGGTTTTACCATATTTCCAAGTTTCCACAACTTTGAAAATTGTCATGTAATGCATTTCTAAGCTATCCTATGAATTAATTCTGATCCTAAGCATCAAGGTCAATGCATGAAGAACATTTTGCTCAAGAGAATTCAACAAAATCGTGCATGAGCATAAAGATATTTCATAAAGAGCCAATTTGCAAAATCACTTGGAATTCATGATTCACTTAGTTTGAATGGGTGAGATTGATCCAAGGGTGAACAATGAATGAAAGGGAATCAGATCATGCACATGGGCAAGCCAATGCACGCACAAATTATGCAATCACACCACTCTTGCAGTTTTGCAAAACCTCTTTCAAATTACTCCTCTCACGTGCATTCATTTTCATTCCTTCAGCATGAGTCATTGACACAATATAAAAGCCAGCTAGCGTTTCATTTCACCACCATCCTCTCATTTCCAAGTTTTTTCTCTCTAAGCATTTTCTTTTGTATTTCTTCATACACACACACAATCCAAAAACTAACCACACATTCATGACCCTTGAGGTGTAAGGAGTACAAATCTACCAACAATTGGAGCTGAAACAATAGATTTCTCACTTTGCAAGATTGGTGAAGTTTGCTTTGAAACCTCAGATCCAGGCTTACTCAAGCTTCCTCTTGCATTTATTTTTCAAGAGGAGATCCAATCAAGTTGATCTACATGAGATAGAAGGATTTCTTTACGAAATTCAAGCTCTACAAGTTCAGGTAACTCACTAAATTCATAGATCTAGATATGTTATTTTAGGTGTGCTTCTTGATCTGTGTGTTGTGCTGGTTACACTGAGCTTTGTAGAATGGAAAGTGATTGATAATTGAGCAAGATATTTAAATTTAAAGTTTGATGTATGAAATTTTTTTTGTTCGATCTGGTCTGGTTATTGATATTTGTGGATTTCATTGCCATATTTGGAATTGGCATGTTTTAATTGCTTAATCTGGAGATTTGGATGTATTTCTGTGCAATTGTGTTCTTGAGTTTGAATTTTCCGGTGCCAGAGCCCTAGCTCCGGTCACCGGATTCTGGAATTGAGTTGAATGAAGAAGACGAGCTCATGGCCTTTGGATGTTGTGATCTGGATGGATGAGATGCTGCCAGCTCATTAAATGGAGAGCCTCCATCTCACGTGTTTATGTTTTGCACAATAATGCTAAATGTTTGCCACTACACCATAATTATCATGCGCACACACTCACATCCTCAGATTGTTTGACTTGGTCTTTTGGTTGATGTGATCTGGTGCGTTGGTTGGATCTGATGGCTTAGTATTTTTCCAGTTTTTATTTGAATTTCCATGGTAATTTTGTGAACCTGCGCTGAGTCCATGGGCCTTCCCTGCTATTCATACCCCCTCTTCATTAAGCCCAATCATTTTGAACTGAATCCCTCTGCTTATTGCACCCCTGACTTTTTCCTTTTATTTTTTTATTTCAATTTGAATTCTAATTTTTAAAAATAGCTAGAAGTTCATAAAAATTCCAAAATAAATCATGTTTGTTTCTTTTAATTTTCTTTAATTTTTACACTTTAATTTTCCATTTATTTTTATTTTCCATGCTGGAATTAATTTTCACTTTTATTATTTGGTTTTTAATTTACACTTCTATCTTGATCATCAATTTGAGTTTTGAGTTGCTTCGTTTTGCATCTGATTCATACTAGGATGTAGTTTAGTGTTGATTTTTCCTCTGATTTTTAGAAGCTTGCTTGATTATGTTTGGCATTTGACTTGAGCATGAAGTTTCAAAACCCTAGTTTGTGTTCATGAGGTCCTTTGACCTAGTTTGCTTTTGATTCTGACTTTGCTCTTTTGGCATGACGTTATCACATGATTAATGAACATTAGAGATTAATTGTGGAATTTTTGCATGAGTTTTTTATTTGATTTGAATTTTCATATGTGATTGCCCTAGTTTTTTCTTATTCTTGTTAGCATGCTTAGTTCTTAGGCTAGGGGGGCACTTGTGCCAACTCCTATAGGATGTTTAGAGTTCTTTTTGTATAAGGTTTGATCCCTGGTCCTTGATTAGTGTTTGTACTTTGGAATGTTTTGTGTTTCTTGCCTTTGAAGTTTCTCACAAATGTATGCATGTTCACCTCACCTTCATTGTTCATTTGCGCTTCATGATGCTTATGCTTGAGTTTGGTACTTCTTCCCCATGTTTGTTCATGCTTCTTAGGAAAATTTTAACATGATTAGGTCCCTGGTTTTTAGGTGATGCTTATTTCTTGATTTGTTTTGCATTTGTTTGTCCTTACACCTGTGCACATGTTCACTTCACTTCTCATTCTTGTATTGATTGTGTTTGAACTTGTATGAACCTTTGTTTGGTCTTTTGTGTTGTTTGTGCATATTCTTGTGATGATAAGGTTCTGGTCTTGAGTTGTATAGTGCTTGACTAACTTGCTTGATCCTTTGTGCTTCATTTGTGTTTTGTTTCTTCATCAGAACTTGTGAAACTTGGTATTAGTTTGTGTGCTTTAGCTCTTGCTTGATTTGCTTTTATTGGTGGGTCTTAGTGAAATAAATGGATGCTTTTGCTTCTGGTTTTGTGAGTAGGGTTGATATTGTGGTTTGCTTACATTTCATTTGGTTCAAGTTTGTTCATCTAAGTGTGTACTAACCATTTTAGGGGCTCATGGTAAGTGAAGTGTGGATGTTATCCACATTTCAATTCTTCATCTCCACTTTTACTTTGCTTTCTATCTTGTAATTGTTGATGTTCCTTATGCCATCTTGTGATTCAATTCTTCATCTTCCTCCTTTAGAAGCAACTTATCTCCTTTAGAGGAGTAAGTTGTTCTCTAGCTTTCTTCATCTTTTCTTCTTCTTCTCTTTTCTTTTCCTCCTTTATTAGGATAGTTTCAAGCCACACTTATCTTTGGACCACATTTGCATGATAACTTTAGGATTAGACTTTCCCCATTAGATTTTACCTTTAAGATCTTTTGTTTCTTTCTCTTCTCATCTCAAAACAAAAACCTAAAAAACCTTAATAAAGAAATAAGTGACTTCTTGTGTAATGGCCTTATTCCATGAGGCATATGTATTCATTCCATCTTGGAATAGTACATTTGTCTAGCATGATGCACAAGTCTGATCATGAAGTCATCTTCATCAAGAAAAACCATAAAAAATAATGCTTCATTCTTAATCACTAAAGCACCTAATAAGTTCAACAAGTTAATGAGCTTAAGCCCTTGCCCTTGGAAACAAGACTTGGATAAATTCTCCTTACTTGGTGTGCTTGTTCTATTATTCCATCTTGGAATGTAGTAGCAAGTACACATTTCATGGAAAAGAGCTTGAGTTCATTCTCTTGTGCCACACTCTAAAAGACTTCTAAAAAAACATAAACAAACAATAAACTTCTTTCCTTCGGGAATTCTTTTCTCATCACCTTCACTCTTTTCGTACGAACTCGTTACTACTTGTCACTTTGCAAGACGGTAACGCACTCGTCGTCCGAGCCTGCAACACCCGAGCATTGACATAAGCAGTTCAAGCTTAAAACACAAGTAATCTTTCCACCCCTAGTTAGGGGAACTACGACGACTTTGATCCTCATGTCCAGTGAGGTACGTAGGCAGCGGGGTAGGGCCCGTTCGAGCACACTCTTTTATTTTCCCTACATTTTCCCACTTTCTTTTCGTTTATCCAGTTCAGTTCCTTTTCTTTTGCAGCAACTTTCATTTCTTCACCCTTTGAAACATTTTGTTTGCAAGCGTGGATCCCGTCGGGTACGACAGATGATCTGGGTGCTAATACCTTCCCAGGTCGTAACCGACTCCCAAACCCAATCACTTTGGTTCGCAGGACCCGTGTCCTTCCTTTTCTTTTCTTCTGGTTTGTGCAGCATTACCATTCCCGTTCCTTCGGGATAAAAATGCCTGGCTGGCGACTCTACCTCTTTTCCGCGCCACTTTCGCGTTTGTACCAGGATGGAAATCCAGGGAGCGACAATTGGCGACTCTGCTGGGGATCGAACCCAGAATCTCTGGTTCCCTTGAGAGTCTCTCCTAGCGCTTGTTTGTTTCTGTTCTATTGGGTGTTGATTGTTTGCTGCTGTGTGTTTATTATATTGCTGTTTATTTACAGTTTATTTACAGCTTTATTTACAGTTTCAGTATTTTATTTTCATGCATCATATATTATTACTGGACTGTCTGGTTGTACTGGTTTTCTGTTTGGTGGGATTAGGAATTGTTACTGTGAAATGAGCTCGTAACCGGAGCTCGAGTGCACCCTAGGACTTAGAATGGTTCCACTTTGGCTTCATGGCATCTTGCTATGTTGGTATTAGTGAGTTCCACGCCCATACTTGTGATCGTCTTGGGAATGTATTGATATCAGAATCTTTCTGGATCATTACAAGACCTTGATAGTTATGCGCATATGGGGACCGATCATTGAGGACCTTTGTGGAAACATCCCTCTCCAGTGTCGACAATGGCAGACCACATTTTGTGGCAAATCCATTCGCACCCGAGGGCCCACTGGGAACTTGCATAGGATGGCCTGGTTCTTTTATAGGAACTCAGTTAAAAGCATCTGGTCGTATGAAGATAGTATTGTACCCTTTGGGATGAATGTACTATTGTTTCTCGATTTCAGCGCTCAAAGCTAGGGACTTATAATGGATGCTTGTTTTTCCCGGACTCACGCTGAGACCTCCCTGAGTAGTACATAATGCCAAACTGATTCCCTGATTTGGTCATGAGCCATTTCTCGGAAATGGTGAAAATATTATTGCTATTCGGCTTTGAGAGTCCGTGATGTTTGACCCGGAGCACACCTGTGAGATTGGGAGGGGTTTACAAGTTTGCAGGAACCCTTGACCTCATCATACCTCATTACCGGTACAATCATATGATTTGAGATGGCTACATGGATGTTGGAGTTCTTAAGTCATTTGATATTTTATTTGGGGCTTATTTGAGACAGGGTTCTTATTCACGGGGCTTTATTCAGAGGATTCTGGTTATTGGTCACTTGGGTCCAGTATTCAGTATTCAGACAGTCCCAGATGTTGATCATATGCCTGCATTGCATTTGGATTGCATCATACCTGCATTAACTGTTTGTGTTTTCATTTTCAGGTATTTATTTGCATCCTGCACCCAGTTCTGGTATTCATTATCTCTCCAGATGGCAGAAGTCCAAGAGATACCCAGAAAAAGGAATATGCATTACACTTTCCCACAACCAGAGACTGAGAGTATTCATAATTTGATATATTTTATGACTGATAAGGTTTTAGTAGACTTCAGAAAGAAATTTGGGAAGGTTTTGAATTATGTAAGAAAACCAACTGCTGACCAGAGGGATAGTTTCCATTCATTACTAAAGTTTTATGATCCTCAATTGCGAGTCTTCATATTTCCAGATTATATCTTGGCTTCTACCTTGGAAGAGATTGTCAGCATCTTGAAGATTCCTATTGGAGAGGGTATTCCTTATTATGCTTCAGGGAGAGTTCCCTCGCATGCAGACATAGCCAGTGCTTGCCACCTTAGTATGCTCAAAATCAAGATGAGTTTAGAAGGTAGTGAAGGAAAGGGAATTGCCTTGGACTTTCTAGTAACATAGGCTCATTTGTTTGCTCTTGGAAACAAGTGGGATGGATTCAATGCATTACTGGCCTTGATGGTTTACGGGATAAGCTTGTTCCCAGGGGAGAAGGGATTAATTGGTATGGAGGCAATTTCCATTTTTATTCAGAAAAATCCAGTACCTACTCTGTTGGGAGATTTCTACTATAATGTTCATTACAGGAATGAGAGAAGAAAGGGATTTGTAAACTGTTGTGCACCCTTATTTGCTGATTGGTTTGCTAAACAACTTCCAAAGTCAGGACCGTTCAAAGATCTGAAGCAAGAGTGGAAATGGGCTAGAAGATTGATGGAATTGACTTCAAATGATATAGTCTGGGGGAGTAATAAAGACTTATTGGGAAAGGAGATGATTATCAGTTGTGGAGACTTTCCCAATGTACCTTTGCTTGGTATGGGAGGGATGATCAATTACAATCATGTGCTGGTTCGAAAACAATTTGGTTACCTTTTGAAAGATCCTCCATCTGCTGAAGAGGTTTTGGAGTCACTGTATGCACCTTTGGAAGGGAATGAGAAGTTAGTCACTCAGGCGTTTCAGGCTTGGGAGGTGAGATTGAGTAAGGGAAAAAAAGAATCGGGAAAGGTAGACCCTAGGACATATCCCCTTTTTGCTGCTTGGATACAAAGTAGGGTTGACACTTTCTTCCTTCCATTTTCAGCTGAGGCTCCACTATATC
This sequence comes from Lathyrus aphaca, assembly GCA_963966055.1. Classification (NCBI taxonomy): domain Eukaryota; kingdom Viridiplantae; phylum Streptophyta; class Magnoliopsida; order Fabales; family Fabaceae; genus Lathyrus; species Lathyrus aphaca. The sequence continues at coordinate 494,876,164 of OZ014524.1, read as the reverse complement.
CAAAAGAAATTCCTGCTCAAGCCACTGTTTCTGTTGAGAGTTACAAGAAGTTGGAGTCATTAATACATGAATTAAGAGTTGAGAATATAGAGATGGATAGCTTGTATCATCGTGCAGCCCGTTCTAAGGCAGAAGTGGAGGAGAAGCTCCAGAAAATACAAGTAGCCCAGGAAGCTAAGGAGAAGGAGTTTGCTGGAAGGGAAGCCTATTTCCAAATGAGAGGATTGATGGACTCAAGAAGGGAAGCAGAGCAAAAGAAGCTTGAGAAGACCCTTAGGGAGGCTAGACAATCCATCACTTGGTTGAAAGAGATGAGAGACAAAGATCAGAAGGCGTTTAAAGAGAAAGATAAGGCGTACAAGTTACAGCTCCAAGACCAGAAGGTTGAATTGGAGAAGATTCACACGATAAGAAGGGAAAAGACCCAACAGTTGGCACATAGCTGACAAGCTTTGGAAGAGGTACTGAAGGAGAATGCAGAACTCAAGTTGAGGGCTGGGGTGAAGAAAGCCAGGGTAGAGTTGGGACTTTCAGGGGAGGAGCCAGAGTCTTTTGGTAGTTTAGAATTTTAGTGTTTTTCTTGTATTCTGGATTACCTACAGACTTGTTGTAGGGAATCTCATTTTATTTTTCCTCGCACTTTATTTGTAAAACTTGTAATCCTTCGGGAAATTGTTGTTACTCTTGCCTTCTTAAGGTTTTTTATTTTCATGATAGTTTCCTATGTTAATCTTCTGAGTATGAGAAAACCTGTTTGTCCAAAACCATCAAGATCTAAATACCTCTCAAAGAGAATTCGTGATAGGAAGTCAATCTCTACAAAAAGGCCATATGGAGTATTTTTTGTCAAAAATACCAGAACTGCGGCATATTAACGCCTGAGCGTGGAATCACGAATAGTTACATTGCATGCATATAATGTGTTTGTTGTTTTGTAGGTAATACATCAGTTTTCTAATGTTTATGTCAATTTCAGGCACTATAGCTCCCAAGAAGGTTCAGAGACAGTCAACTGTACACAGATACCCTACAAAGGTGAACAGAGAGAGAAATAGACCATATGCAAGCAGATCTGGCTGACTTAAGGACAAGAATGGAAAAGTTCATGACCCTCATGGATGGGATGGGTCAAACGCAAGAGTGCTTGCGCAAACTAGTAGAGAACAATCAGGCTAGGTACAATGGGACAACAGATGGAGGTAATCATAATGGGGATGGCGCTCGTCACGTTGAAATCCCTGTAGTGCAACCAGGGGTCACTATTATCAATGATGGAGTGCATAACATGCAGATGGATGGGCAGGATGAACAATTCACTTTGTTGGATAAGGCAGAAGACCAGGGGATTGACATGAATAGGAGATTTGAAGAAATGGTTGAGCAAATTCGTGCCATTCAGTCTCAGAGTTCACTAGGGTTTGACATCACTAATTTGGGCTTAGTTCCAGGGGTGAGAATTCCCTACAAGTTCAAGGTCCCTACTTTTGATAAGTACAACGGTACGGCCTTCCCGAAAACTCACCTTCAGTCTTTTGTGGGAAGGATTGCTGCACATACAGATGATGAAAAGCTGTGGATGTATTACTTCCAGGATAGTCGTGTAGGAGCTTCCTTGGAATGGTACATGAAGCTGAGTAGGGTCAATATTCGGAGCTGGAAAGATTTAGCTGAGGCGTTTGTGAAACAATATCGGTATAATTTGGATATGGCTCTAAATCGTACCCAATTGCAGACGATGTCTCAGAGTGCTAAAGAAGGGTTCAAAGAGTACGCCCAGAGGTGGAGTCAGCTTGCTGCTCGAGTACAACCTCCCTTGCTAGATAATGAAATGGAAGACATGTTTATGGGAACACTGCAGGGTGTGTTTATTGAGAGATTGGCATCTTGTTCAGCAACAAAGTTTAATGATATTGTGATAGCTGGAGAAAGGGTTGAAACTCTGCTGAAAATGGGGAAAATCCAAGACAGTGGTGCAGGTAGCTCAGGTGGTGTTAGAAAAGCTTTTAACGGACCTCCAAGAGAAAGGGAAGGAAAAACTAATGTTGTGTACGGCCGAGGCCGGGGCCGTGGATACAGGGGATCTTACGAGCAGGTGGCAGTTGTCACCATTCCCACAAGTCCTGTTCAACAACCACAAAAACAACAGCCACAACAACAGTCGTAGCGCAATAACTATCAGCGAAGACACTATCAACAGAGACAAGCTCGTCCAACTAACAGGGTGCTAGAGGCAATCCATATGACGTACACAACACTACTACAGAGATTGTTACATTTGAACTTGGTTCAGTTGAGGACCTTGGCACCACCACCACCTGGAGAACTTCAAGTGGGGTATGATGCTAATGCAAGATGCGTATTTCACTCAGGAGCTCTCGGGCACTCAACGGAGAAGTGCAGGGAATTACAGCATAATGTCCAAGACTTGATTGACTCAAAAGCAATTAACTTCGCACCGCCTCCAAATGTTACATCAAACCCCATTCCAAATCATGGAGGGGCCCGGATAAACGTTGTTGATGGTGGCGAGAGGTTGAACCTGATTTTGAACGTGGAAGAAGTAAATACATCACTATTAGTGGTGAAAGACCGGTTGCTGAAAGAGCAGGTATTCCCAGGGTGTGATTTTGACTGCGAGGGTTGTATGAATTCAGTTAATGGTTGCGGAGATTTGAAAGTTGGGTTTCAGTTTTTGATTGATGAGGGGTCTCTACAGTTTGACAAGGTTGACAATAGAGATGATTGTGTGTCTACAATAACAATTTATTTTGATCCTGCCGAAGTTCTTGCCCGAAGAGAGTTGGTGACTATCTATGTTCTAGAGGTGAGTCTAGTAACCATTACTGTTTCGGGACCAGTTCCCTATGTTGATGACAAGGCCATTCCTTGGCACTATGGCTCGGACGTGTACGTAGAAGGACAAAAGGTAGAAAGTAAAGAAGTGACAATTGACCCGGCTGTTGTGAATGTCGGAGGAGTTGGTGGGTTCACACGGAGTGGGCGTCTCTTTGTTCCTCAAGCTCTTAGAGGTGATCTTGAAGCTGAAACTGCTGCAAAGGCTGAGGGTAAACAGATAGCAACTGAAGAGGTGACAACTCCTGCCACTAGTCCAGGCACTTTTGAAAAGGAAGTTGAGAAATTCATGAGGATAATTAAGAAAAGTGACTATAAGGTGGTTGAACAGCTGAATCAGACCCCGTCCAAGATATCTATTTTGTCGTTGTTAATGTGTTCCCAAGCTCACCGAGAGGCTCTGCTAAAAGTTTTACAGATGGCATATGTACCACCAGAGATAACTATTAACTAGTTGGAGGCTGTGGTAGCTAGTGTGAACGCCAGCCATGGGTTGGGATTCATAAATAGAGATCTCATTTCTGAGGGACGTAATCACAATAAGGCCTTACACATCACCATGGAGTGTAAGGGCGTTGTTCTATCACATGTCCTGGTAGATACAGGATCTTCTCTCAATGTGCTCCCTAAGAAGGCCTTAATGAAGCTGGATGTTGATGGCATCGTTTTACAACCCAGTGATTTAATTATAAAAGCCTTTGACGGGTCACGGAGGTCTGTGTTTGGGGAGGTGGAGCTACTGATAAAGATTGGGTCTCAAGTATTCAAAAGCACATTTTATGTTATGGATATTCAACCTGCTTATAGTTGTCTGCTAGGACATCCTTGGATTCATGCTGCTGGCATAGTAACATCCATGTTGCATCAAAATTTAAAGTATGTGGTAGATGGCCAAGTTGTTACTGTATGCGGTGAAGAGGATATTTTTGTAAGCCATCTGTCGACCTTCAAATACGTGGAAATGGACGGGGAGATCCATGAAACACTTTGCCAAGCTTTTGAGACAATCAATGTTAGTACTTTGTCTCCATATGCTGTAGTTCAAAGAAATAAGAAGGAATGGACTTCTATCTACTCTTACAAGCAAGCTAAGGAAGTAGTCCAATCCGGAAATGCCCAGGGCTGGGGAAAGCTGTTAGAAGTGGAAAATAAGGATGACAAGTTTGGTTTTGGATATCAACCTGGTTGGTCCAGCTGGTCTCAAGGCCGTAAGCCGATAGCATTCACAAGCGCTGGAATGCTCGACCACAACGTCATTTGTGCTACAGATGCAGAGTGGGATAGTGACTGCGACCTGGATAACTGGATTCACCCATGCGTACCTGGGGAGGAGATCCGAAACTGGTCTACCGAAGATTTTGTTCAAGTTACTTGGCAGTCAAAGTAATTTTCTTTGTTTCCATTTTATCATATTGCATGTCAAATCCTGCACTCTGCCCAAGGTGCATGGATCCATTTATAGGGCCACCATGCTTTTAATGCATTTGTTTTCACCATAAATAAAGGACATTTTTCAAGCAAATTGCGTTCTCTTTCTTTCGTTTTTAAAATTTTTCACAAAAAAACAAATAAAATGGCAATGTTTTCTTTTTCCAGTGTTTTGTGTGTTTGCGTCTCTTTTGTAAAGAACATATTCTTAAATAAGCACGTCATTTGTGCAGTGTTGATCATTCAGATTCCTGTGATAATGTTCGTGCTATGACCATGCATGACTTCGACAATCCTATCTACCAAGCTGATGAAGGGGTTGAGGAAGACTGTGAACTCCCGGAAGAATTGGCTAGGTTGTTGAAACAAGAGGAAAGGGTCATTCAACCTCATCAGGAAGAAATAGAGATCATTAACATCGGGTCTGAGGATGTAAAGAAAGAGATAAAGATTGGGGCCAGTCTACAGGCCGAGGTAAAGAAGGAATTGATTGGTATGCTATGGGAATATGTGGATATCTTCGCCTGGTCGTATCAAGATATGTCTGGTTTAGATACTGACATTGTTGTACACAAGCTGCCATTGAGGGAAGACTGTCTTCTAGTAAAGCAAAAGCTGAGAAGAACTCTCCCTGACATGGCGATGAAGATCAATGAGGAAGTTCAAAAGAAGTGGGATGTCAGGTTCCTTGCTGTAACTAGTTACCCACCTTGGGTAGCTAACATTGTGCATGTACCAAAGAAAGATGGCAAAGTCCGGATGTGCGAGCAAGTCCAAAGGATGACTTTCCATTACCTCACATTGATGTGCTGGTAGACAACACCGCTCAGTTCTCGGTATTTTCTTTCATGGATGGCTTCTTCGGGTACAATCAGATTAAGATTGCACCGGAAGACATGGAGAAAACGACGTTCATTACCCCGTGGGGTACATTCTGTTATAAGGTTATGCCCTTTGGGTTGAAGAATGTTGGGGCAACGTATCAACGGGCTACGGTAACCTTGTTCCACGACATGATACACAAGGAAATTAAGTGTTATGTGGACGATATGATTGCCAAGTCCCGGGACAAAGAAGAGCACCTGGTCAATCTCAAAAAGCTGTTTGACAGGTTGATAAAGTATAGATTGAGGTTGAATCCAAACAAGTGCACTTTCGGAGTGCGTTCCGGTAAATTGTTGGGTTTTATTGTTAGCCAAAGGGGGATTGAGGTAGATCCTGCAAAAGTAAAAGCAATACAAGATATGCCTGCACCAAAAACAGAAGAAAAAAAAGTGCGTGGATTTTTAGGGAGATTGAACTACATTTCTCGGTTTATATCTCATCTAACTGCCACATGCGAGCCAATCTTCAAATTGTTAAGAAAATAACAAACGGTCACGTGGAATGAGGACTGTCAAAGAGCCTTTGAAAAGATAAATGAATATTTGCAGGAGCCTCCGATTCTAATGCCTCCAGTTCCAGGAAGACCACTTATCATGTACTTGACTGTGTTCGAAGGGTCGATAGGGTGTGTGCTAGGCCAACATGACGAGTCTGGTCGAAAAAAGCATGCTATTCATTACATTAGCAAAAAGTTTACCGACTGTGAATCCCGTTACTCACTGCTCGAGAAAACTTGTTGCGCTTTGGCATGGGCTGCTCGCCGACTGAGACAATACATGTTGACCCATACCACATTGCTAATCTCAAAAATGGACCCTGTCAAGTATATTTTCGACAAACCAGCATTAACCGGAAGGGTTGTAAGGTGGCAAATGATATTAACAGAGTATGACATACAATATAATTCCCAGAAAGCCATCAAAGGAAGTGTATTGTCAGATTATCTTGCACAACAACCACTTGAAGACGATTACCAGCCAATGAAGTTTGATTTCCCTGATGAGGACATCATGTACCTCAAGGCAAGAGATTGCGAGGAACCACTTCCGGAGGAGGGGCCTGACCTTGAATCCAAATGGAAGTTGATGTTTGATGGGTCAGTCAATATCAATGGACGCGGAGTTGGTGTTGTTCTTATCACTCCCGAAGGTGTTCACTTTCCCTTCGCTTCCAGAATTACTTTTGGCTGCACCAACAATGAAGCGGAGTACGAGGCGTGCATAATGGGAATATAGGAGGCTATTAATCTTTAGATTAAGACCCTCGATATATTCGGAGATTCAGCCCTCGTTATCAACCAGATTACCGGCAAGTGGTATACGCATCAAGAACATTTAATCCCTTATAGGGATTATGCCAGAAGATTGTTGATGCTCTTCACAACAATTAAGCTTCAATATATACCACGAGATGAGAATCAATTTGCCGACGCATTGGCTACTCTTTCTTCGTCCATCAAAGTCTTTTGTTTGAACTATGTGCCCAGAATTGACATTTCCAGGCTTGATGCACCAGCTTATGCTTTCTCCGTAGACGCAGTGTCTGATGATAAACCTTGGTACTTTGATATCAAGCTTTTCTTGGAAAAACAAGAATACCTAGCTGGGGCTTCATCCAACGACAAGAAGACCTTGAGACGACTTGCTGCTAGCTTCTTCTTGAATGCAGATGGAGTTCTGTATAAGAAGAACTGTGACATGGTCTTTCTCAGATGTGTGGATAGACAGAAGCAGACCTATTGATGAAGGAAGTCCACGAGGGATCCTTCGGTACTCATGCAGGAGGATATGCTATGGTTAAAATGTTATTAAGCTCAGGGTACTATTGGCTAACAATGGATGCAGACCGTTGTTCGTAAGCCCGCAAGTGCCACAAATGCCAGATATATGCAGACAAGGTGCATGTACCTCCTAGCCTGCTCAACATCATGTCATCTCCTTGGCCTTTTTGTATGTGGGGAATTGACATGATCGGGAAGATAGAGCCTACTACTTCAAATGGTCATCGCTTCATCTTGGTTGCGATTGATTACTTCACCAAATGGGTTGAAGCAGCATCTTATGCCAATGTCACTCGTCAAGTGGTAGCCAGATTTATGAAAGGAGACATCATTTGCAGATACGAAGTGCCCGAGCGAACCATTACTGAAAATGGTTCCAATTTGAACAACAAGATGATGGCAGAGTTGTGTCGGGACTTCAGGATTCAACATTATTCACATGTATGTGTGTGTTAGTTTCTTGTGAGCCAAGAAATTGCCTTTTGATGTTTATTTTGGACTAGGTGTGCATTTGTATTTTGTCCACTCAAAGCTTTGAAGCAAGAGTGTTTGTATTTGAATGAAGCTCTTAAGCAAGGTCAAAGAATGTTTTGAAGAGTGTCTTCATTTTGTTTGAGGTGTTTGTTTAAGATCACTGTTGTGATTGAGGGGGGGAGGGGTCTCTTATCTAGGAATTCCTAGGTAGAACTGTCATTAGGTAGGGATTAAGTGAAAAGATTGCAAACTAGGGTGTTTGTTGTGGATCTTTTAATTGATACTACATGATAGTTCTGTAGCTTTTGATGTTGGCATTCATTTTGGTAAAACAGATTGTGATTGATATATGCCTATAAAGATGTTCTAACTTCTATTTTCTTCTACTGCATTTTCCTCTAATATGATGTGCATGATCAAATTATGTTTTGGCCAAAAGTGTGCCAAAGGGGGAGATTGTAAGTTCTGAGTTGGCAACAATTTTTGCAAAACATGTTGCTCGGGAAAATGTTATGAAGAATGTCTTGACATAAGAATAGAACACCACTGCAGGTGTGATAGTTTAAGTGTGTTGCTATTTTAGCAGGATGTCAAGACTGATGTCATGACATCTCTATCTGGTTCTTAAATCAAAACTGTCCAATTTTCTGTTTGCATAAGTTTTTAGAAATATTCTTTAAATGTTCTTGTTGAGATTTATTAGGAGCTATTTTTTGAAGGTTGTGACTCAGATTTGTTTAGAATATTGAAATAATATATACTTTCTAAATATAGAGATATTTTAGGAAATTATAGATTGGAGATCTTTTTGTAGCAGATTTTTCTGCATAATTATGGCAGCTGTTATGCTGCGTTTTTAGGCCTAAAATCCAGTTGGGATTAGGTTATAAAAAGAAACCTTGTAACCTAGGTTTAGTAACCAACCAAACCGAAAATGTAATATCATTAGGGTTGTGTTCTTGTGCATCCGTAAGCAACAAGGAACCCTATTGTGGCTATTTATGTGTAAACCTCGAAGCTGCTAAGCAAGAGGTGGATTGTACTTAACTGAAGCTGCTAAGCAAGGTTAATGTATTGTAATGGAAGTGTAGCTTATATTGTGGATTGTTGTTTAAGTTTGAAGCCGTCAATATCAGCAAATGACTGTTGGCACTGTGAGACATCACTGAGGTGATTGGAAGTGAGGATGAGTTTCTCATATTTAGGAGTTCCTAAGTAGAAGTTGTGTAATACCCCGTAATTTATTTAACACTATGAATATTATTAGTTGATATTAATAAGGTTCCGAATTACTCTAAGATATTTTAGCATAAATAATTAGAGCAATCCGTGGGATTTTATTTTATTAACTAATATTAGCTGACTCAGAGATTTCATAAAATTATAGATTAAGAGACATTTTGGATACTCTCTAATTGGACCCGTCTGTAGGAAATATGTTTTCCCTCTTAAAGACTTAAGTTTCTTTTCTTGTGTTTTTATAAAAATAGAAGAATAGAAAAAGGAAAAAAAGTTAGTAAAGAGGAAGAAAGAAAGGAAAGAGAAGGAGAAGAGGAAGTGAACCCTAGAGATCAAATCCGCCATTCTTCATCATCCGTCCGCCGAATCGACTCATTCTGTTTCCCAATTTTCATCTCTCGAGGTGGGTTCTTAATTAGAAGATTTTGTTTTAGTTTTTGGTTGAGTTTTAGAGTTTATGAGTTTTTAGGGTTTTTAGAGAAAATCTTAGAATTGAAAGATTAAACGGTTAAAACTCGATAAAACTCAAGTATGATGCTTTATATATGACTATGTGCATTATTGTGGTTTGGTTTCCCTATTTAGGATGATTTTTGGTTGGATTTGTGGTATTTGGGGAAGTTTCCCGTGAGCAGAATTTTTGAAAACTCGCAGAGCTCGCTTAGCGAGCAGGGCTCGCTTAGCAAACAGGTTGTTTCTGCAGAAAGGTTCCTGTTATGGTGTAGCTCACTTAGCGAGCGAGGCTATGCTTAGCGATGTAATACCTCAAAATTTTCCCTTATATTTATTATCACCTCCATTGGCTTATCGCTTTGCATTTATCTGCATTGCCCATTAGGTCATAGTATTCATAATCATGCATTTTCATTGGCTACCAAGGCATGGGATCTTGTGACTTGTTTCTCCTTGTTCAAAGGTGATACATCTAGACATGGTGCACTCAAGATTGATACAAAGTTTGAAATCTCATCATGGTGAATAGTTTCTCGCAAAGGGCCATCCAGTGTTAAAGTTTGGTTAATTGGAAAATTCAGATTTTGGTTTAGGGTTTGTCCTTTGTACTCAAGTTTGTTAAGCTGATCCCTAAAGCCTGGACGTTTCGATCGCAAAAAGCATCATATAGACTTCAAAGGGTTTCTAATTCGGGATATACTTGAGGTACTGTTATGGAGCATGGAAAGGAAGGTTTGGGATCCATTCATATGAAGTAGTGTGTCGTTGACCTAGTTAGAGTGAGCAGTTCATCACTCTTCGTCATTACACTAATGAGATCCTATCGCAAGTGGAGGTTCGATTACAATTCAAAGAGATATGTTTGATGACCTCCATACCATTAATCGATTTAATTAGATTTATTATTAATAGAAGTTTGCTTCTTTTAATAGTAAATTTAGTTATTATCCTTTTTGGGCCTTGGTTACATGATTCACACTTGGCCCATATCGTCATAAGTTCACACTTGGCCCATATTTTCGTCTCAAGCCCAATTACCCAAATTATCCATATTAGTTCTAATTCCATTTCATTATTAAACCACGTCTTTTATCCCTTTTTTGTTAAATCCAAAATAAATATAGCTCATATTTTGGTCCGATTAACCATTTTTGAGTCTATGACCCAACTGATGTTTCAAACCATGTTTTGTCCATTAAAAGCCCCTATCACGAAACCGTTTGGAGACCTTTTGAATGTGTTTCATTATCCAAGGTCCATTAAACTATCCATATTCACTTTTAATTCATTATCCATTTTATAAGAGTCCATCTTAGTTTTCAAAAATTATTTTTACCATACCATTTTTATTAACAATTCTAGTTCTAATGACCATTGTTAGGAGACTTTCTTGTTCCATTTAACATACAAAATTTGCATCGTTAAGAAGTTCAAAGAGCTATTAAAAGTTCTGATCCATATCGGTTAGATTACACCTCAGTGATTAGTGACAAAGGTACCAAAAAAATAATAATAAGTCGATACACCAGAACAGAATAATATGAAGGAAGATCAGTTACAAAAATAATACAGTTTTGGAATTGGTAGATCAAAATCGAAGAGTTGATATAACAAATTATGAAATTCAGAAACATGACAGGAATATAAGAGAAATCCTTTTTAGTTTCCAAACTTCCCACTGTCAGCATGATGACTCTAAACACTCCGGATCCAATCTTCATAAATAGCCACCATATATTCGTCACCTCTGAAAGAAAACAATGGCAGGAAGTATGATTCCAATAATGAATCTCAATAATTACAAAATATCAGTGGAAAATAAACCAGAAAAGATAGAAAAGGAGGGAACCAGAAGAAAACTTCCTGATAAAAGAAACTCTTAGCATTCATCGATCGACAATAGGGAAGGAAACTTTTTGTGAACTCTTAGCCTTGAAAACGTGGAAGCGAGAATCTTCACAACTTCGTCAATGGCCCAAAATCTAGAACTTCTTTCGTAGCTTCAAACCTTCATACTCCTACATTAACCAAAAATCAAAATTAACAAAAAAAACTCAGGAGAACAAGCTCGGAAGGACAACCATAACTAAACTCAGAAATCACAACAAACTTCTAACTGACTCCAACAAATCTCTAACTGAATTATACCTGAGAAAGTTCCAGAACAAAGTTGGAGGTTTTCTCTATAAATCCGAAAATCACTCTTCAATCTCTCTTCTTCACCATTCTTCAACCACTCTTCATTCTCCAGATTCTTTTTCATTGCATCCAACTTTAACTTCCTCTTCACACATTCACAACCTTCAAGCTTCAAATCTCCAATTTCATTCTTGAATCTTCATTCAATCAATACCTTCCCTTCAACCTCTCTCTCAATTTTCAGAATCAGCACCATCGAATATCTCTTCTTCATCTTCATTGTCTTCTCTTCTCCAACAATCAGACTTGTTTTTCTCATCTGCATCAATCTGAATCTTGCATCGGCCTCACCTACATCAAATATCATCACCATCAATAACCAACCACTTCATCATCATTTCAACGTTCAATCTGCAAATTTTCATCAATCATCAAGAAATGGCATCAACACAAATCAAAATTTCAGACTCAACAACACGCAAAGGTCACGAGCAAGAACGTGCATAGGAAGAAGAACAAGACAGAGAACACAGAATGAAATTGAACCTTACCTACACGTAGACTCGCGTCGCCCGGAAGCTCCGTTGTATTTGCATTATCCGTCTGCATCCGAAGTGTTTTCGTCTTCAAAGCTTCTTTTCAACGAGCCGAAATTACTCCATCGTTGACGAAATCGAAGGTACGAAGCCATTGATGTTGTTGATAAGCTTGATGTTCACTATTCTAGTGTGATGATTGATCTATTGTGAGTTTTGGCGTGGTGTCTTTTAGGACTTTGGTTTTGTTTTTGGATTTGGTAGAAAAGGATGTTAGGTTGAGATTTTGATCAATAGCGATTTTTGGTTGAAATGAGGGCTTTGGTTCGGGAAGAAGAAGAGTTCATGGTGGCGGAGAGGCCTGTGATGACGGTGGCTGCGAGAATTAAGGGATTACGGCGGCGGAAGAGGAGAAGAGGGACTAGGGTTTTCTTGTAATGAGTTTTCGTTCATCCCTTAGTTTTCTAGGTTTTATAATTTCAATTGTTTTGTTAATTTATTAAGTTAATTTAGTGAATCAATGAAGAAAATATCAGGTTAATGAAGGTAATAATGAGCATTAAAATGATATTAATCTTCACATAATCCCCATAAAAAGTGTACCGTTAGAGAATCCTAAGAAGATAAGATCAGATTGTTTGGGATTCTCCAGCCACACCGGTGGTGACACATGTCACCGTCCGGTAGGCTATATCTGCGGTTGATTCCCCGTGTGTTGTACACCATAGTTACCATATGTAAACACCCCAAATTTTCCCTCACTCAAATCACACCATGGCTTGTGATCTTTCATTTTTGTTTTAGCATAAGCATTACACCTCATATTGCATTTTTTTTTCACTGCATAGTTCAAGTTCATCTGCATCTAGGGATTGTGATCTGAGCAATCCAAGATTCCATATGAGCCATATCAAAGGCCTCAAATCTTTCCAAGAAGGTCCATGTGTGTTCTATCATCATATTATACTCCCCAAAGTTCATGGAAGTCAAGAAGTCATAAGAACTGGCAAAGACATGGAAGCAGAGTTAGGGTTTTCACTGCACAGATGACCAAAATTAGGGTTTTGGTCTCAGAGGCCTTAACTCCAAATTTTTGGGCCATTATTGTTTCTAATGTTCTTAATATGTCATAAGGATCATGTGTGCCAAGTTTGATGAAGAAACTCATTGTGGAAGTCATCTGTTCATTGGGTAACTTCTTGAGCAAGTTAAGTCAAAATCAGGGCATCTGAGGCCCCCAACAATGGAACCAAAGGGTTTTTTTCATCAAATTGAAGTTCTATGATCTTTATTTGATCTTAAAAGTGGTTGGAAGTTCACAAAATTGAAGAATTTTGAGCCAATTGCAAACTTGCCATTTTTGGAAATGACTTGAAATGCAAACTTTCCATTTTGGGAAAGTTTTTCAACCTCCTCTTTCTTAACCAAAAATGCTTCAAATAAAAAATTCTTGGTCATGAAAGTTGTAGATTAGGTTTTTCCCTTTTCAAAAAGTACAAGAACATGTCTTGATTCATCCTAGAACTCAAGATATGGCCTTTCAAAGTTGGCAAAAATCACATAATTTCAAGTTTTATGTCAAAGAGGGATTTTGCAAATTGGCATGTTCAAGCACTCTAATGACTTCAAATGTACACAAACACTTCACAATATGTCAATTGGACCTCTAAACATCAGAATTGTGCATTGAACCAAGTATTTTCATGACTTGATCTTCAAGAAATCACAAAAGGGCCAAAACTCTCAAGAATTGCAAAATGCATTGGATTCTCTCATCCACTTGTGCCAGCTGCATCAAAACCATTCCATGGCTCTCCATGAAACTTGATGAGGTCAGACACCCCAAGAAATCAGACCTGCCATGGCCCATACTTCAAGTACACAAATCTTGACTTTTTTAAAAAACACCCCATACCAATCAACCTGTGCCACAACAACTTTCTGAGCATTTCCATTGGCTAAAGCAAACATTATGGAACACATTTCATAACACACAAGCAGCTGAATCTTCCCTACACTCAGAATCCACAAAATTTGTCAAAAACTTCCTCTCTTCGAATCTCAAAAACCAGCCACTAAAACTTCAAGTTTCCTTCACCAATCAACTCAAAAACACCTCAGGATCATTTCCCACCCTTCACCATAGCCAAAAACACCCCCAATCAGAAATACAATTTCTGCATACTCAGAACCAAACACTTTAAAATGGCCATCACAAGCTTGCTCTAAGCTCATCTTCATCATCAGGAAGATCATTGGGGTGGATTTGAACCAAGAGGGAGGCCAGAAAGCTCAAGAACACAAAGCTTCAACTCAGGTAGCTTCATGAATGTTTTTTCCAGAACTTGCTATTTAAGTTTCTAAATGAATCTACATGCTTAGCTGATCACCCTGATATGTTTATTTTCGAAAATGGTTGAGAAATGAGCATGTATTGAACTTCTGAAAGTTTTGAATGTTTTCACGATTTGCTTCGAATCATGGTTTGTGTGAATGATAAATGTTGTTTGATGGTGGATTCTTGTTAAGGGAGGGTAGTAGATCATTTCTGGAGCTTTAGAGCTTTTGATTTAGCATAGGGAAGAAGTTGAGGTATTGGTGTGGCCGGAGAAGATGACCAGAGCTTGCTCCAATCACCTGAAAATGATTAGAACCCTAATTAGGGTTTAGTTGCCCAGTTTGAATTCTGACCCTTGGATGTGGTTTAGCGCGTGAATGTGTGGCTCAGATTGCTTCATTAAGATTTAAATCTGATTAATTAGATTAATTAGGATTAATTAATTAAATCAACCCATATTAGATCCTGGTCCTTTATTAACGCGCGCAGTCAACCCCTTCCCTCTGAATTTGAATCTCAGCCCTTGGATGCGCATACTTGTCATTTTAATTCATTTTAATTCGTTTTCTTTTTATTTCTTTTGCATAATTAATTTAAAATAGAAAAAAACATCACAAAAATATTTCCTTTTGCATTCTGACTTTAAATATTTTTCTCATTCCAAAAATGATTTTTATTTTATTTTTTGCATTAAAAAAGAATTTTTAAAATATTTAAATGTTATTTTTAATTAATTAAAGTCTTTTAATTAATTAAAACTACATTTATGTTTCAAAAAATCACCCAAAAAAATCATGAAACATCCCAATGCATTTAGAAATATTTTCAAACTCTTCACACAAATTTCTTTTTAGGTTTGATCATAGTTTGCCAATTTTCTTTGAATTAAGGGTCATAAAAATCATATTTTTAAACCCTAACTTGAAAAAATCATTTCTTCCTAACCAAGAAGAGTTTGAAGTTGATTATTTTTTCATTGTGTTACATATTGCATGTAGTTTATAGGTCATTTTCCTCATGAATTTATCTTGCATTTTCAAATTGATTTTCATTTTTCTCTTTGAACCACCCAAAAACCCTAGGAAACTTAGGAAAATCATAACTTTTGATTGGTTAGGCTTCTGACCTTCTCCTTTGGGGTGTGACCTAATATGAGATTAGGGTTTGTTTGAGTTTGATTTCAAATTTTTATCATGTCATATGCTTCTGTTTTGTTCATTTGCATCTCATACTTTCATAAAACCCTAAGTTCTCATGTTCATTTGCATTCACCTTGCATATGCATCATTACATGAACTTGCCATGACATTTCATGCATTCATATGTAATCTTAGACATCTTAAGACATGTATGAACCTTGCTTGATCATTTCTTCATTCATTTTCCATGATTAGCATTCATTTCATTTCATAAACTTTCATGTGTTTTCAATTTCAAAGCATGCCTCCTTTGCATCTCATCTTTGTATGATCATACATATGCATTTTGTATGCCTTTTCATCATATTACATGACATTTCCATTGCATAAGCACTTCTAACTTTGATCATTTAAATTTATTTCTTTATGCTTTATGCTTTATGCATTCATACTAACCATTTCAGGAACTTTTGGTAAGTTATTTGTGAGAAGTGGATTTGCCTTCACTTCTCACTTCTTCTTATCTCCTTCATTTTCATTTTGCTTGTCTTTTAAGTGAACTTGTTCACTTGCGTTCCATCTCTCTCACTTTCTTTCTTCAAGTTACTTATCTTCTTCAATGAAGTAAGTAACTTGTTCTTGCTTCTTCCTCCTTTCATCTGCTTCTTCCATTGGTGGCTTTCCTTGAAGATCTTTCTTAAGCCTTACAAACCATAGGAACATCCAAGCATGATAATAATTAGGGTTGTGATTAGTCCCCCTTATATGTTTACCTTTGAGTCTCCTTGAGTCTCTCTTCTCATCTCAATAATCAGAGACTAAACTCTTAAAGTTTTAGGACTTTGGAATTAGGGTTATGCCTGCATCCTTCTCTTAGGATGAAGTGTATAACTTTAATCCTAAGTGTTAAACTTTTAATTTGTTTAAACCTCTTAATCAAATCATCTTAATAATCACCAAGACTTTATATTTTAACTTGGGCCTTACATTAGGGTTCTAATTCTTCCTTATGGTTAAGAAGGACTAACCTTAGTGTTTAATGGACAAGTCCCCCTCAAGTTGTCTTACAAACTTAGAATCCATTTCTCAATCTTATCCCTTAATTAAAATCCATTTAATAAAGGCTCATTATATAATGAATTTAATCCCTAACCATGGATTAAGTTGAGGTATCTTCCTCATCTTAAGTGTTCTCATCTATTATCCTTCTATTAGGATGGTGTAATGAGCCCAATAATTTGTGATTAGAGATTAAAACTCAATACTTAACACTAAACAAAAACCCAAAAACATCTAATTAATCACAAGTAGGTTAATAATCTTAATCCTACGTCATCATGGCAATTAAGTTGAGATACTTATCTCATGCTTAAGTAGGCTCATTATCCCTAATCAGGGAGGATATAATGAGTTTACAAGCCATTGATTTAGGCTTAAGCTCATTAACTTATGCAAAACACCAAAAACAATAACAAAACTGAAAACACAAAAACAAACAATAATCGTCTCCTCCGGGATTCTTTTCTCATCACTATCACTCACAAGCGAGAACTTGCTTCTACCGTCTAATGCAAGAAAGTTAGCACTCGAGCCAGATGAGTCATACACTTGAGCATAGATAAGTAAGCAGTTCACAGTCAATTCATTTTTCAGTCTCTTTGAGTCGAACTACGATGTTCTGACTTCCTCATTGCACGAGAGGATACGTAGGCATAACTTAACAATTATCGAACAAAAGTCTATGTGTCTTCCCCCTCTTCCAGCCTTTCTTTTTAAGCCTCAGTTCCTGAGAAATTCACCATTTTGCACTGACACTTGTATATTCTTTTCCAGCTTTTTGCACACAGATAGCATATACACTACCCCTTTAAGCACAATATTTTAAGCGTGGATCCCGTCGAGTACGACGGACAATCTAGGTGCTAATACCTTCTCAGGTTGTAACCAACCCCCTTTCTCAGTCTCTCTGGTTCGCAACCGTCTTATCCATCTTTTCTTAGGTTTATGCAGCATTACCTTTCCTTCGGGATATAAATGCCTAGCTGGAGACTCTATTCACTTCACCTTCATTTTCTCCTTTCGCCGACCGTTCGCGTCTACACCGGGATGCAAATCTCCGGGAGCGACACCATAATCCTGCATTTGTTATCCATTGGATTAGAATACCCTAGGAAGACTCTAGATCAACGGTTTCTGTGTAGTCAACAGGTTGACCGAATCCCATAGTATGCACCCTCAATAGACAACGCATGATGGGCTTTTCCTTTTCACTATTCGCACCCCTGTTCTTGTAGGCGCATGGAATTTTAACTTCAAAAAAACGCTTCATGCACCCCCCCTCTCATTAGTTTTTTTATTTTATTTTCTGTTTAGATATAGTTTGATTTTAATCCATAAAAAATAGAAAAACTCATGATAAAATTCCATAAATATTCCAGTAGGTTCCTAACTCAATTTAGAACTTTTCTACATTTTTACTTTTTGAATTTTTGCATTTTTCAATTTAATTTCGATTTTCCATTTAATTAGTGTTATATTGATTTCTTACATGAACACTTTATTTTGTGCATTTTCTTTCTCCCACCTCCTGTATGATTTTTGGATCATTCTTTATGTCATGATTAGAGGACTAATAATAGGATCTGGAATAATTTTTGGTATATTTGTTAGGGCATTTTATCCACTATTGGTAGCTTAATTTGTGTAAAATTGTGAATAGATATTAGGTAGATTTAAGTGACCATTTGACATAGTTAGGCTTTGATTTTTTAGGATATTTTTTAACACAATGTTATTGTCAGGTTAGGGAACCTAGAGAATTAATTTCATATTTTTTCCAGGAATTTTACTATTTTTTCAGTGCATTGATTTTAGTTAGATTTTACATTGTAAATCCCTAGTTTAGCTTAGGATTTTATGGTTCATTAAGATTTAGTTTAATTAGGCTTAATCTTAGGATATTAGGATGACTTAATATAGTTTAGCTACTGATTTTAGAATGATGATATTAAGTAAATTCCTTTAGTTTTAGGACTTAGTATTAGAATTCCCATTAAGTATGCTTACATGAGGATTAACCTTATTTTTAGTTTTATGCTTTAATATGCATTTTTGAATTAACATTTCTTCATTCTATTTTTGTTTGTTGCCTTAATATTTGTATTTTCACTTGTATAAGTTTCCCCCTTTTCTTAGAACCAACTTAACTTCCTTAGGAAGTAAGTTAAGTTCTAGTAGTTTTCTAGTTTTCTTTTCTTCCTTAGGATTAGAAAACTTCACAAACCATTAGGACCACTTTTTGAATATAATGACTAAATTAGGGTTGTGTCTTAGTTCCCTTAGTTTTTTCCCTTTTTCAACTTGAGTCTTTCTTTCTCAACTCATGAAGAAAATAATAAAATACTTAATAAAAAATTGAACGTTATTATACGCCATGAGACTTTGTTGCGGAGTACTTATATGCGTCCTGTTTCGGGACGAGGTGTAAGTATTTACCACAATGGGTAGGTCTTAGTATGAGAATGTTCACAAACAAATTCAAAACATTTCTCATAAAAGACAAAAACAAACAATAAGCGACTATCCTGCGGGAACTTCTCTTCTCATCTCATTCGTTCTGAACGTGAACTCGCGACGACTTGTCTCGCATGCAAGACGGTAAATGCACTCGTATCAGACGAGTCTGCAACACCTGAGCATAGACATACGCAGTTCCAGTTATAAAAAACATAAACAAATAGTTCTCGCCTTAGTTAGGCGAACTACGTCGACTCTGTTCCTTATTTTCTCGATGAGGTACGTAGGCAGTGGGGTAGGGCCCATTCGAGCACATTCTTTATTTTCCCTACATTTTCCCCTTCCTTTCTTTCTTTTCGTTCCCTTTCTCATTTCCATTCCAGTTCCAGTTAGCAGTTCATTTGTTCAGCATCTTTATTCTTTCACACCCTTTGAAAAAAACAAGCAAGCGTGGATCCCGTCGGGTACGGCGGACGATCTGGGGTGCTAATACCTTCCCAGGTCGTAACCGACTCCCGAACTCAGATCTTTGGTTCGTAGGACCTCGTCATTTCCTTCTCTCTCAGGTTTATGCAACATTACCTTTCCCATTCCATTCGGGATAAAAATGCATGGCTGGTGACTCTACCTTTTTCGTGCCACTTTCGCGTTTGTACTAGGATGAAAATCCCGGGAGCGACAAGCGAGCCTGAGGGTTTTGTGGTTTTTGCGTTTTATTTCATAACTTTTGTTCCGGGTGTCCGTTTTTAGTGTTCCACATATTATTTCGAAGCTAAAATTATACACTATGTTTTGATGCTGAGAAATAGTATTTTCACCCAACTCTTACCCGAATCTTCCGATAAATCGTAATTATGTTAAGTTAGGTAATTTGCAAACTAAAATATATAAAAGGTATAACTTGTGAGGTAGCTAGGTTTACCCTAGGTTGGTACAAAACCATTTTAGAGACATTACAATGCTTATACACGGATACGCGATTTAGTATCCTCGTGTTAAGTAGTTGTGAGCGGATGGAGGTTTTGTTCCCATCGCGTTTTAATCCTAATTTAATTATGCTTTGCTTGTGTCGAGATCTCACGAGGTGGGACGGCCGGAGAAATATAATTAATTCGTGGATTCGAATCCCTTAATGGAGTAACCGTGACCCTGTTGCACCCCAAAATTTGCCCTCACCTAGACAAGACATTGTGTACTAAGGTGTCCCAAGAGGTTCACAAGGTATCCTAAGAGGTTCACAAGGTTCACAAGGTATCCTAAGAGGTTCACAAGGTTCATAATTAGTCAGAAAGTTTGACAATTCCCTCAGACAAAGCATCCTCCTAAGCAATGCATCCTAAACTAGGGTTTTGAATTTCATCAGGCTAAATGGATTTCCAAGGCTTCAAGTGAGCTTCATAGCATCATATATGTCTTCAAGAATCCCTATGTCAAGTTTCAAGGCTTTCCCAAAAGGTTTGCTCAGTCAGATGATCAGATAGGCTAAAATCAATTAGAGTCGTCAAAAAGTCAAACTAAGGTCAATTGTGGTCAAACCAAAGTCAAACTTCATGATTTTTTGCCAACATCAAGTATATGAAGTAAAATTCATCATTTGATCAAAGGTTGATCATGATTCATCAAGGAGATTTCAGATCATCAAGAATCAGGAGTTTCTAAATTAGGGTTTTCACAGGAAAAGTCAACTGATCTTTGACCAGCCATAACGTTCACATGCTTCATCAAAAATTTCCCATTCAAATCTCATTTTGAAGGAAATTGAATTCTCTACAACTTTGTGTCTCACAAGCCAAGCCTAAAAATGCTTCATTTGGAAGGTATGAGCTAAGACATTATAGGTCATTTTAAAAGTCAACAAAAAGTCAACATCTTCCAAAGGGCATAATTTGAAAATGGTAAAGGATATGGATATGAGACCAAAGAGTTTGGTTAGAGGACTCTCTAAGCTTTCCAAAATGTCCAAGAACACCTTTATATCCTTAAAATTGAGGGATTTGTGTCTTTGCAAATTTGGGAAATTTTTGAGAGGTTTATTGAGCAAATGGGGTCTTAGAACCAATTCTTTCCACATGGGCTTGCATTTTTATGACCCAATATCTACCATGACATCATGCACGAATCAAATATCATTTATTCAGATTTTTTATTAATTTATTTTGATTTATTTTGATTTTATACATTAAAAATCATTTTAAATCAAAATAAAATATGAAAAGCTCAATATTTGATATGATTCTCATTCTAGAAACTCATAAACATGATTTAAAGCTGATTGGTACCATTCAAATTCGCGCTCCACCAAATTGGAAAGGATTTTTTTGATTTTTTGACCAAAATAGAAAGTTGATTTATTCATGATCAAGTCACTCAAAAAAGCCCATACATCCACAAACTTATGACCTAATTTACTTCTACTATATGTACACAAGTGAACACAAAGACAAGGACACGAATTGCAGCCTCCAAGAACAAAAACCAAACTTCAAAAAATTCAAAGAAAACACCAATTCGGATTTTGATTTGCAGGTGATATCAAGGAGTTTTGAAGGTTGAGACATGATCCCTAGAGTTCCCTGATACTATTTCAATCCATATTCGCATCCAAATCATGCCAAAATACACAAACTGATTCTCTCTTGTTCATATTTTTGAAATTTTCGATTCCTCTTATTTATGTGTCATAAACTGTTTTTGTGCATATAACTTTGTTTGTTATCATGTGAGGATGAATTCTGGGCAAAAACATTACAGAAACCATGGCTAAATCATAGAACGCCATTTTAGGGTTCATGCTCTTCAAATTAGGGTTTCTCGATTCGGCTAATATAAATACATTTTAATACCACAAATAAGTTAAATGAACTGTATAGATCATGTTGGCATGATCAATTTGGCATAATCGCATGTGTATGAAGTGTTGTGAATTTTGTAGGTTTTTATACGCAGGTAAATTCGTAGGAAATTTCACAACAAAATTCGCAGGAAAACCTGCGAAATACCAAGGTTGAAGACGACCATAGCGCGGGAATTTTATTTTTGAATTGTTGATTTATTTTATTTATTTTCGTTTACGTTTATATATCACAGACGCATGCTTAGCTCAGCTGGTAGAAGAGGCGCATATGGGAAGTAGCGAACCTGGGTTCGAATCCTGGGTTTGTCAATTTTTTGGTTAATTTTCATTTGCTATTCAGGTTTAAAATATAATAATTTTTGCCCAACATACGTACACAAGGCGTGTGCAGCCTAGCTGGTTTATGGGCATATGATTTGAAGGTGGAGTCCTGGGTTCAACCCCAGGCTCCTTCAGGTATGTATTTTTGTTGTTTTTTTTCTAATTTTCAACCTTTTTTTTCATTTTTCTTGTATTTAAATTAATAATTAAATTAACTCTTTTTCCATATAAAAATATTTTGTAAGAAAAAAAAGAATTCTATTACTTTATAAATATATTTTGTAAATTCTAAATTTTGATATTATATATATATATATATATATATATATATATATATATATATATATATATATATATATATATATATATATATATATATATAAAATTAATCTTTTATACTTTAAATAGTAATTAATATATTTTTTTAATATCACTTTAGTTGTTCTTAATTAAAATCCTAAACCTAATTTTTCATTCTAAAAAACCCTAATTTTTATTAACCCTAATATTTAACCTAATTAATTTTTCTAAACAATAATTAAATCATTAATCATTATTTTAATATGTAATTAGTTTATTATTTTTTTATTATTATTAAAACTTATTTTCTTAATTAATTCTTAAAAACATTTTTCTAATATTAATTTGTCTTGCTAAAATTATTATTTCTTATTATTATTATTATTAATTTATTATTCTAACCTTTATTCTTATTTCTTATTATTATTAACATTTAAATTATTGCTTATTTATTATTATTATTCTATTTATCATTATTATTATTTCTCGATTATATTGTAATTGTCCCAAAGCCTTGTAATATTTTTTAGGTTTATATTTTTTGCTTTATTTATTATAAATATAATTACTGTATGGTTAGTAATTTAGGGTGTGTATAACATGTGTGTAAATAAAAATAACTTAGAATAATTAATCTAAAAAGATAAATATTTGAATATGATCACTCACACACGTAAGTTGATCTTTGATCGCCATCTTGCCCTTCCTAGAGTTGCCTCTCAGTTGCTTATTTCAAAAGATCAAGTAGGGTGTCTTAAGCAAAAGTCCCTTCATAAATATCATCAAGTACCTATAGTTTTAAAGATCAAGTCCCTTCGAGGTTGCCTACGATAAATGATCTTGTCCCTTCGAATAAAAGATGATAAGTCCCTACGAATTGCTAAAGACACCTTACAGTTGCCTATATCCAGATGTCCCTACACATGTCCCTTAACATCCAAGGTAATGACTACCTATTCCTTAATAATAGGGATAGTCTTACCATTGAAAGAACATAAGAACAGTAAAGACTTAATATAGGGTAGGTTTCTCTTAATTACTTGCTCACCTTTCAAAATACTCTTCACACCACACTTTTCAAACAAATTTTCAAAAAACAAGGCTTTAGAAAGTTTTTTTCAAACACTACACTCTTGCAAACAAACAAAGTGAGCTAAGTAACTAAGAGCCCATGGATAACTATGGATATAAAGGGTGCTAACACCTTCCCTTTATATAACCTACCCCCCGAACTCAAAATCTTTTAAGGTCTTTCCTGTTCTTTTATGTCCTTTCCTTTTGAATAAAATAAAAGTCGGTGGCGACTCTTGCTATCCGCAACATTTATAGAAAGTCAGTTCTCCCACCGTGTTACAGACCCGAGAGTATGGTTGGGCGGGGAAAGTTATCCATTATGAAAAGTAACTGTGACTCGTGCTTGCTTGCCATATGGGAGTATGGATGGGCGGGGAAAGTTAATTTTTGTTATGGTACCGTGACCCGTACTTTATTTCCACCGGGAAGTATGGCTGGGCGGGGAAAGTACCTTTGATAGATGATGAGTGACTCGTGCTTGCTTGCCACCTGGGAGTGTGGCTGGGCAGGGAAAGTTATCTATATGTTGGGCGGGGAAAGATGCCTCAAAGCAGCTTGTGCTCCGTTGTTTCTTGGTTTGTCTCTAGTTATTATGTGAACTCGAAGTCTAGGTTTCCCCCGACTTGAGTAGTGTTTAGATTCAAACCTTTTAGAGCCGAGAGAACTCTAAGATAGGGAATTCACTGAGATTTTTTATCTCACCCCATGTTGATGTTTTTATTTCAGGTACTTCAGGTTTCGCAAAAGATAAAGATAAGGAAACTTGATTATCTTTGCTTGTTTGACGGCTTTTCTTCCGTTGTGTACTTTTGAGATCTTCGGATCTAGTTCTTAGACTTTTTATTTTGTGAACATCTTGTATCACTTATAGCCTTTTGTACTAGTACCTTATGTTGTAGTGGCTATATTTATGCAATGTGTTGCTAAGAACTTATTGTATTTCAATACCAAACTTGAATTTATATATGAGAAATAAGCTTTGATGTATGTCTTTCATATATGGGTATTACAATTGGTATCTAAGCAGGTTGTATCCTTGACCTAGCCTTGGAATATTATAAGTGTTCTTTCCGTTCATATACGTAATCCCATTATAGAATTAAATGTTATGTTTATGGTATTGAGCCTGATCAACTTAATCTTGTTTTGATGGCATTTAGGAATATGGCTGGTAGGCGTGGAACTCGTGGTCGACCTAGTGTCACTCCTCCTGTTAATGATCCGCCGGGTAGTGAAGGGAATGCTCATATGTTCCAGTTTATGCAACAGATGAAACAACAACAACATCAGTTTATGTAGGAGATGATGCACCAGATGAATGGGGGCCTTCATCTGCAGTGGTTGTCCCTGAAACTGAAGGTGGGACTTTCCATGACTTCTTCCACATGAATCCTCAAGAATTTCATGGTGGTTTGGATCCGGTTAAGGTTCACGAATGGATAACGGGAATGGAGAGAATATTTTAGATTATGTTGTGTAGTGATGAGAATAAGGTGTATTTTGTATCACATTTGTTGAAAGGTCCTGCAACAAGATGGTGGGAGAGTGCTTATAATCTTATGACTGTGCAAGGAATTCCGAAGGTGTGGGATCAGTTCAAGACAACTTTCATGGAGAAGTATTTTCCAAGTTCTTTGAGGACCCAGAAGGAATTTGAGTTTCAGCAACTTAGACAAGGAAGCATGACTGTGGCCAATTATACCGAGAAGTTTGAAGACATGAAAACTTATTCTAGGAAAGTTATGTATGCTCCAGATGAGAGGTGGAAGATGGATCAGTTTTTGTTTGGACTAAGGGCCTAGATTTCACATAGTGTCTCTCAAAGGGAGTTCACTACTTATTCCGAAATGTTGAGACAATGATATATAACTGAGCATAGTTTGATGAAGGTGTAAGCTGAAGTAAGTGCTGGAAGAGTTGTTCAAGGTGATCGTGGAAGGACTAATCAACCTTTTAGGCCAAGGCCCTAACCCTTCAAAGGGAAGCAATTTCAAAGTGACGGGCCTAACACTCCCCCTTGTGTAAGATATGTAGCAAGCGTCATTTTGGTAGGTGCCAAAGGGATGGAGGATTAAGGTGTTACAATTGTAATGAAGTGGGTCATTTGTCAAGGGATTGTACCAAGCCAAAGAATCAAGTTCAAGCAAGGGTCTACATAATGGATGTTAGAAGGACTAAAGCCGACAACTCTCTTATTGCGGGTACATGTCTTGTTAACGAACATCCTTGTCTTGTTTTATTTGATTATGGAGCGACACACTCTTATGTGTCTACTAGTTGTGTGAAGCGACTTGGGTTGCAAGTTTTCCCCTTGTCTCCTCATATGGTGGTTACTACCGTTATGGATGAAACAAAGCCCGACAAACATCACTTTAACCTTGGGCATAGTGAAAGGATTTTTGAAAGAAAATAAAATAAATTACTTAGAATTATGAACAATAGAAGGAACATCAACGACAATCCAGTTCTTGCAAATCTTTCCGTGTGTAACAAAATTAGGTATTTCTTCATCTTCATCATCTTCAATGATGGCAGCAGCGGAATGATCGTTGATAAACCCATCACTTCGGAATGCTTCATGAATACTTTTCGGGTCATTGAGAGCCACGCCTGGCGCAAAATCAATACCAAACCCTTCTTTGTTGTCAACAACATCAATAACTCTTCCCCAACCATCAGATCGACCGGTTTCCAGCATGCGCAGAACATCCTTGAAAGAAGACATAGGTATAACATTCTTCTTAGCAACATCATCAACAAGAAAATAAAAGAGGTAAAGGAGGAAAGATCTAACCAAACTTGATGATGCTTCCCATTATGAGCACAAGAGTTTCATCCTTATAAGCTAGCAAGTGGCCAAATAAAGGCGTATTTACCAACTCCATGAAGATAAAAAGAAAATGTAAAGGTATCCTAAAATCTAAGTCCAAAATCTCCATTCCAATGCTAAGGATAGTAACCATAGTCCAAAAATTAAAGTCACAATTTTTTAAGAGGTTTAATCCTTTATTAATATTTTTGTGTCCAAATGGACAAAAGGAAAATCAACACAAAAATAATAAGAGCAAGAAATATAAACATGATAATGGATGATAAAACATAATAAAATAAAAGCAATAAAGGTGTAAGAAATTAAATGTTAGTAATAGTAATAGTATAATAATATACATAATAGTGGTATCGTGAACTTAATCAACCACAACCAAACGAGTAACCAAAATCGAAAGACAATCGGATCCACTTAGCATCTTACACTATAGTGATCAATCAAGGAAAATAGGACCAAATTCAATGAAATTTGAAAGGAGATTGGGAGACCCGAAGCACCTACGTATCAAAAATTCATAAGTCTTGGTTCTTAATGCAAAATGATCAATCACTTTGGGATTACGCGACCAACAAATGTTAGAACAAGATTTTGATTCTACTTCTCTTATATAGTTTTGATGATAACAATATTTTATAAGAACAAATTAAAACACTAAATTTTTCTATATGTGCAGGATAGAAGTTCTTAGGAAAAGGATGTTTTTAAGGTTGATTAGCATCTTCTAAATAGTACTCAAACCAATTGCACCTTCTATAGAAGATATGATGATAGAAAGAAATTCTCATCAAATAAGCTCTCATTGTTGCGCAATTTCAAACACATTGTGATGGGCATTTATGATATTCTAATTCTCATAATAAAGGATAATTAAGAGGGAATCAAGAATAATGACTGGGAACATAATCTTTATTTTTGGAAGGCCTTTATGGCTATTTACATTCATCCAAATATGGCATCAGATGTTCCCAATAGATATCATATTCAAACGCCTATATAAAGGAGATATCTTGAAGAAATTGAAGCTCTTACACACACGCGCCTAAACTCTAATCAATTTATTACTTTGTGCTTAAGTTCTGTAAAAACTATCACCTAGTGATAATAGCTTTCTAAAGCATTATAAGTTACAACATTATGTAAACTCTTTGTGATTTCCTTGAGTGACTAGTGTAGTCAGTAGACTCAAGAAGACTTTGACTATAGGTCTTAGTGATTGTATTCATAGTTTTTGAATGGTGGATTAAGACATCGTTGAGAGAGGAAAAATCACCTTGACGGGTGGACTGGATGTAGTTTGAGTTCAAACGAACCAGGATAAATCAAAGTGTCTTTTATCATTGTTTTTATAAAACCGAATTCTACCCCCCCCCCTTCCTTGTGTTTTTCTCTCCTTCAATTGGTATCAGATCTCTAGGTTCTGAGTATACACTTAACCGTGTCAATAGAAGATCCAGAAAATAAACATAATGGCTGATTCAGTCAACAACAACATTATCAAAATGACAAGATCAACGGAAAACCTCCAGTGTTCAATGGCGATAACTTTGACTACTGGAAGGATGTTCTAGAAAGTTTCTTTCTGGCTCTGGATGGAGATCTCTGGGATATGGTGACAAATGGATACACTCATCCTATTGGAGCAGATGGCCAGAAGATCGAAAGAAAGAATATGTCAGCTCAACAGAAGAAGGAATTCAAAAACCATCACAAGGCCAGAACCATACTTCTGAGTGATATCTCCTACATAGAATATGAAAAGATCACTAACAGAGAATCAACCAAACACATGTTTGACTCTCTGAGGATGACATACAAAGGCAACACTCAAGTCAAGGAGAAAAAAGCTCTGGCCCTCATCCACAAGTATGAAGATTTCAAGATGGAAGAAGATGAAACAATTGAGAAGATGTTTTCAAGGTTTCAAATTCTGGTTGCTAGACTAAAAGTTCTGGACAAAGGCTACTCAACAGCAGATCATGTGAAGAAGATCATTAGAAGCTTGCCAAAGGCTTGGAGACCCATGGTCACTGCTTTGAAGCTATCAAAGAATCTGAATGAGATATCTCTTGAAGAATTGATTAGCTCACTGAGAAGTTATGAGATAGAACTAGAAGAATATGAACCTCAGAAGAAAGGTAAGTCTGTTGCATCGTCAGAAGAAGTTCATAAATCCTAGAAGATCAAGCAATCATTCAGAATCATCTTCTGGTCATAGGAAACCCAGAAGCAAAGAAGTAGTGTGATAAAACAAAATCTAGTATCTGAATTGGAGGAAGTTAGAAAACTGAGGTCAGAAAACTCTGAGTTAAAAGAAAGTAATTTAAAATGCAAAATTTACCTTGAAAATTTTAGAACTCAAAAAGAATATGAATTAGAAATTCTACCCAGTTCTGATAATATCATAAAGCAATATGATTATAGTTTTCAAACATTTCTAACTAAAAACATAGATAGAAGCAAAATTGCCTCAATGATCTATGGAGTTAGTAGAAACGGTAGAAGAGGTATAGGTTATGTGAAAACTAAAGGAAAAGAACCTCTGAAGTTTAAACAAGTTGATGACATGATTATAAAAGCTAATACTCCTTTAAGTTCTCATTTCACCTATGGTCATAATCATGATCTGAAATATACTAGTGAGATATCCTATTCTACAAGTTCTGATGAGAAATTCAAACTCAATCATAAATTTGTAAAATCTAACAAACAAGGACCCAGAAAGATATGGGTACCCAAAGATAAAATTGTATATGTTGCAGATGTCTTTGACAGCCATACTAAAACACCAATCTTGGTACTTGGATTCTGGATGCTCACAACACATGACGCGAAGAAAGCATATGTTCCAAAGTCTTGAGCTGAAAGCTGGAGGATTCGTAGGCTTCAGAGGTAATCAAAAAGGAAAGATTATTAGCTCTGGAACTATTAGTAATGTCACACTTCCCTCTATCTCTAATGTTTTGTTAGTAGAAGGATTAATGCATAATTTGTTATCCATAAATCAATTAAGTGATAATGGTTATGACATAATCTTCAATCAAAAGTTTTGTAAGGCTGTTAGTCAGAAAGATGGAACAGTCCTATTTAGTGGAAAGAGAAAGAACAACATATATAAAATAAAACTTTCTGAACTGAAAAGTCAGAACATAAAATGCCTAATGTCCGTGGACACTGAGCAATGGGTCTGGCATAGAAGATTGGGACATGTTAATATGAGAAGATTGTCTCAAATTAACAAACTCAATATGGTCAGAGGACTTCACAACTTGAAGTTCAACTCATAAGCTCTGTGTGAAGCATGTCAGAAAGGAAAATTTTCTAAACCTGCTTTTAAACCTAAAAATGTTATTTTTTCCTCTAGACCACTAGAACTTCTACACATTGATTTATTTGGTCCAGTGAAAACTACCTCTATCAGTGGTAAGAAGTATGGATTAGTTATCGTAGATAACTATAGCAGATGGACATGGGTAAAGTTTCTTAGACACAAGGATGAGTCAATTGCTGTATTTTCAAACTTCTGTAAACAAGTTCAAAATGAAAAAGAGTTTAGAATTGTTAAAGTCAGAAGTGATCATGGTGGAGAATTTGAAAACAAAAAATTGGAATTATTTTTTAATGAAAAAGGCATCTCTCATAATTTCTCTTGCCCTAGAAATCCACAACAAAATGGAGTTGTAGAACGTAAGAATAGAACTTTACTAGAGATGGCCAGAAACATGATCAATGAGACAAACATGGCTAAACATTTTTGGGCAAAAGCAGTAAATACAACATGCTAAATTTAGAATAGAATCTCTGTAAGACTTATTCTGGAGAAGACTCCTTCTGAATTGTGGAAGAACAGAAAGATCAACATCTCTTACTTTCATACATTTGGATGCACTTGTTTTATTCTGAATACTAACAATCCTTTGAACAAGTTTGATTCTAAGGCACAAAAAAGTTATATGTTAGGATACTCTGAACGTTAGAAAGGATACAGAGTATACAACACAGAAACACGAATTGTGACAGAATCCATCTATGTCAGATTTGATGATAAGCTTGGTTCTGAAAAACCAAAGCAGAATGAATCTCTTGCAGATATAGAAGTTCAAATCACTGAAGAAAGAACATCTGAAGATCAACCAACCACAAAACAAGATAAGACAATCACCTCTACTAATACTGAAGAACCCATTCAAAAGAAACAATCCAAAAGCACATTGAATCATCCAGAAGATAAGATTATGGGAAAGAAGGATGATCCAATCAGAACAAGGTCATCATTCAGAAACTCTGAAGAATCTCAAATGGGACTAGTCTCTCTAATTGAACCAAATTATGTAGAAGAAGCTCTTTCAGAAAATGATTGGATACTTGCAATGGAATAAGAACTAAATCAATTCACCAGAAACGACGTATGGGATTTAGTTTCCAGACCAAAAGGATTCAACATTATTGGCTTAAAATGGGTATTCATAAACAAGCTCAATGAACAAGGTGAAGTCGTCAGGAAAAAAAAGCCCAGCTGGTTGCACAAGGTTATAGTCAACAAGAAGGAATAGACTACACTGAAACTTGTGCACCAGTCGCAAGGTTAGAATCAATTAGACTCTTAATCTCATTTGCTATTAATCATGACATCACTCTTTATCAAATGGATGTTAAGAGTTCATTTTTGAATGGTTATATTTATAAAGAAGTTTATGTACGCCAACCCCTGGCTTTGAAAATACCAAATTTCCAAAACATGTTTACAAACTTAAAAAAAAATTATACGATCTGAAACAAGATCCTAGAGCTTGGTATGAAAGACTAAGTAATTTTCTTCTGGAAAATAATTTTAATAGAGGGAAAGTGGACACAACTCTCTTCTGCAAAACCTTTAAAAATGATATTTTAATTTGTCAAATATATGTAGATGATATTATTTTTGGTTCCACTAAAAGTTCCTTGGGAAAAGAATTTGCTAAGTCTATGTAGGCAGAATTTGAAATGAGTCTAATGGGAGAATTAAAGTTTTTTCTAGGAATACAAATCAATCAAACACCAGAAGGGACGCATATACATCAAAGCAAATATGTCAAGGAACTTCTGAAAAAATTTGATATGTCAGATAGTAAGATTTCCAAAACTCCTATGCACCCCAGTGTATTCTGGAAAAGGAAGAGGTGAGTAAGAAAGTAGATCAGAAGATCTACAGAGGTATGATTGGCTCTCTTCTCTTTTTAATTGCGTCAAGACCAGATATTTTTTATAGCGTATGTTTATGTTCTAGATTCCAATAAGATCCTAGAGAAACTCACTTAACAGCAGTTAAGAGAATCTTTAGATATCTGAAAGGTACTACTAATCTTGGTCTATGCTACAGAATGTCCAAAAATTACAAACTCGTAGGATACTGTGACGCTAATTGTGTTGGAGACAGAACAGAAAGAAAGAGTACTTCTGGAAGTTGTCAATTTCTGGTAGACAATTTAATATCCTGGTCCAGCAAAAGACAATCAACCATAGCACTATCAACTGTTGAGGTTGAATACATAGCAGCAACTAGATGCAGTACTCAGATGCTCTGGATGAAAAACCAGCTTGAGGACTTTAATATCTATAAGAGTAACATTCCCATCCTCTGTGATAATACTTCTACTATCTGCCTTTCTAAAAACCCTATTTTACACTCTAGAGCTAAGCACATAGAAGTTAAACATCATCTCATTAGGGCCTATACTCATAAGGGGATTCTATTTTTAAAATTTATAGATACAAATCACCAATGGGCTGATATTTTTACAAAACCACTGGCTAAAGAAAGATTTAATTTCATTATGACTAATCTCAGTATGGAATTATGCCCAGAATGAAAAAGTTTAAAATTTATGCATTTAACTCTCAAAAGTTTTGTAATTTTTTTAAAGTAATTTTCTTTTGACCTGACTATTTACTTCTCAGACTTCTATGTGTAACACCCCAAATTTGCCCTCTTCTTTCTAGTATCATCATCATATCATAAGCATCATGAGCATGGCATATCCTTAGCATTTTGCATAGAAAAATGAAGCATAACATTCTCATGTTCTAGCATTGGGTATATGATCAATCAATGGTTCATTTGAAGCCTTACAAGTAAAAGCAAAAATCTAAGTAACCTTGGCCAAGTCCCATGAGGTGTATACAAAGTATATACAGGCTCAAGATCCCTTGCAAGATCCCAGAAGGTTTGAAGATCATCAGATGATCCAATGAAGGAGCAAGCTCCTACACAAATGGTTTCCAAATTAGGGTTTCATTTTCAAGAAAGGATCCTTTGTGACTTTTGCCATTTCATGTGGGCAAAGTCATTCATATGATATGTGAATGCTATGGATGAAAATTGGTGAGAAAATTCATTGAGGAAGGCAGTTAATTCATCAGTTGCTTGCATAAGAAGAAATTGGTCAAACTGATTATTTGAAAAGTCAACTGTGACAATGCAAGGGTTCCAATCCTATTTTTCAAGCCAAAGGATGTTCTTAAGGTCATAGAAGAGGTTTGGCAAAGTCAAAAGTCAAGAATCTAGGGTTTTGGCAAAAGTTTCTATTTTTGGACATGTGGCATGTAACTAACTTTCTAAATTTGACAAGTTTTGCCCTAATCTTCAAGGCATTCTTTCATGACCAAAATGACCTCAAGTGAAAATTCTTTGAACATGAAAGTTGTAGGAAATTGTCTCTCATTTCTAAAAAGTACAAGAACATCACCATAGCCCTCATGGTTTGAAAGTTTGTTCATTTGAAGTTTGGTGATTTTTAGGGTTTTACCATATTTCCAAGTTTCCACAACTTTGCAAATTATCATGTAATGCATTTCTAAGCTATCCTATGGATTAATTCTGATCCTAAGCATCAAGGTCAATGCATGAATAACATTTGGCTCAAGAGAATTCAACAAAATCGTGCATAAGCATAAAGATATTTCACAAAGAGCCAATTTGCAAAATCACTTGGAATTCATGATTCACTTAGTTTGAATGGGTGAGATTGATCCAAGGGTGCACAATGAATGAAAGGGAATAAGATCATGCACATGGGCAAGCCAATGCATGCACAAATCATGCAATCACACCACTCTTGCAATTTTTCAAAACCTCTTTCAAATTACTCCTCTCACGTGCATTCTTTTTCATTCCTTCAGCATGAGTCATTGACACAATATAAAAGCCAGCTAGGGTTTCATTTCACCAGATTTCACCACCATCCTCTCATTTCCAAGTTTTTGATCTCCAAGCATTTTCTTTCGTATTGCTTCATACACACACACAATCCAAAAACTAACCACACATTCATGACCCTTGAGGTGTAAGGAGTACAAATCTACCATCAATTGGAGCTGAAACCATAGATTTCTCACTTTGCAAGATTGTGTAGTTTGCTTCGAAACCTCAGATCCAGGCTTACTCAAGCTTCCTCTTGCATTTATTTTGCAAGAGGAGATCCAATCAAGTTGATTTGCATGAGATAGAAGGATTTCTTTACGAATTTCAAGCTCTACAAGTTCAGGTAACTCACTAAATTCATAGATCTAGATATGTTATTTTAGGTGTGCTACTTGATCTGTGTGTTGTGCAGGTTACACTAAGCTTTGTAGAATGGAAAATGATTGATAATTGAGCAAGATATTTGAATTTAAAGTTTGATGTATGAACTTGTTTTTGTTCGATCTGGTCTGGTCATTGATATTTTGTGGATTTCATTGCCATATTTGGAATCAACATGTTTTAATTGCTTAATCTGGAGATTTGGATGTATTTCTGTGCAATTGTGTTCTTGAGTTTGAATTTTCCGGTGCCGGAGCCTTAGCTCCGGTCACCGGATTCTGGAATTGAGTTGAATGAAGAAGACAAGCTCATGGCCTTTGGATGTTGTGATCTGGATGAATGAGATGCTGCCAACACATTAAATGGAGAGCCTCCCTCTCACGTGTTTCTGTTTTGTACAATAATGCTAAATGTTTGCCACTACACCATAATTATCATGCGCACACACGTGTTTCATTTTATTTTCAATTTGATTATTAATTTTTAAAAATAGCTAGAAGTTCATAAAAATTCCAAAATAAATCATGTTTGTTTCTTTTAATTTCCTTTAATTTTTGACACTTTTATTTTCCATTTTTTTTTATTTTCCATGCTGGAATTAATTTTCACTTTTATTATTTGTTTTTTAATTCACTTTAATTACATGCTGACTTGTGGATTTTCTATCTTGATCATCAATTTGAGTTTTGAGTTGTTTCTTTTTGCATCTGATTCATATTAGGATTTAGTTTATTGTTGATTTTTCCTCTGATTTTTAGAAGCTTTCTTGATTATGTTTGGCATTTGACTTGAGCATGAAGTTTCAAAACCCTAGTTTGTGTTCATGATATCCTTTGACCTAGTTTGCTTTTGATTCTGACTTTTCTCTTTTGGCATGATGTTATCACATGATTAATAAACATTTGAGCTTAATTGTGGAAGTTTTGCATGAGTTTTTTATTTGATTTGAATTTTCATATGTGATTGCCCTAGTTTTTGCTTATTCTTGTTAGCATGCTTAATTCTTAGGTTAGGAGGGCACTTGTGCCAACTCCTATAGGATGTTTAGAGTTCTTTTTGTATGAGGTTTGATCCCTGGTCCTTGATTAGTGTTTGTACTTTGGAAAGTTTTGTGTTGCTTGCCTTTGAAGTTTCTCACAAATGTATGCATGTTCACCTCACCTTCATTGTTCATTTTCCCTTCATGATGCTTATGCTTGAGTTTGGTACTTCTTCCCCATGTTTGTTCATGCTTCTTAGGCACATTTTAACATTATTAGGTCCCTGGTTTTTAGGTGATGCTTATGTCTTGATTTGTTTTGCATTTGTTTGTCCTTACACTTGTGCATATGTTCACTTCACTTCTCATTCTTGTATTGATTATGTTTGAACTTGTATGAACCTTTCTTTGGTCTTGTGTGTTGTTTGTGCATATTCTTGTGATGATAAGGTTCTGGTCTTGAGTTGTATAGTGCTTGACTAACTTGCTTGATCCTTTGTGCTTTATTTGTGTTTTTTTTCTTCATCAGAACTTGTGAAACTTGGTATTAGTTTGTGTGCTTTAGCTCTTGCTTGATTTGCTTTGATTGGTGGGTCTTAGTGCAATAAATGGATGCTTTTGCTTCTGGTTTTGTGAGTAGGGTTGATATTGTGGTTTGCTTACATTTCATTTGGTTCAAGTTTGTTCATCTAAGTGTGTACTAACCATTTCAGAGGCTCATGGTAAGTGAAGTGTGGATGTTATCCACATTTCAATTCTTCATCTCCTGTTTTACTTTGCTTTCTATCTTGTAATTGTTGATGTGCCTTATTCCATCTTGTGATTCAATTCTTCATCTTCCCCCTTTAGAAGAAACTTATCTCCTTTAGAGGAGTAAGTTGTTCTCTAGCTTTCTTCCTCTTTTCTTCTTCTTCTCTCTTCTTTTCCTCCTTTCTTAGGATAGTTTCAAGCCACACTAATCTTAGGACCACCTTTGCATGATAACTTTAGGATTAGACTTTCCCCATTAGATTTTACCTTTAAGATCTTTTGTTTCTTTCTCTTCTCATCTCAAAACAAAAACCTAAAAAACCTTAATAAAGAAAGAAGTGACTTCTTGTGCAATAGCCTTATTCCATGAGGCATATGTATTCATTCCATCTTGTAATAGTACATTTGTCTAGCATGATGCACACGTCTGATCATGAAGTCATCTTCATCAAGAAAAACCATAAAAAAATACTACTTCATTCTTAATCACTAAAGCACCTAATAAGTTCAACAAGTTAACGAGCTTAAGCCTTTGCCCTTGGAAACAAGTCTTGGATAAATTCTCCTTACTTGGTGTGCTTGTTATATTATTCCATCTTGGAAATGTAGTAGCAAGTACACATTCCATGGAAAAGAGCTTGAGTTCATTCTCTTGTGCCACACTCTAAAAGACTTCTAAAAAAACACAAACAAACAATAAACGTCTTTCCTTCGGAAACTCTTTTCTCATCACCTTCACTCTTTTCGTACGAACTCGCTATTACTTGTCACTTTGCAAGACGGTAACACACTCGTCGTCCGAGCCTGCAACACCTGAGCATTGACATAAGCAGTTTAAGCTTAAAACACAAGCAATTTTTCCACCCCTAGTTAGGGGAACTACGACGACTCTGATCCTCATGTCCAGTGAGGTACGTAGGCAGTAGGGTAGGGCCCGTTCGAGCACACTCTTTTATTTTCCCTACATTTTCCCCCTTTCTTTTCTTTTATCCAGTTCAGTTCCTTTTCTTTTGCAGCAGCTTTCATTGCTTCTCCCTTTGAAGCATTTTCTTTGCAAGCGTGGATCCCGTCGGGTACGGCGGACGATCTGAGTGCTAATATCTTCCCAGGTTGTAACTGACTCCCGAACCAAGTCTCTTTGGTTCGTAGGACCCATGTCCTTCCTTTTGTTTTCTTCTGGTTTGTGCAGCATTACCATTCCCGTTCCTTCGGGATAAAAATGCTTGGATGGTGATTCTACCTCTTTTCCGCGCCACTTTCGCGTTTGTACCAGGATGGAAATCCAGGGAGCAATACTATGGTAAAAGAATAACATGCAGATCATAACATCAACATGTGTCAATGAAACTCTAAGGAATCCTAAAGAATCATAATATGTGTTCATGCTCTGAAGATGGACAAAACATGCATTTTGGCAGTTGTCCTCTGCAGAAGAATACATGTTCAAGTTCTGGGAAACTAAAAGGGTTGAAAAGACACAATTGAGGCACAAGTCATTGGTAACTGTTCCAAAATCTTTACACCACTCCCTTGTCAGAACTCATTAAATGAAATTTAATCATGATGTTTTATGCATTAAAAATTTCCACTAATTGTGCTTTTCGTTTACTGCTTATTAATTCTATATAAATGTATGTTTTCACCTCACAAACACTTTTGACTCTTCACTTTTCCCTTTTCACTCTTCACCTCTTGTTACTATTTTTTTCTCTGCACCTATGCTCAAACCCTAATCTTGGTAACCAATGGCTTCTTCATCTCACAACATTCATCAAGCCACTTCTTCTCAGCATACTCAACAAGATCAAACTTCAGAAGAACTCCATATCTCTCCAGTCAGAACCCTTCTTACTCCTGTAGAAAAGCTAGAAGTTCTCTGTGAACTTTTTGTTGACTTTAATAGTTTGAAGGAAAATGGGTTTGATCTAACACCTGCAGTAAAGGCTCAAGGCTGGGAGAAATATTTTGATCGTCTGATGGGTCAAGTTATTCCTAAGCTAGTCAAAGAATTTTGGATCTTTGCAAGTGCTTCTAACTCTCATGTAACTTCTTATGTTCTGGGTAAGGGGATCATCATTATTGAAGAACACATTGAAAAGTTAATACAATATTATGGAAATAGGATCGAGTGTAGTGAGATGGATAAGCTTTCTGATACTACACTCGTTTCTCAAGAAATCTTCTCAAATGGGAAACACTCCAACAAGATTAAAGATCTGAAGGATCATCTGAGAATTTGGGAAAAAATATTTTAGGTTGCATCAGTCACAGAAAAGCAATAAATTCCCCAAACTACATCAATGTGGATCAACAGTTTCTGCTATATTTCATCTCCAAGAACAAAAATGTCAATCTTACTCATTCAATTTTCAATCATCTGAAGAACAACATCAGAGAAACCAGATAAGATGAGAAAACTAAAGGAGATTGGATCCCTCTGGGAAGACTCATCTCTAACATTCTGACTGAAAACAAATTGGTAGATCATTTGATGGAAGCTCAACAATTTGAACTTTTGGAAGCAGAAGCTGGAAAGCCTCTTAATGCTAAGAATATGAAGAAGATGAAATTCATAGAAACCATCAAGAAGGATCCAGTTCTGCATTCTAGAGAAGTCATCACCACCAGGAAAATTCCTCTGAAGGACTTTCCTATGTTCTCTGCTGACACACCACCAGAAGTTGTGGACAAGTACTTGGAATCCTGCAAGTTGGATGGTGTTGATCCTCTGTTCAACCTTGAAGAACTTAGAAGACCTGCACCAGAAGTTGCTCAGAAGAAAAACAAGAAGAGGAAAGCCTCTGAAGGAACTTCTCAGAAGGCTCCAAAGAAAATTAGAAAGAAAGGTACTTCCTCTTCTCAATCTGAGTTCATCTCTATTGTAGAATCTGTAATAGTGGTCACATATGAAAATCCTCCTTCTGATACCATTCCCTCTATTATTCCTGCACCCTCAAACCACATCTCTTCTGAAATACCTCCTCCATCTTCACCTCCACCTTATACTCAACCTAAAAATACTACCTCACCACCAAACATTTATGAACATCACTCTCCTCAAACTCTAGAAGATTTTGACATGCCAGTAGATCCAACACCTCCCTTCGATTTGAACACCTCAACCTTTGTTAAAACCCATTCAGAACTTCAACAAGTTCTGTCTGATATTGATGTCTTTCCAAATTTTGTTGATGCCTCTGAAACTCAGTCTACTAATCCTCACCAAACACATGGATTTAACCCTCCTCTACACTATGACTTTCATAGAGTTGTTTTTGACCAATCCCCCATTCGTGAAGTCTCCCTATCATCTTATAAATCCACTCCACCAAAAACTCCATCTTACATTACCATTCCAGATAGTCCCCCTACAAATGAACCCGAAGATCCCCTTAGAACATCTATTGATATAGAAACCCTACACAAACTATCTTCTGTCACAAACAAAACTGCCATACCAATACCTAAACCAAAACCAACCAAATCAGATGGTTGTTCACTGTTGCTAGCATTCGAAGCAGAAATGAAACTTGTGATGGAAGATCTGAAGGTTGCTTGTGCAGATATTCCTGATCCTACAGCCTCTGAATCTCTTTGGACTTCCTTTAGAAAGTGGTATTCTACTGAGACCAAGAAACTGAAAGATATCTACTATGATATTGCTCAGCAGAACTTCTGTGAAAGTCTGAAAGAAGTAGCCACTAGTCTTGAGAAAAAGAGAACTCACCTTCTGGATGACAAGCCTTGGAGAGAATCTGAACCAAAGGAATCTTCTTCTGCACTTCAGCTGATGATAATTCCTTTTGATAAAGACAAGGGAAAAGAAACTGCTAAAGTACCTTCTGCTGAATAATCTTCTGAGGAACCTTCCACTCAAGTTGTTGCAACTGTTGAATAATCACTTCCAACATCCTTGGTGCTGAAAACTCTGAATGAAGTTAAGAAAGAAAATGAAACTGTCAAGCAGAGGTTGGACAAGCAAGATGAGACTAATGCTGAACTCGAATCTATGATTGGACAACAAGTTGAATCAACTCCTCATATCAAGTCTCTTCTGGAAGCATTAGTTACCGGGATTAACCCCCAACCCTGATTCTGTTTCATGTTTTTGTTTGTTGTTTGCTTGTTTTTTTCCTGGTATTTCAATGTTTTGTTTAATGTTCCATCTGATTATCTGATTAATGAGGATCCTTTGTTTTTTTTACTCTGCTTATATATCTGTTTGCATCTTTTTGAGTAATGACAAAAAGGGGGAGAAATGTAAATGATTTTGATCTATAACAGTTTATCAAAACTAAGCCTCAAACATATTAATAATATGATTAAACTGTATAAAGTGTATTTAAAAGAATATGATAAGTAATCGACTCAGGGGGAACACAAAATGAAGAAATTCTCATAAAGCATAAGTTAAAGAACTTCTTATGGAAAACTCTGAAAGAAGCTATCACCATCAAAGAACTTCTTATGGAAACTCTGAAAGAATCTATCACCATCTAAAGGAATTTTTCTCATCCTTTAAATTTTGTCCTTAATCAAAATAAATGTTTTGTCATCATCAAAAAGGGGGAGATTGTTAGAACAAGATTTTGATTCTACTTCTCTTATATAGTTTTGATGATAACAATATTTTATAAGAACAAATTAAAGCACTAAATTTTTCTATATGTGCAGGATAAAAGTTCGCATGAAAAGGATGTTTCTAAGGTTGATTAGCATCTTCTAAATAGTACTCAAGCCAAGCGCATGTTCTATAGAAGATCTGATGATAGAAAGAAGTTCTCATCAAATAAGCTCTCATTGCTGCGTAATTTCAAACACACTATGATGGACATTTATGATATTTTGATTCTCATAATAAAGGATAATTAAGAGGGAATCAAGAATAACGGCTAGGAACATAATCTTTATTTTTGGAAGGACTTTATGGCTATTTACATTCATCCAAATATGGCATCAGATGTTCCCAACGGATCTCCTATTCAAACGCCTATATAAAGGAGACATCTTGAAGAAATTGAAGCTCTTACACACACACGCGCCTAAACTCTAATCAATTTCTTACTTTGCGCTTAAGTTCTGTAAAAACTATCACCTAGTGATAATAGCTTTCTGAAGCATTATTAGTTATAACATTTTGTAAACTCTTTGTGATTTCCTTGAGTGACTAGTGTAGTTAGTAGACTCAAGAAGACTTTGACTATAGATCTTAGTGATTGTATTCATAGTTTTTGAATAGTGGATTAAGACCTCATTGAGAGAGGCAAAATCACCTTGGCGGGTGGACTGGATGTAGTTTGAGTTCAAACGAACCAGGATAAATCAAAATGTCTTTTATAGTCATTTTTTTTATAAAACCCAATTCCAACACCCCTTCCTTGTGTTTTTTGCTCCTTCAACAAGAGGTCTGGTCCATGAAAGTGCAAGTATCCAATTGGATTTTTTTATTTTGAATTCAAGACACATTTAGGTCTATGTTAAGAAACCACCAAGTAATTTACGAAGTAATTACCCTACAAATGAGGCCGGCCACCACCAATTAAGGTGAATAATGTTAGTGCTAATACATGCGAGATGAACGATATGTAAATCGCTATCCGAACGCAATACCGCACAAAACTAAAGATGAATACCAAATTGAGTTACACTTATAGTATTCTTCCATCTTTAAGTTCAATCACTCATTTTGGTGGATTCAAGCATGAAAATGTCTCACTAATGCAAAGTACCTTAAATGAATTGAATAATTCACTTAAAGGTAGTGTTGAATTAATGAACATTAGCTACTCTAATCTACACCCAAAATCCATTGAAATTAAAGAGAAATCACTCCTAAAAGTGCTCCCCAAGGTAAAAATAAAAAGGAGGGAGAAGAAGAAGAAAGAGTAACCAAAAATAAGTTTAAAATAAGCCAAAAACAACTTCTGGTCTTGTGTTAACCGGTTAACCAAATAGGTTAACCGGTTAATGCAACCAATTTTCAAATCCTGCGCCAAATAACACTAGTTGTTCGGTTAACCAAAATACACTG
Source organism: Lathyrus aphaca (assembly GCA_963966055.1). Taxonomy (NCBI): domain Eukaryota; kingdom Viridiplantae; phylum Streptophyta; class Magnoliopsida; order Fabales; family Fabaceae; genus Lathyrus; species Lathyrus aphaca. Next base: position 494,834,687 of record OZ014524.1, on the reverse strand, counting down.
GAAATGGTTAACCGGTTAACACTGTACCAGTGGCAGAAAAAATGTTGAAATTCAACATGATCCATTTTCAAAACCTTTTTTCAAACACTTGATGATCATGATCTTAATTAGCAAGAATTTTAAAACCAAAATATAGTGAAATCCCTACAATCAAACAACAATTTAAGATCCAATGGATCTAGAATCAAAGGAACCGAAGATCTACATCTTGAATGTTGATGATGAAGATGGAATCATGGAAAGAGTGAATTACCAAAAGCACTTCTTCAAATTGGACCAAATCAAGCTAGATCAACTGAAATTGATGAACAAGAAAGAAATAGGATGAAGGTTTAGCTCAAGTTGATCGAGAATTCAATGTGAATTCTTGATAACTTCAAAAGAAAGAAAGAAAAGCTTTAGTGAAATTTTGGTTTGGGGGGATATTTTGCAAGAGATTTGTTGGCTATCAAAAGCTTCAAGAAATTTTTGCAAGGTGAATTTGGCTCTCAAAATCTTGTCAAATGAATGAAATTAGGGTGCTATTTAAAGACTTTATGTATGCGAATTTGGTGGAATGGAGCTTGCTTTGGTAATTCAAATTAGGCTTGGTAATTGAAAATTTGGAGGGAAATGGAAAAGAGTGGTGATTAGTGAGGGTTTATGGTAGAAAATGATCAAAGTGATTTAGAGAATTCAGAGGGAAATGAATCTAGAAAATTCCAAATGAGATCAATGATCAAAGTGTGCCTAATTTGAACAAAATATTCAAATTTCGCACTGGTTAACCGGTTAACGTATATGGTTAACCAGTTAACCAAGCTAAAATTTGAATATTTTGTTTAAATATGATTGCTTGGTTGTTTTGGCCCGATTCTTTTGAGCGTCGAAGGCATGGAAATAAACACATGAACCTTGAACTTCCGTGATCAAATAAATTTGAATTATTTGCGGATCAACTTCGACTTTTATCTGTGAAATTTTATTCGAGCTGCAGGACTGCTATTTTTGGCATTTTCACTCGTTTTTCTTCCTGAAAATGTTAATGAAAGAAAACAAAATATTTTTGGATTTTAATTAATGGTTAGTAAGCATAAAAAAATAAAGCAATTAAAAGCAACGGTGATCTCCTGTGAGACATAAACCTACACCCGAGAAGAACCGAGCAACCCGTCTGATCTTGTTTGTATGCAAGATGCAGATGAAATGCGAAGAAACCTCAGGGCAACATTTAGGGTGTTACACGAATTGAAGAAGAGGTTGACGTCGGCGCCGATTTTGACTTTACCAAACCCAGAAGAACCGTTTGTAGTTTATTGTGATGCTTCGTTGATGGGTTTGGGAGGTGTGCTTATGCAGAACAATAAGGTAATTGCTTATGCGTAGCGACAGTTGAGAACTCATGAGAAGAACTATCCTACGCATGATTTAGAACTTGCTGCAGTTGTTTTTGTGATGAAGATTTGGAGGCATTATCTTTATGGTTCCAGATTTGAAGTTTATAGTGATCATAAGATCCTAAAGTATTTGTTTGACCAGAAAGAGTTGAATATGAGACAACAAAGATGGTTGGAGTTGCTGAAAGATTATGATTTCAGTTTGAATTATTATCCAAGAAAAGCTAATTTTGTGGCCGATGCTTTAAGCCAAATTTGCATATGTCAGCAATGATGATTAGGGAGTTGAAATTAATTGAACAGTTTCGAGATATGAGTTTGGTTTGCAAAGTGACATTGTAGAGTGTTATGTTAGGGATGTTAAAGATTAATAATGATTTTCTGGATAGCATTCGAGAGGCTCAGAAGCTGGATGTGAAACTAGTGGACATCATGAATAATTGTGGTCAATCGGAGAAGAGTGACTTTAAGATTGATGCAAGAGGTGTGTTGAGACTGCATGATCAAATTTGTATTTCCGATGATGCAGATATGAAAAAGAAGATTCTTGAAGAGGGTCATAGGAGTAATCTGAGTATTCATCAGGGAGCTACTAAAATGTATCAAGAATTAAAGAAAATATTTTGGTGGTCCAGAATGAAAGAAGATGTGGCAATATTCGTGTATGCGTGTTTGACTTGTCAGAAGTCGAAGATTGAGCATTAGAAGCCTGCAAGGTTGATGCAACCGTTGGAAGTTCCAGAAAGGAAATGGGATAGCATTTCTATGGATTTTGTGACAGGGTTAAATGTTACTCTAAGAGGTCATGATTTAATTTGGGTGATTGTTGATAGGTTTACTAAGTCGGTTCATTTCATACCTATTAACATCACATACCCAATTGCAAAACTGGCAGAAATTTATATCCGAGTAATTGTGAAACTGCATGGTGTTCCTTTGTGTATTGTATCAGGTAGAGATCTGAGGTTTATGTCAGAGTTTTGGAAGAGTCTGCAAGAAGCGTTGGGTTCTAAGTTGAGGTAGAATTTGGCATATCATCCTCAGACAGATGGCCAAACTGAGAGAACTATTCAGTCATTGGAGGACTTGTTGAGAGCTTGTGTTCTCGATTAGGGAGGTTCATGGGATACTTATCTTCCGTTGATTGAGTTCACTTATAATAATATCTACCATTCTAGTATCGAAATGGCACCTTTTGAAGCACTGTATGGTCGAAGGTGTAGAACTCCGTTATGTTGGCGTGAATCTGGTGAAAATTTAGTACTTGGACCAAAATTAGTTCGAGAAACTACCGAGAACGTAAAGTTGATCCGAGAGAAGATGAAGGCTTCTCAAAGTAGTAAGAAGAGTTATCATGACAAGAGAAAGAAGGATTTATAATTCTAAGTTGGTGATCATGTGTTTTTTAAGTCACGCCTGTGTCTGGTGTTGGGAGAGCTTTGAAGTCTAAGAAGCTCACTCCTTGTGTTTATTGGTCTGTATCAGATTTTTGGCAGAGTTAGGAAAGTTTCTTATCGAATGGCGTTACCACAAAATCTTTCGAATTTGCAGGATGTGTTTCATGTGTCGCAACTTCGGAAGTACATTTTAGATCCGTCTCATGTGGTTAGTATGGATGATGTGCAAGTGCGAGATAATCTCACTGTGGAGACAAAGCATGTGCGAATTGAGGATCGTGAAATAGAGACTCTTCGAGGGAAAGAGATCGTGTTGGTGAAAGTTATCTGGATGGGAGCTGCTGGCGAAAGCATGGATTGGGAATTGGAAAGCAAGATAAGAGACTCATATCCCGAGTTGTTTGAATGAGGTAAATTTTCGAGGACGAAAATATTCTAAGTGGGGGAGAGTTGTAACGTCCAAATATTTAATTATTTATTTTATCAAATATTTAATTATTTATTTGTGTTTATTTGGTCGATTTTATGTTGTGGTTAATTAAGTCGTTAAGTCAGGAAGTCATGTAAATAATATTAGAAGTAATATTATGGTTGTCGAAGTGGGTTGGTTAGTGAGCTAGAAACTGTGTCCGAATTAGTAAATAAGGGGTTGAAATTGTTAGGCCCATTAGTTAATTATTAGAATTATATATTTTGATAAAAATAAAATAAAAGAATTAGAAGTTAGGTTTTGTAAGAAGTAAAATTAGAAGAGATCGTGAGAGAAGAGGCTGTAGGGACAAAACTGCAATCAGAAGCAATTTCCAGAATTCGATCGTGTAGGGCTACCTTCAATCCAATCCAATGTAAGGGTGGGTTTGATATTTATAACCAGGTATGATAATCGGTACTAGGATTGGGTACTTGTAGGTTGTTGTGTTTTGTTGATGTTGATGCTAGTTATGAAAGTTTGATATTGTGTTACTGTGATGATTTTCTTGTGTGAAATTGTTGACTAGTTGATGATGATAAATTGTTATTAAGTTGTTTCTATAAGGTGTTGATTTTATTATATTGTTACGATTAATTTTTATGGAAAATTTGGAATTTGGGACGATGACTCTGTACCCATAGTTGAAAGAAAACATGTGGCGGGAGCCACATTGGGTGAATTAGGAGCCACCTTGTGAGGTGACGGGAGCCATGCTCCCTTAAGAACCACATGGCGCAAGCCATGTTAAAATATGGTGAGAGCCACATTGTGTGGCCATCAAGGAAGGGGAAGTGGTGTTGGCCACATGCCTTCATGTGTTATGGGTGGTGCAAGCCACCCTGTATTTGGAGGGACCACTCAGTTTTCTTTTATGCAATATTTTAATAAACTAATCCACTTAAACTTGTTTAATACTTTAGTGATTCTAAATTCTAAATATACTAATTACATGGATTATATTATGTTAAAGATCAAAATTAGCATTAAAAGTTTTAGAATCAGGAGCAAGCATAATTATTAGTAGCGAACAAAAATGGCTTTGGTATTAGCACTGTGTTGGATTTTTGACAGAAAAAAGTAGTTTTTGGAATTTGACAGAAAATAGATTTTTAAGTTTATGTTTTATGGCATCAGGATTTATCAGAACATCGACTTTGACCGGATTTTTATAACGAGTTGTATTAATAGTAAAACGTTAAAAACAATATTGTTTAGTCAGTTTAGCCGAATTAGGCAAAAAACTTAGTTGCCAGGAATTTAACGAAAATCTTCGGGGTAAGTTGGATGGTTTAATAGTTGATTGTTGTTGTGGTGTTTTGTTGAAATGAGTTTGGAAAGTCGAGTTGCAGGTACATGCTGAATTGGTAAGTTGTTCCGATTTTCGAAGAAATTTCTAAGTTGTTTATGTTGGAGGCTTTATAAGCTAATGTTGATTTTAAGTCGTTCATGTTGTATAAGTTGTTTGTGCTTCTGATGTTGTTATGTTGTTTGTGTTGTGAAGTTTTGTATGTCATATAGTACATTTGCATATTATGTTGGAGCCATTGCTCACACCACGTTGGCCTGGATTGACATAAGTTGAAAGTTAAAGGCTTATGCCTTGATGCCTCGATAACCTGGAAAGAAGTTTAAGTTGGGAGTTTTACTTCGAATGGTACCACATGCATAATTTAGCCGAGTCGCATTAAAGTTGCATTTCTTTCGAGTTGTTGTTGATTGTTGTTTTGGTTGATGTTGTGAAGTGGTGAATTGTTTATGATCCTTATCTAAGTATTGTTTATCATATATCATTTATAACTATCGATATCTCACCCCTTCTGTTTGAATGTTGCTCCTATGTTGGAAACATGCAGGTAATCAAGAGGAGTAGTCAATTACTTTTAGTCGAGTCGGTGGTTGTCGCTCTGATACATAGCACTCGGGGGGATGATGCGTGTCTGTTTTGTTGAATTATTTACATGCTGAATTTTGTTTTAGTTGGAGTACTTTAGACTACTTATTACTTATTTTGAAGTTGTTTTATGTTGGATAAAGATGCTACAATTTCGTTTATGAATCCACTACGTTGTAATTTATAAAGTTGAATTAATTTGAGATTTAAATGTTAGTCTTATGATTTTCTTTCCTGGAATGTGTTATTTATCAAACATGAGTATCTTTTGAGTTGAGAATTTGAAGTTGAAAATGTGATATCCCATTTATGTTGAAAACTTTTGTAACTCTGATTTTATTATAATTATCGGGTAGAAATGGGGTGTTACACTTTACCTTTTGAATTCAAACACAGTCAATCAAGCTCTTCTTGCCATTGCTTCAGCTCATGTCTAATATCCAACCAATTTAAGACAGCCTCCCAAACAGGTTTAGTCTTAGCACAATAAAAAATAATGATTGATAGACTCTTCCTGAACTTTATAAAGATCACAAATACTATCATTTTTCTAACTCAAGTGTTTCAATCTATCTTTAGTTGGTTATCTACAATAACATGTCATCCACAAGTAATGTATAACTCACCTTTTTACCACTAACTAACTTCATCCAATTAACCATGCTTCCACCATCAATGAGTTTATGATAGAAATCTGAAGCTTTGAATTTCTTCTTTGTGATAGCTTCTGGCCAGACCTCTTGCACATTCTGCAGCTAATCCGTTTGTTTCATTATACCTTTGAAAATCTAGGAATTATGTGACTTAATCTCATAATCCATCACCTGATTACCCTTAAGATAAAAAGTATGAATCCATTTAACCCACATATTATCGTTTTACCATTGATATTCCAAATGCATTTCAAGAGGAGGACCTCATTCCACTCCTCAAGATCAAGAATATTGAGGCCTCCCTGAGCAGTAGGCTTACACACCCTTTCCCAAGCCACTGGACTTTTCCTGCTGATAGCTTTTTTACTTGTCCATATGAAACTTCTACAAATGGAATTAATTTTCCTAATAATAACTTTATAGAGGTATACAACACATCCAGTATTGAGCAATGGTAGTTGCAATACTTTTAACCAATTGTATCTTTCCCGCACATCTCAAGAGTTTAGCAGTCCAATGATGTATCTTATTCACAATTTTTTCTACCAAAGGCATATAATTGTGGATGGAGAGCTTCTTACTTGTAAGGGGAATCCCCAAGTACTTAAAAGACAGAAAACCTACTTGGAAACCAACAATATTTCTCAAATCCTATTTAATACTCCCATCCACACCACCAAAATAGATTTTGCACTTATCGGCATTCATCACAATTGATATACGGAAAATTGAAATATATATTATTGATGTAAAATAATTTTGTTTTTATTTTAAAAAAATATGTCTTTATTTTAAAAGTAATAAACTATTATGGTAAATGTACTACACCGGTACCCGGACGAACACACGAGTATTGATATGACTTTTCCATAAAATAGATATTTGTAATAATAATTACATAAAAAACATTTATGTTAATAATTTTTATTTATAAAATTAAAATAGTATTTACAAATACTATGATATTATTTGATATTTATAAAGCTAAATCATTGCAAAAATATTTTTATGAAAAGTACTAATCGATGCCCTCGGTATTTATTCTATTTTTTTTACATATACATTATATTTTTTATATTTACTAAATTTTATTAATTCTATTTAAAAAAAACAAATGCGTTAAACGCATCAGTACTCGGGCGAACACACGAGTAGTGATATGAGTATCGTACGAAATATATATTTGTAATAAAACTTACATAAAATATATTATATTTTCTGTTAATAATATTTATTTATACAATTAAAATAATATATACAAATATTATAATATTATTGATATTTATAAAATTAAATCATTGCATAAATATTTTTATAAAAAATATCAACCGATGTCTGAAAATATTGATTCTATTTTTATTAAATATAAATTATAATATATATATATATATATATATATATATATATATATATATATATATATATATATATATATATATATATATATATATATATATATATACATATATATATATATATACATATATATATATATATATATATATATATATATATATATATATATATATATATATATATATATATATATATATATATATACATATATATATATATATACATATATATATATATATATATATATATATATATATATATATATATACATATATATATATATATATACATATACATATATACATATATACATATATATACATATATACACATATATATACATATATATATATACATATATATACATATATATATATATATATATATATATATATATATATATATATATATATATATATATATATATATATATATATATATATATATATATATATATACTGATTTTATTAATTAATTATTTTTTCAAAATTTAAAATAACAAATACGCATGAACGTACGAATGCACGAGTATTCCACTAATTTTATTATAAAAACAACATGTTTTCTTTTAAGTTGCCGTAATAATCTCTATTGCTAACTATTTACTTACACAATCAAATCCAAATAATATGTCATGTATAAAGGACTCATTCATTTTATATTACGATAACAAATTTTGTTTATATAATTTAGAACTCACTTAATTGTCCCCTTGACCTGTTTAAAAATTGCGATTGTGCATTTTTGACCTTTTTATTTATTTATTTATTTATTTTGATTCTCAATATTCTTCGAATTCTTCTTTTGGCCGTCTATTTATAATTTTTGTCACATTTTATTATTATTTTAAAACAAGTAACACTTTGACTTGAAAATTTGGGTGTTACATTAATAAATAATATCTTCGAAGTGTAAGATTTGCATGAAATTAAAAAGGAAACTGTCAATTCAAATACTTAGAGGTTAAAAATTCCTTCTTCTTCATTCTCAAGTTCAGCTATTGACAACTACTATTTCATTGAATTATTGCAGTGACTTTTGTTGAATTTTACGTATCTTTTCGTGCTTTCATATTATTCAAAACCAAATCAAATTATTTCAATATCTCTCTCTAAATAAATGTTGCATCCATCTCCAAATAATTAATTTAGTTGACAAATTCATGAAGATAATAATGACTTTTCTCTTTGTATTTTCCAAAATATCTTTTATGAAAATATTTTTCTTAAATATTAAAAGTTTATTGAATTTAGATTTTACAAATTAAAAGATTAATATTGTTTTAAAAACTGTCAAAATCATATAATGTTTTAAAAAGATGTATTTTAAAAAATGTTTTTTTCAATTATTATTTTTTTAAATAGCTTTATATTTAAGTATTTTTTTCCTTCAAAATTTTGATATCCAAAATAGGTCATAGTAATATAGGGAATTACTTAAATAATATTTTATAAAAATTATTCAAACAAAATTTTCATTTGAAACTTTAAAAAATATTTGTAAATATTTTTAATGAAAATATTGAACACTATAAAAATTATTTAAAAAACAAAATTGAAACTAATGAGAATCCCATATGAGGCGGTATAAAAATGTCGTCCAAAGGGAAGTATCGTCTCGTCCCAGGACTTTCCTATCACCTAGTAGTGGAAAATGTAGGATGAGATGTTTATGGGATAGAGAGAATCAAGGTCAATACTTGACCCATAAATTTTTTGAGAAATAGAGACTCAAGAGTCCACCATTGATTGAGGAAGTAGTCTCCACCCTTTACCTAACCCTAAAATATCGGCCTCTTTGAGGGAGAGTCGATATAATCAAAGGAGATCAATAGGCCGTGTAACACCCTTCTACCCCATCACAGATTAAGAAAATTAAATCATTTATCAGAGTAGAATTCATATAAAAGGGCATCACATTTACTTCTAAAACTCAAAATTCAAAACATCACATAGAGTCCTGTCTCGTAACACGGGTTCACAAAAATCATGAAAAACATTCATAAACCTTTCCTTCATAATTATACAACGGAAAAACAAATAAGTCATCAAAACCATCTTCAATTAAACAAAACTCATAACTCGTTCTAATATAACATTTTATCGAAATGTCTAAACAAAATTCAACATTTTAATTCAAATAAACATGAACACTCAAACGAATCTCATTCCTGATGTTACTGGACACAGAGCAAGACTTCACTTCTAACTAACTCGACGACTCACTATCTCCGAGTCAAGCACGCATCGAGATAACCTTAATTATATGCATGATGACATAATAGACCATCACCAGAAGGAAGGCAGAGTGAGTAAATTCACATTTCATAATATGATATAGAAATAAGAACTTAAAATAAAACAACAACAACATTTCATTTACAGTTCATTTATACATATCATCATCAATCATAGAAATAATCATCATGTCCATTTAATACACATTATCAAATACATCTCATCATTACACAAAACATCAATGTACTAATGCTATGTCATTTAGAATGAAATGCAACCTCTTACTAATGCATGTGGTACCGAAACATCCCCATGTGATGGACACTAGGTCATCAACCCTCCCCAAAGGGAGCACATCATAAACATCATATCACTTCAATCCACACAATGGGATTGAAGCTACCAATGAACCGAAGTCCCCTCATAAAATCAATACCATTAATGCAAGACGCAATATACATACATCATCCTCGAAACATCATAACATTGCATCCACATTCATTATTTCTCAATTATTCCTCATACTCATTTATAACTCATACACATACTCATGGCACATAAAAAAAACACTCATCATACTTCATATCTCTACATCATGAAATCATACATCATAACTCAAGGAAAATCAAATAATTCATCGTTCATCACTTAATTACTAACTCCACTCATATAGCCTCCAAAACACATCATGTGGAAACTCTACAACTTCATGGCAACCTAGAACATACTACCATAAAAAATATTTTTAAAATTACTAACTTCACGATTCTGCAGAATTTTTCTGCGATTTCAGCCTTCTCCCTTCTGCGACAAAACCCATCCAAAACCCACAATTCAACAAAATTAAATCAGAAAACCTCATTAACATCAACATTCATCATATTAACATCATGTACATCATTATATTCATCACAATCATCATGAAATTATCATTAACAACACAAAATCATAAAATCAAAACCATATTCTCTAAACTACACCACAAAACCCCCAATTTTATTCCCACATTATACTATCGAAAATAAAATACTCCCCATACCTTAATTTCCGTAAGCTTTCGATAACTCTTCGCAATTTCTTTCCAAACTTCCAGCCCTAGATTTTTCCTTCTTCTCCAGAGCCTTTTCCTCAAAAGCGCGATCGTTTCAAATGATCGTTCTTTCCAACTTTTCCCTCTTTTGTCACTCTTTCCCCTAGGACCTCTTTTAGTCTTTCCCCATAAAACCTTCACTTATCCTCAACCAAAAGACCACAATTCCCTCATCCTCTAATTCCTTTTTATTTTATTTAACTAAATTCTCCAATAATAAACTAAACCCCATATACTTAATTATTCCAATTATTATTAAAATAATAAGATACCCTCAAACTTTACAAAACATTAAATAACCTCATAAACATCAAAATTCACAATAAAACACATCAATATAATTAAAATCGACTTTGGGGTGTTACAGGCCGCCCGAGAGTGCTATTAGAATATCCTAGCAAAAGATAAGGAAGAGCTCACCTTGACTAATTCATGTATTTGACTAATTCATGTCTCAGAAGATCATGTCTTTGACTAATTCAGACATCAGTTGGTCAAATCCAGTCTACGACGGAATTAGGATCATCAACAATTGTGGTAATTTCCCCAATGTACCTCTCATTGGTACAAAGGGAGGAATCAATTATCACCCAAAGTTAGCTCGACGTCAGATGGGATACCCGATAAGAGATGTACCCGTCAACACTTAAAATGAAGGACTTTTCTTCGAAGAAGGAGAAAAGCACAAGACTACCAAAGAAGAAATTGTGCATGCTTGCAAACATGTACACAAGAAAGGAATAAAATATTTGGGAATACCAAATTGTATCTCGTTGGATCCTTACCTCTAATGGGTCAAAGCCAGAGCATTGAAATTGAGGATGCCTTACCCTCGACAAGGGGTTCTTCCACTGAAAGAAATTATTCTCTACTTCATGAATGACACAAAGAAGCTTCAGATAGCTTTCAACAAAATGCAGAGGGAGAGAGACTCCTGGAAAAATAAAAATCAGATTCTCAACCTAGAGAATTCCAAAATTCAGAGTCTCCTAAAAGAAAAGGATGACCTCATTGAGGTACTTGAGTACCCTATCACGGAAAAGGAGGAACAACTACCTATTCAAGGCAATGTTGGAACCTTCTACACATGGAAAAGAACTGAAGATCTACAAGAAGTCCCACTCAAGAGACAAAAAATAGATTGCCAAGAAACTGAAGTCCCAACAAAGAGAGCTTTTACCAACTCAAACAACTTAACGTTACAATAAACTAAATGACACTCAACAATAATTAATCAGGAAAGTATGCAATGTTTAATTAAACTAATTAATTAAATATGGGCGTTACATTATATGGTAGAAGTGGAGGGAGTTTAGTGTTTCAATGCACAATCCACAATGTTTACAGAGATATAGTGTAGCATTTCTTATTGTTGATTGAGACAGGATGGTTAAATTCAACGTAAACATGGGTTAGTTGGTACAAAATCATTGAGTAGGAATTGGTTTTATGTGTTTTTAAGAGTAACTAAATACAAATTGTCCAATTAGTAGGTGGTTTAGTTAGGTTTGGGGTATGAAAACACCAAATTTTACCAAGAAGTATTTATGTTTCATAAATTAGAGTAAGAGTATAAAGGTGATTTCCAAAGCCTCAATTTTTCTTATATGGTAGATAATATTTGAGCATCGTCTATTGTATAAGTCCCAAATCCATTTCGAAATAACAATGCGATAACTATTATTCTCAATTCTCAATCTCTTCCCAATCTTCATATCAAATTCAAAGATAATCAAAACATTTTCATTCTTAAAACACATCAATCATATCAAAATACATTGAGCCTCTCCCCGAGTTGTAAAACCAACACCTTTTTCTTTTCAATTTAATGCATATATATTTGTATATCTGTTTTCATATAATTGTATATACTTGTGCATATTTGTTTACATAGTCATCCTAAATTTAGTTAGACATTAGGATACCTTCACCTAATGCAACCCTAGTTTAGTTAAACTAGAACCCCATAGGAGAAACCATACAGTCTAGCCTCCTCTTGGGCATAAACATTATGGACATAAGAATGGAAGTATTATCCATGAACCTCTTGTTAAATTGTTTTAGGATTTTCTTTTACAACATTATTAGATCCTAATACTCTATCTACAAAATAAATTCAATCCCCCAAAGATACGATGTTTCCCAGTGAAACTTTTCTTTGGAACTTCTTTTTCCCTCCTGAACTATTCAAATATAGAAAGGATTTATCCTCTCTTGAACTTTTATCAGCCTCCTCTTGGGCTTTATACAAGGACGAACAAGCCTCTTAAAGGTTCCTCAAATCCTCATCTGGACTTTATACAAGGACACATCAGGCTTTTGAAAAGTATACAACCTCCTCTTGGGCTTTGTACGAGGACCCTCAGGCTTCCTACAAGCATAGGATAAATCCTTAGTTAATCATAACCATGGATCCTCATAAGCATAAAAACCTATAGTAATCTTCAACTAGTCATCCCCATAGACATGAACTAAATCCATCTTTCGTCTTGGGATTTGTACAAGGACCCACATGCTTCCTAAAAGCATAGGATAAACCTTAGTCCACCTCTCCACCACAAATGGAATTTTCCCAGCAGTTAAGCAAATCTCAGGGAAACCTCTTACACCTCAATGGATAAGATAACCTCCTCTTGGGATTTATACAATTGATCCTTTCTCACAGAAAGATAACCTCCTCTTGGGTTTTGTAGAATAGATTTCCCACAATAAGATATCCTCCTTGTCGCTCCCGCCAAATGACACAGGGCCAAGAGGGGTACAGACGCGAACGGTCGGCGAAAGGAGAGAACATGAAGATGAACTGAAAAGAGTCGTCAGCTAGGCATTTTTATCCCGAAGGAAAGGTAATGCTGCATAAACCTGGGAAAGGATGGATAAGACGGTCGCGAACCAGAGAAACTGAGAAAGGGGGTTGGTTACAACCTGGGAAGGTATTAGCACCCAGATTATCCGTCATACTCGACGAGATCCACGCTTGAAAGATTTGTGTTTGAAGGGGTAGTGTCTGTGCTATCTGTGTGCAAAAGCTGGAAAAGAATGTACAAGTGTCAGTGCATAAGAGATGTGAAATGAAATTGCTCAGGAATGAGACTTAAAAGAATAATGCTGAAGAGGGGGAATATACAGAGACTTTTGTTCGATAACAGTTAAGTTATGCCTACGTATCCTCTCGTGCAATGAGGAAGTCAGAACACCGTAGTTCGAGTCAAAGAGACTGGAAGATAAATTGACTTGTGAACTGCTTACTTGTCTATGCTCAAGTGTATGACCTGTCTGGCTCAGGTGCTAATTGTCTTGCATTAGACGGAAGAAGCAAGTTCTCATTTGTGAGTGAATCAGATGAGAAAAGAATCCCGAAGGAGACGATTATTGTTTGTTTTTTATGTTTTCAATCTATTATTGCCTTTTGTGTTTGTCATAAGAAAATGAGCTTAAGCCTAAACCAAGGGTTAGTAAACTGATCACATCCTCCCTCTGATTAGGGGTAATGAGAATACCTTAAGTATGAAGTAAACACCTCACACTTAATCACCATGATGTAGGATTAAGATCATTAACCTACTTGCATTTATTTAGATGTTTTTGGAGTTTTTGTTTAGTGTTAAGTAATGAGTTTAAGCCATAATCAAGGATTTGATGGACTCATTACACCATCCTAATAGAAGGATAATATATGAGAACATTTAAGCTGAGGAAGGCTCCTCAACTTAATCCATGATTAGGGATTAACCTCATGACAAAACAAGGCCTTTATTAAAGTGGATTTTAGTTAATGGTAAGATTAAGAAGTGAATTTTAAGATTTGTAAGACAACTTGAGGGGGACTTGTCCATTAACACTAGGGTTAGTCCTTCTTAACCAATTAAGGAAGAATTAGAACCCTAATGCAAGGCCCAAGTTACAAGTTTGATGTCTTAGTGATTATTAGATGAATTGATTAAGGGATTTAAAACACATTAAGGGTTTAACACTTAGGATTAAAGTTACACACTCCATCCTAAGAGAAGTATGTAGGCATAACCTTAATCACAAAGCCTTAAAGCCTTAAAGGTTTAGTCCCTGATTATGAGATGGGAAGAGAAGACACAAAAGATGACACAAAGGTAACACTAATGGGGGACTAATCAAACCCTAATTGTTATCATGCTTGGTATTCCTAGGATTTATGATGATTGCAAGAGATCTCCAAGAAAAGCCACCAAGGAAGAAGAAGAAGAAGAAAGGAGGAGAAGCAGAAGAAGCAAGTCAACTTACTTCACTTAAGAAGGTAAGTTGCTTGAAGAAAGAAAGTGAAGAGGGAACATGAATGAGAAAGCTAACTCTAATACAAATACAAAATGAAGCAATGAATGCATAAGAGAGATGAGAAGAGATTATGAGAAGTGAAGGCAAATTCATTTCTCAAAGTAACTTACCACCTGAAAAGTTAGTGAAAGGAAATGAAATGAAATGAAAATGGAATGAATGCAAGGATGCAAACCAAAACCAGAAGCATATTTATGATGCAAATGATGCTAAGAGATGATGCAAATGTATGTCAAGAGATGTGAATGATCATACAAGTAATGAGGATGCAAATGAAGCATAAAGGAAGCATGAAAGTTCATGAATGCATATGAAATGAAATGGATACATGACATGGAAAATGGATGATGCAATGATCAAACATGATTCTAATGTATCCTAAGATGTCTTATATGTCATGTGGATGCATAAAATGTCATGGCAAGTTCATGAATGCAAGCATATGCAAGAGGGATGCAAATGAAGATACAAAATTAGGGTTTACATGCAACATGGAAAGCAAAACTCAAAAACAGAAGCAAATGACAAGATAAAAAATTGAAAATACACCCAAAGGGACCCTAAACCTATACTAAGTTACCATCCAAAGGGGGAGGTCAGAAGCTAAACCTAGAAGGAGTTATGAATTTCCTAAGTTTCTAGGTTTTTTTGGGTGATTCTCAATGTAAAATGCCAAAAAATTGAAAATGCAAGATAAAAATGAAACAAAAATGTTTTTAGAAACTAGAAGTCATGCATATAACAAAACAAAAAGAATCATTCACAAACTCAACTTGGTTTAAAAGTTATGAATTTTTGAAGTTAGGGTTGAAAATGAACAAATTTAAGAACCCTAATTCATTGAAAAAATGTCAAAGCATGATCAAAACCAAAAATAAAATTGTATGGTGAGTTTGTAAATGTTTCTAAATGCCCAAGAATGTTCTCTGAATTTTTTTGTGATTTTTAAATACTTAAATGTATTTTTAATTAATTAAAATCAATTAACTAATTAAAAATAACATTTAAATGATTTAAAAATATTTTTTAATGCAAAAAATAAAAATATTTTTGGTTTCTTAAAATTAATAAAATGTTTGATAAAAAATTTCAAAACTTTTTGATGATTAATACCATTTTTAAAAATTCGTACAAAATAAATAAGGAAAAATGAAATAAAATTAAAATAAATGGAAAGTAAGCAGGATGGATGGTTGGGATTGAAACTGGGTTTGGATTTGTTGACTGGCGCGTTATCCTACGGCCTAAATTCAAATTCTAATAATCCTATTTAATTATTTAATTAAACCTGATTAAACACTAATGACCTAATCCTAGCCCTACATTGTACGCGGGAAAGACTAATCTAACGGCCCAGATTCAAAAAGTGCCATAACCCTAATTAAACAAATTAATGACTCTCAGGTGGCCGGAGAAGACCTCCGGTCATCTTCTCCGGCCAACCTCTCCCCTGAAAATCTTCAAATCACTCCCCAGGCCATTATAAACTCCCCAAACCTCCAAAATTCACCCTCTAACATCAAACAACAAGAATCCATGAACAAAAAAAATTATTTTGCCCCAAGAGAGAGAATCGAAACCAAACGGAAAACTGACCAAATTTTCAGAAGTTGAATACATCCTAAATACTTGACCATTTTCAATGATTCAAAGTGCATAATGATCAGAGAAACATGCTTTATCACATTGTAACTTAAAATCAAAGCTCTGAGAAAAAAGTTCTTGAGCTATACCTGAGATTGAACCTTCTGATTCTGGGCTTTCTGGACCCTTCTTTGGTGCAAGTCCACTCCTATGAACCTCATGAGGATGATGTGAAGCTTAGAACAAGTTTGTATGGCTTGGTTTGAGGGTTTTGTTCCTGCTGCACCAGAAATCGTGTTTGAGTTTCAGGGGCTTTTTGGGCAAAGTGAAGGGTGGTTTATGCTCTATGAAGCTTTTCTGAATGAATGGTGAAGTTGGTTTTGAGGTTTGATGGCTGGGCAGAGAGTTCCGAAGGAATGAAGTTTTTTGCAAGTTTTGTGAATCCTGAGTTGTGGGAGAGTTCAGGCTTGTGTGTGGTGTGTTTTGGGTTGCTTTTGATTTATATAAGGTATTGTGATTGGTTCAGAGAGTGGTTGTGGCATAGTGTGATTTGTATGGGTGAAAATGCAAAAAGTCAAAAGTATGTGTACTACAAGCATGGGCTGGAACAGAAGTGGTTCAATGGGGTATCTTGCTTCAGCATGGTTTATGGTGATCCCTAGAATCAAAAGAATGCAGCTGGATGGCTTGGATAGCAAGATGGCATAGGTTTTGCATTTTGCCCTCTTTGAAGTTTCTTGTGAACCAAGGCAAGTAATCTTGTGAATTCTTGGGCAATTTGCAGCAAAATGGATCATGTGATGTTGTTATGATGTTTTGAGACCAATTAGAAGTCATACCAACCCTTGGAAACCATTCTTGCAAGAATTCCCTTTTTTGAATTTTATGGAAAATGGTTTATGGAAGCTTGTGATCCAAGGCATGAACCTTTGTGAATTTTGAGCAATTCTTATTTTGATAAGTTGCAATATGTTATAATGATGCAAAGAAGTCATTTAGAGGTCTTGAAAGTGTTTAGAACTTGAATTTGCAAAAATCCCTCTTTGGCATGAAACTTGAAATTATGTGATTTTTGCCAACTTTGGAAAGCCATAACTTGGGTTCCAAAATGAATTAGATCTTGTTCTTGTACTTTTTGAAAAGGGAATGATCCAATCTACAACTTTCATGACCGACAATTTTTCATTTGAAGCATTTTTGGTTGAGAAAGAGGAGGTTGAAAAACTTTCCCAAAATGGAAAGTTTACATTACAAGTCATTTCTATTTTTGGTAACTTTTGGTTTAGCTCACTTTTCTTCAAATTTGTGAACTTCTAAGCACTTAAATGATCAAATAAAGACCATACAACTTCAATTTGATGAAAAATCCACTTTGGTTCCATGTTGGGGGGCCTCAGATGCCCTGATTTTGCTCAGACTTGCTTAGGAAGTTACCCAATGATCAGATGACTTCCATAATGAATTTCTTCATCAAACTTGGTATGTATGATCCTTATAACATATTGAGACTAATAGAAACAAGATTGACCAAAATATTTGGAGTTATGGCCTCTGAAACCAAAACCCTAATTTTAGCTCATCTGTGTAGTTAAACCCTGGCTCTGCTTCCATGCTTTGCCAGTTCTTGTGATTCTTTGACTTCCTTGATATTTGGAGGATATAATATGATGATTTAACATACATGAACCCTCTTGATATGATTGAAGACCCTTGGGGTGGCTCAGATGGATCCTGGATTGCTCAGATCACAAACCCTAGATGCAGATGAACTTGAACCAATGCATTGAAGCAAAAATGCAACATGAAATGGTATGATTAAACTAATGAAAATATGAAAGATCACAAGCCATGGTGTGAACTTAGTGAGGGCAAATTTGGGGTGTTTACAGCTGCCCCTATTCAAGCATGAGTTAGCTGTGCAGGATGTAAGCATGTGGCTTAACAGACAAACAAGATAACTTGTGGTTGAATACCAAAGACAGTCCAAAATTTGCACTCACTGGGTGAAGAAGAAAAGGGATATAGATTTTAAAAGGTAGTAAGGTATGATTATAAAAGTGCGGGCGATGGAGGACGACCATCGAGCAGAGGACGACTGCTGGGGATAAAGCAATAACGGGGACGGCCGACATGCTGGGGATACAAAGAGATCATGATGGGGACGGCCATCAAGGTAAAGAAACAAGATTCTCTGGGAATTAGGGTAAAGTCAATGATGGGGACGGCCATCAGGTTAATGAAATAAATGATGAGGGTCGGTCATCAAAGGTGAAGGACGATCACCTAGCAGGGGACGGGTGCTCTGTTGGGGATAAGGATGAGGGACGATCATCCAAGGTGAAGGACAATCACCTGGCAGGGTACGACTGCCGAAAGTATCACGACATAGGACGAATGCCGGATAGGAAAAATGTCGACGATGGGGACGGCCATCGGATAAGCATGATGAAGGACGATCATCAAGAGGTGAAGGACGATCACCTAGTAGGGTACGGCTGCTCTTGGGGTTTATCATGACATATGAAGAATGTCAGATAACAAGATCAACGATGGGGACGGCCATCGGATAAAATGATGAAGGACGATCATCAAAAAGGCGAAGGACGATCACCTAGCAGGGGATGGCTGCTAAATATCACGACATAGGACGAATGCCGGATAACAAAGGGGTTCCATTAATGGAGACTCCGTTGGGAGAATGATGAGGGACGATCATCAAAAGGTGAATGACGATCACCTGACAGGGTACGGCCGCCGAAAGTATCATGACATAGGACGAATGTCAGATAGAAAAGAAATTTTGCTGGAGACTTCGTTGGGGAATAGTAAACACGGACGAGTGTTTACATCCAAGAAATGAAAGGTATAAGTGTTTGACACGGTGTATAAATTAAAGATGCGGACGAACATCCTTAAGACTATGATACATACGAGTATCGGTTAGAAACAAACGTTGACGCATGTTCAGAGATGATGGTAGGGACGAGTACCAACTGGTTAACAAAGAACACGGACGAGTGTCGAATCTGAGGGGAAATTAAGTGGTGTATACAAGATACAGACGAGTATCTGTATGAGTAAAAATAAAACTGAGTGAGACACGGATGAGTGTTCAACTTGCTGAGGAGAGTGTGACACGGACGGGTGTCAGAAGAGAAAGTGTATAAGTTATGAACTTATAAGTGTAAACATATTCTGGCGATCTGTGGGGGTAGGATGACACGGACGAGTGTCGAAAGAAGTGTATTATAAACAAGTGTTTGGAAACCATGCTGGGGAGTGGTGACATGGACGAGTGTCCAGAGAGTGTATAGATATATCTGCAGAGGATAATATGAACATGTATTTGTGAGTGCAAAGGGGACGCTTTGGCTTTCTGCTGGGGAAATGTGAAATGACACGGACGAGTGTCGAGAAGAACAGGTTATGTATAAGTATCCGTTTATAGAGAGTGTTCTGGTGACTTCACTGGGGAAATATGACACGGATGAGTGCCAAAAGGAGCATGTATCTGCATTTGAGAGTGCAAAGGGATGCTTTGGCGTTCTGCTGGGGAAATTGAGAGGTATTTTGTATATTGCTGATGGAATGTTGGAATTTACAGGTGATTGATTCAAACCTGGCTTGTGATTATGTAATATGTTTGATTTTTGCCGTAATGCTCCGTATTAGACGGAATGCTACGCTTTGAGGGGAAATATGATGTGAATGCTATGATTATGCAAAGATACCGATCCGGGACTCGAATCCTGCTGCCTGTGAAGATCTCTGACTGATATTCTTGAAAGGATATCCCAGCTGGGGATGAGTTCATTGCTAGATCTGATATATAGCTCTGCTTGGGGAAATAAGTCACTGATAGACCTATCTTGGTAATGAGGAGCCCAACTGGAGACGTGGAAGCTTTCATTACTTTGTTGTGCGGGAAATTCAGACATTGCTTTTCTAGGAAGAGGCTGGAGCTCTGTAGGGGATGATTCCCTGTCTAGCACTCGGCTGGGGAAGAAAAAGATCACTGAACGATCTTCCTAGAAATTTCTGTGGGGGCCCTGCTGAGGATGATAATATTTGATAGCTCAGTTGGGAAAATGAGCACCTTCTGGTACTGCTCTGAAAGATGTGCTGGAGAAGTGATGCCCGACAACTTTGATGGGGAGAAAGCATTTCTGGTGCTGCTTGGAAGATGTGCTGAGGAAATAATGATCTGGCAACTTTTTCTGGGGAAAACTTTTCATGCCCCATGTTGCGCTCTGAATACCTGCAGACCTGTTATGACAAAGAAACGCACAAGTACCCCAAGGTATCCCTTACTGAATTCCATCATAGGAGTTTAGACACTCCCGGAAGTAATATATTTCCTGTAAGCATGTGATTAGAAAGGCACATCTGTTTTTATGCAAACATTATATCAAGGATATCGGACATTTTTGCAAATGAAATAAAATGTACAAGACGAAGTGTGACTGAAAAATCTGATTTTATTAATTTGTGTGCCCTGAATTGGCAAGTACAGTCAAAGAAACAGATCCCCTGAAATGAGGAGATTGTTACAAAATGAGAAAAAAATAAAAGGTGTTGGCAATGTTGACGACGCTTTAGTGCTTCCCTTTTGCTATGACTCGTATGATCTTGACGTTTTTCTCATATTGCTTTCTGAAGAAGGCTGATTCTGAACAATGTTTTAACCTTTCGAAGTTTGCCATGTCGTAAGTGATATAGATGAATTTAGGATGCAGTTGTTCGCTTATTCCCTAATTTTAGGTGGATCGCCCTTTCGGGTTTTCAATCCACCGAGATACCCATTTTTGACTGAGCTGTCCAATGCGGCTTTTCAACTCAGCGGGTGTACATTTTTTTCCCTTATTTTTGCCCGAGTCTTTTATTCTGTTTTTGACTCGCTAGGAAGCCCTATTTTTGTCTGGACTTACATTCTGTTTTTATGTCCAGCGGGTCACTTTATGCGAAGTATTTTTTAACTGCATCTGAATTCACAGGGGATAAGAAATCTTCACCATCCATAGTAGTGAGCATCAGTGCCCCACCAGAGAAAACTTTCTTCACTATGAACGGACCATCATAATTCGGAGTCCACTTGCCCCTGTGGTCTGTATGAGGAGGAAGGAGTCTTTTCAGCACAAGATCTCCTACTTGGTATTCCCGCAACCTGACTTTCTGATCGAAGGCTTTCTTCATTCTTTTCTGATATAACTGCCCATGACAGATTACAGCTAATCTCTTTTCTTCGATCAGATTCAGTTGATTGTACCGAGAACGGACCCATTCTGCTTCATTCAACTTGACATCCATCAGTACCCGTAACAAGGGTGATTCAAATTCAACAGGTAGGACTGCCTCCATACCATACACAAGCTGATACGGTGTTGCCCCAATGGACGTTCTGATTGAGGTTCGGTACCCATACAAGGAAAATGGTAGCATCTTATGCCAGTCTTTGTAGGTGACCACCATCTTTTGCACAATCTTCTTGATATTCTTATTAGCTGCCTCAACAGCGCCATTCATCTTTGGTCTGTAAGGAGAAGAGTTGTGGTGTTGGATCTTGAAGTCCCGACACAGTTCTGCCATCATTTTGTTGTTCAAGTTGGAACCATTATCAGTAATGATTCGCTCGGACACTCCATACCGACAGATGATGTCTCTCTTTAGGAATTGGGCTACCACTTGTCTGGTGACATTTGCATACGAAGCTGCTTCAACCCATTTGGTGAAGTAATCAATGGCTACCAGGATGAATCTGTGGCCATTTGAAGCAGTCGGCTCGATCTTTCCGATCATATCAATTCCCCACTTGGCAAATGGCCAGGGTGAAGACATTACGTTCAAAGGATTCGGAGGCACATGCACTTTGTCCGCATAGATCTGGCATTTGTGGCACTTTCTGGCATAGGCACAATAGTCTACATCCATCGTGATCCAGTAGTAACCTGACCGTAGTAATTTCTTAGCCATTGCATGTCCTCCAGCATGGGTACCGAAAGATCCTTCATGCACCTCGTGCATCAGCAAGTCTGCCTCTGTCTTACCAACACATCTGAGAAGTACCATATCAAAGTTTCTCTTGTACAATGAACCATCAGCATTGAGGAAGAAACTACCAGCCAACCTTCTTAATGTCTTCTTGTCATTGGATGATGCCCCAGGGGGGTATGTTTGATCCTCTAAGAAGCATTTGATGTCATAGAACCAAGGTTTGTCATCTTTAGCAATGTCTACTGAGAATACGTATGCTGGTCTGTCAAGTCTGGATACTGAAATCTGAGGCACAAAGTTGGCAGCTTGAACTTTGATCATGGAAGAAATGGTAGCCAGAGCATCAGCTTGACTGTTGTGAAGAAAGTCAGTAATCTCCTCGTATAATCCCGGTATGGAATCAGATGCTCCTGGTGAGTGTACCATTTTCCGTTGGTTTGATTGATTACCAGAGCTGAATCTCCGAATACAGTTAAATTCTTGGTCCTGAGGTCAATGGCTTCCTCAAGACCCATGATACAAGCTTCGTATTCAGCTTCGTTGTTAGTGCAGTTAAAGGTGAGTTTTGCCGAGAAAGGCATGTGAATTCCTTTAGGTGTAATGAGTACTACACCAACTCCCCGACCATTCATATTAACAGCCCAATCGAACATCATTGTCCATTCTTCTTCTGGGTCAGGCCCTTCAGTGTGAATAGGCTCTTCATGATCTGTTACTTTTATGAACATGATGTCTTCATCAGGGAAGTCAAACCTCATAGGCTGGTAATCATCAATGGGTTGCTCAGCAAGATAGTCGGACAATACACTGCCCTTGATGGCCTTTTGAGATGTGTACTAAATGTCATATTCTGTGAGAATCATTTTCCATCTTGCAACCCGTCCAGTAAGCGCTGGCTTCTCAAATATGTAGTTGACTGGGTCCATTTTTGAGATCAACAAAGTAGTGTGGGTCAACATATACTATCTTAGTCGGCGAGCAGCCCACGCTAAAGCACAACAAGTTTTCTCGAGCAGTGAATAACGTTGTTCACAGTCGGTAAACGTTTTGCTTAGGTAGTATATTGCATACTCTTTTCTACCAGACTCGTCATGCTGGCCCAACACACACCCCATTGACTCTTCTAATACTGTCAAGTACATTATTAGAGGTCTTCCTTCAACTGGAGGCATAAGGATTGGAGGCTCTTGTAAGTACTCCTTGATTTTGTCAAAAGCCTTTTGGCAGTCTTCATTCCACCTGACCGTTTGTTCTTTTCTTAACAATTTGAACAAGGGTTCACAGGTCGCCGTAAGATGAGATATGAACCTTGAAATGTAGTTCAATCTACCTAGAAACCCCCGAACTTCTTTTTCAGTCTTTGGTGCAAGCATCTCTTGAATGGCTTTGACTTTGTCAGGGTCAACTTCAATTCCCTTTTCACTTACGATAAATCCCAGCAGCTTACCGGACCGCACCCCGAATGTGCACTTGTTGGGGTTTAACTTCAACTGGTACTTCCTCAGACGTTTGAATAGCTTCAACAAATTCACCAGGTGGTCTTCTTCTGTGAGAGACTTGGCAATCATGTCATCCACATAACATTCAATTTCTTTGTGGATCATGTCGTGGAATAATGTTACCATAGCCCGTTGATAAGTGGCACCAACATTCTTCAGTCTGAATGGCATTACCTTATAACAGAATGTGCCCCAGGGTGTGATGAAAGTTGTCTTCTCCATGTCTTCAGGTGACATCCTGATCTGATTATATCCTGAAAATCCATCCATGAAGGAGAACACCGAGAACTGAGCCGTGTTGTCGACCAATACATCCATGTGAGGTAATGGGAAATCATCTTTCGGGATGGCTCTGTTCAGATCTCGATAATCCACACACATCCGTACTTTGCCATATTTCTTAGGCACAGGTACAATGTTAGCAACCCACGGCGGGTAACTAGTTACAGCAAGGAAACCGGCGTCCCACGTTTTTTGCACCTCTTCTTTTATCTTCATGGCCATGTCCGAACGAGTACGGCGCAACTTCTGTTTTACTAGAGGACAGTCTTCTTTTAGAGGCAGCTTGTGCATAACAATGTCGGTATCCAGACCTGGCATATCCTGATAAGACCAAGCAAAAACATCCACATACTCCCGAAGCATGTCAATAAGTTGTTCCTTCACTGAATCTTGCAGACGGGCCCCGATCTTTACTTCTTTCAAGTTTTCTTCGGTGCCAAGATTAACCGTCTCAACTTCCTCCTGATGAGGAGTGATAGCCTTCTCCTCTTGCCTTAACAATCTGGCTAGCTCTTCAGGTAGCTCATAATCTTCTTCAACCCCTTCATCGGCTTGATTAATCGGATTGTCGAAGTCATACGAAGTCATAGCAGTGTCATTGTCGGTGCAGTCTAGAGGGCACTCTCTGCAAGGGTTTAGATTGGTTCATTTTAGTGATCAGTTTTATCTTGTTTAGAAAAAGTGAAAATGAAGTTATTATTTTGAAAAACATTGCCATTTTATTTTTGTACAAAAAATGAAAAGTGAAAAATAGTGAGCGGGAAAAAAAGAGACTCATTTGCAAAAGATGTCATGATATTCATTAATTGATCGTTTGCATAGAATACAAGATAGCCCTATTACAAAATGAGCCCTGACATCTTGGGCAAGATGCAAGACTTGATGCATGCTTAAAGACAGGAAATAATAATTACTCTACAGGAGTAACTCTTATAATTTCCTGGAAAGACCAGTTTGAGACTTGGTTCCCCGGAGTCCTTGGACGTATCCAGTTTTCCAGGTTGCGTTCGTCTTCCTCCTCGTCTTCCAAACTGTTCACAGTATCCGGGGTAAGCATCCCCCCGCTGACAAACTTGGGCTCCATTGCAGCCTCTGGTTGATCTTGTCGAGTTGGTCTGTAACCCAACCTGAATCTGTCTTCTTTCTTTTCTACTGGCAGCAGCTTGCCCCAGCCTTGAGCGGTACCCTCCTCAACAACCTTCCGGGCCTGTTGATATGAAGTGATGGAAGTTCCAGATACAGCAGTGGCTTCATTAATGTTAAGGGCCTCAAACTCCTGACTCATAGTCTCATGGATCTCCCCATCCATCTCTATGTACTTGTAAGTAGCCAGCTGGCTAACAAAAATGTCCTTCTCTCCGCAGATTGTGATGATCTGGCCTTCCCACTCAAATTTTAACTTCTGGTGAAGGGTATATGTAACAGCTCCAGCGGCGTGAATCCAGGGTCTACCCAACAAACAGTTGTAGGCTGGCTGTATGTTCATTACGAAAAAGGTAGTTTTAAAGGTCGGTGGGCCAATCAACACAGGTAAATCAATCTCTGCAAGCACTGATCTCTTAGAGCCATCAAATGCTCTCACCACCAAGTTACTTGGACGTAATGCCAAACCATCATACTCTAGCTTCACCAAGGCTTTCTTTGGGAGGACATTGAGCGAGGACCCAGTGTCTACCAGCACATGAGAAAGAACATCACCCTTGCATTCTAAGGTGATAAGTAAAGCCTTGTTATGATTGCGTCCCTCCATCGTTAAATCAGCATTTGTGAAGCCCAGTCCATGACTAGTGTTAACATTTGCTACCACCGTTTCCAGCTGATTAACCGTAATCTCTTCCGGCACGTATGCGGTGTGCAGGACCTTCAACAATGCATTCCTGTGGGCTTTGGAACACATTAACAATGATAATATAGAGATTTTGGAGGGTGTTTGATGAAGCTGGTCCACCACTTTGTAATCACTCTTTTTGATTATTCTCATGAACTCGTCCACTTCTTGTTCAAAAGACGTCTTCGGAGTTTCTTTAATAGTTGGCTCTTCAAGTACCACATTCTTCCCTTTTGCTTTAGCAGCTGCTTCTGCTTCAGCATTGGGCCTTGGTGTTTGTGAGGCAAAAAGGCGTCCGCTTCTGGTGAAGCCTCCGCCTCCCCCAACATTGTCAACTTGTGGTGAAGAGGTTGATGAATCTAGAGTGATTTTATTCCCATCGCAGTAGAGATCAGAGCCGTAGTGCCAAGGTATGGCATTACTGCTTTCATAAGGAACAGGTCCAGGTACCGTAATGGTGACCAGACTGATTGCTGCAGCGGAAGGAACTGTGATGGTATGCGGATCATAGTAGATTGTGATTGGAGATCTGACGGGAGGTGTTGCAGTTTGTTGTTGGAAATTGTTGTTGGGATGAACATTTGTCGGGTCATAATAGATCGTGACCGTTGAGACATCTTCATTAGTGTTTGCTGGTGTTGTAGGAGATTCCGTTGATAAGATGGATGCTAATGTTGTAGAAGAAAATTTTGTTGAACTCTGATCTGTTGAAATAATGGATGGAGTGATTGCTGGAATTGTGGATGAATTAGTGGGAATGGTAGTTGTTGCAGTTGTAGGAGGATCTGATATCTCTGAAGAAGGAATTGTTGATGTTGTAGGAGGATCCATTATTTCTGAAGAAAGAGTTGTTGAAGGAGCTGTTGTAGTAATCTGCAAAATTCCATCTCTGATGAGGCCATCTATTCCAAACCTTAGCTTCTCACAACCATTAATAGCAGTCTTGCACAAATCACAGCAGGCTTCACAGCCCGGGAACACTTGGCATCTTAAGAGTTGAGCTTTGACCTCTGCCAACGGTGTTCGAATCTGCGCAACGTTGTCGATCAATGCAGATGGTTGGTCCTCTTCTATGGAATTATTCCTAGGCCCACCATGATTAGGCATAGGATTCCTGTTAACGTTCGGAGGAGGTGCGAAATTGAGAGCTTTGGAATCGACCAGATCTTGAACCTTCATCTGCAAGGCTCTACATTTCTCGGTATTGTGACCAGGCGCGTTGGAGTGAAAGGCACACCTGGAATTAGTATCGTAATTCTTAGGGAGATTGAGAGGATCTGGTGGAGCCAATGTCCTTAACTCAACCAGGTTAAGTTTCAGGAGTTGTGGCAGTAAAGCGGCATAAGGCATAGGAATGGGGTCAATCACCCTATTTGCTTGAGATGGCCTCTGTTGAAAGGGGCGTTGTTGTTGGTTGCTATTGTTTTTGTTGTACGTTCTTTGTTGCGGAAAATGAGATGGTTGCTGATAGTGAGGTTTTTGTTGTTGGTGAGGATATAATGGCTGCTGTGGAACTGGAGCCGGAATAGTAACAGCTACTATTGATCTGTGAGAATACTGGGGTCTGCCCCTGCCTGCATGGATAGCATTTGTTTCACCCGCCCTTCGGGGTCCTGCAAAAGGTTTTCTGGGATTGTTGGAAGAGCTGGCACCGCTGTCAGAGATTTTGCCCATCTTCAAAAGACTCTCAATTCTCTCACCAGCTATAACTACATCGGCGAAACTGGTAGAAGAGAAAGCAGCAAGTCTATCAATATAAGTTCCCTGCAAGGTGTTCATAAACATCTCAACCATTTCTCTTTCTGACATGGGTGGCTAGACAGCAGCAGCAAGCTGTCTCCACCTCTGAGCATAATCCCGAAAGCTTTCCCTTGAAGACTGAGACATGCCCATTAGAAGAGTTCTATTGGGAGCCATATCTAGGTTGTACTGGTATTGCTGGATGAAGGCTTCGGCCAAGTCTTTCCAACATCTTATAGTGGCCCTTGTCAGATGCGAATACCATTCTCTGGATGCTCCAATCAGGCTGTCCTCAAAATAGAACATCCATAACTTCTCATCCATGGTATAAGCCTTGAGTCTTCCTAAGAAAGATTGCAGATGAGTACGCGGGCATGAGGTACCATTATATTTCTCAAAGCAAGGGGGTTTGAATTTGTGGGGAATCCTCACCCCATCTACCAGCCCCATATCCATCACGTCGAAGCCTAAATAATTCTGGGATTCCAAAGATCTTAACTTTTCAGCAATCTCATCCAGTTTTCTGTCATACACTTCATCCCCAGCCCCAATAACAATGAATTGTTCTTCTTGGGGATCCTCTTGCAGGATTATGCCCCCAGCAGTATTACCTTAAACATTCCTTGTACCATTAGCATCTGGATTCAAATGGGGTCCAAATTCGGGTGGGTCGATACGGGGCTGTCCTCGTTCATTATTGTTGGTTCCCTCTGTCCCAAGGTGGGGCTCTTCAGGTGTCTGTCTTTCTACCAGCTCTCTCAACCTCTCTTGGCTCTGGGCTAAGCCAGTCATTACTGCCATAAACTGAGACGTTTGGCTTCTCATCTCGACCCTTTCGTTTGCCATCTGATTTCTCACTTCAGTCAAGTCCTATTGTACCTGATCCATCTGAATTCCTGGAAGGTTGTTACGAGTTGGGTACCGGTGTGTGTGGTTGATTGGGAACACTCGGCGACGAGCAATTTTTCCTGAAAGCACAACAGAGTGAGAAACAAAAAATAAACAAAAACCTACAAAACAAAGAAAATGTTAGTATGCAATGCAGTATGCTTATTTGTTTTCCAAGGTATCCGGTTTGGTTCTTGGTTTTGACCTTTCTAGACCTCGAGGAGATGCTTGATTATGTTGAGAAAAGAAGCCCAATGAAACAAAATAAATACATTACAAATGATGAAAAATACATAGTCTGTTTACAATACATGCCTATGGTGGTTCAAAAATACAACAAAAAGGAAAAGTACATCAAAAGAAAGGAAATACAAGCAAAAAGGAATCAGACATCCAATCCATAGTCATCTTCCCAGACTTCCTTCAGGAGTGCCTCAGTCACCGGACCAGCTGGGTGCTCTGTAATGGTCCTAATGAGGAGGTTTCTGGTAGCAATGGCATTAGTCAGCTTCTTATGCCTGTCCTGATCTTTTGATCTCTTTAACCCTGCCCGGAGTTTCAATTCTGATATCTCCTTCTGAGCTGCCAACAAAACTTCCTGCTGCTTCTTCTCATTGGACTCCAGCTGCTCAATCTTGGCCTGAGTCCTCTGGTCTTCTTGCGTACGGGCTTTGGTGATCCTGATCCACCTAGCCTGGCTCTCCTCCAAGTAATGCTCAGCCCTAGATTTCTGAATCTTGGCCTCCTAGCAGGCATTCTTCAATATCTGTTCCCCGGCTCTTGATTTCCTTATGTACTCCTCTGTTCTTTCAATCTTGGTCAGATGCTCAATCTTGAGTTTTTCCAATCTCTCAATATCCAGACGACCATCAATTCTTTCCCACGGAGTTTTCTTTAAAGCTTCAGATAGCCGCTCATTCCTTTCTTTCAGCTTTTCAAATTCCTCCAGGCTAACAGTTGTTGTAGGTTGTACTGTAGATGGTCCAGGTGTGTCTTCCAAGGTGAAAGGCATCCTGGTGATCTGAGCTCTAGTACGGGACAAGTCATAGTATTGAGTTGAAGCAACATTGTTACATCTTCCAAGTATGGCTGTCCCTTTAGTCTGGATGTTGTCCCAAGCCCAGGCAGCTTGCCTGACAACAGCTGAATTAGGTTGCACCTCACAGTATAGGGTCTCAGCTAAATCCTGTCCTCTGGGAGGGTGAAATAAGGCATATCCCAATTGTCTCTTAAACAACAAAGGGTTGTAGTTGATGCAACCTTTTACTCATATCAGAGGCACATTAGGGTATTACCCACAGCTGGTAATAATCTCCTTGCCTTTGGTGCTCTGGGTGCACCATCTGATATCATCTGATGTTAAGGCAATGAACCTCTTGGCCCAATTCTTTTGCTGGTGTGGGTTCAAGAAAGCATCTGATTTAGGCAGGTGTCTGAGTAGCCAAGAGTAGAACAAAGGAGCACATCATCTGACCAACTTCCCCCTTTGTTTTTCATTTCTCTGATGGATGGAGTAGTAAAAATCCCCTATCAATGTAGGCACTGGGTTCCTCAGCAGAAACAAGTGGATAACATTCTTACTGACAAATTTAGGCTCATCTGCAAACAATATAGCCCCATATATGCTGAGGGCTAATAGTGCACAGACTGCCCTCCATTCTCCCACTGCATCTTTCTGGATGGCTTGAGAAATTAAGAAGTCCAGATGTAAACCAGGAATCCCAGCTTTTGTTGTCATATTTTTCTCAATAAGGACAGGCTCCAAGTGCAATGCCCTTGCTATCTCTTCACTTCTGGGAGCAGTCATCTCTGGGTTAAAGGCGATCCCTCCTCTGATAGGCACTCCAATCAACAAAGAAAACTCCTCCAATAGAGGCCCAATCTGAAAGTCTGGAAAGGTGAAGCATCTAAGTGGAGGGTCATAAAACTGCAAGCATGTGTGGATCATGCTTCTCTGAGAAGAATCAAGATCCATGACCATGTCTAAGATACCCCCATAGTGCTCTCTAAACAGTGGGATGTGGTCAGGTTTGATGAGTGACTGGACCTGCCTGATACCAGTCAAAATGGGCTCAAAGAAGTGATAAGATATATTGCTTTTCCTTGGAACATCCATGAGTGCTGGTGAAGAAGTTGAAGACAAATGTTGATGAAGATCACAGACTGAAAAGCTGGAGATGAGTCTCTGGCAGACTGATGCAGGTGAGTCTCTGACAGACTGAAAGAGGTGCTGAAGGAGATAGCTGAAGCAGAGGTCTAAGCAACAGAAGGGGTCAAAACCAAAACCAAGATATAATGAGGTGGATACCCTGAAAAAACAAATAAACAAATGTTAAATGATGCAATGATGATATATGCAAATGATATGCAAGGGTTTGTGATCAAGAGCTGGATCTGGTTATCTGTCTTGATATAAGGCCCATGTATGTTCAAAGGTCCTGATGGAGGCTCAGAAATCCAGTAAACAAGGTGGGAGACTCAAATAAAGAGTCACATGTCCAGGGTTAATCACAAGAACTGTCCAAAGTGAAGTATTCTTAAACAATACAGTAGCATGGTATGATGTGGCCAAGGGTTCCTGCAAACCTGTAAACAACCCAACCCCCTCACATGTAATGTTCTAGAACAAGGATCCTCAGACTTGGATCAGTTATGAGAAGTGTAAACACTTCTAACCCGGGGGTACAGTGTTTACAATAACCATAAAAGATCCTCCTCTAATTCACCCCAGATTCTGAAGGTCAAAAATAAAGGTCATCCTGACTTAGTAGGCTTCCCAGATAGCCCTAGCACTACAGGAAATTTGTAGCACAGAGTTCTCAAGAAGAAACCCACATCTGAACCGTGTTTCATATTCCCGCACCAGACTGAAATGGAATGGGAAAGAACATGAACCACTCTAGCCTAGGTGTCACTCATGTCCAGGTATAGGACCTTAATCTCTCAATGGAACCCCACCCACCAAAGAAAACCAGATCCAGCACAGTGGTAATGACAGTATGAAATATGCATAAGATTGTAAAAGAAAGCAATAAATAAAGTTGTACATAAAGCAATAAATAAAGCAAATAAATACACACAATTAGCACAAAAACACTCCCGTAAACACAAATAAAACAAGAGCTAGGAGGAACCCACAAAAAGAACCAGAAGCCCTGGTTGAAGTATAAGGTTCCCCAGCAGAGTCGCCAAGTTGTCGCTCCCGCCAAATGACACAGGGCCAAGAGGGGTACAGATGCGAACGGTCGGCGAAAGGAGAGAACATGAAGATGAACTGAAAAGAGTCGCCAGCTAGGCATTTTTATCCCGAAGGAAAGGTAATGCTGCATAAACCTGGGAAAGGATGGATAAGACGGTCGCGAACTTGAGAAACTGAGAAAGGGGGTTGGTTAAAACCTGGGAAGGTATTAGCACCCAGATTGTCCGTCGTACTCGACGGGATCCACGCTTGAAAGATTTTTGTTTAAAGGGGTAGTGTCTGTGCTATCTGTGTGCAAAAGCTGGAAAAGGATGTACAGGTGTCAGTGCAGAAGAGATGTGAAATGAAATTGCTCAGGAATGAGACTTAAAAGAATAATGCTGAAGAGGGGGAATATACAGAGACTTTTGTTCGATAACAGTTAAGTTATGCCTACGTATCCTCTCGTGTAATGAGGAAGTCAGAACACCGTAGTTCGACTCAAAGAGACTAGAAGATAAATTTACTTGTGAACTGCTTACTTGTCTATGCTCAAGTCTATGACCTGTCGGGCTCAAGTGCTAACTTTCTTGCATTAGACGAAAGAAGCAAGTTCTCGTTTGTGAGTGAATGAGATGAGAAAAGAATCCCGAAGGAGACGATTATTGTTTGTTTTTGATGTTTTCAATCTTTTATTGCTTTTTGTGTTTGTCATAAGAAAATGAGCTTAAGCCTAAACCAAGGGTTAGTAAACTCATCACATCCTCCCTCTGATTAGGGGTAATGAGAATACCTTAAGTATGAAGTAAACACCTCACACTTAATCACCATGAGGTAGGATTAAGATCATTAACCTACTTGCATTTATTTAGATGTTTTTGGAGTTTTTGTTTAGTGTTAAGTAATGAGTTTAAGCCATAATCAAGGATTTAATGGACTCATTACACCATCCTAATAGAAGGATAATAGATGAGAACATTTAAGATGAGGAAGGCTCCTCAACTTAATCCATGATTAAGGATTAACCTCATGACAAAACAAGACCTTTATTAAAGTGGATTTTAGTTAATGGTAAGATTAAGAAGTGAATTTGATGATTTGTAAGACAACTTGAGGGGGACTTGTCCATTAACACTAGGGTTAGTCCTTCTTAACCAATTAAGGAAGAATTAGTACCCTAATGCAAGGCCCAAGTTACAAGCTTGATGTCTTAGTGATTATTAGATTAATTGATTAAGGGATTTAAAACACATTAAGGGTTTAACACTTAGGATTAAAGTTATACACTCCATCCTAAGAGAAGGATGTAGGCATAACCTTAATCACAAAGCCTTAAAGCCTTAAAGGTTTAGTCCCTGATTATGAGATGAGAAGAGAAGACACAAAAGATGACACAAAGGTAAAACTAATGGGGGACTAATCAAACACTAATTGTTATAATGCTTGGTATTCCTAGGGTTTATGAGGATTGCAAGAGATCTCCAAGAAAAGCCACCAAGGAAGAAGAAGAAGAAAGGAGGAGAAGCAGAAGAAGCAAGTCAACTTACTTCACTTAAGAAGGTAAGTTTCTTGAAGAAAGAAAGTGAAGAGGGAACATGAATGAGCAAGCTCACTCTAATACAATTACAAAATTCAGCAATGAATGCATAAGAGAGATGAGAAGAGATTATGAGAAGTGAAGGCAAATTAACTTCTCAAAGTAACTTACCACCTGAAAAGTTAGTGAAAGGAAATGAAATGAAATGAAAATGGAATGAATGCAAGGATGCAAACCAAAACCAGAAGCACATTTATGATGCAAATGATAATAATAGATGATGCAAATGTATGTCAAGAGATGTGAATGATCATATAAGTAATGAGGATGCAAATGAAGCATAAAGGAAGCATGAAAGTTCATGAATGCATATAAAATGAAATGGATACATGACATGGAAAATGGATGATGCAATGATCAAACATGATTCTAATGTATCCTAAGATGTCTTATATGTCATGTGGATGCATAAAATGTCATGGCAAGTTCATGAATGCAAGCATATGCAAGAGGGATGCAAATGAAGATACAAAATTAGGGTTTACATGCAACATGGAAAGCAAAACTCAAAAACAGAAGCAAATGACAAGATAAAAAATTGAAAATACACCCAAAGGGACCCTAAACCTATACTAAGTTACCATACAAAGGGGGAGGTCAGAAGATAAACCTAGAAGAAGTTATGAATTTCCTAAGTTTCTAGGGTTTTTTGGGTGATTCTCAATGTAAAATGCCAAGAAATTGAAAATGCATGATAAAAATGAAACAAAAATGTTTTTAGAAACTAGAAGTCAAGCATAGAACAAAGCAAAAAGAATCATTCACAAACTCAACTTGGTTTAAAAGTTATGAATTTTTGAAGTTAGGGTTGAAAATGAACAAATTTAAGAACCCTAATTCATTGAAAAATGTCAAAGCATGATCAAAACCAAAAAGAAATTTGTATGGTAAGTTTGTAAATGTTTCTAAATGCCCAAGAATGTTATCTGAATTTTTTTGTGATTTTTAAATACTTAAATATATTTTTAATTAATTAAAATCAATTAACTAATTAAAAATAACATTTAAATGATTTAAAAATATTTTTTTTAATGCAAAAATAAAAAAAAAATTTGGTTTCTGAAAATAAATAAAATGTTTGATAAAAATTTTCAGAATTTTTTGATGATTTTTACCATTTTTAAAAATTCGTACAAAATAAATAAGGAAAAATGAAATAAAATTAAAATAAATGGAAAGTAAGCATGATGGATGGTTGGGATTGAAACTGCGTTTGGATCTGTTGACTGGCGCGTTATCCTACGGCCCAAATTCAAATTCTAATAATCCTATTTAATTATTTAATTAAACCTGATTAAACACTAATGACCTAATCCTAGCCTTACACTGTACGCGGGAAAGACTAATCTAACGACCCAGATTCAAAAAGTGCCCTAACCCTAATTAAACAAATTAATGACTCTCAGGTGGCCGGAGAAGACCTCCGGTCATCTTCTCCAGCCAACCCCTCCCTTGAAAATCTTCAAATCACTCCCCAGGCCATTATAAACTCCCCAAACCTCCAAAATTCATCCTCTAACATCAAACAACAAGAATCCATGAACAAAAACAATTTATTTTTCCCCAAGAGAGAGAATCGAAACCAAACGGAAAACTGTGTGTAGTGTGTATTGGGTTGCTTTTGATTTGTATAAGGTATTGTGATTGGTTCAGAGAGTGGTTGTGGCATAGTGTGATTGGTATGAGTGAAAATGCAAAAAGTCAAAAGTATGTGTACTACAAGCATGGGCTGGAACAGAAGTGGTTCAATGGGGTGTCTTGCTTCAGCATGGTTTATGGTGAGCCCTAGGATCAAAAGAAGGCAGCTGGATGGCTTGGATAGCAAGATGGCATAGGTTTTGCATTTTGCCCTCTTTGAAGTTTCTTGTGAACCAAGGCAAGAAATCTTGTGAATTTTTGGGCAATTTGCAGCAAAATGGATCATGTGATGTTGTTATGATGTTTTGATACCAATTAGAAGTCATACCAACCCTTGGAAACCATTCTTGCAAGAATTCCCTTTTTTGAATTTTATGGAAAATGGTTTATGGAAGCTTGTGATCCAAGGCATGAACCTTTGTGAATTTTGTGCAATTCTGATTTTGATAAGTTGAAATATGTTATAATGATGAAAAGAAGTCATTTAGAGGTCTTGAAAGTGTTTAGAACTTGAATTTGCAAAAATTCCTCTATGGCATGAAACTTGAAATTATGTGATTTTTGCCAACTTTGGAAAGCCATAACTTGAGTTCCAAAATGAATTAGATCTTGTTCTTGTACTTTTTGAAAAGGGAATGATCCAATCTACAACTTTCTTGACCAAAAATTTTTCATTTGAAGCATTTTTGGTTGAGAAAGAGGATGTTGAAAAACTTTCCCAAAATGGAAAGTTTACATTACAAGTCATTTCCATTTTTGGTAACTTTTGGTTTAGCTCACTTTTCTTCAAATTTGTGAACTTCTAAGCACTTAACTTATCAAATAAAGACCATATAACTTCAATTTGATGAAAAATCCACGTTGGTTCCATGTTGGGGGGCCTCAGATGTCCTGATTTTGCTCTGACTTGCTCAGGACGTTACCCAATGATCAGATGACTTCCATAATGAATTTCTTCATCAAACTTTATATGTATGATCCTTATAACATATTAAGACCAATAGAAACAATAATGACCAAAAAATTTGGAGTTATGGCCTCTGAAACCAAACCCTAATTTTAGGTCATTTGTGCAGTTAAACCTGGCTCTGCTTCCATGCTTTGCCAGTTCTTGTGATTCTTTGACTTCCTTGATCTTTGGAGGATATAATATGATGATTGAACATAAATGGACCCTCTTGAGATGATTTAAGACCTTTGGGGTGGCTCAGATGGATCCTGGATTGCTCAGATCACAAACCCTAGATGCAGGTGAACTTGAACCAATGCAGTGAAGCAAAAATGCAACATGAAATGGTATAATTAAACTAATGCAAATATGAAAGATCACAATACATGGTGTTAACTTAGTGAG
The DNA here is from genome assembly GCA_963966055.1 of Lathyrus aphaca. Classification (NCBI taxonomy): domain Eukaryota; kingdom Viridiplantae; phylum Streptophyta; class Magnoliopsida; order Fabales; family Fabaceae; genus Lathyrus; species Lathyrus aphaca. The sequence continues at coordinate 494,798,328 of OZ014524.1, read as the reverse complement.
GGAAAATTTGGGGTGTTTACACTCCTCTCGGGATTTATACAATTGACCTCTCCACAATGGCCAGTCTCCTCTTGGAATTTATACAAAGACATTTTCTCACAAAGGCTTCATACAAGATGACTTTGAAAGTCTCTTCATCCACAAATATTCCTTAAGAATAAGGAACTCACCTTTGGATTAGTCTCCTTTTAGGCTTTATACAATTGCGTTTTCACTGATAAACATCCAATCACAATCATTCAAGGGAAAAAATCCTTTCACAAACTAACAACCAGCCTCCTCTTAAGCTTTATATAATGACTTCCCCCATACATCCTAATCTTAGGCCTTCTCTAACAAATTTCCAACTTTTCAGCATCAATCTTAGGCTTTGTAACAGATAGATAAACTTCACTCATGAGTCAGTCTCTTACAAACTTTTCAGCCTCAATCTTGGGTTTGTACAAGACATATAAACTTTTCTCAGTAGAGTCAGTTTTCTTTATTTAGCTTCAACCTTGCGCTTCAATCAAGGCACATAAAAATCAACTTCCCTCTCTTTATAGCTGACAAATTCTCTCTATTGAACACATTTTTAGTTTTCTCTTGGACTATAACTAAGACATTCCCACATTATGTAGTCTTCTCTTAGGACTCAAACTAAGACACTCAACTATCAAACAATTTTATTTTGGACTCAAATCAAGACCTCAACCAAACACTTTTTATTGGACTCAAATCAAGACCACCACTCACAAACAACCTTCTCTTGGACTCAAATCAAGGCAATTACATATAAACCTTTCAGCTTCACTCATGGGCTTTGAACATGACACAAATAAACCTTTCAGCTTAACTCTTGGGCTTTGAACAAGACATAAATCAAACTTTTAGCTTCACTATTGGGCTTTGAACAAGACATAACCAAATATCCTCAAACCCATAGATTTAGGAGGAACTATAATCACTCTCATTTCTCAATTCTCTTTTTGAGGGTACGTAGGTGTCACTCCCTGGATTTCCATCCTGGTACAAACGCGAAAGTGGCGCGGAAAAAGGTAGAGTCTCCAGCCAGGCATTTTTATCCCGAAGGAACAGGAAAGGTAATGTTGCACAAACCGAGGAAAAGAAAGGAAGGACAAAGGTCCTACGAACCAAAGAATCTGGGTTTGGGAGTCGGTTACGACCTGGGAAGGTATTAGCACCCCAGATCGTCCGTCTTACCCGAAGTGATCCACGCTTGCAAAGAAACTGTTTCAAAGGGTGAAGAAATGAAAGCCGCTGCAAAAAGAAAGACTGAAACTGGATAAGAAAAGAAAAGAAAAAGGGGGAAAATATAGGGAAAATAAAAAAGTGCTCGAACGGGCCCTACCGCGCTGCCTACGTACCTCATCCGGACATGAGGTTGAGAGTCGCCGTAGTTCCCCTAACTAGGGGTGAAAATATTGCTTGTGTGTTAAAAACTTGAACTGCTTATGTCAATGCTCAGGTGTTGTAGGCTCGTCAGGCTCGAGTGCGTTATTGTCTTGCAAAGTGACAAGTTGGAGCATGTTCGCTCGATGAGAATGAGTGAGATGATAAAAGAAGTCCCGAAGGAGAGACTTTTATTGTTTGTTTGTGTTTTTTAGAAGTTTTTTATGAGTGTGGCACAAGGAAATGAAAGAAAATCCTTTTCTAGGGAATGTGTTCGTATTATCACATTCCTAGATAGGATGAGTAATAAGTTCACTAAGAATGAAGAAGACCCTCAAACTTGCTTCCAAAGATTAGGGTTTGAATTCACTAACTTGTTTTGGAATTATTAAGTGTTTTGTGAATTAAATGAATAAGTATTTTTTATGGTTTTCTTTGTGAAAATGATTAGACTTGTACATCATAGACAAACTTATACCACCATCAAGATGGGGTGAATATAAGTGTTCCATGGAATAAGGTTATATACAAGAGACTACTTCAACCTTTATTAAAGTTTTTTTTAGGTTTTTGTATGAAGATGAGAATAGAACAACCAAAAGGATCTAAAGGAAAAAGAACTAAGGGGAAAGAATAATCTTATTATTGTCATGCAAAGATGGACCTAGGTTAGTGTGTTTGAGTTCTATCCTAATGAAGAAGAAGGAAATAAGAAAGAAGAAGAAGAAGAAGAAGAAGAAGAAGAAGAAGGATATAGAAGACAACTTACTTCTCTAAAGAAGCTAAGTTGTTTCTAAAGCGGGAGTGGTAAAGTTAAGCAAACAAAGCGCAATGCTAAAGCAATCACAACTTGAAAGTATAAAGAGATGAAGGAAGAAGTTATATGTGGGATGCCTTCCCACACACATGACTTACCATAACCCCCTACAAAACAAAAATTATCTAAAAAATTGAACATTGAAAGCATATGGAAAGCAAAAGCAAAGTAATGGTCAAAGAAAGGGAAAATAACATAGGGAAAAGAAAGTGTTATGCTCGGATGAGCCTTACCCCACTGCCTACGTATCCCTTTTGAGGAATCAAAGTTAACGTAGTTCAACTAGCTACTTTTGTTTGTTTTATTTTTTTAGTTGAACAATGTTAAGTTCACATTCTACCGGCTGCTCGACCTTTGGAGACTCACGCACCTGGAGTAGAAGGAATTAACATGTTCTTATGAAAAGGAAACAAAGAGTTTGATTTGTGTTTTAGGAATGCTCATGCAAAAAAGTTAGTCCTAGATGAAGGAACCGTGCTACCTAAGTTAACATGCAAACGCGAGACTATACAAAGCCTATCAATCGTATGGGGAAACGACCGCATCACACAAATAAGTAAACAAGCTCGAGGAGTATCCACATCACTCGAGTAGAAAACATCCACCTGTGGATTATGTCTTCACAGTGGCAATGAGAGGGCCTAGCAACGATATGGAGGATCGAAGCAGGACAAAAGTAGGGGCGACACCTAACCACGATATCAAGGATCGGGCAGGATGGGTACACGAAGCAATGAGATCTCCTCGTGCTCGTGACTGTGGGAAAAAAGTATGTCTATACATGGTATCATATCACCAAGCAAGAACAAAATGGGGGAAATATCATGTGTGTACGAGCACAAAGCATCAACGTCAACGAACGTGAGCTACACGAAGCATGGGGATCTAGAAAGTGAGATCCTCTTCCACAGACTGACCGGACAAGAGTAGGATGAATTTTATCCAAAAGCATCAACACGAAGTGCGAGCTAATGAAAGACTCAATGATAGTGTGAGACTGATTACGAGCCCTTTTCGCTTGCCTTCTTCGAGGTCTTATCAAAGGGAATAGGAATGGGGCGCCTCTTTTGAGGTCTTGGTACAAATGTAAACAAACACATACTGAGCCTCTGAAGGAGGACTTCTAGAAAATGTCCATCAAAAAGAAACGGTCGGTACTCCAGCCTATGTAAACGATAAAGTACGGAAATAGTAAATCAGATAAGAAACTATACCGCACGAATGCAAATCCGAAGTACCAACAAACTAAACAAGAAATAGAAAACTAGAGGTCCGCTCGAACAAGCTAGCATCCACAAACAAAGCAAGTCGGACATTTCATTTCCCATATAAGCTCAAGTCATCGAAGTAAAAAATAAATCACTCAAGATGTGAAAGTCGGATGCGACCATACAAATGCCCTGCACATAACACAATCCAAACAAAAACAACGATACAAAATATCTACCAAGCAACTGTCGTCAATATCCTTGCGAGAACCTTGCATGAACTCAACAAATATATTAGAAACCACAAAGAGGTGCAACCGGAAGTTGCACCTATGCCTCACAACTCAAAATCAAGTAGAAAGATGAGCATATGAGTCATGGACACGCATTGAAATGTATGTTTCAAAACGGGGCAACACCTACGCACTAACATAAACAACATGCAAACTAAAACCGGAATCGAGAAAATTTATGTGAAATGAATGAAAAATGATCAACAAACATAAGTACAAGTCAAATAAAGATCAATGCATCAAAATCGCATCAAACCGAACTTAAAAAGCCTTAAAACGGAAAAAACCCGTCAAAAATCACCGACTCAGAATTGAACGAAAAATCACATGGTAACTTGCAAACATGCCAACGGATTCAAATACGCAATCAGTGTTTGAAAATTCAGCTCGGAAGTGACACTTTTTGGCCAATTTCGTCATCTGGCAGTAGCGAAATGGTGAAAAAAAGTTGACTGAAATAGACTAAAAAGTTCACCAATGGCTCCAAAATCATCAACAAAGTCAATTTACACTATTCACATTCGCGAAAACGCGCTACGGTTCGGAAGTTATGATCATAACACATTTTTCGACACGCGACACATGAACAACATCAACAATTAAGCTTCAACCTATCCTATTCCGAATTTACACATTGAAACAAGCATGAATTCAAAAGTCAAGCACTTCAATCAATATCAATTCACAACAACTCTCCTAGGAATTTTGTCAAACACCTTACATGCACCGATTATTCTATGTAAATTTAAACAAGAATTTCCAATTATGCACAACAATTATTAGGATCAACTAATCAAGCATCAATCAACAATCTACAATCAACTCAATAATTAATGTACATAATCTCTACAAGATTAAATCAACTTGATAATTCAATTCAAGAAACAATTCAACAATTATTCATGAATTAAAGTTTAAGAAGCTTAACGAATGAAGAATCGACGAAGAAATTGCGAATCCGAAGGAAGTGAGACACGATCGTGAATGGAGGATAGGGGGAGAGGTTGTGTGGCTGCCGGCTACGGAAAATGGTGGTCGCGCGGTGTCTCTCCCCTGAAAAGACACTAAGGTCCCAAGGTGCAGACGCGAACGATCGGCGAAAGAGAAAATGAAAATGAATTGAATAGAGTCGCCAGCTAGGCATTTTTATCCCAAAGGAAAGGTAATGCGGCATAAACCTAGAAAGAGATGGATAAGACGGTTGTGAACCAGTGAAACTAAGAAAGGAGGTTGGGTACGACCTAGGAAGGTATTAGCACCCAGATCATCCGTCGTACTCGACGGGATCCACGCTTACTTGATTGTGTTTTAAAAGGGGGTAGTGTATGTGCTGACTGTGTATGAAAAGCTAAGGAAAGAAAGTACAGTGTGTCAGTGCAAAAGAGAGGGTGAGATGCTCAAGACTGAGGCTTAGAAAAGAAAGCTGGAAGGGGGGGGAGACACAGAGACTTTTGTTCGATAACCGTTAAGTTATGCCTACGTATCCTCTCGTGCAATGAGGAAGTCAGAACACCGTAGTTTGACTCAAAGATATTGGAATGATTTTGCTGTGAACTTCTTGCTTGTCTATGCTCAAGTGTGTGACTCGTCTGGCTCGAGTGCAAACTGTCTTGCATTAGATGGAAGAAGCGAGTTCTCGTTTTCAAAGTGAGTGTGATGAGAAAAGAATCCCGGAGGAGACGATTATTGTTTGTTTTTTTTTGTTTTCAGTTTTGTTATTTTTTTTGGTGTTTTGCATAGGATTATGAGCTTAAGCCTAAATCAATGGCTTGTAAACTCATTATATCCCCCCTGATTAGGGATAATGAGCCTACTTAAGTGTGAGATAAGCATCTCAACTTAATTGCCATGATGATGTAGGATTAAGATCATTAACCTACTTGTGATTATTTAGATGTTTTTGGGTTTTTGTTTAGTGTTAAGTAATGAGTTTAATCTCTAATCACAAATTAGTGAACTCATTACACCATCCTAATAGAAGGATGATAGATGAGGACACTTAAGCTGAGGAAGATACCTCAACTTAATCCATGGTTAGGGATTAAATTAATTATATAACAAGCCTTTATTTAATGGATTTTAATTAAAGGACGAGATTAAGAAGTGGATTTTATGGTTTGTAAGACAACTTGAGGGGGACTTGTCCATTAAACACTAGGGTTAGTCCCTCTTAACCATAAGGAAGAGATAGAACCCTAATGTAAGGCCCAAGTTACAAGATAAAGTCTTAATGATTATTAATGTGATTTGATTAATAGGTTTAAACAAATTAAAGGTTTAACACTTAGGATTAAAGTTATACACTCCATCCTAAGAGAAGGATGCAGGCATAACCCTAATTCCAAAGTCCTAAAACTTTAAGAGTTTAGTCAAGGAGACTCAAAGGTAAAAGACTAAGGGGGATTATACAAAACCCTAAAAGTTATCATTCTTGGATATCCTATGGTTTTTTAGGCTTAAAAGGAAATATCTTCAAGGCCACCAATGGAAGAAGCAGATGAAAAGAGAAGGAGAAAGAAGAACAAGTTACTTACTTCCTGAAGAAGATAAGTAACTTGAAGGAAAGAAAGTAAGAAAGATGGAACATAAGTGAAGAAGTTCACTTCAAATACATGTTAAAATGCATATGAATGAGATAAGAAGAGGTTAGAGGTGAAGGAAAATCCACCTCCCAAATAACTTACCAAAAGATCCTGAAAATGTTAGTATGAATGCATAAGACATAAAGCATAAAGAAATGAAATGAGGTGCAAAGACCAAAGTCAGAATTGATTATGCAATGAAAATGGCATATGAGATAATGCAAAGTCATACAATATGCATATGAATGATCATACAAAGATGAGATGTCATGAAAGCATGTTTAGAAGTTTGGAAACACATGGATGTTTATGGAATGTAATGAATGCAAGACATAGCATATGGATGAAGAAATGATCAAGCAATGTTCTAACATATATTAAGATGCCTAAGATGTCATATGAATTCTTGAAATGTCATGGCAAGTTCACATGATGATGAATATGCAAGGTGAATGCAAATGAACATGAGAAATTAGGGTTTTATGAACATATGAGATGCAAATGAACAAATCAGAAGCATACAACATGATAAAAAATTGAAAACAAGCTCAACCAAACCCTAAACCTATACAAGGTCACACCCTAAAGGAGAAAGTCAGAAGCCTAACCTAGTGGAAGTTATGAATTTCCTAAGTTTGCTAGGGTTTTTGGGTGATTCTCAAAGGAAAATGCAAATCAATTTAAAAATGCAAGATAAATTCATGAGGAAAATAACCTAGAAACTACATATAATATATGAAACAATGCAAAACAAATCAAGTTCAAACTCTTCATGGTTAGGCATAAATGAATTTTTCAAATTAGGGTTAAAAAATGTGATTTTAAAGAACCCTAATTCAAAGAAAATTGTGAAATTATGATCAAAACCTAAAAATAAATTTGTATGAAGAGTTTGAAAATGTTTCTAAATGTATTGGAATGGTTCATGAATTTTTGGTGATTTTTAGAAACCTAAATGTATTTTTAATTAATTAAAATCCATTAATTAATTAAAAATATCATTTAAATATTTTAAAAATACTTTTAAAATGCAAAAAATAAAATAAAAATTATTTTTGGGTTGAGAAAAATATTTTGATCAGAAATTCAAAAGGAAATATTTTTGTGATGTTTTTAACTATTTTAAATAAATTATGCAACAGAAATAAAATAAAATGGATTTAATGGGAAGTCAATGCATCTGAAGGCTGAGGTTTAAACTAGGCTTGACTGCGCGCGCAGATGGAGGGCCTGGATTGCACCTGGGTTAATTAACTGATTAAATTAATTAATTAAAAGTTAGGGCTAACTGAAATGATCTGGACCCTTAAAAACGCGCTAAGCAAGATCCAATGGCTCAAATTCAAACTGACCCCCTAAACCCTAATTAGTGCCCTAATGATTTTCAGGTGACCGGAGCTAGCTCCGGTCATCTTCTCCGGCAAGACACTCAACCTAACTTCTTCCCTAGGCCAAATTAAACCCTCTAAAGCTCCAGAAATGACCCTCTAACATCCCTAATCAAGAATCCATCATCAAATAACAAGAATTGAAGCAAACAAAATTTTCAAGAAAACTTTCAGAGAGTTCATACATTCTCAAATCTCAACCATTTTCAAAAGTAAAGACATCATCATGATCAGGGAAGCATGTAGAACCATTTAAGAACTTAAAAGAAGATTTCTGGAAAAATTGTTCTTGATGATACCTGAGGTGAAGCTTTCTCAATCTGAGCTTTCTGGACTTCCCCTTGATGCTAAACCACCCCTATGAACTCCCTGAAGCTTCTGAAATGCTTGAATGAGGCTTGTATGGCTTGGTTTTGAAAGTTCAGTTCTAATGAAGGAGGAATCGTGTTTCTGATTTAGGAGGTTTCAGGCCATTTTGAGGGTTGCTTTGTGTTCTATGAGTGGTGTTGAGATGATTGGTAAAGTTTGTTTTGAGGTTTGATGGCTGGTGTGTGCAATTCTAAGAAGGGAAGCTTTTTGGTGATTTTTGGGATTCTGAGTTGTGGGATGATTCAGGCTCCAAGATGTTATGAAACGAGGTCCATAAGGCATGTATGTGAAGTCTTGATTGGTCAGAAGAGTTGTTGTGGCTCAGCTTGATTGGTATGGGAGGTTTTGCAAAAAAGTCAAATTTGTGTACTTGGAGGTATGGGCCATGGCAGCGCTGGCTTTTTGGGGTGTCTGGCCTCAACAAGATTCATGGAGAGCCATAGAATTGGTTTGATGCAACTGGCACAAGTGGATGGAAGGATCCAAGGCATTTTGCAACTTTCCCTCTTTGAACTTTCTTGAGAAATTGACCATGAAAACTTGTGATGCAAGGCTCAATTCTGGTATAGGCAAGGTGTATTCACATATTATGTCACATTTGGGCACATTAGAAGTCATTTGAGTGCTTGGAAAACAAAAATGCACATTTGCCTCTTTGACATGAAACTTGAAATTATGTGATTTTTGCCAACTTTGAAAGGCCATATCTTGAGTTAAAGGATGAATCAAGACATGTTCTTGTAATATTTGGAAAGGGAAATACCTAATCTACAACTTTCATGTCCAAGAATTTTTCATTTGAAGCATTTTTGGTTATGAAAGAGGAGGTTGAAAATCTTTCCCAAAATGGAAAGTTTTCATTACAAGTCATTTCCAAAAATAGCAAGTTTGCATTTGACTCAAAATTATTCAACTTTGTGAACTTCCAACCACTTCTAAGATCAAATAAAGATCATAGAACTTTAATTTGATGAAAATGATCCTTTGGTACCCTTGTTGGGGGCCTCAGATGCCCTGATTTTGACTTAACTTGCTCAAGACGTTACCCAATGATCATATGACTTCCACAATGAATTTCTTCATAAAACTTGGTGTCGCTCCCGGGATTTTCATCCTAGTACAAACGCGAAAGTGGCGCGGAAAGGTTAGAGTCGCCAGCCAGACATTTTTATCCCAAAGGAGTGGGAAAGGTAATGTTGCACAAACCTGAGGAAGAAGGAAAAGGACGAGGCCTTGCGAACCAAAGATCGGGGTTCGGGAGTCGGTTACGACCTGGGAAGGTATTAGCACCCCAGATCGTCCGTCGTACCCGACGGGATCCACGCTTGCTTGTTTGTTTCAAAGGGTGAGAAAATAAGATGCTGCTGAATAAAACTGCTGACTGGAATAGGAATGCGAAATGAGAAAGGAACTGAAATAAGAAAATGAGAATAAAAGGGGGAAATGTAGGGAAAATAAAGAATGTGCTCGAACGGGCCCTACCCCGCTGCCTACGTACCTCATCGGGATAATGAGGATCAGAGTCGACGTAGTTCGCCTAACCTAGGCGGGAACTATGTGTTTGTGTTTTTTACAGCTGGAACTGCGTATGTCTATGCTCAGGTGTTGCAGGCTCGTCTGGTACGAGTGCGTTTACCGTCTTGCGTGCGAGACAAGTAGTCGCGAGTTCGCGTTGTGAATGAATGAGATGAGAAGAGAAGTTCCCGCAGGATAGTCGGTTATTGTTTGTTTTTGTCTTTTTAAAAGAAGTGTTTTTTGAATTTGTTTGTGAACGGTCTTGTACTAAGACCTATCCATCGCGGGAAGTATTTACACCTCGCCCCGAAACAGGACGTGTATAAACACTCCGCAACAAAGTCTCGTGTCGTACAAGATTGTTCGGTTTTTATTAAGGGTTTTATTGCTTTTCTTTTGAGATGAGAAAGAGAATGACTCAAGTTGATAAAAGGAAAAATCTAAGGGACTAAGACACAACCCTAAATTATTTATATTTACAAAGGGAGATCCTAATGGTTAGTGAGGTTTTTCTAATCCTAAAGATAAAAAGGAAAAGAAAAAAAAGGAAAAAGGATGCAACTTACTTCCTAAGGAAGATAAGTTGGTCCTAACAATGGGGAATCCTACCAATCACAAACATGGAAGGAAAAATGAATTAAAAAGCCTAAAAGAAATGCATAAAAAATAAAGGATAAAGTGAAGTAAACTTACCTCAATCTTCCCCACTACAAAACAAATGGTTAGTGTGCATTTTATATTAAAGAATAAGGCAAACACACATTAATTAAATCCTAATTAAACTTGGACCTAAACTAGACCCTATTCTAATCCTAAAGGAACTAAAAAAATGCTAAAACCAAAATACAGCACCTATTACAGCCCCTAGAATACAAGCAGCCATGAAACTAAGCCTAACACCCACCAGCTTTTTACAGCCAGCATGCAACATGGAAAAGTAGGTGCAGAAAGGTTACAAACAGCATGTACACATAGCAAACATCATACATTTTACAGCACTCATGCAAAAAACAGCTATGAAATGCAAAATCTAAAATTGCTTATTTTCATTCTTTAATGCACACACTCAATGCAAAAATCACTAATCTCATCATGAACATGTATTTGAACTTAAGTCAACATATACCAAGGCAAGAACATGCACATCATTGAATGATTATGCAAGCATGCATCTCATGAATTATGCAACAAGTAAATGCACAAAGTAACACCTAAACATGCATATGAACATGATGATCTTTGATTATGAACATGCAACATGATTGCTCAACAAACATACTAAACTCAATGCAAAAATCAGAATTTAATTGATGCATATGACATGATAAAGTATGCAACCAAATGCACATACATATGATTATGCAAAATGCAACATACCTTGATATAATGGGAATGAAAAAAAAATGATTTAATGCAATGCAAACATGTAAAAACAGAATGCAACATGATTATTACATACCAAATGATGTATAAACATGGCAACACAATGCAAGAACTCAAGGCATGCACAAAGAACACAAAAATGCATAAAACGCAACATGAACGGAATCGTGTCGAAACGACTCGAAATGGGGGAACTAGCTACTGGAAATGGACCCAAAAATTCCCTAAAATCAATACCTAAACATGTATGAACATTAGAGGCACTAGGAAGCAAGATTGAGCAAGAAAATAGGCTAAAAATCCAAAAATGATCAGCGTTAATCGATTAACCATATAGGTTAACCCGTTAACGGGCAAAAAATACAGCATTTTGGCCAAAAACGCATGCGTTAACCGGTTAACCATATGCGTTAACCGGTTAACACTGAACGAAAAGTGAAAAATGCTTTTGAAATAAGTGCTTTTGGCCACAATCTTGCTTCTAATGATCCCTAACATACCTAGGAACATGCTAACACTAATTTCTACTTATTTTGAGCTTTTTTTACACATGCTAGCCTACATCTATTAACACTTTAAAACTAATTCAACAAAAATCACAAAAATGCAAACAACACATAATTGACGGAATTAATTCAAACAAAGCGAAAAGCACTTAAAGAATGCCGAAACGGCGAGATGAAGAGAATAACTTAAAGAAGAAGTGATTAAGATCACCAACCTACGAAGCGGAGGATTGCTTCGGTAATTGTTGCAAGTATCGAAGCTTGAATCGAAGAGAAAACCGAAAACCGAGAAACCGCAAAATAAATGCGTTCTTGAGCTTGAATCTTTGGTGCGCTTCCGATAATCCGAAATCTTCAACAAAATCACTAGCTTCTTCTTCTACGATCCACCATTAATGGAGGTTGGAGGCTTAAGCTTCAAGATCTTCAAGTTTCAATGTGAAACTTGAAGAGCTTATTTGAAAAAAAACTTTGGTGAAAGGGAGAGGAAAAGTGAGAGAGAAAAAAGTGATTATGGAAGAAGTGAAAAATTTGGAAAAAATGGTGGGAACCCTCTTGGTTTGGATGAAAATGACTTAAATAGGGCTTAGGCTAGGAGTTAGGTTTGGGTTTGGGGCCCAAAAATTAGGTTTGGAAGTTAGTTAGGGTTAGGGTTGGAAAATGGAATATTCCTTGGAATATTCCTTGGAATACTCTAGAAGATGGTGGAAGGTGGTGGAAGTTTCCAAGGGAAATGGAGTGGAATTGAAGTGGAAAAATGAGACGGAAAGAATGAAAGGAAGTGTGGAAAGAAAGTGGAAGGAAAGGTGGAGGGAAATGCAAAACCAACTAACTTTCAAATGATTTTTCTTTGATTTTTTTCATGATTCCTCCATCGTTTCTTGATCAAGTTTGAACCATAGGATCATTGTAACCCTAATTTCACGATCTCGATCTTAAAAGTCCGGAGTCGACCCTTTTTACCTAGCCCGATTGCCTTTTCTCCAATTCCTCGATTTTCCGTCGTCCGGCCAGTCGAATCCCTTCCAAAATGAATTTGTGGATGAGATTTGAACCCTAGGCACTTGACATCATATATAAATCAAAGAAATCCACTTCGAACCAAAAAATTTATGCGGCAACCCCGTAGAAATGAAACCCTAATTAGGCTCTTTTCCCTCAAGAAAAATTGCACTGCTTGCCTCCTTCAATCAAACCAAAACTTTCCATGACTTGTGGCTTCAAGTGAAGACTTGTGATACATAGTGAACCCTTTGCACAAGGTTGAGAAGCTTTGTGGCCCTTCGGTAGCCTCTTCATAACTTTCGGTTGCTCCGATCATTGATCACATACCCACGCCTCGGCTATGATATATGATGCAATGTTTTTGGTTATTTTATGAATCCATATATGCAAAATGCTATGCAAAATGTTGAGGAAATGAGAGGGCAAATTTTGAGGTATTACAGCTGCCCCTATTCAATCAACTGCAGACCTGAACGGATGATTACAACAACTTTTAGGCGTTCAAGGTATGGAGTGATTGAATACTCGAATAAAACCTGAAAATTTGAACTCAGGATAATGGAAATGCCATCTGCCCGTTTATTTATTTATGTCTTTCTTGATTAATTTTTGACCTCTGAATAGGCAGCGAAAATAGAACCAGGTGGAAATATGCTGGGAAGAATGCCATCCTCGAATGACAAATCAAAAGATCCTCGGATCTAACACGGAAATGGTATCAACCGATCCACCCCGGAAACGCGAGAATGTAATATCAACCGATTTACAACTCGAAGAGAAATGACATCAACCGATTCATGACTCAAATAAGATCAACCGATCTAACACGGAAATGGTATCAACCGATCCACCCCGGAAACGCGAGAATGTAATATCAACCGATTTACAACTCGAAGAGAAATGACATCAACCGATTCATGACTCAAATAAGATCAACCGATCTAACACGGAAATGGTATCAACCGATCCACCCCGGAAACGCGAGAATGTAATATCAACCGATTTACAACTCGAAGAGAAATGATATCAACCGATTCATGACTCAAATAAGATCAACCGATCTAACACGGAAATGGTATCAACCGATCCACCCCGGAAACGCGAGAATGTAATATCAACCGATTTACAACTCGAAGAGAAATGATATCAACCGATTCATGACTCAAATAAGATCAACCGATCTAACACGGAAATGGTATCAACCGATCCACCCCGGAAACGCGAGAATGTAATATCAACCGATTTACAACTCGAAGAGAAATGACATCAACCGATTCATGACTCAAATAAGATCAACCGATCTAACACGGAAATGGTATCAACCGATCCACCCCGGAAACGCGAGAATGTAATATCAACCGATTTACAACTCGAAGAGAAATGATATCAACCGATTCATGACTCAAATAAGATCAACCGATCTAACACGGAAATGGTATCAACCGATCCACCCCGGAAACGCGAGAATGTAATATCAACCGATTTACAACTCGAAGAGAAATGACATCAACCGATTCATGACTCAAATAAGATCAACCGATCTAACATGGAGATGGTATCAACCGATCCATAACCAAGAAAAACGAGAATGTAATATCAACCGATTTACAACTCGAAGAGAAATGACATCAACCGATTCATAACTCAAATAAGATCAACCGATCTAACATGGAGATGGTATCAACCGATCCATAACCAAGAAAAACGAGAATGTAATATCAACCGATTTACAACTCGAAGAGAAATGACATCAACCGATTCATAACTCAAATAAGATCAACCGATCTAACAGAAATGGTATCAACCGATCCATTATCTTTGCACTGAGACGAGACCATTGTACTTAAATGGAGACTCGAAAGAAACGGGATCGTTGTACTTAAACGAGAGCCCAAAACGCGATCGTTGTACTGAAACGGAGACGCGAAAGAATGAGACTGTTGTACTGAAACAAGACTCAATGACGAGACCATTGTACTTAAATGGAGACTCGGAAGGAATGGGATCGTTGTACTTAAACGAGAGCCCGAGCAAACAGGATCATTGTACTTAAATGATAACCTGAGACGCGACCGTTGTACTGAAACGGAGACGCGAAAGAATGAGACTGTTGTACTGAAACAAGACTCAACGACGAGACCATTGTACTTAAATGGAGACTCGAAAGGAACGGGATCGTTGTACTTAAACGAGAGCCCAAGACGCGACTGTTGTACTGAAACGGAGACGCGAAGAGAAATGAGACTGTTGTACTGAAACAAGACTCAAAGACGAGACCATTGTACTTAAATGGAAACTCGAATGAAATGGGGTCGTTGTACTTAAACGAGAGCCCAAGACGCGATCGTTGTACTGAAACGGAGACGCGAAAAAATGAGACTGTTGTACTGAAACAAGACTCAACTGGGGAAAACAACAAGACTTGGTAGAAATAACCACCTTGGGAAACGGAAATGCATTCTGTGGGGAATACTTCAATCTGATTGGAGATGTAACAGGTCTCATGTAATATACCTCAAAACTGGCCCATGCTGGCATGCATATGTTTGAATTTATGGCGTAATGCTCCATGACGATGGAAATGCTACGCTTTGGAGAATGCAAATGCAATGATGATCACTAGATGCAAATGCAAATACAAAAGGGGATCTCCTGATAAGGAGACTGCAGGTATCCCAGATAACTTGATTGGGGAGAAACGATGATCACTGCATTGATCTGGTTTGTCCTGATGAGGAGGAAACAACTCTGCGGGGAATGCTGTCAATGATGCACCGGCTCTGAACAACCGCCATTGCCAAAAATAAATTGGACTTTGAGATTGGAGTGTCAGGACCCTGCTGGAGATGGACCTTTCTTGAACTCTGGTGGGGAAATGAAGACCTCCTGACTTGGCTGAGAACCGAAGGCATGACACTGTTGAGGAAGCAACTGCTGGGGAGGCAAGACACTCCTTATACGGCTGAGAATTGCCCCTGTTTGAAGGGAAACTCTTGCTTGGGGATAACACCCACCCTCTGCTACCTTATTGAGAGATTTCAACTTCCACCTCTACTGGGGATGATGGAGGATGTCAATGATAAAGCTTCCCGCTGAAGATAAGAGCTCAAGTTGCCACTTGCTGGGGATAAGAGATAAATCCTCTCATGTTGGGAATGAGAGATGTTAGGCGTCTCATGCTGGTGATGAGAGACGATGATACCCTTCTTCTCAAGAAATAACCTCCCATGAGACTTGCTAAGGAATCTTGATCGATGAAGTCCGCATATGAAACAACTCTTGCAGTACTGTGCCGACACTGGCCTTGCCCCTAGCCCCGGGTTGATAGGTTGTCAACTAATCATGAGTGAACAATGGTTCTTTGCAATTTTCAACTCACCTCAGAATAAGGTCCATCGGAAGAAAATGTCTCAAGAGGATTTTACAGAAAACATGACATATAAAATGCCTCAATGTCTTCAAACTCTTGGAGAGATTCGTTGGATCTCGAAATAACTGCCCCAGAATGCATGGTTTGTGCGAGAATTGGCCTCGCAAGGATTCATGAAAAGCCTCATATCACTGTGAGATATTCTGCCCCAGTATATTGAACTCCGGATAGGTGCTTTTGATAAACCGTCTTCGGGAGAGAGTAACTTCTAGTGTTCTTGGGGTGGCCTGCCCCAGTACGAGCCTGGAAGTGATCACCTCTGAATGACTGCTTTGAAGAAAACACCTAGATCAACTGTTCTTTGAGAGATTGGATCTCGAAGTAATTGCCCCGGTTTGGCTAAAATTTGAATGCATGCATCAGACTAATGGCTCTTTGAGAGATCTGAATCTCGAAGTGATTGCCCCAGCTTGGTTGAACTTTGAAGAGATTGCTCGACATGATTTCCTCAGATTAGTTGGCTCTTACCACGACTGTTTGGGAAAGTCCCTACTCAATGGAGTTTTCTTGAAAAGTACACCTCGACAGATTGTCCTTCGGAAGTTTCAGACTTCTCAACTTGGCAAGATTAAGCTTCTGGACTGAGATTCCATACATGGACTTTTATGATGCCAAACAAATGTATGCAAGCAGAAAATGTTTATTTTAAGAATGAAAATTCTAATGCAACACACATATTAATCTTGAAGTTTTACTGAAAAAGATGTCGCAAACCTTTGTGAGCGAATCACTGGTTAAAATACGACATTGTTTTTTTTGATGAACGTAAGCATGCACATGCAACACCAACAAAACTTTTAGCACAACTCATGGGAGTCAGGAACGCGATCTTGTGGTAGTACGCTCTCAAAAATAACCCTGTTTCAGTTAGGACTTTTGAGGATTGTATCGTGGCCTGGTTCACGGTTATAGAAACAAAGGATATAGGCTCGAAATTCATTTGTGCCCACCCATCTTCGTGATGTTCTTCATTCCTATTTTCAGCTAGCTTTCACAAGCGTTCACCTCTCAAAAAGGGTTTTGTGATGATTGAGGAACCAATTACACTAACGGTTAAGCACCACTCAGGTTGTTGTTTGGAGTCAGTCACCCCTCTTATCATTGGTGTCTGTGCCACACGACTCTGTACTTGTTCAAGGATCTTTCTGGTGTAATCCTTTTCGTCTTTCACTTTTTCATTCTTTTTCTTTGTCCCTAACTTTTGCCTGGACTGATTCTTGTGAATCTTTGATTGTGAAGTCCAGCGGGATGCCCTAATTTTTGCCTAAGTCGCTTGTTTTCAAGTTTCGACTTAGCGGGCTTTCTCATTCATTTTTTTTCTTTTTTTTTTTTTGAACAAATCGTGTGACACTGTTTGTCTTGAATGCTTCGCGAGGGTCGTGACTGTCTCACTTCTTGGTTGATGAGGGATAACCATTGTGGTTTCCGGTCTTTGGACCTCTTGATTGGGATAACCATTGTGGTTTCTGGTCATTGGACCTCTTGATTTGGTACAACGGAAGGTAATGGATCCTCAGATTTACACTCTTTTTTTTGAAATTTGAACGCTCGGTCAAACTAACTGACGCCTACCCTGCCCCTGGGTTAAGTGCGAGGGTTTTTTCATGCAAAAAGAAACTCCTACTTCAAGGCTCAAATGGGTTGGCGAGGGTCTATCTTCCTTATATCTCCGGTGTTTAGGATTTGAAACAATGCCTGTACATCGTCAACAAGGTCTTTCTCAAAAGCACACAATTAGAGATTTTTGCGTTGTCATTTCATCATCCTCCCTCATAGAGTTTAAGCACGACAGTTGGTATTGCAATGCACAAACACAAAATCATGAGTGAATACGTATGGATTGCTTCAAGAAAAACATGTGCATTTATTATGGTTAACATTCAAAAACAAATAAATTTCATACAAGTAAACAAATGTTTAGCATATAAAAGAAACTACAAATGGAAATGCAGTAAAGAAACTGAATATAGCCGTAGTTGAGGAGGCTTGGCTCCGTCTGGACCCGTCAGTCTTGGGTACTTTCAGTGATCAACAACTCTTTCACGGACTTGTAGTCTTCAATTCGCAGTGGTATAATTACCCACGACAATCATACCTCTTCTTCTAGTTGGTCTGACTCCGACATGAGACATCTGAAGAGAGAAGTGAAAAAGTTTCCCCATAAGGTTGCTCGGAAAGACCTGACGATCTTCTGCCTACGTATCTCCATTGACCCAAGACCAATGAAGAATCAGAGCGACGTAGTTCCCCTCAACAGGGATGAAACTGCACTGCAAAGACGCACCATTACCAAAACAAGAGTATCCGAATTACTTCTGGCTTCAAAGCTTCGAATCAAAGAAAGTGTCATCTCTCTTATATGTTTGGTGCAAAGTTGATAGCTTTCGAATCGATTAAATCCTGCACTGTGTGGTGAAAAGCTTTACATCTATCAATATGATGCCCTGGTGCCCCAGAATGAAAATCACAGTTGACATTGGCATCCCATCCTTCCGGTAGTGGAAAAGGAGGTGGAGACAGCTTACGAAGCCCAACCAACTTTAGTTGAAGCAAATGCTGGAGAAGATCAGTGTAAGACATTGGCAAAGGGTCAAAAAATCTTTCTCTCCTTTGTTGCCGACCCTGTTGAGGATTATGCTGACGACGATTTTGCTGTCGTGAACGTGTAGCACTTTGGATGATCATGGATGCTGTCTGATAACGCGAACCTTGATTTCTCTTCTTTCGCTGGACACAAACTGCCCCTGCTTCTTCGTACTGCTTCTTTTGCTCATTGGACATCGACTTCTCAGTCCCAGAAGTGGAGGCACCGTTGATTTGAATCTTTCCTTGCTTCATCCAATTTTCAATTCTTTCACCAGTCAAGACAATATCAGAAAAACCGTTAGCTGAACAGCCTGCCAAACGTTCTATGAAGTGCCCCGGGAGGGTATCCATGAATAAGTCTACCATTTCTCTCTCCTGCAATGATGGTTGTACCCTGGCTGCTACCTCGCGCCACCTCTGCGCGTACTCCATAAAGCTCTCAGATTTCTTTTGTGACATGCTCTGAAGCTGGGTTCGGTTGGGAGCCATGTCGATATTATACTGGTACTGCTTGAGAAAGGCTTCCCCAAGTTCCTTCCAATTACGGACGGAGTTCTTTTCCAGCTTTATGTACCATTCTAACGAACCCCCGGAAAGGCTGTCTTGGAAGTGGTACATCCAAAGCTTCTCATCCTTCGTATGTGCAGCGATTTTGCGATGGAAGGCCTGCAAGTGCATTTTCGGGCAAGATCTACCACTGTACTTGTCAAAAACAGGAGGTCTGAACTTTGGAGGGATCACCAACCCTGAAACCAACCCCATATCAGCAACATCAATGCCCAGGGTGTCTTTGCATTCTAAAGCCTTTACCTTCTCGGTTAGCATCTGAAAGTCCTGGTTATTGTCCCCAGAACCAAATCTCACATCTTCATTGAGAAAAGTAAATTGATCCTCCTGTCGGTTTGCTACACGAACAGGGATTGGACCAACGCCTTCAGGGATATGAGGCCCATTATCCGTAGATGGGATGACTGTGTTGATCGGATTGCCTTCGGCGTCCAAGGTAACCAATGGGGGATCAACCTGTGGACGATTAAACCTCAACATGGCGGTTCTCATCTCTTGTTGCCCCTGCACTATACTCTGCATTGCTACCATGAACTCCCCCATCTGAGTGCGAAAATTGTTCAACTCGGCTTGTATTGTACCCATGATTTGACTCAGGTAGCGTACTGGTACAGCTGATACTTCTCCTGAAATGGTCAAATAAATTAGGAAATCCAGATAACTCGTTAGTATGCAAGAATGATATGCGTGAAAATGCCATGTCACTGATCCCACTTCATTCAGATCAGGGGACAGATACTCACGGAATGCCACATCATAAGTTAAACTCTGTGAGCGTGCAGGGGGAAAGCGTTGTGTATCGGGAATTCAAAATAAAATTGCCAGGATAGAAAAGTTGCAACAATGGTACCGACACACTTCCATAAAGCAAAGAATACACCCACATGCGAAACCTTATACAATTATTTGCCAACAGCACTGAAATACAGGAAAATGTCGCAATCCACAACAGAAAAACAAAAGATTCCTTCAACAGCTCTGAAGGTAATCTAGAAACACAATAAAGCAAAATACATGCATCAACGAAATCTACATCTCCTGATTTGAGCTTTGTGCAGTCTGCATGGCCAGCTGGATCAAAGGCTTCAGCTCCTGAGGTATCCTTCTGGTGTAATGATCCCTGAATCAATTAGATATTGGACATTTTGCTTGAAGGTTTTGCACTCGTCAATGGTATGTCCCAATGTTCCAGAGTGGAATTCACACCTGACATCCATATTGTAATCTGGGGGAATGGGGTAGGGTATTGGCAAGGCATTCCCTGGCTGAATCAAAGAGTTCTTGAGCAAACGGGCAAACATTTGACTAGGAGTAAACACTTCTTCAACCTGCTTGAACTTGAGTCTCCCCTGTTGTTGATAATTCTGATGATGAAATGAATTCGAACACCCAGAGTTCTTCTGCACTTTCTTTTTTATGTCGGATCGGTGAATGGGTAAAGGTGCCTGGCACGATGTCTTCAAAATCCAGATCGGAGGCACACACCCCTGATTGGGGATAATTCTTGTGGTAAGGAAAGGAGAAGTTCCTCCTAGTGATATGAAATCTTTTGACACATCCCCGCTGATTGGTGCGAACTCGATTATTTTGGCATCAATGAGCTCTTGAACTTGATGCTTAAGCCTTTTGCAATTTTCCACATGGTGACCAGGTGCCCCAGAATGGAAAACACACCTGGCATTGGCATCAAAATCTGGGGGAAGCTTTTTGGGTGTGGCTGCTACGGTGACGAGTTCAACCAAATTAAGCTCGAGCAAACAAACAAGCAACTGTGCATACGACACCGGGATCAAATCAAACTTGGCTTTAGACGTCTTTGGCATTTGTCCGCAGCTTTTGCCTTTACCTTCCCTTTGATGAACTGGAAGAGTCTGCAAATTGTGAGGATTAAGATCCCAAAGTTGAGGAGAATTCCCGCGAAACGCTTCCTGATCTTGGAACAAAATCACTGAACTAGGATGACCAACAACTTCTGCAGTAATAAAGGGGAGATGGTGGCCTTCTTGGAGCTTTGGGGCTTCCCTGGTCTGATTCTCTTGTTTCTTCAGTTGGTAAACCTTCTCCATCAATAGCGTGTGGTCATGGCACAAAGTCTGCATGTCTTCCGAGAGTTGATCCATTCGGACTTTCATTTCAGCTATTTCTGCTCGGCATTGTTCCATGCCCACCTCTTGATGATTGTGATTCAAGTTGGCCATTCTGAAGAGTAAACGAATCAGGATGAGAATCTGTCCCCCAACACCTGTAATGAGAGTAAGGATGCATGCAAATGCCATGTTCGATTATTTCCAAGGGATCCATCTGCTTTTGTTCTAATAACGACATGGTTCAAACATAGGA
The DNA here is from genome assembly GCA_963966055.1 of Lathyrus aphaca. NCBI lineage: Eukaryota > Viridiplantae > Streptophyta > Magnoliopsida > Fabales > Fabaceae > Lathyrus > Lathyrus aphaca. The sequence continues at coordinate 494,776,947 of OZ014524.1, read as the reverse complement.
TCTTTGGAAATAGCCGAACATGTATGATAGAATGCTATGATGTTATGTATGCAACAGGCATGTGATCAGTGAAGTGTCTGCGATATTCCAATCATATAATCAGGTGTCGGTGCAAGGTCTCAGAATCCATATATCACAATAATCATCCCTCTGATCCGGGATCCATAACTTAAGAACAGAAATCCAGATCACAAAACTGAACCAAAGGCAAAGTGGGTATGCTGAAGGTACCAAGGTTCCTGCAAACCTGTAAACCCCTCCCAATCTCACGGGTGTGCTACTCGGGTCAACATCACGGACTCTCAAAGCCGAATAGCAATAATACGTTCACCATTTCCGAGAAATGGCTCATGACCAAATCAGGGAATCGGTTTGGCATTATGTACTACTCAGGGAGGTCTCAGTTGAGTCCGGAAAAACGAGCATCCCTCACAAGTCTCCAGCTTCAAGCACTGAATCGAGAAACAATAGTACATTCATCCCGAAGGGTACAATACTATCGTCATACGAACAGTTTGCTTTAACTGAATTCCTATGAGAGAACCAGGCCATCCTATGCGAGTTCCCAATGGACCCTCGGATGCGAGTGGGTTTGCCAACAAATGTGGTCTGCCACTGTCATCACTGGAGAGGGGTGTTTCCATTAAGGTCCTCGAAGATCGGTCACCAGATGCACATAACTATCAAGGTCGTACCCTGAAGTGAGGTAATCCCCACACAGAATAGTTCCAAGACGGTCGCAATCTGGGTGTGGAACACATCGCCACCCATCATGGTGAGATACCATAAGAGTACAATGTCTGTCCACGCTAATCCTATGGTGCACTCAAGCCGGGTATTTGGCTTATCTCACAGTAACTCCCACCCACAGAAAAAATGAAAACCAGCACAGCCAGACAGTCCAGTATAATATGATGCATGGAAAATAAAATACTGAAAGCGGTAAATAAATGCGATAAAGTAAAGCCGTAAAGTAAAACTGTAAATAAAACAGTAAAGCTAAACTAAAGCATGCAACAACAGCAAACAAACACCCAAAGAAGCAAAACCAAACAGGCGCTAGGATTGACTCTACAAGGGAAACCGGAAGAATCAGGTTAAGTCCCCAGCAGAGTCGCCAGCTGTCGCTCCCGGGATTTTCATCCTAGTACAAACGCGAAAGTGGCGCGGAAAGGTTAGAGTCGCCAGCCAGACATTTTTATCCCAAAGGAGTGGGAAAGGTAATGTTGCACAAACCTGAGGAAGAAGGAAAAGGACGAGGCCTTGCGAACCAAAGATCGGGGTTCGGGAGTCGGTTACGACCTGGGAAGGTATTAGCACCCCAGATCGTCCGTCGTACCCGACGGGATCCACGCTTGCTTGTTTGTTTCAAAGGGTGAGAAAATAAGATGCTGCTGAATAAAACTGCTGACTGGAATAGGAATGCGAAATGAGAAAGGAACTGAAATAAGAAAATGAGAATAAAAGGGGGAAATGTAGGGAAAATAAAGAATGTGCTCGAACGGGCCCTACCCCGCTGCCTACGTACCTCATCGGGATAATGAGGATCAGAGTCGACGTAGTTCGCCTAACCTAGGCGGGAACTATGTGTTTGTGTTTTTTACAGCTGGAACTGCGTATGTCTATGCTCAGGTGTTGCAGGCTCGTCTGGTACGAGTGCGTTTACCGTCTTGCGTGCGAGACAAGTAGTCGCGAGTTCGCGTTGTGAATGAATGAGATGAGAAGAGAAGTTCCCGCAGGATAGTCGGTTATTGTTTGTTTTTGTCTTTTTAAAAGAAGTGTTTTTTGAATTTGTTTGTGAACGGTCTTGTACTAAGACCTATCCATCGCGGGAAGTATTTACACCTCGCCCCGAAACAGGACGTGTATAAACACTCCGCAACAAAGTCTCGTGTCGTACAAGATTGTTCGGTTTTTATTAAGGGTTTTATTGCTTTTCTTTTGAGATGAGAAAGAGAATGACTCAAGTTGATAAAAGGAAAAATCTAAGGGACTAAGACACAACCCTAAATTATTTATATTTACAAAGGGAGATCCTAATGGTTAGTGAGGTTTTTCTAATCCTAAAGATAAAAAGGAAAAGAAAAAAAAGGAAAAAGGATGCAACTTACTTCCTAAGGAAGATAAGTTGGTCCTAACAATGGGGAATCCTACCAATCACAAACATGGAAGGAAAAATGAATTAAAAAGCCTAAAAGAAATGCATAAAAAATAAAGGATAAAGTGAAGTAAACTTACCTCAATCTTCCCCACTACAAAACAAATGGTTAGTGTGCATTTTATATTAAAGAATAAGGCAAACACACATTAATTAAATCCTAATTAAACTTGGACCTAAACTAGACCCTATTCTAATCCTAAAGGAACTAAAAAAATGCTAAAACCAAAATACAGCACCTATTACAGCCCCTAGAATACAAGCAGCCATGAAACTAAGCCTAACACCCACCAGCTTTTTACAGCCAGCATGCAACATGGAAAAGTAGGTGCAGAAAGGTTACAAACAGCATGTACACATAGCAAACATCATACATTTTACAGCACTCATGCAAAAAACAGCTATGAAATGCAAAATCTAAAATTGCTTATTTTCATTCTTTAATGCACACACTCAATGCAAAAATCACTAATCTCATCATGAACATGTATTTGAACTTAAGTCAACATATACCAAGGCAAGAACATGCACATCATTGAATGATTATGCAAGCATGCATCTCATGAATTATGCAACAAGTAAATGCACAAAGTAACACCTAAACATGCATATGAACATGATGATCTTTGATTATGAACATGCAACATGATTGCTCAACAAACATACTAAACTCAATGCAAAAATCAGAATTTAATTGATGCATATGACATGATAAAGTATGCAACCAAATGCACATACATATGATTATGCAAAATGCAACATACCTTGATATAATGGGAATGAAAAAAAAATGATTTAATGCAATGCAAACATGTAAAAACAGAATGCAACATGATTATTACATACCAAATGATGTATAAACATGGCAACACAATGCAAGAACTCAAGGCATGCACAAAGAACACAAAAATGCATAAAACGCAACATGAACGGAATCGTGTCGAAACGACTCGAAATGGGGGAACTAGCTACTGGAAATGGACCCAAAAATTCCCTAAAATCAATACCTAAACATGTATGAACATTAGAGGCACTAGGAAGCAAGATTGAGCAAGAAAATAGGCTAAAAATCCAAAAATGATCAGCGTTAATCGATTAACCATATAGGTTAACCCGTTAACGGGCAAAAAATACAGCATTTTGGCCAAAAACGCATGCGTTAACCGGTTAACCATATGCGTTAACCGGTTAACACTGAACGAAAAGTGAAAAATGCTTTTGAAATAAGTGCTTTTGGCCACAATCTTGCTTCTAATGATCCCTAACATACCTAGGAACATGCTAACACTAATTTCTACTTATTTTGAGCTTTTTTTACACATGCTAGCCTACATCTATTAACACTTTAAAACTAATTCAACAAAAATCACAAAAATGCAAACAACACATAATTGACGGAATTAATTCAAACAAAGCGAAAAGCACTTAAAGAATGCCGAAACGGCGAGATGAAGAGAATAACTTAAAGAAGAAGTGATTAAGATCACCAACCTACGAAGCGGAGGATTGCTTCGGTAATTGTTGCAAGTATCGAAGCTTGAATCGAAGAGAAAACCGAAAACCGAGAAACCGCAAAATAAATGCGTTCTTGAGCTTGAATCTTTGGTGCGCTTCCGATAATCCGAAATCTTCAACAAAATCACTAGCTTCTTCTTCTACGATCCACCATTAATGGAGGTTGGAGGCTTAAGCTTCAAGATCTTCAAGTTTCAATGTGAAACTTGAAGAGCTTATTTGAAAAAAAACTTTGGTGAAAGGGAGAGGAAAAGTGAGAGAGAAAAAAGTGATTATGGAAGAAGTGAAAAATTTGGAAAAAATGGTGGGAACCCTCTTGGTTTGGATGAAAATGACTTAAATAGGGCTTAGGCTAGGAGTTAGGTTTGGGTTTGGGGCCCAAAAATTAGGTTTGGAAGTTAGTTAGGGTTAGGGTTGGAAAATGGAATATTCCTTGGAATATTCCTTGGAATACTCTAGAAGATGGTGGAAGGTGGTGGAAGTTTCCAAGGGAAATGGAGTGGAATTGAAGTGGAAAAATGAGACGGAAAGAATGAAAGGAAGTGTGGAAAGAAAGTGGAAGGAAAGGTGGAGGGAAATGCAAAACCAACTAACTTTCAAATGATTTTTCTTTGATTTTTTTCATGATTCCTCCATCGTTTCTTGATCAAGTTTGAACCATAGGATCATTGTAACCCTAATTTCACGATCTCGATCTTAAAAGTCCGGAGTCGACCCTTTTTACCTAGCCCGATTGCCTTTTCTCCAATTCCTCGATTTTCCGTCGTCCGGCCAGTCGAATCCCTTCCAAAATGAATTTGTGGATGAGATTTGAACCCTAGGCACTTGACATCATATATAAATCAAAGAAATCCACTTCGAACCAAAAAATTTATGCGGCAACCCCGTAGAAATGAAACCCTAATTAGGCTCTTTTCCCTCAAGAAAAATTGCACTGCTTGCCTCCTTCAATCAAACCAAAACTTTCCATGACTTGTGGCTTCAAGTGAAGACTTGTGATACATAGTGAACCCTTTGCACAAGGTTGAGAAGCTTTGTGGCCCTTCGGTAGCCTCTTCATAACTTTCGGTTGCTCCGATCATTGATCACATACCCACGCCTCGGCTATGATATATGATGCAATGTTTTTGGTTATTTTATGAATCCATATATGCAAAATGCTATGCAAAATGTTGAGGAAATGAGAGGGCAAATTTTGAGGTATTACACTTGGTACACATGATCCTTATAACATATTAAGACCATTAGAAACAAGAATGACTAAAACCTTTGGAGTTAAGGCCTCTGAAACCAAAACCCTAATTTTGGTCATCTATGCAGGAAAACCCTAGCTCTGCCTCTATGCCTTTGCCAATCTTTGTGATCTCTTGACTTTCATGAACTTTGGGGAGCATATTATGATCATGGAACACACATGGACCCTCTTGAAAAGCTTCAAGGCCATTGGGATGACTCATATTGATTCTTGGATTGCTCAGATCACAAACCCTAGATGCAGATGAAATGGAACTATACAGATGAAACAAATATGCAATATGAGATGGTATGCTTATGCTAATGCAAAAATGAAAGATCACAAGACATGGTGTGAGAAAAATTGAGGGCAAATTTGGGGTGTTTACACGCGGTGGCAGAGTTGACCGGATGTGGTGGTTCGTGGTGGTTTGGCTACCAGAAGCTTGATCGGAATTGTTGTGTTCTTGAGTTCTTCATGAAGTTGTTGTTGTGTTCTTGAGAAAGAGTTGAGAGAATGAAATTTGATCCTTTAGAGAGAGTTTTTGATATTTTTTGGTGTTTGTGAATTATGATTGAAGTTATGAGACAAATTGTGGGTCAAAAGAATATATAATGGAGTGTAAAGTGAAAGACAAAAGGTAGAATTTTGGCTTAAGTGAAAATAACAATATCTTCGGCAAGAAATTTCGACTCTGAGCCTTCCACAACATCGTCTACCTCTGAATCACGGTTGCAACATAAAAAGAACGGAGGTTATACGATCAAAATCGAGTGCGATCGATACGTTTAAGCTGCAAGACGTCACTGAATAAGTTGTTTTTCGGCTTATTTGGTGTCCGCTACTCGAAAATGTGACGAGGTCAACCTCTTTGGAGCATAATCTCGATTCGAATTTGTCAAAAAAGTTGTAGATCTATGAGTCAGTGACCTCGTGTTAAAATATAAGCTCAACCAGACAAACAACGAGGGAGATATGAATTTTCTCGTGAAATCACTTTCAGCCTTTTTCTTCGTTCAACACTTCAGTTTTGTGAAATAAACCAAAACGACAATCTTTGGAGCACCGTTCGAACTCGTGTTTGTCTTTGAACTTTAAGAGGATAAAATTTGTGAACCAATTCTTTAAGAACGGGTGTAATTCGAAGAAAATTGACCGAGTTATGAATTTTACAAAATATGACAGACAGTGCACTGCATCAAAGAACCTCACTGGTAATTCGCATTTTCAGGATCCTTCCGCTCGGACCTAACCCAAACTGAATTCACAGACTGAAGATAACATCTAAACGTAATTTTAGGCCCCGAAACGACATCAATCCGATGAACGAGCTGAGAGTTATGAATTTCTTAGTGTTCAAAACTCACCGGTTCATCACTGTTTTTCACTATATCGACTTTGAAAACTCGCACATTCAGAGATCTTCTTCAAAGAATTAGTTCTCGGTCAAAACCTGTAAACTAGAAAGGATATCAAGACTGAACTGTTGACATATGAATCTCTCAGAAATGTTGATCCCATCAGAAGTTACGAACTCTTGAATACCGCTAACACAGTTAATCGGCGAAACCGAAATTTCAGAAACAATTAATTCTCGCCACTTTCCTTGTTGAATTGGCCTCCGAGCCGAACACAAAAGTTGTAGATAATACCGAAACGGTTCTTAACATGTAATTTCAAGCCAAAATGAGTTTCCGGGCATGAGTTACATCTTTTGCAAACTGCACCATAAAACTGATATTCTGCTTAAACTACTATGAATCAACCAAAAACTTTGACTTCTTCGGAGATTCTTGTGCACGTGCCACATGAAGAAATAAAGGTCTGCCGCAACCTGTGAAATCTCAATGGATATGTATGTTGATGTATGTTCATGATGCAATTATGATCTAAATTCAATGTAATGTATGTAAGGATATGCTAAATGACATGAAAATGAGAGCGCAAATTTTGGGGTGTTACAGTAGGCATGAGATTGTAAGATCTTTGTAAGCACGCAAAACAAAACAAAAAACCAACCAGGTCCTCAGACCTCTCTTTTCACCAAAAATCATCAAAAAAATCTCTCTCCTATCAGTTACTCAAACCCTCACCCAAATCCCTATCTCACCAGAAAACAAGTATATCAAGATGAACGTATGATAATTCCCAAGGAACTTTCTTAAGCAAAATAACCAAAATAACAGGGACCCAAACAAATAGCATTTGGATAACATTTGCGAGCAAGATTGGTTTGAGATACCTATTTCCCTTCCTTAACCATCTTCACAAGATAAAAATTGAAATCATAAAGTAGCACAAATACGATAGTGATTAACGACCACAAAAGTCGAGCTTTTCTTAGTTTCTATGTCTTGCTAGGGTTAGCAATTTGCTTCCTAACACACGAATTGTGTCTCATTCCAAATACAAAATGGATCAGAGAAAAATAAAAGGGATGGGTGCCATTATCATGTGTTCTCTTAGGATTAAGGATTGGAACTTTATTCTTTTGTAGCTAGGTCAACTTCCATTTTTTTATTTGTATTTTCTTAATGGGCCTCATAAGAAAACAAGACATGAACTACACTTCTATTTCTTTATTTTTTATTGATTTTGGAATATGGATGTGAGTTTATTTGAAAATGATGTGAATATATTTACTTGAATTGGATATGGAATAGAAAAATGGATTTTTAGATGTGGCTTAGATGAGGTGGATTTAAACTAATAAATGGATATGAGAAATGGTTATTGAGTAATTTGGAATGAACTTGAATAAATCTTACGCTGATATTTTCACTAAAGAACACCTCGATTTAATCCAAACCAAACTTGAACCTTTCCCACACATTTTTGACAAAAATGAATCTCTTGAACCACTGAACAATTCGTCACTGAAACAACAGTCATCTGAATTAATCTTCCTTTGAATCTCTAACCAAATAAATCCTGAATCTCTTTGAATTTGTATGAAAGAATCTTTGGGAAAAGAAATCCACAGAGGAGCACAATTTGTACTAATAGATAACCTGATGAATTCCACACAAACTTAGTTGATCTTGAACACCCACTTCCTGGGAAATAAACCAGAGCATAGATGACTTTCACTTGAAGTAATCTCTTGATAATCTTGAGGAGGATAAAACTTGATTCCTGGTGAACTTTGATGATGATACACATTATGATGGGAATTAAAAGCCTTGCTTCAACTTGAATGTCAGGGCCTTAAACCAATAGAAAACCTTGATTCAAAGAAACTATCGATCTCATGTCTTAGGAACTCAATGCAAATGCATGAATGATTAGTTATGACCTAGCGAGGATGCATATGAATGAGAAGTGGAAAGTTAGTTAAGTTAGAAAATCAGAGGGGAAGTTTTGGGGTGCAACAAATATCTGTAAATATTTGTGGGTACCTTAAAACTCGCGTATTACACGTTTAATGGATATCAACACGAATATGGGATAGATATGAATATTATATTTATCCAACGATTATGAACACATATTCATTATATCTACTATATATTCATTTACATCCCTTCTTAACCCCAAACATTTTAAAATAGTTTCAAGAAATTCATTATGTTTGCTTATTTATATAGTTAGGGGAAAATAAACAACATTATATTTCATAAACTAAATCTAGATTGTGGTAAAATTGTTATATTAATCTAAACTTGAGTTATATGTTTTTGTTTATATAAAGACTTGGAGAAAATATATTTATACTTAATATATGGCATGACATGTGCGATGTACATGTTAATTAACTAGTTTACACAAAAGTTTTAAACATAATGACTTAAATCAATACATGTTACACCTTTGACCCTTTTGGAATCCTCTCACGGGGCATAATAAATCTTATTTATTCACATTTTTATAGTTAAACATATGATATAGAAACCTAACGTGTTTCTCGAAAAAGAAAAGTTTTGAAAAGTAAATGTATAACTCAGAAACATGATGAGTACACATTAGGAGAGAGTCTGGGCTTAGGGTACACAGATAATGGCATAACTCGTTGAAGGGTAAGTCCAAAAGCTTCATCCATGTTCATCTTTTCAGGTTTGAGTTCATTCTCGAGTTCCCAATTAAACGAATGGGCTAATGTAGCAGTTAAAAGTTGAACCATACGAAGCCCAAGACTCATCCCAACACAAATTCTCCTTCCAGAACCAAAAGGTATAACTTCAAAATCATTTCCCTTAATATCAACATCACACTTGTCACCACCTGTTAAGAATCTTTCAGGTTTAAACATTAATGGGGCATCCCATTGTTTTGGATCACGAGCTATAGCCCATACATTAACCAAAACAGTTGCACCTTTTGGAATATGATACCCAAAAATCTCACAACTTTCAGAAGCAATTCTTGGAAGTGAAAGAGGTGTTGATGGATGCAAACGAAATGTTTCTTTTATGACTGCTTGTAGGTAATGCAAGTTAGGTATGTCCTCTTCTTTCACGTTTCTATCTCGACCCACAACATTGTCCAATTCTTGTTGAACTTGGGCTAAGATTTTTGGGTTTTTGATCAATTCTGCAATGGCCCATTCTGTAGTGCTTGATGATGTGTCTGTCCCAGCTGCAAACATGTTCTAGACAAATAATCAAACTAAGTTGTAAGTATATAATTTTTATAAGAACTTCAATGTCAAAGTAAATTATAATTTATCTCACCATAAATACAATTCAATTTCTAGTTACAAAAACATTTGATTGTAATGATATATGATCAAATCCGCAACACTCTACCTATTTATTTTGGGGACAATTTCTCTATCCATCACAAAAAGATGGGTAGTGTACCTTCAACCAATCATATGTCACCATTTAATTTTTACTCATTTAATTAATTATAAAATACTATAATTGTTTGTTGTTTTCACTGCATTTTACACTAAAAGTAACCTTACCCAACTTTTTGAATTGGGTAAATAAGAATTCACCATTTATTTTTAATAGAGAAATTAAGACTATATTTAAGAAAAAATTATAAACCATCTAAACTTTTGGTAGCATATATAATACTTTAAATTTATTAAACATTATTAAAATATATAGATTTTAATAATAAATCATATTTAATCATAATTTAAATTTAGTTCAATTGAAAACCTTTCTCAGTAGTCTGTTTTGCGCACCATAAAATGATCTATAAACCTTAATTAGAAAATCATAAGAAAACAAGTGAAACCTTTTGCCTGTTTGGGCTTAAAAAATAAGCTCAATAGACTTCTCTATGTGAGGTGTAAATGCCTGTTTGGGCTTAAAAAATAAGCTCAATAGACTTCTCTATGTGAGGTGTAAGTGTAACCGTTAGGTAAGAATTGACAGATTAACTAAGTAAAAAGTAATGTTTCTTAAGTGAATGATTGAAATGCATGTTGGTTGGTGTTTTTCCATTATAGAATTTAGTTTCAACTTTCAAGTAGAATTATAATCATTTTTTTCAATATTTATGAGTTTTGAGAAAAGGGCAGGTATGCATGTGCATGCATGAATGTAGAAGAGTATGTAACTTACCAAAAGAAGTGCTTTGATCTCAATATTAGTGAGTTTATTTCCATCATCATCTCCTTCATCTCTAAGTGCCAACAAAGTAGTCAACAAATTCTTATGTTTCTCACTTTTAGAATTGGAATTATCTTGTTCATCAATAATATTGGTTAAAAATGCATCAAACTTTTTATGCAACTTTTTCATTTTAGCTTGAACTCCTTGAAGATCTAACCATTCCAATGAAGGAATAAAGTCACTAATGTTGAAAACTCCAGCTAACACCATCATTTCAAGAATCATATCTTTGAAATCATCAGCTTTAGGGTCATTACCACCATTCTCATCATTGAATACTCTTCTTCCTAACATAACCCTAGCAAGTGCATTTGTTGTACATATATTCAATACTTGTCCTAATTTCACAGCTTTTGTGTTAGAATAATTACTTGCTAAATTACTGGTTAATCTTGCTGCCTCTTCCTGAAAAGTAGAATTGATTATGTTCAACTGGTTAATCTTTATAATAAATATTTTTTATAAATAAAATTGAAAAGAGTATAATTTTGAACTGAATATGAGAGTTGAATCACCTTGATCATATAATATTAATACCAAATTTTTGGGTATATTTCATTTTGACAAAAACCAAGAATAAGAACAAATTTTTGGGTTATATAATAAAGAAACACAATGATGCATGCAATCATCATAGCAAGGATAAACAGAATTAACATGAGATTTTACTTGATAATAATATTATAAAAAGCTTGAAAAAACAATTAAAAAAAGGATTCGGTCAAAAAGTTAAGAAAAAGTCAGACACCTGATTATTTTATCTGTTATAAGCCGGTCATTGAAAATTTAGTTTTTCTTCCGGCGGTTAAGAAAAGTTCAACTTTGTTCACATCACTTCACATTAGCATGGATGGTAGGTTCCACTTTCAGATATATATATATTTTTAAGGGAATAACTTCGTTACCCACCACAAAAGGTTGGGTAATATATATTCATCAATCCACTAATATTCATATTATTTTATTTTATTTTATTATTAATTTAATAATTTAAATTTTATATATTTTCAATGCAATATAATCTAATTTATTATTGCATAACTCTATCCAACTTTTTAAAATGAGGATATAAAAATTCACCTTGAATAAATTATTTTAACATACATGATTCTCATTCATGCTGTATAAGAAAAACCGCAGAACAACCTGTTTCTCATTATTCTATTCAAAAAGTCAATAAATAAAATAGTAATAAATAAAGTACAAAGTTGACCATATAGTAATTAAAGTAAATTTATGTATTATAAACAAAACTTGTTCATGACTTAAAGACATATAGCTTCTTCATGACGCAAAATGAGCATGTTATATTTTCACAAAAATGGAAGTAATGTATTTTCTTATACAATTTTTCCATAGACTTTATTGCTTCTAGTAAAAGATAAAATAAGTGTTATATATTATTTAGCTTAACAAATCCTACAAATCATAAAACTATCACTATAAGAAGAAAAATAAATTTATCAGAATATGAAGTTGTAATAATCATTAAAAAAAAACTCACATACAGCATAAAATTCTAAGTTTAAATTTGAATGATATTAACTAACCTCACGTAAATGTTGAAATTCGGCCATAATTTTGTTAGAAAAGAGATGAACTGAGGTTATTTTCCGAAGCAATCTCCACCTTGGACCATAAGGAGCAAACACAAGATCTTGATAGTTATATACCATATGTTTAGCTCCGGCATTCGGTGGCCGGCTACTAAAGTTTGCATCATGAACCTTTAAGAATTGTTCGGCCACGGCGGCCGAAGCCGCGACGATAACATCGACAGAGCCTAACTTGAGATACATCAAAGGACCATGTGTTTGAGCCAAGGCTGCAAGAGATTGGTGTGGGGCAGGGCCTAAGTGTGGAATGTTACCTATTATAGGCCATGGTTTTGGTCCTGGTGGAAGTGGTAGTGAAGAAGATGATGATTTTGTAACAGATTTTAGAAAACGGTATATTAAGATAGACAATATGAAAGTGGAGAATGCAATGAACCATAGAGACATGGTTTTTTTGTGATGAAAAAGGACAAGGATATAAGGTTGTATGTAAGAACACGAATGTATTTGAAAAGGCTAAGCAGTTGGTATTTATAAAGAAAACAGGAAAAGTTTTCTCTGACTTTACAACCGGTAGACATGGCGGTCACTTGTGTAAATGCCAGGTGCTAACTTGTATTGAAATGTTATGTATATATTTGAAAATTTTATAATTGTTTTTAACAACTTGTCAAATTAATAATATGACATATATGAGAAATCAGTAATATCTTCTTATCAACTTGTATTGAATGATTCATCTTATGTGATATGAGAGTCTATTTAAATTTCCAACTTTGAGAAAGAAAAAAAAGAAAGAGAGAAAATGGTTTACACTGAAATAAAAGAAGTAAGAGATACTCATAAATAATTCTAAGTCCAAAACTAGTATTTTCCTTTCATATTAAAGGACTTCTTCGACTAAGACCTTAGAAATACTTATGTTGAAGTCAAAGCATTTGTTAAGAACATTTGCGTTCATCATACTCAATCCACCCTTGTCGTCGAAATCCCAACCAACAAATTGTCCCACAAAAATGTCGTTTTTGAACAAAGGGAGAAAAAGATATTTTTAAAAACCTATTTCGATACCACAGACCTTTAATCTACTATGACGTCATGATTATCATGACACCTTTTTTGAAACGTCTTCTCAAAACCACACGATAATCTTCAAAGCAATCATCACGTACATAGTCTCCAGGAGACTGTGGGGTAGCTCAATTGCCACTGTCCTATTGCCCGTCCTTCTACTGACACGTCCCACTATCTCTTCAACCATAAATGCTTGAAGTAAACTGTCTCCACTTCACTTGTTTATAAATAGTGACCGTCAATTTTTTTCAACCTTTTTTCAACTCTGAAAACTTCTAAGGAACAAACTTTCCTCTCATTCTTCATCTTTCAATACACAAAACCCAGTTTCTACAATCTTCCTTAAAAAATAGCGTCTGAAATTCTGGTATCAGATACGTGATGTCGAAGGCGATGTCACGGCATTACTATCTGAGTATTAACAAGATAAAAGCAGTATAAAGAACAACAGTGAAAACACAAATGATTGTTAACCCAGTTCGGTACAAATACACATACTCTGGGGGCTACCAAGTCAGGAAGGAAATTCACTAATAGTAGAACAATTCAAAGCCTAAACAGTCCCAGTTTTCAACTACTCACTTGAACCTACCCAGTGCAACTTCTACCTAGAAATCAACATCTAGATATGAGAAATCACCATTTCACTCCCCCTCAATCACACACTGTGATAATCAACCAATTCAAAGAAAACAGAAAATCACTCTTCCAAAACATAACATCTTGATCTTGCTTAAAAGTTTTGATCAAGAACAAACACTCGTGCTTAAAAGCTTAGAGTGGACAAAATTACAACTCAAAAATCAGTCCAATTCAAATATCTAGGTAATGTATGAATGACTCACAAATAGAACACACGCACAAAGAAAAAATTCTAACACAAAAAAGCACTTTGCTTTACACAATACACAATATTCTATGAAAAATAATTAGGTTATACATCCAATAATATAGAATTCTGAATGGGCTTGAATCTGATCAGAAACTTCCTCAAAAAGATCACATGAAACAGGTAAGAAAAAATCTTCAATAATCTCTAAAACCCAACGCATAAAAGCTTTTGTTTTTTTTACAGTAACACTCACTTGATTTTCGTGCATCCTGGAGAAAAACAAAAGACCAAATACCTGCTAAAAAATATACATAAATTAAATCAAATTTTTTTGTATTTAGAAAGTCATAGAACTGTCAAGACAGATGTTACAACATCTGTTCTGACATCACACAAGCACTGCACACGAGAAGATCGTCAAGCATGTCAAGGACATCTTACAAGACAACAAGACATATAATAATGTTTTTCTACAAATGCAGGCAAAACAAAAGATCAAATACCTGCTAAAAAATATACAAAAATTGAATCAAAACTTTATCTATTTAGAAAGTCCCATAATTGTCAAGACAAATGTTACAACAACTGTTCTGACATCACAAAAGCACTACACAACAGAAGATCTTCAAGCATGTCAAGGACATCTTCAAGAATGTCCCATAACTGTCAAGACAAATGTTACAACATCTGTTCTGACATCACAAAAGCACTACACAACAGAAGATCTTCAAGCATGTCAAGGACATCTTACAAGACATGAAGACACATTATAATGTTTTTCTACATATGCAGTCAAACCAAGAACCTTCAGTCTCCCTCTTTCGCAAATTGTGGCTAAAAACATTATCAGCACCAGTCAACACCAATCAGAAGGAACCAACCATCAGAGATTAAGGCAGCAAAATAAATAAGAACCAACATTCTGGTTGCACATAGTAGAACACCTGGTAACATAACACCCAATTAGAACAACAACCCGCCTTATCCACTCAACCAGACACAACAGCAGAAGAAATAATGCAAATTTAGCTAACTATCCCCCTTTTTAGCCATAATATGACAACCACACCAACAATTGCTCCCCCATATCATATTATTAGTACTCAACCTAGATAGAAAGAGAGAGAGAGAGAGAGAGAGAGAGAGAGAGAGAGAGAGACCACACCAGCTTCCCATATAAGCGTTGGAAGCAACATCACCAGACTTCTTTTCAACAACTTTCTCTCCAAGGGTAATGTTCTCAACATCATTTTCAATATTATAGCCTGAGACATTATCAGACCCATCAACATTCTTCAAAATATTCTTAGCAAGAGAAACAACAACAAATTTGTTTTTCCTTGTCATGATCTTTATGTCACCATTAGGATTACACTTTTGATCCAACCATCATTAATAGGTACAAGATGACACAATTGCAGTAGGAGAACTGAAAAGTCTTGACTAGTTTTCCCACACAATTTTAATTGCTATAGATCCTCATTGATGCAAATCCCTAGCTTACCTCTCAGGATTTCAAATTGATTAGCATTCAAAGCTTTAGTAAAAATGTCAAACAGTTGTAAATTAGTGGCTTCATGTTCTAAACCAACATTTTTTTCTTCAACCAGTTCTTTGATGAAATGATGACGAATATAAATATGCTTGGTTATTCTATGTTGAATAGAATTATTGGAAATGTTGATAGCACTCAAATTTTCACAGTACACTGTCATGACATCTTGTGAGACATTGCATTATGTCAGCATTTGCTTCATCCAAACCAACTGAGAACAACTACTCCTAGCTGTGAGGTATTCAACCTCGACTGTGGATGGAGAAACACAATTTTTCTTCTTACTAGACCAAGATATCATATTATTTCCTAAAAAGATGTATTCTCCAGATGTGCTTTTACTATCATCAGCACATCCTTCCTAGTCAGCAACACAATAACCACTTAGCTCAGAATTCACTATGCCAAAAATGAAATTTAACAGCGCACCTTAGACAACTCTTATTTTAAAAAGTGCTGCTATAAGTGAAGAAAAAATAAAACACGGAAATTGTTCACAAAATATCTTAAAAAGTGTTGTCTAAAGTTCCCTTTAGATAGCGCTTTGTCAAAGCGCTTTTAAAGGTATATCTTAGACAATGCTTTCTCAAATGCGTTGTCTAAGATCTTATAATTTAAAATAAAAATAAAATCAAAAGCCCTGTCTAAGGTCAACCTTAGACAACGCTTTTAAAGGTCTCCCTTAGACAACGCTTGTCTCAAAAGCGCTGTCTAAGGTCTAATTAAATTAAAATATTACAAGTCAGTTTCTATTTTCATTCGTTTCTGATCTTTCTTCAACCCTTAGACAATGTTGACTGTTCTTCATTCTTGTTGAAACCTTGTTGACTGAGTTTGTTTTTCGTTCATTTTCTTTCTTGACTGAGTTCGTTTTTTGTTCTTGTTGGAATAACCATTGTCGTTACTTCGTTCTTGACTTAGTTCATGAAGCTATCGAGTTCGTCCATTTTCTTGACTGAGTTCGTCCTCTATTGAGTTCTCATAAGGTACATTGTTGTTGTTATGTTGATTTTGTGAAGAATAGTGAAAATAGGATTTTGTGAAGAATATGGCAATTTCATTGTTATGTATTTATTTGATAAATATGATTTTGTGAAGAATAGTGAAAATAGGCAGTGTTGTTGTTATGATTATGTGAAGAATAGTGAAAAATCACATTGTTGTTATGTTGATTTTGTGAAGAATAGTGAAAATAAGATTTTGTGAAGAATCGGGCAATGTCATTATTATGTATTTCTTTGATAAATATGATTTTATGAAGAATAGTGAAAATATGCAATGTTGTTGTTATGATTATGTGAAGAATAGTGAAAAATCAGATTATGTATCTCTATTTTCGTTTGGATTTATTCAGGTTATGTATAGGTTATGTAGTGAAAATATGTATAGGTTATGTATAGGTTATGTAGTGAAAATATGTATAGGTTATGTATAAGTTATGTATCTCTTATTATCTTTGGTTATGTATAGGTTATTTTCGTTTGGATTTAAACTGGTTATGTATAGGTCTGGATTTACACTTATTATATTGGTAAGGTTGACGCAGATGGATTAAAATCGCATTTACTGAGGCATGGAATTGATCGAAGTTATCAGTGTTGGAAATTTCATGGTGAGAAAATTAACGAGAATGTTGAACTGAGTGGGAAAAGTAATACGACTTATGCTTCAGACGACAAAGAAACGAAAACATACAATTGTGATCGAGTTGAAGAGATTGTAGAAGCACTTGAAGAAGATCTTCATGATTGTCCTGAAATGTTTGAGAGATTGGTAAGAGATGCAGAGAAACTGTTGTATAAAGGTTGTAGTAAATTCTCAAGACTGTCTGCGGTATTAAAGTTGTACAACTTAAAGGCGGGCAATGGATGGTCGAATAAAAGTTTCACAGAGTTGTTGGCCCTTATGAGGGAAATGCTACCGGAGGATAATGTTCTTCCTAATTGAACCTATGAGGCAAAAAAAATGTTGTGCTATATTTGCATGAGCTATGATAAGATACTTGATTGTCCAAACAATTGCATTTTGTTTCGTAACGAATATGCATCGTTAACTGAGTTCCCTAAATGCGGTTTGTCTCGATATAAGAAAAGATTCTCTCCAGCAAAAGTCTTATGGTATTTTCCTATAATTCCGAGACTTAGGCGCATGTTTCGTAGTGAAACTGATGCAAGACACCTGACTTGGCATGCAGATGAAAGAATTATTGATGGAAATTATCGACATACGGCTGATTCACCACAGTGGTCGAAAATTTATAATGATTATCCTGACTTTGGAGAAGAAGCAAGAAGCCTTCGCTTGGCATTATCTACTGATGGAATGAACCTGCATGGTCTTCAAAGTATCTCACATACCACATGGCTTGTGATTCTTATGATTTATAATCTTTCTCCATGGCTATGTATGAAACGTAAGTACATGATGTTATCTATGTTAATCTCAGGGCCTAAACAATCAGGGAATGACATAGAAGTATACTTGACACCTTTGATCAAAGATTTAAAGATTTTGTGGGAGAACAGTGTGGAGGTTTATGATTGATATAGGAAAGAAAGTTTCAATTTGAGGGTGATGTTGTTTGGCACAATTAATAATTTTCCAGCATACGGGAATCTATCAGGGTATAGCATTAAAGGTTAACGCGCGTGTCCTGTTTGTGAAGATGGAACCGATACGATTCGATTGGAACTTTGTCAGAAGAATGTGTTTCCCGGACATCGTAGATACTTACATTCTAAACATCGCTACCGTGGGTGGAGAAAAGAATTCAATGGAAACACCGGACAACATAAAGCTCCACCCGCATTGTCTGGTGACCAAGTTTTTGAAAAGGTGAAAGATGTGCGTACTGAGTTTGGAAAGACTTTTGCACATAAGGTTGTCAAAGGTGGGTGGAAGAAGAGGTCGATATTTTTTGAATTGCCATATTGGAAGTCTTTGTACATGAGAAATTTTCTCGATGTTATGCATATTGAAAAATATGTATTTGAAAGTGTTATCGGTACGTTACTCAGTATAAAAGCAAAGTCTAAGGATGACCTTAAAGAAAGGGAAGACATGTTAAAAATGGGAATGAGAACTGAATTAGCACCAATGAAGAAAGGCAGACGAACATATCTACCACATGCTGCTTTTAATCTATCTAGAAAGGAGAAAAAAATTGTGTAAGTTTCTGAGTGAAGTTAAGGTTCCAGAAGGATACTCTTCAGATATTAGAAGACTTGTGTCTATGAAAGACCTCAAGTTGAAGAGTTTGAAGACACGTGATTGCCATGTTATAATGGAAGATTTTCTACCAATAGGTATACATTCTATTTTGCCATAAAAAGTAAGAATTTCCATAACTAAATTGTGTTTTTTCTTTAGGTCAATTTGTAGTAAGGTGATCAATCCTGAGATCTTACCAACACTACTAAAAGAGATTGTAATTACATTGTGTGAGCTTGAAATGTATTTTCCTCCCTCTTTTTTGACATAATGGTTCATCTAGTTGTTCATCTTGTGAAAGAGACACAATTGTGTGGACTAGCTTATATGAGATGGATGTACCCTCTTGAACGGTATATGAAAATATTAAAAGGGTACGTGAAAACCCGAAGTCAACCAGAGGGTTGTATTTTTGAATGATACATTGTTGAAGAAGCTGTGGAGTTTTATACTGAATATTTGTCCAACGTTCAATCGATTGGACTCCCTAAAGCTCAGATTTTCGAAGAAAAAAAAAGGAAGGTAAAAAATTAATAGGAAATAAAATTGTGATAGTATCAAGGGATGAACGGGATCAAGTGCATTTGTATGTTCTGCACAATGATAATGAGGTTGAGCCATATGTTGAAATGCACAAGGATATACTCCAAAGGTTAAATCTGAACAGAAATGAAAATTGGATAGTACGAGAGCACAATCAAAGTTTCATACAATGGTTAAAGGATCATATTTATTCGAAGCGCTCTTCAGATCCTGCTTCAGTAATAAAAAGGTTGAGATGCTTGGAATATGGTCCAAGTTTGCATGTGTTTTCTCATAGCGCATACGTAATTAATGGATACACATTTTATACCAAAGAACAAGATGATAAGAGTATTATGCAAAATAGTGGTGTCACCGTGCTAGCTGAAGCAATGCATATATCAAGTATGAAGGAATTAAACCCCAAATTTGCAAAGTTGTCATATTTTGGAGTTATTTAGCACATTTGGGTGTTTGATTACGAGAAGTTTCAGATTCCCATATTTGGTTGAAAGTGGGTAAATAGTAGTGGCATACGAATGGATAAGTATGAATTCTTGCAAGTTGATCTTACTAGGGTGGGGTACAAAGATGAGCCTTTTATTCTAGCATCTCAAGAAAAACAAGTGTTCTATGTGAATAACCCGACGAGTACAAAATGGTCTATAGTGATTTTATCTAACAAAGTAGTTGATGATAATGGTGTCGATCAATGTAATATTTATGTTGAGAATGAGTCATGCATTATACGGAATGAGTTTAATAGAATTGATCAAGATAAGGATCTTATAGCGGGTGAGTTATATATTAGAAATGATCATAACGAGGGAATTTGGATCAATTCATTCGTCCGCATTGCTAAGAAACAAGTAATTAATATTCCAACAAAGAAAAGAAAGAGATGTTAGTGAAAGAGGTAATATAATAAAATGTTATATATTATGTCATTTTCATTTTCAATTGCTTTCATTATAATTTATATTTGATGTCCTTGGTTTCTTTATTTTTCATTTTCAATTGCTTTCATTATAATTTATATTTGATATCCTTGGTTTCTTTATTTTTCATTTTAAATTTCTTTCATTATAATTTATATTTAATATCCTTGGTTTCTTTATTACAGGTTAGATATGATCATTAACGACGATTACCCATATGATCATGATTCTACGCATGAAGGAGGTAATAAAAAGATATCTACGGAAGACGATATTAGAAGAGGCATAACAGTGATGAGGAAAGTAATCCATGGTAGAGACCGAGACATCATTCTAGATGTCCATTGGAGCGATCTTGGGCAGCTTATAGAACCTAACGGTCATACCTTGACTAGTTTCATTGGTGCACTAGTAAGGAATGAGAATCCAATTACTTGTGACAATTGGAGAAAAAAAGAGTTGAAAGAATCCAAAGACAAAATTTGGACTGAGATAAAGGTACAATAATTATGTCTTTAATTATGTGAACTAATTATATCTTTTAAATTACTTGTACTAACGCATAATGTGTATGTTTTTCTTAGAGGTGTTTCAACATCGAAGACGATAGAAGAGATTTTTGTCTTAAATTGGTTGGAAAGCTACTAAGGGGGTTTAGAACATTTTTATCATCCAAGTATCTTAGGGATGAAGATGGTAATAATATTGATGCAGATCTTCTAAAGAAATAGGAAAGTTTGATTTCACCACAAGAATGGGAAGCGTTTAAATCCAAACGAAAAACCCTAGAATTTAAAATAATAAGTGACACAAATCTGGAAAGAGCATCAAGTCCCGCATATCCATACAGAAAAGGACGTGTCGGATATGGACGCTTAGAACAATCTATGGTAAGTATCTATAAATTGCAATAATATATTTGTTCATCATGAGTTTTATTTGATCATATTATATGACTTAATGTGTAGTTGCAGAAGGAGAAAAGTTTTGAAACATCTCTTCCTGCACATGTTTTGTGGAAGGAAGCCCGTGTGGAAAAATCTGGAGTTGCTAAAGAAGATGTTATACAAGTATATGAGAAATGTGTAAGTAGAACATTATTTCTTCAATTAAATCAAAACTTTATTAAAAAATATTTAACAAGTATTCGATATTCATCTGATTTTCAGGAGGCGTTATCCCAGTCTATATCTCCAGATGATACTAAGAGCATATTTAGTCGGGCATTATATGTTTGTGAGTATTCGGTCGGGTGAGGGGAAAAGGATTTGGGATCACTCTGACCTCCTTGAGTATTAAAAAAGGAAAGTCTCCTAGTAATGAAGAACTTAATGCAAAATTGGAAGCACTAGAAGCTGAAGTTCGTGCATTAAGGAAAGAAAAATAGGCTAGCACTTCAACATGTTTTAAAGATGGTTCGAACAAAGATAATATCAACTGTAACTTTCAACCGAACATTCCAGAGGTAATTATATATATTTTTATGAAATTGAACTATTAGCTTAAATTATGTAATTGGCATATATACATATTAACAATTTCATATTTATTATTGGTTTTAGGGCATTTCCCCTTGTCACCTCTACTTAACGTCGCCATATTATCGGATGGTTGACAAAAGAAAAGTGCATAACACTAGCGGAGAATAATTTCACACTAGACAGCTCCCTACTGGATGTTTGAAAGTCGCGGTTGATATTGCAATAGAGTCGAATGCATTATTACCATATCCTGATGATGTTTCGGATGCAACAACAGTGGAACAAGCAATAGGTTCGTTTATTGTATGGCCGACAAGCCTCATTAGTGTAGGATATGAGGTATGCTTAAAACCATTATGAACCTTTGTTAACCTTAATGTGTAGATTCAAAGTTTTTACGCGCATTTTACGTACATTGTTTACATGGTTATGTTAATTAGACTCCAACAATATCCAAATCAAAAGATAAAGCTATTTTGCGGCATACCGAGTCCGTTGTTTCATAAAAATAGGTACATTACAATTATATGATATTTATGCATGGAAAATGTTAAATTCTTGATTTTATACTTCATCTAACTATTTATATGATATGTAGCTTCGTGATAAGGAGGTTAGCAACGTCTCCACACAAAAAAAAGTTGGTGCTAAGAAAACCGCGGCTAGAAAAAAACCTACCTCCAAGTATAGGTCGTGCCTTCAGACCTTTCTAGAATTGACAGACATTTTGACTGGAGGTATTCATCTTATACATATGGAGGAAGGTATTTTTGGCTTTGAATATGAACAATCAGTTGGTAATGAAGAATTAGTGCAAATCTTTCGTCATGAAGAAATAGGCGTCAGTGTTGTCAATACATACGTGAGGTATAGCCGGTCTACTTTGTTATATTAATTGAACAACTTATTTACTTTATGTTTCAAATGAATATTCTAATGTTAATGATGTTTTTATTTAAGGTTTTTGTATGACAAAGTGATGCGCCCAAGTGGATTGGACGAAAGATTTGGATTCTTAAGTCCTACGTCCGTCAACTTAGCTTTAATCTTAAGTAAACCAGATGAGGTGATGGTGTACATTCGCAACCTCTTCATGGGCAACAAAGATATATAAAAGTTGTTCTTTTTACCGTTTAATACCGGGTTAGATTTTTATTCTAAATTCATCTATTATAATTATTTTATATTTTGACGTCGTGTAGAAAATTTCCATCTAACATTTGTTTTATCTTATAGTGGACATTGGTTGTTGGTCGCAATGAATCCTATTAGATAAATTGTTTATTATCTTGACTCGTTAGGAAATGATTGGACAACATACCCGGATATGAAGAAAATGATTGACACGTAAGTGAGATTGTTCTAAATATTCTTGTGTGTATTTATTTATTTATGTGAATTGTTCTAAATATTCATTTATATTTTATTAGAATTATACAAGTTTTTCGATCTCAACGAGATATCCAAGGATCAAAGAGGAGAGCCAACAACATTACATGGATAAAA
The DNA here is from genome assembly GCA_963966055.1 of Lathyrus aphaca. Lineage (NCBI taxonomy): Eukaryota > Viridiplantae > Streptophyta > Magnoliopsida > Fabales > Fabaceae > Lathyrus > Lathyrus aphaca. Next base: position 494,753,799 of record OZ014524.1, on the reverse strand, counting down.
GTGGAAGTATATTATTAATTATCACATTTTTATTATATTAGTGATGATACTTGATAAAACTTAGGATTTATCCATATTTTCTTTTCATGTGTAGTGTCCTCTGCAACGTAATGGTATAGATTGTAGATATTTCATGTTGAGGTTTATGAGAGAAACTCTTTCTTTGGGTCGATTAGAGATTCCATTTGATGTATGTATTTCTAACTTATGAGTTATTTTAATATTTAACACATATTTCTCATATAATTAAATAGTTGAAACTAAATCAAACTATGTTATATTATTATGTAGTACTTTGATAAATTCAAGTGTGCATATTATTCAAAAGATCATTTGGAAGAAATTAAAGAGGAATGATGTCAATTCATTATGGGGCTCAGTGTGTTATAAGGTATATTATACTCTTACTTTAATTGATGAAAATTTTGAGTATGTGTATGTAACTATAGACATATTGATTATGACTTGTTTTAATTAATCAATTACAATATTTTTGTGTTGTTTCAGGTTATAGTATAGTTGCAATTAGATGAAAATGTATAGCTCGGAGTGTTATCACATTTTAGTTTATGTAGATTTCATTTGAAACAAAATGTATAGTTGGATGAAATGAATTGTATGAATTGTTTCGTAGATATTGATTATAGTATATGTTGTATATTTAAATTGGTTCGTAAATTAGTACGATTGTATGAATTGTTTCGTAGATATTGGTGATTAAAAATCCAATTATTTTGTATCTACAAATCGGTGCCTAAATTAGTAGGTTTAAATAGGATAATTTTGTACAAATTCTAGATTGGAAAATAGATACAAATTCTGGTTTAAAAACCAGGTGAAAAAGTGGATAAAAACAGGTGCCTATAATTTGGTAACCTTAGACAGCGCTTTTTATAGGAAAATATTTTAAAATTTTCGTATACCTTAGACAGTGCTTTCAACAAAAAACATTGTCTAAGGTGGGGTTTAGAAAGCGCTTTCACTAAAAGTGTTGTCTAAGGTGGGGTTTAGACAACGCTTTTAGTGAAAGTGTTGTCTAAGGTATACCATTAAAATAAAAATAAAAAACGTTGTCTAAAGTATATTAAATAAAGGCAAAAAGCGCTGTCTAAAGTGGGGTTTAGAAAACTCTTTTGACAATAAAAGCGCTATATAAATCCCATTTAGACAACGCTTTTGACATTAACCAAATCACTGTCTAAACCTTTAGCAACGCAGGTTTAGATATCGCTTTAAAGCGAAGTCTAAGGGCAAAAAAGCGCTGTCTAAGGTCTTGTTTGGCATATATATTGGAACCATGAGAGTTTAGCATACCATAATCACATGTACCATTGACATACTTTAAGATTCTTTTCACTTGGTTGATGTGACTCACTTTGGGATTAGCTTGATACCAAGCACAAACTTCTTCAGCAAAGGAAATGTCAGGCCTGTTTTTTGTTAGATATAATAAGCTTCCAATCATACTTTTGTAGAGACCTTGGTCCATATTTACACCTTTTTCATCTTTAGATAACTTCATAAGAGTAGAAGCGGGTGTCGTTTTGTGGCTAGCATTCTTCATTCCAAACTTTTTAACTATATTCTTGGCATATTTACTCCGAGATATGAAAATAGAGTCTTCCATCTGCTTGACTTGAAGACCAAGAAAATAAGTTAATTCACCTACTAGGCTCATCTCAAATTCAGACAACATGAGTTTAACAAAGTGTTGAACCATCTCCTTAGACATCCCACCAAACACAATATCATCAACATAAATTTGAGCAATCATGAGCTTCTTTCCTTATTCTTTCACAAAGAGAGTCTTGTCTATGCTACCTTTTCTATATCCATGTTCAACAAGAAATTTGATAAGTCTCTCATACCAAGCTCTAGGGGCTTGTGTCGCTCCCACCAAATGACACCTGGTCAGAAGGGGTACAGACGCGAATGGTCGGCGAAAGGAGAAAGAGTGAATAGAGTCGCCAGCTAGGCATTTTTATCCCGAAGGAAAGGTAATGCTGCATAAACCTAAGAAAGGATGGATAAGACGGTCGCGAACCAGAGAAACTGAGAAAGGGGGTTGGTTACAACCTGGGAAGGTATTAGCACCCAAATTGTCCGCCGTACTCGACGGGATCCACGCTTAAAAGATTTGTGTTTTAAAGGGGTAGTGTCAGTGTAAAAGAAGTGTGAAGTGAAATAAAGAAGTGTCAGTGTAAGAACAGGAGTGAAATGCTCAAGACAATGAGGCTAAAGAATAATGCTGGAAAGAGGGGGAATATACAGAGAATTTTGTTCGATAACTGTTAAGTTATGCCTACGTATCCTCTCGTGCAATGAGGAAGTCAGAACACCGTAGTTCGACTCAAAGAGACTGAAAGATAAATTGACTTGTGAACTGCTTGCTTGTCTATGCTCAAGTGTATGACCTGTCTGGCTCAGGTGCAAACTGTCTTACATTAGACGGAAGTAGCAAGTTCTCGTTTGTGAGTGAGGATGATGAGAAAAGAATCCCGGAGGAGACGATTATTGTTTGTTTTTTGTGTTTTCAATCTTTTATTGCTTTTTGGAGTTTGTCATAGGAAGATGAGCTTAAGCCTAAATCAAGGGTTAGTAAACTCATCACATCCTCCCTCTGATTAGGGGTAATGAAAATACCTTAAGTATGAAGTAAACACCTCACACTTAATCACCATGATATAGGATTGAGGTCATTAACCTACTTGTGATTATTTTGATGTTTTTGGTGTTTTTGTTTAGTGTTAAGTAATGAGTTTAAGCCATAATCAGGGATTCAATGGACTCATTACACCATCCTAATAGAAGAATAATAGGTGAGAACATTTAAGCTGAGGAAGGCTCCCCAACTTAATCCATGATTAGGGATTAACCTCATGACAAAACAAAGCCTTTATTAAAATGGATTTTAGTTAATGATAAGGTTGAGAAATGAATTTTATGATCTGTAAGACAACTTGAGGAGGACTTGTCCATTAACACTAGGGTTAGTCCTTCTTAACCAATTAAGGAAGAATTAGAACCCTAATGCAAGGCCCAAGTTACAAGCTGGATGTCTTAGTGATTATTAGATGGATTGATTAAAGGATGTAAACACATTAAGGGTTTAACACTTAGGATTAAATTTATACACTCCATCCTAATAGAAGGATGCAGGCATAAGCTTAATCACAAAGCCTTAAGACCTTTAAGGTTTAGTCCCTGATTATGAGGTGAGAAGAGAAGACTCAAAGATGACACAAAGGTAAAACTAGATGGGGAGACTAATCAAACCCTAATCATGATCATGCTTGGTTGTTCCTAGGGTTTATGTGGCTTAAGAGAGAAAGAATCTTCAAAGAGCCACACAAGAGGAACAAGATGAAAGGAGAAGGAGCAAGAGAAACAAGACAACTTGCTTCACTTAAGAAGACAAGTTGCTTGAAGGAAGAAAGTGGGAAAGAGCATGAATGAGCAAGCTCACTCTAATACACAAGATAAAATGAAGCAATGGTGCATAAGAGAGATGAGAAGAGATTGTGAGAAGTAAAGGCAAATCCACTTCTCAAAACAACTTACCACCTGAAAAGTTAGCAAAAAAATGCAATGTAATGAAAATAAGATGAAATGCCATGATGCAAACCAAAGTCAGAAGCCTAAACATGATGCTAATGATACTAAGAGATGATGCAAACACATGTCAAGAGTTGTGGATGATCATACAAGGATGTGGATGCAAATGAAGCATGCTTTGAACCATGGAAGTTCAGGAAAGTTTATGAAATGGAATGAACATATAACATGGCAAATGAATGATTCAATGATCAAACATGATTCTAATATGTCCTGAGATGTCTTATATGTCATGTTGATGCATAAAATGTTATGGCAAGTTCTTGAATGCAAGCAAATGAAAGATGGATGCAAAGGAAGGCAAGAATTAGGGTTTACATACAATATGCAATGCAAAATTCAAAATCAGAAGCAAATGGCATGACAAAAAATTGAAAATGGGATCAAAGGAACCCTAACCCTACACAAGTTCACTGTCCAAAGGAGGGGACCTAACTCTTAACCTAATGGGTGTTATGATTTTTGTAAGTCAACTAGGGTTTCAAGGTACCTCAAAAGGAAAAATGCACATAAAATTGAAAATGAAAGATAAATTCAAACCAATTTTGCCCTAGAAACTACATGATATGAAGGATGCAATGCAAGAAGAACCATCATCAAACTCTTCATGGTTAGGCAAAATGAATTTTTTTAAGTTAGGACCAAAATATTGCCTTTAAATAACTTTAATTCCAATGAAAATTGTCAAAATACATCAAGGACCAGAAAGAAATTTGTTTTGAGGGTTTGATAATGCTTCTAAATGTTTTAAAATGCAATGTGAATTTTTTGGTGATTTTTAAATACCTAAATGCATTTTTAATTAATTAATTCCCATTAACTAATTAAAAATAAACATTTAAATGATTTAAAAATGATTTTTAATGCAAAAAATGAAAATAAAAATATTTTTGGGTTCTGAAAATAAATAAAAGGTTTGACAAAAAAATTCAGAATTTTTTAATATATTTTGCTATTTTTAAAAATTCGTGGAAGTTAAATGAAAAGAAAATGAAATAAAATTTAAATAAAAGAAAAGTATGCCAAAGGGAAGGACCAGATTGAATATGGGCTTGAGAAGTTTGACCTGGAGTGCATCTGGACGGCCCAGGTTCAAACTTCCCTAAACTTAATTAACCAATTAATTAATATTTAATTAAATCTGGATTAGGGCTAATGACCAGATCTCATCCATCCAATGCACGCGGGAAAGAACAATCGCACGACCTACATTCAAACTTCCCCTAATTACACAATTAAACCTAATTAGGGCTAATCAAAGTCAAGGCCGGAACAGTGTTTCGGTCGTCTTCTCCGGCGAACAAAAAACCCTAGCTTCTTCTATAGGTTACCAAACTCCAAATTTCTTCCACAAAAATGATCCTCTCACTCTTCTAAACCTAAACCCTCATCTAAAACTCATTTATTTTACCTCACAAGCATGAATCGAAGCAAAATGCAAAACACGAGCAAATGTTCAGAGATCACATACATGATGGTTTCTTCACCATTTTCAAAAGTAAATACATATTCATGATCAGGGGAACACATAGCATCATAAAAGAACTTGAAAACTAGCTTCTGGGAAAAAAGTTCTTCATGTTACCTGAGATGAAGCCTCTCTGATTTTGAGCTTTCTGGACTTTTCCTTTGTGCAAGCCTTCTTCCTTGAACCTCCTGATGATGGAATGAAGCTTAGAAAACTTGGGGAGTGGCTGGTTTGAATGTTTCAGCTCTGGTATAGCAGAAATGGGAGTTTGTGTATGTGGGGATTCAAGCTGTTTCAGGGGGTGATTCTTGTTCTATGGATGATTTGTGGTTTGTTGGTGAAAGAAAAATGGAGATTTGATGGCTGAGGAAGGAGTTTCGAAGAGGAGAAGTTTTGGACAGATTTTGTGCAAGCTGGATTGTGGGAGGTTTTTGGCTTGTGTGTGGCTTGCTTTATGATCCATAGCACATCCCTAAACTATTGGAAGAGGTCTGAGGAAGTGACTTGCACTGTGGGAATTGCATGGGGAAATTGGCCAAAAAGTCAATGTTAGGTGTACTTGAGGCATGGGCTGTGGCAGAGGCTATTTTAGGGTTGCTTTGGGTTCAACTGCCTTCAAGGATGGCCATGAGATGAATTGATGTGATCTGAAATGGATGAAGGGTGAGATGCCATAGGTTTTGCCTTTTTGCAACTTGTTGAATTTTGTGACCTTTGGCCATGAACATGTGACATCTCTTGGGAAATATGCAGCAAAATGCATCACATAATGTTGTTATGACACTTTGATATTGATTAGAGACCAAGCAAAACCATAGGAACCCTTCTTGCAAGATTTCCCTCTTTGTGATTTTCATGAAAAGTAGCTTATGATTCTTGGAATTCAAGGCATGCAAGTGAGAAATTTCTTGGGTAAATCTGAATTATGAGCCATGAATTATGTTTGTGTGATGATTAGAAGCTGGTTTGAAGTCACATTTGGCCTTGGCATGAGGTTTTGCAACTTTCCTTCTTTGGTGTAAAAGTGAAATTTCAATGATTTTATCCAACTTTGCAAGGCCATAACTTTTGATCCAAAATGAATTAGAATGAGTTCTTGTACTTTTTGAAAATGGGAGGATCCATTCTACAACTTTCATGACCAAAGTTTTCTCATTTGAAGCATTTTTGAATCAAAAAGAGGAGGTTGAAAAACTTTCCCAAAATGGCAAGTTTTCATTATAAGTCACTTTCCCAAAAAGGCAACTTTGCAAATGGCTTGAAATTATTTAATTTTGTGAACTTCTAACATCTTCTATGATCAAATAAAGATCATACACATTAAAAATGATGGATAAACCCCTTTGGTTGGGTCATTGGGGGCCTCAGATGCCATGATTTTGCACTGACTTACTCAAGAAGTCATCTTGTGATCAGATGCCTTCCCCATGGAATTTCTTCATGAAAATTGATATGCATGATCCTCATAACATATAGAGACCAATAGAAACAAGAATGACCAAAAAATTTGTAGTTATGGCCTCTGAAACCAAAACCCTAATTTTAGGTCACCTTGTGCAGTTAAACCTGGCTCTGCTTCCATGCCTTCTTCAGTTCTTGTGATTCTTTGACTTTCTTGACCTTGTGAGGATATAATATGATGCTTGAACATACATGGACCCTCTTGAGGTGATTGAAGACCTTTGGAGTGGCTCAAATGTCTCAGGGATGGCTCAGATCACAAACCCTAGATGCAGATGACTTAGGAACAAAGTAGTGAAACAAAAATGCAATATGAGATGCTATGATTGAACTTATGCACATGAAAAGATCACATGCCATGGTGAAATGAGTTAGGGAAAATTTGGGGTGTTTACAGCTGCCCCTATTCAAACATGAGTTAGCTGTGGAGGATGTATGCAGCGGCTTAACAGGCAAACAAGATAACTTGTGGTTGAATACCAAAGACAGTCAAAAATTTGCACTCACAGAATGAAGAAGAAAAGGGATATAGATTGTAAAAGAAAATAAAGTATGATTATAAGGTGCGGGCGACGGAGGACGACCGTCGAGCAGAGGACGACTGTTGAGGATGAAGCAATGACGGGGACGACCGACATGCTGGGGATATAAGAGATTATGATGGGGACGGCCATCAGGTTCAAGGCATGAATGAAATAAATGATGAGGTACGGTCATCAAAGGTGAAGGACGATCACCTAGCAGGGGACGGCTGCTCTGTTGGGGATAAGATGAGGGACGGTCATCTAAGGTGAAGGACGATCACCTGGCAAGGTACGGTTGCCAAAAGTATCACGACATAGGACGAATGTCAGATGAGAAAGATCAACGATAGGGACGGCCATCGGATAAGCATGATGAAGGACGATCATCAGGAGGTGAAGGACGATCACCTAGCAGGGTACGGCTGCTCTCGGGGTTTATTATGACATAGGACGAATGTCAGATAACAGAATCAACGATGGGGACGACCATTGGATAAAATGATGAAGGACGATCATCAGGAGGTGAAGGACGATCACCTGGCAGGGTACGGCTGCCGAAAAAATAGAAGAAAATCAATCCTGCTGGGGACTCTTCTGGGGGAAGGGTAGACACAGACGAGTGTCTAAATTGAAGAATACAATAGTGTTTGACACGGTGTATAGATTAAAGATGCGGATGAGCATCCTTAAGACTATGATACAGACGAGTATCAGTAGAAACAAACGCTGACGCATGTTCAAAGATGATGATACGGACGAGTACCAACTAGTTAACAAAGAACACGGATGAGTGTCGAATCTGAGGGGATATAAGTGGCATATACAAGATACAGACGAGTATCGGTATGAGTGAAAAGTGATGAGTGAGACACAGACGAGTGTCCAACTTGCTGGGGAGGGTGACACGGACGAGCGTCAGGGAGGTGTATGAATTATGAACTGGAGTGTACTCTGTGGGGATAGGATGACACGGACGGGTGTCAAATGAGAGTGTATTATAAACAAGTATATGGTTTACAAAGTTTTTAGGTAAATATGTTGGGAAAGGTGACACGGACGGGTGTCAAGGAATTGTATACATATGTATCTGTGCTGTGAGTGCAAAGGGGACGTTTTGGCTTTCTGTTGGGGATATGACACAGTCGAGTGTCAAGAAGCATCTGTAATGTATAAGTATCTGTTTGCTCAGGCAATTTAATGGGGAATGATGACACAGACGAGTGCCGAAAGGAGCATGTATCTGTATTTGTGAGTGTAAAGGAAATGCTTTAATTTTCTGTCGGGGAGTTTTGAGAAGTATTTTGCATTATTGTTGATGGTATTGTTAGTATTTACAAGTGTTTGATTCAGAACATGGCTTATGATTATGCAATATGTTTGATTTTTGCCGCAATGCTCCGTATTAGACGGAATGCTACGCTCTGGGGAAAAATATGATGCGAATGCTATGATTATGCAAAGATACCGATCCGGGATTCGGATCCCGCTGCTGAGGAGATCTCTGGCTGATCTGCTTGGAGTGGATATCCCAGCTGGGGATGGGATCATTGGTAGATCTTGATAGGATGCATGATTCTGCTTGGGGAAATAGATCACTAATAGACCTATCTTGGTAATGAGGGACCCAGCTGGGGTTTGTGATAGCTTTCTTTACTCTGTTGTGAGATCTTCGGGCATTGCTCTTCTGGATAGAGGCTGAAACTCTGCGGGGAGGTGGTTCCCTGTCTGACATTTGGCTGAGGAAGAAGAAAGATCACTGAAAGATTTCCCTAGAGATTTCTATGGGGATCCTGCTGAGGATGATACTTGACAACTCAGCTGGGGATATGAACACCTTCTGGTGCTGCCCTTTGAAGTAAATGTTGGAGAAGTGATGCCTGGCAACTCTGGTGGGGAGAAAGTATCTCTGGTGCTGTTTGGAATGTGTGCTGAGGAAACAATGATTTGGCAGCCTACTGGGGAGAAGCTTTCATGCCCCATGTTGAGCTTTGGATACCTGTAATCCTGTTATAACAAAGAAACGCACAAGTATCCCGAGGTATCCTTTACTGAATCCCATCACAAGAGTTTAGACACTCCCGGGAGTAAGTATATTTCCTGTAAGCACGTATTTATATATATATATATATATATATATATATATATATATATATTTAGAAGGGGGGCATTTGTATTTATGCGATCAATATCTTAAGGACATCGGACATTTTTGCAAATGAGAATAAAATGTATGAGACGAAACATGACTGAAAATCTGATTTTATTAATTCGTGTGCCCTGAATTGGCAAGATACAGTCAAAGAAACGTATCCCCTGAAATGAGGAAATCGTTACAAATTGAGAAACAAAAAGATGCTGGCAATGCTGATGACGCTTCAAGAAGCTTCCCTTTTGCTTATGACTCGTATGAATTTTGACGTTCTTCTTATCTTGCTTTCTGAAAAAGGCTGATTATGACCGCAGCTTGAACCTCTCGAAGCTTACCATGTTGTAAGTGATACAGACGGATTCAGAATGCAGTTGTTCGCTCATTCCCTTATTTTGCGTGGATCGCCCTTCCGGGTTTTCAATCCACCGGGATACCCATTTTTGCCTGAGTTGTCCAATGCGGCTTTTCAACTCAGCGGGTGTACATTTTTTTTATTTATTTTCCCTCATTTTTGCCCGAGTCTTTTATTCTGTTTTTGACTCGCCGGGATGCCCTATTTTTGCCTGGACTCACATTCTGTTTTTATGTCCAGCGGGTCATTTTCATGCGAAGTATTTTTTAACTGCATCTGAATTCACAGGGGACAGGAAGTCTTCACCATCCATAGTACCGAGCATCAGTGCTCCACCAGAGAAAACTTTCTTTATTATGAATGGCCCATCATAATTCGGAGTCCACTTGCCCTTGTGGTCTGTATGAGGAGGGAGAAGTCTTTTCAGCACAAGATCTCCTACTTGGTATTCTCGGAGCCTGACTTTCTGATCGAAGGCTTCCTTCATTCTTTTCTGATACAGCTGCCCATGACAGATTGCAGCTAATCTCTTCTCTTCAATCAGATTCAGTTGATCGTATCGGGATCGGACCCACTCTGCTTTATTCAACTTAACATCCATCAGTACCCGCAGGGTGGGTAATTCAACTTCAACAGGTAGGACTGCCTCCATACCATACACAAGCTGATACGGTGTTGCCCCAGTGGACATTCTGATTGACGTACGGTACACATGTAAGGCAAACGTTAGCATTTCATGCCAGTCTTTGTAGGTAACCACCATCTTCTGTACAATCTTCTTGATATTCTTGTTAGCTGCCTCAACAACGCCATTCATCTTTGGCCTGTAAGGAGAAGAATTGTGGTGTTGGATCTTGAAGTCCCGGCATAACTCTGCCATCATTTTATTATTCAAGTTGGAACCATTATCAGTAATGATTCGCTCGGGCACTCCATACCGACAGATGATGTCTCTCTTCAGAAACCGAGCTATCACTTGCCTGGTAACATTTGCATTGGAAGCTGCTTCAACCCATTTGGTAAAATAGTCAATGGCTACCAGGATGAATCTGTGGCCATTTGAAGCAGTCGGTTCAATCTTGCCAATCATATCAATGCCCCACATAGCAAAGGGCCAAGGTGAAGACATTACATTCAGAGGATTCGGAGGCACATGCACTTTATCCGCGTAAATCTGGCATTTATGGCATTTTCTGGCATAGGCACAACAATCGGCATCCATTGTGATCCAGTAGTAGTCTGATCTTAACAACTTTTTAGCCATAGCATGCCCTCCTGCATGGGTACCAAAGGATCCTTCGTGCACCTCGTGCATCAACAAGTCTGCTTCTGTCTTATCAACACATCTGAGGAGTACCATATCAAAGTTTCTCTTGTATAGGGAACCGTCAGTATTCAGGAAGAAACTACCAGCTAGCCTTCTTAATGTTTTATTGTCATTGGAAGATGCCCCAGATGGGTATGTTTGATCCTCCAAGAAGCATTTGATATCATGGAACCAAGGCTTATCGTCTTTGACAACATCTGCTGAGAACACGTATGCTAGTCTGTCAAGTCTGGATACTGAGATCCGAGGCACAAAGTTGGCAGCTTGAACTTTGATCATGGATGAAATGGTAGCCAGAGCATCTGCAAACTGATTTTCGTCTCGAGGGATATACTCAAGCTTGACTGTTGTGAAGAAAGTCAATAACCTCCTTGTATAATCCCGGTAAGGTATCAGATGATCTTGGTGGGTGTACCATTTGCTGTTGGTTTGATTAATTACCAGAGCCGAATCTCCGAACACAGTCAAAGTCTTGATCCTGAGGTCGATGGCTTCCTCAAGACCCATAATACAAGCTTCGTATTCAGCTTCGTTGTTAATGCAATTGAAGGTGAGTTTTGCCGAGAAAGGCATGTGAACTCCTTTAGGTGTAATGAGTACTGCACCAACACCACGACCATTCATATTAACAGCCCCGTCAAACATCATAGTGCATTTTTCCTCCGGGTCAGGCCCTTCAGTGTGAACAGGCTCTTCATGATCTTTTGCTTTTATGAACATGATGTCTTCATCAGGGAAGTCAAATCTCATAGGCTGGTAATCATCAATGGGTTTCTCAGCAAGATAATCGGATAATACACTGCCCTTGATGGCTTTCTGAGATGTGTACTGAATGTCATATTCTGTGAGGATCATTTGCCATCTTGCAACCCGTCCGGTAAGTGCTGGCTTCTCAAAAATGTACTTAACTGGGTCCATCTTGGAGATCAATAAAGTAGTGTGGGTCAACATATACTGCCTTAGTCGGCGAGAAGCCCACGCTAGAGCACAACAAGTTTTCTCGAGCAGTGAATAACGTTGTTCACAGTCGGTAAACTTTTTGCTCAGGTAGTATATTGCATACTCTTTTCGACCAGACTCGTCATGCTGGCCCATCACACACCCCATTGACTCTTCTAATACTGTCAAGTACATGATTAGAGGTCTTCCTTCAATCGGAGGCATAAGGATTTGAGGCTCTTGTAAGTATTCCTTGATTTTGTCAAAAGCCCTCTGGCAGTCTTCATTCCACCTGACTGTTTGTTCTTTTCTTAACAGCTTGAACAAAGGCTCACAGGTTGCTGTAAGGTGAGATATGAACCGTGAAATGTAGTTCAATCTACCTAGAAACCCCCGTACTTCTTTTTCTGACTTCGGTGCAGGCATTTCTTGAATGGCTTTGACTTTGTCAGGGTCAACTTCAATCCCTTTCTCACTTACAATAAATCCCAGCAGCTTACCGGATCGCACCCCGAATGTGCATTTGTTGGGGTTTAACTTCAGTTGGTACTTCCTCAAACGCTTGAATAGCTTCAACAGATTTACCAGGTGGTCTTCTTCTGTGAGGGACTTGGAAATCATGTCATCCACATAACATTCAATTTGTTTGTGGATCATGTCATGGAATAGTGTTACCATAGCCCGTTGATAAGTGGCACCAGCATTCTTCAATCCGAATGGCATCACCTTATAACAGAATGTGCCCCAGGGTGTGATGAAAGTTGTCTTCTCCATGTCTTCAGGTGACATCTTGATCTGATTATATCCTGAGAATCCATCCATGAAGGAGAACACCGAGAACTGAGCCGTATTATCAACCAATACATCAATGTGAGGTAAAGGGGAGTCATCTTTCGGGCTGGCTCTATTCAGATCCCGGTAATCCACACACATTCTCACCTTGCCGTCTTTCTTAGGCACAGGTACAATATTAGCAACCCACGGCGGATAGCTGGTCATAGCAAGGAACCCGGCGTCCCACTGTTTTTGTACCTCTTCTTTAATCTTCATTGCCATATCTGGGCGAGTACGGCGCAGCTTCTGCTTTATTGGTGGGCAGTCTTCCTTCAGAGGCAGCTTGTGCATGACAATATCGGTGTCCAACCCTGGCATATCCTGATAAGACCAAGCGAAAACATCCACATACTCCCGAAGCATGTTAATCAGTTGCTCTTTTACTGAATCTTGCAGGCAGGCCCCGATCTTAACCTCTTTCACGTCTTCTTCCGTACCAAGATTAACCGTTTCAATCTCCTCCTGATGAGGAGTGATAACCTTCTCCTCTTGTCTCAACAACCTGGCTAGCTCTTCAAGTAGCTCATAATCTTCTTCAACCCCTTCATCAGCTTGATTGATTGGATTGTCAAAGTCATACGAAGTCATAGCAGTGTTGTTGTCGGTGCAATCTGGATGGCACTTTCTGCGAGGGTTTAGATTGGTTTATTTTAGTGATTAATTTTATCTTGTTTAGAAAAAGTGAAATGAAGTTATTATTTTGAAAAAACATTGCCATTTTATTTTTGTACAAAAAGAAAAATGAAAAACAGTGAGCGGAAAAGAAAAGACTCATTTGCAAAAGATGTCCTGATATTCATTAATTGATCTTTGCACAAAATACAAGATGGCCCGATTACAAAATGAGTCTTGACATCTTGGGCAAGATGCAAGACTTGATGCATGCTTTAAAATACAGGAAATAATAATTACTCTGCAGGAGTAACCCTTATAATTTCCTGGGAAGACCAGTTAAGGACTTGCCTCCCCGGGATCCTTGGACGTATCCAGCTCTCCAGGTTGCGGTCACTTTCCTCCTCGTCTTCCAAATTGTTCACAGCATCCGGGGCGAGCATTCCCCCGCTTACAAACTTGGGCTCTTTTGCAGCCTCTGATTGATCTTGTTGAGTTGTTCTGTAACCCAACCCAAATCGGTCTTCTTTCTTTTCCACGGGCAACAGCTTGCCCCAGCCTTGGGCGATACCTTCCTCAACAACCCTCCGGGCTTGCTGATATGACGTTATGGAAGTTCCCAGTACAGCAGATGCTTCATTAATGTTCAAGGCCTCAAATCCTTGGCTCATAGTTTCATGGATCTCCCCATCCAATTCTATGTACTTATACGTAGCCAGATGGCTAACAAAGATGTCTTCCTCCCCACAGATGGTGATGATTTGGCCTTCCCACTCGAATTTTAACTTCTGGTGAAGGGTAGACGTAACAGCGCCAGCGGCGTGGATCCAGGGTCTACCCAACAAACAGCTGTAGGCCGGCTGAATGTCCATCACAAAGAAGGTAGTTTTGAAGGTCTGCGGGCCAATCATCACAAGCAGATCAATCTCTCCAAGCACTGATCTTTTAGAGCCATCAAATGCTCTCACCACCAAATTACTCGGACGCAGTGCCAAGCCATCATACTCCAGCTTCACTAAGGCTTTCTTTGGCAGAACATTGAGTGATGACCCAGTGTCCACCAGTACATGAGATAGAACAACACCTTTGCATTCCAAGGTGATATGCAAAGCCTTGTTGTGGTTACGTCCCTCTGTTGTTAAGTCAGCATTGGTAAATCCCAGTCCATGACTGGTGTTGAAATTGGCCACCACAGTTTCTAGCTGATTAACAGTAATCTCCTCTGGCACGTATGCTGCGTGCAGGACTTTCAACAATGCGTTCCTGTGAGCTTCAGAACACATCAATAGTGATAATATGGAGATTTTTGAGGGAGTTTGGTGAAACTGATCCACCACCTTGTAATCACTTCTTTTTATGATTCTCATGAACTCGTCTACATCTTGCTCAAAAGATGTCTTCTGAGTTTTTTGACAGTTGGCTCTTCAGGTACCACACTCTTTCCTTTTGCTTTGGCAGCAGCTTCTGCTTCAACATTAGGTCTCTGTGTTTGTGAGGAAAAAAGACGTCCGCTTCTGGTGAAGCTTCCCCCCCCCCCCAACATTATCAATTTGTGGAGAAGAGGTTGATGAATCCAGAGTGATTTTCTCCCCGTTGCAGTAGAGATCAGAGCCATACTACCAAGGTATGGCATTACTGCTTTCATAAGGAACAGGTCCAGGTATCGTAATAGTAACTGGACTAACTGCTGCAGCGGAGGGTACTGAAATGGTGTGCGGATCATAGTAAATTGTGACTGGTGATCTGGCAGGAGGTGCCATGGTTTGTTGCTAGAAATTGTTGCTGGGAGGAACCTCTAATGGGTCATAGTAGACTGTAACCGTTGAAACATCTTCGTTAATTTTTGTTGGCATTGTAGAAGATTCTGCTAATAACATGGATGCTGACGTTGTAGAAGAAAAGGTTGTTGACATTTGATTTGTTGAAGTGATGGACGGAGCCATTGCTGATGATATTGATGAATCGGTAGGAATGATTGTTGCTGCTGTTGTAGAAGAATCAGGAATTGTTGTTAAAGGAATTGCTGGATTTGTAGGCGGCGTTGTTGAGATCTGAAGGATTCCATCCTTAATAAGACCATCTATGCCGCTTCTCAAATTTTCACACCCGTTGACTGCAATGTTGCAATACCCACAACCGAGCTCACACCCAGGGAACACTTGGCACTCTAGAAGTTGAGCTTTAATTTCGACCAAAGGTGTTCGAATTTGTGCAACACTGGTGATCAAAGTAGATGGTTTTCCTTCCTCAATGGCATTAATCCTCGTCCCACCATGATTAGGCATAGTATTTCTGTTGACATTCGGAGGAGGTGCAAAGTTGAGGGCTTTAGAATCCACCAGATCTTGAACTTTCATTTGTAAGGCCCTGCATTTCTCAGTATTGTGACCAGGTGCATTGGAGTGGAAAGCACACCTGGCGTTGACATCATAATTCTTTGGGAGATTGGAGGGATCTGGAGGTGCCAATGTCCTTAACTCAACCAAGTTAAGCTTCAGGAGTTGTGGCAATAAGGCAGCATAAGGCATAGGGATAGGGTCAATCACCCTGTTTGCCTGTGATGGTCTTTGTTGGAAGGGTCGTTGTTGTTGATTTCTATTGTTGTTGTTGTAGGTTCTCTGTTGCGGATACTGAACTTGCTGTTGATAATGTGGTGGTTGTTGTTGTTGATATGCTGGTTGCTGAGGAATCAGAGCTGGAATGGTGACAGCTGCTACTGATCTGTGAACATACTGAGGTCTGCCCCTGCTGGCATGAATGGAATTTGTCTCTCCGGTCCTTCAGGGTCCCACAAAAGGCTTCCTGGGGTTACTGGATGAACTTGCACCATTATCAGAAATTTTGCCCATTTTTAATAGGCTTTCAATCCTTTCACCATCTATAACTACGTCAGCAAAACTGGTAGAAGAAAAGGCAGCCAGTCTATCAATATATGTTCCTTGCAGAGTATTCATGAACATGTCAGCCATTTCTCTTTCCGACATAGGTGGCTGGACAGCAGCAGCAAGTTGTCTCCATCTTTGGGCATATTCTCTGAAGCTTTCTCTGGAGGACTGGGACATTCCCATTAGGAGGGTCCTGTTGGGAGCCATGTCCAGATTGTATTAATAATGTCTGATGAAGGCCTCACCCAGGTCCTTCCAGCATCTAATGGTAGCTCTGGTCAAGTGTGAATACCACTCCCTTGAAGCCCCAGTCAAACTGTCTTCAAAGTAGAACATCCACAGCTTTTCATCCATGGTATACGCTTTAAGTCTCCCCAGGAAAGACTGTAGGTGAGTTCGTGGACAGGAGGTTCTATTGTATTTCTCAAAGCACGGGGGTTTGAATTTGTGGGGAATTCTCACCCCATCCACTATCCCCATATCCATTACATCGAAGCCCAAGGAATTTTGAGACTCCAAAGATCTCAACTTCTCAACAATTTCATCAAACCTCCTATCATAGATTTCGTCTCCAGCTCCCATAACTGTAAACTGCTCTTCTTGGGGATCTTCTTGCAAGATTCTCCCCCAGCAGTATTTCCTTGCACATTTCCCGGGATGTTGACTTCCGAATCTAGATGAGGTCCAAATACTGGTGGATTAACATGAGGCTGGCCCCGCTCATTATTGCTAGTTCCTCCAGTTCCAGGATGAGGTTCCTCGGGAGTCTGTCTTTCCACCAATGCCCTTAACCTTTCTTGACTCTGGGCCAAGCCAGTCATCACAACTATGAATTGGGTCATTTGGTTTCTCATCTCCACTCTTTCATTAGCCATCTGAGTTCTGACCTCAGTCAGGTCCTGTTGTACTTGCTCCATTTTGATACCAGGAAGGTTGTTGTGAGTTGGGTACCGGTGCGTACGGTTGACAGGGAACACTCTTCTGCAAGCAATGTTTCCTGAGATCACAACAGAGTTAGAGACAAATAATAATAAAACCTACAAAACAAAACAAGGTTAGTATGCAATGCAGTATGCTTATTTATTTTCCAAGGTATCCGGCTTGGTTCTTGGTTTTGACCTTTCCATACCTCGAGGAAGATTCTTGATGTTGCTGAGAAAAGAAACCCAATGAAAGCAAACTAATATATTACAAATGATGAACAATACATAGTTTGTTTTACAACACATGCCCCTGGAGGGTCAAAAGACAACAAAAAGAAAAGTACATAAAATGGAAATGAACAACAAGCAAAGAAGTCAAACATCCAATCCAAACTCATCCTCCTTAACCTCCTTCAGAAGTACCTCAGTCACTGGACCGGCTGGATGCTCTGTAATGGTCCTGATGAGGAGGTTCCTGGTAGTAATGGCAGTGGTCAGCTTCTTATGCCTGTCCTGGTCCTTTGATCTCTTCAATCCAGCTCTGAGCTTTAACTCTGAAATCTCCTTCTGGGCTGCCAACAAGGCTTCCTGCTACTTCCTTTCATTAGCCTCTAACTGTTCAATCTTGGATTGAGTTCTCTTATCTTCTTGTGTCCGGGCTTCAGTGATCCTGACCCATCTAGCCTGACTTTCTTGCAGATAGAGCTCAATCCTAGCCTTCTAAATCTTGGCCTCTTTACAGGCATTCTTCAATATTTGTTCCCCAACTCTAGCTTTTCTGATGTAGTCCTCTGTTTTCTCAATCTTGGCCAGATGCTCCACCCTAAGCTTCTCCAGTCTCTCAATATCCAGACGACCATCACTCCTTTCCCACAGGGTCTTCTTCAAGGCTTGAGACAGGTTCTCATTCCTTTCCTTCAGCTTCTCAAATTCTTCCAGGCTGACAGTTGCTGCCGGCTGTGCTGTAGATGGTCCAGGTATATCCTCAATGGTGAAAGGCATTCCAGTAATTTGAGCTCTAGCATGGGACCAGTCATAGTACTGAGCTGAAGAAACATTATTACACCTCCCAAGTATAAACATTGTTGATTGATAATACCGTTGTCCATGCCTTTACTTTACCAAACCATGAGAGGACAAGTGTCTATAACAGAGAAAATTGGTTATTTGACTTGGATGTAGTGGACAAGATACCTTTTCCACCCGACTCACCCCAACATTATGAGCATATGGATGTTATCCAGCCTCAGGAAGTTACTGACAGTTCCACCAATGTTGTACATGAAGTGCCTAATCATCTTACAATAACCATTCCTGATGCCATTTACGCACTACAAGTTGAAGTAGGTGATCTTTGTGCTGAAATAGAATCACTTAGAGTGGACCATATTCTGTTTGTGAATGTTATGAATGAGCAGTTTGACCATCTTTACCAACTTGTGTTTTCACTCTGCAATGTCTTTGTCTCCTTAGTCAGGAGACTCAACGGATGATTCCCGCGTCGTCAAACCATTTCCGTGTTTTTCTTAGGACTAGTTTTCAATTCCTTGTATTGTTTTTCCCTTTCACGTATTGTAAGCTCACTCTTAGTATTTTCTCCATTGGAATGCCGACGCGTATTTGTACAAACCTTTTATTTCAAGTTATGCAATTTCTGTTTTTCCTTTAGTTTGTTTACCTTTTTAATTTTTATTCCACCTCAGTAAAAACAACAAAAAATTATGAAAAATGACAAAACACCAAAAAACAATCAAACTAGAGCATAACCCTCTGCCCTGTAGGCTTCTGGCCATGCATTAGGACAATGGCGTTCAATATTTACCTACAGAGGCAGAAAGGGTGCGCGTTCTTTACTCAGCCACCCTTTCTAATTCCGTTTTATTTTCCCCCTTTTTCTTTTACCACCTTTTCAAATACCTTTTACCACCCAACCAACCTCATAACTCCCATTAACTTCCTCTTCACCATCCCAACCACCTATATCCCATTCAATTTCTTTAAAAAACCCTTTTCCATAAACAATTCTCACACCCACAAAAATATCTTTATCCACCATAATCCATTTCTAAAATCTTGCTTATTTTCTCTCAATTTTCCTTATGGATGCAGACTACGAAGTTGATTACATGGGAATTGAGTTTCCGGAAGGAGAATTCGGTGACACCATGCGTGAGGATTACCACCGTATATCGAAGAGAGATATCGAACCAACTAGGTACCCCGATGGGGATGCTCTTCGTGCCTTGGGTCTCATGTCAAGCGTCGCCTGTGTAAACACCCCAAATTTGCCCTCACCCATTTTCACCATGGCTTGTGATCATTTGCATATGCATAAACACAATCATACCATTTCATATCACATTTTTGAGTCATTGCATTGTTTCTAAGTCATCTGCATCTAGGGTTTGTGATCTGAGCAATCCAAGAGCTTCTTGAGCCACCCCAAAGGTCATCAATCACTTTAAAGGGGTCCATGTGTGTTCAAGCATCATATTACATCCTCTCAAAGTCAAGAATGCCAAAGGATCACAAGAACTGGGATTGGTATGGATGTAGAGCCAGGCTTGACTGCACAGGTGACCCAAAATTAGGGTTTTGGTTTCAAAGGCCATAACTCCAATTTTTTTGGTCATTATTGTTTCTATTGGTCTCTATATGGTATAGGGAGTGTGCATATCAATTTTCATGAAGAAATTCCATGGGGAAGTCATCTGATCAAGGGTTGACTTTTCAGACAAGTCAGTGCAAAATCAGGGCATCTGAGGCCCCCAATGACCCAACCAAGGGGTGATCTTCATCATTTTGAGTGTATATGATCTTTATTTGATCATAGAAGAAGGTTGAAGTTCACAAAATTCAAGAATTTGAAGTTATTGCAAAGTTGACTTTTTAGGGCATGGTTGACTTTTCATGAAATGTCATTTTATGCCACTTTTTCAACCCTTGCTTTTTGATCCAAAAATGCTTCAAATGGAAAAACTTTGGTCATGAAAGTTGTAGATTAGATCTTTCCCTTTTCAAAAAGTACAAGAACATGATCTAATTCATTTTGGATCAAAAGTTATGGTGTGTCAAAGTTGGCAAAAATCACTAATTTTCAAGATATGCCTCAAATGAGCAACTTGCAAAAACTTTGTACCAAGGCATTTGTAACTTCTAATTCATGTCAAACCATTACACAAGCATCATGTAAGTCCTAAAGTTCAGATTGGACCAAGATTTCCTCATGTTTTATGGCTTGTGGGACAAGAAAGTTTCATATGAACCAAAAGTGAACAACTTGCAAAAAAAAACATCATCACACCTCACCCACTTGTTGCCTTGGCTGCTAAACCATTCTAGCATCTCTCACACACCATGATGCGCCAGCCCATACACTTGTACTAGCCTAGGGCTCAACCCATGCCCTCCTTACACCAAAGTTGACATTTTGCAAAAGTGAACTTACCTATCACAGCAGGCCAGGTCACATCATCTGACCAATGGGATTATTTTATGCAAGCAAAATGCAGGCCATTTCACATAGAAAGCCAGGCTGAAACACACAAGATCAACACATTCACAAAGTCACTCCCTCAAGCAAAACCTTTCGAATCTGTCTCCATAGCTCACAAACACAAAAACCAACTCCACTGATCAACTCACCTTGCTTCACTGAACCAAAACCAGCAAGACACAAGCCTGAACCAAGCAAGAACTGAGCTTCCCCATTTTTCACCCCCAGAGCCAGAACTTTCGAATCTCATTCCACAGCTCACAAACACCTGAACAAACTTCATAAACCTTCTCCATTCATCATCCTGGTCATAAAGAACCCTTCACCTTTGCCTGAAACAGCCTGAATCACCAACACCATTTTCACCTGAGTTTGAGCAGGAGCTGTTCAAACTCCTTAACCAGCCAGTATAAATTTCTTCCAAGCATCCAAACATCATCTAGGGGTCACAAGGAGTGGTTTGCATCAAAGGAAGGGGTCAGAAAGTTACAAGAGTGAAAGCTTCGAAACTCAGGTAGCTCAAGAACTTTTTTTCCAGAAATCATTTTTTAAGTTCTTAAGTTATTCTATATGCTTTCCTGATCATAACTATGTCATTGGTTTTGAAAATGGTTGGAAAATGAGGATGTAATCGTGTTCTGAAACTCCCTGACCTAAAAAATGTTTTGTTCGATTCATGAGTTTGAGGAAATATAAATGATTTCTAGCTTAGGGTTTTGATTCAGGGGAGTGTGGGAATCATTTCTGTGTGTTTAGATTTCATTTTGGTTGCGTTTTGTGGATTTTGGGGATTTTCAGGTGGGGTTCCCACCGGAGAAGACGACCGGAGGTCTTCTCCGGCCACCTGAAAATCATTAGGGTTTAATCAGTGTAATTAAATGAGATTTGAATTTCGTGCGTTGGATTGGCTGACCAGGTTGACTTCGCGCGTGGATGAATGGTCCAGATTCACCATTAGAAACCCTAACCCTGATTAATTAATTCATAATTACATTTAACTCAGTTTGAATTTGGGCCACTGGATTGCGCGCGTGGTCAATCTTTCTCTCCCCAGAATGCATCATAGCCCTCCATTCAGTTGACTTTTCTTTTTCTTTGTTTTAATTCATTTATTTCATGTTTATTTTCTACAATTTATTTAAAATAGTAAAAATGTTTTAAAAATTATGAAACTTTTTGTCAAGAGTTTCATTAATTTTTAAAACCCAAAAATATTTTTATTTTCATTTTTAGCATTAAAAAAGTATTTTTAAATATTTAAAAGTTTATTTTTTAATTGATTAATGAAAATTAATTTATTAAAAATACTTTTAGGTATTTAAAAATCACCAAAAAATTCATGAAATGTTTTAAGATATTTAGAAACATTGTCCAACCTTCAAACCAAATTTATTTTTTGATCTTGATGCATTTTGAGAATTTTTCATTGAATAAAAATCATTTTTATGCATTATTTTGATCCAAACTTCAAAAAATCATTTCTGCCTAACCATGAAGAGTTGGACCTTGGTTCTTTTTGCATTGCATTGTGTTTAGCATGTAGTTTGTGAGATTAAATGGCCATGATTTGATCTTTCATTTTCCATTTGTTTGATAATTTTCTTGTTTAGGAACCCTAAAACCCTAGAAAACTTAGGAAAATCATATCTTGAGTTAGGTTAGGAGTTGAGACCTCTCCTTTGGGCAGTGGTTTAGCATAGGATTAGGGGTCCTTTGAGTGCATTTTCAATTTTTTATAATGTTGTTTGCTTCTGGTTTTGGTTTTTGTTTGTTGCTTTGATCATAAACCCTAATTTGGGCTTCCATATGCATCCATCTTGCATCTTCTTGCATAACATGACTTGCCATGACATTCCATGCCTCCATTTGATTCATTGA
This sequence comes from Lathyrus aphaca, assembly GCA_963966055.1. Taxonomy (NCBI): domain Eukaryota; kingdom Viridiplantae; phylum Streptophyta; class Magnoliopsida; order Fabales; family Fabaceae; genus Lathyrus; species Lathyrus aphaca. Next base: position 494,731,336 of record OZ014524.1, on the reverse strand, counting down.
ACATCATAAGACATATTGGAAGCATGTTTGAGCATTTCATCTCTCATTTGTCATGTTGTATTCCATATGCATCTCATAACTTTTCATGTATGTTCATGTGTCTTAACTTGCTCCATTGGCATCCATAAGCTTGTATGATCATCTCCATGTTTTGTTTCTGGTTTGTAGCATCTCATAGAATCATTAACATCACATGTATGCTTCTGGTTTTGGTTTGCATCATGTCATTCCATCCCATTTTGCATTGCATTGCATTTCTTTTCTGACCTTTCAGGTGGTAAGTGATTTTGAGAAGTGAATTTGCCTTCACTTCTCATACTTTCTTCTCATCTCTTTCATGCATCCTTGCTGCATTTTACTTTGTGTTTGAGATTGAGCTTGCTCATTCTTCTTCTTCTCACTTTCTTCCTTCAAGTGACTTGACTTCTTGAATGAAGCAAGTTGCTTTGCTTCTCCTGATCCTTTCATCTGCTTCCTGGTGGTTCCTCTGAAGATCTTCTCTTGTAAACCTCACAAACCTTAGGAACAACCAAGCATGACAATGATTAGGGTTTTGATTAGTTCCCCATTTTGTTTTTTCTTACCTTTGTGTCTCATTGAGTTTTCTCTTCTCATCTCTTAATCAGGGACTAAACCCTAAAGGCTTTAAGGCTTTGTGATTAAGCTTATGCCTGCATCCTTCTCTTAGGATGGAGTGTATAACTTTAATCCTAAGTGTTAAACCCTTAATGTGTTTAACTCCTTTAATCAATTCACCTAATAATCATCAAGACATCACACTTGTAACTTGGGCCTTGCATTAGGGTTCTAATTCTTCCTTAATTGGTTAAGAAGGACTAACCCTAGTGTTAATGGACAAGTCCCCCTCAAGTTGTCTTACAAACCCTAAAAAACACTTCATAACCATACCATTAAATAAAATCCACTTAATCAAAGGTTTGTTTTGTCATGAGCTTAATCCCTAATCATGGATTAAGTTGAGGAGCTTTCCTCAGCCTAAACATTCTCATCTATTATCCTTCTATTAGGATGGTGTAATGAGTCTGTTAAATCCCTGATTATGGCTTAACCTCATTACTTAACACTAAACAAAAACACCAAAAACATTTAAATAATCACAAGTAGGTTAATGATCTTAATCATACACCAAAGGTGATTAAGTGTGAGAATCTGACTTCACACTTAAGGTATTCTCATTACCCCTAATCAGAGGGAAGATGTGATGAGTTTGCTAACCCATTGGTTTAGGCTTAAGCTCATTAACTTATGACAAATCCAAAAGAAATAAAAGACTGAAAACTCAAAAACAAACAATAATCGTCTCCTTCGGGATTCTTTTCTCACCTCATTCAATCACAAACGAGAGCTCGCTTCTTCCGTCTAATGCAAGACAGTTTGCACCTGAGCCAGACAGGTCATACACTTGAGCATAGACAAGCAAGTAGTTCACAGGTCAACTCATCTTTCAGTCTCTTTGGGTCGAACTACGGTGTTCTGACTTCCTCATTGCACGAGAGGACACGTAGGCATAACTTAACAGTTATCGAACAAAAGTCTCTGTATATTCCCCATCTTTCTAGCCTCATTCTTTAGCCTCATGATCTTGAGCATTTTATTCTTGTTCTTACACTGACACATCATTTATACACTTCACATCTCTTTTACACTGACACCTGTACATCCTTTTCCAGCTCATTTACACACAGATTGCACTGACACTACCCCTTTAAAACACAAATCTTTTAAGCGTGGATCACGTCGAGTACGGCGGACAATCTGGGTGCTAATACCTTCCCAGGTTGTAACCAACCCCCTTTCTCAGTCTCTCTGGTTCGCAACCGTCTTGTCCATATCTTTTTCGAGGTCTATGCAGCATTACCTTTCCTCCGGGATAAAAATGCCTAGCTGGCGACTCTTTTCTTCTCCAGTGAGTCCACGGCTGTGTGTTCTCATTGTCCCTCTCGCCGACCGTTCGCGTCTGTACCTTTATCTGGGCCATTTCCCATTTATCGGGAGCGACAGCTTGGCGACTCTGCTGGGGATCCTTATACTGCAACCAGGGCTTCTGTTTCTTTTTGTGGGTTCCTCCTAGCGCTTGTTTGATTTGTGTTTACTGGGGTGTTATGTTCTTATTTGTGTTTATATTTGTATTTATTTTTGCTTTATGTACAGTTGTTTATTTGCTTTCTTTACTGCTTTACATATATCATACTGTCATGCTGTCTGGCTGGATCTGGTTTTGCTCTGGTGGGTGGGGTTCTATTGAGAGTTAAGGTCCTATACCTGGGACCTGAGTGACACCTAGGCTAGAGTGGTTCATATTCTTTCCCATTCCATCTCGGTCTGGTGCGGGAATATGAAACACGGTTCAGATATGGGTTTCTTCTTGAGAACTCTGTATTGCAGATTTCCTGCAGTGCTAGGGCTATCTGGGAAGCCTGCTAAGTCTGGATGACCTTTAGTATTGACCTTCAGAAACTGGGGTGAATTAGAGGAGGAACTTTTATGGTTATTGTAAACACTGTACCTCCGGGTTAGAAGTGTTTACACTTCTCATAACTGATCCAAGTCTGAGGATCCTTGTTTTAGAACACCACCTGTGAGGGGGTTGGGCTGTTTACAGGTTTGCAGGTACCCTTGACCTCAGCATACCCTGTTACTTTGATTTGATTAAGAATACTCCATGTTGGAACAGTTCTTGTGATTCTAAACCCTGGACATGTGGCTCTTTATTTGAGCCCCCCACCTTGGTTACTGGATTTATAGACCTCCATCTGGAATTCTTGAACCTACTTGGACCTATATCAGAGCATTTGATCAGATCCGGCTCAGTCACAAACCCTTGCATATCATTTGCATACATAATCATTGCATCATATTGACATTTGCTTATTTGTGTTTCAGGGTATCCACCTTCATTTTTGGTTTGGTTTTGACCCTATCTTCAGTATTGACCTATCTTCATCAGCATCTGCTTCTGCTATCAGCTATCTACTTCAGTCACCTGCACCAGCCAATCAGTGGCCCATTTCTTCAGTGTTATCATCAGCACCTGTCTCCACTCATCTTCAACAACATGGCTCCTAAAAAGAGTAACATCACCTACCACTTCTTCCAGCCAGAGCTATCTGACATCAGGAGGATTCAGACCCTGGTCACTCCAGACCATATACCACTGTTCAGGGAACACTATGGAGATATACTTGATGTGGTTATGGATCTGGACCCTTCACAGAGAAGCCTGATCCACACTTGCCTTCAATTTTATGATCCCCCGTTGAGATGTTTCACTTTTCAAGACTTTCAGCTGGGCCCTTTATTGGAAGAATACTCATCATTGGTTGGTATACCTATCAGGGGTGGAGTCCCTTTCAACCCTGAGATGGTTTTTCCTGGTAATGAAGAGGTAGCAAAGGCATTGCATCTGGAATCAGTTCTGATAGGGCAGCATATGACTTCTAAGGCTGGGATCCCTGGCTTGCATCTGGATTTCTTGATCTCTCAAGCTACCCTGAAAGCTTCTTTAGGAGATTGGAAAGCAGTCTGTGCTTTATTGGCCCTGAGCATATATAGGATCATATTATTTGCAGATGAGCCTCGATTCATTAGCAAGAATGCAATCCACCTTTTCATCCTGAAGAACCCAGTGCCCATTTTATTGGGGGATCTCTACTACTCAGTGCATCAGAGGAATGAAAAGCAGAGGGGAAGATTAGTGAGGTGTTGTGCTCCTTTGTTCCATACTTGGCTTCTCAAGCATTTGCCCAGGACAGATGCATTTTTGAACCCTCATCAGCAAAGAAACTGGGCTAGAAGACTCACTGCTCTAACTTCAGCTGATATCAGGTGGTGCACTCAAAGCACCAAAGGCAGGGATATCATCACCAGCTGTGGGCATTTTCCCAATGTGCCCCTAATAGGAGTTAAGGGTAGTATTAATTACAACCCTCTGCTGTTCAAAAGACAACTGGGATATGCACTGGTCCACACTCCTAAGGCACAGGACTTGGCCGAGACTCTTTATTGTGAGAACAAGCCTAATCTGGCTATTGTTAGGCAGGCAGCCTAGGCCTGGGATAATGTTCAAACCAAGGGAGTAACCATTCTGGGGAAGTGCAACAATGTGGCATCAGCACAATATTATGAGTGGTCCCATGCCCGGGCTCAATTCTCTGGAATGCCCTTTACCATGGAGGATATGCCTGGACCATCCTCAGCACCACCCCCTGCCACTGTCAGTTTAGAGGAGTTTGAGAGCTTGAAAGAAAGAAATGAGAAGTTGACTCAGGCTTTGCAGAAGACCCTCTGGGAGAGGAGTGATGGTAGGTTGGATATTGAGAGGTTAGAGAAGCTGAGAGTGGAGCATCTGGCTAAAATTGAGAAGTCTGGGGATTATATCAAGAAGTCTAAAGCTGGAGAACAGATTCTGAAGAATGCTTGCAAGGAAGCCCAGTTCCAGAGAGCAAGGACAGACTTGTATCTGAAGGAGAGTCAGGCTAGGTGGGTCAGGATCACCGAGGCTCGTACTCTGGAAGATAAGAGGGTCCAAGACAAGATGGAGCAACTGGAAGCCAGTGCAAAAGAGCAGCAAGAAGCCCTGGCAGCAGCCCAGAGGGAGATATCAGAGCTAAAGATCAAAGCTGGAGTGAAGAGGTCAAAGGACCAAAGTCAGCACAAGAAGCTAACTGCAGCTGTTACGACCCGGAATCTCCTTATCAGGAATCTCACGGAGCGTCCAGCTGATCCTGTGACCGAAGCACTTCTCAAGGAAGTTCGGGAGGATGAGTTTGGTCTTGGTGTTTGACCATTTGTTTGTTGTTGCTTTCATTCCATGTACTTTTGTTTTCCTGTAATATATTTTGACCCCTCAGAGGGCTTGTATTTGTAAACAAACTATGTACCATTTGCCTTTTGTAATATATGTATTAGTTTGTTCCATCCGAGTTTACTTCGAAAGCAACATCAACAGCATCTTCAAGGGTCTGGAAGGGTCAAAACTGAATACCAAGCCGGATACCTTGAAAACAAATAAGCATACTACATTGCATGCTAACCTTTTGTTTTGTTTTGCAGGCTTTTGTTTTATTGTTGCTAACTCTGTTGTGATATTCAGGAACTATTGCTCGACGCCGGGTATTTCCCCTCAACCGTCTGCACCGTTATCCAACCCGTAACAACCTTCCGGGCATACAAATGGATCAGGTACAGCAGGACCTTGCAGAGGTCAGAAATCAAATGGCAAACGAAAGATTGGAAATGAGAACCCAGATGACTCAGTTTATGGAAGTGATGAACAACATGGCTCAGAGCCAAGAAAGATTGAGAGCCATGGTGGAAAGGCAGAATCAAGAAGATCCACATATAGGGACTGCCGGCACCAGCAACAATGAAAGGGTCCAACCTCATGTTAACCCCCCTGTATTTGGCCCCCACCTTCATCCAGAGGTTAATATTCCTGCAAATGTTCAAGGGACTGCCACTGCAGGAAGGGTACTGCAAGAAGACCCCCAAGAGGATCAGTTCACAGTAATGGGTGTTGGGGAGGAAGCTTATGATAGAAGGCTGGATGAGATAGCTGAGAAGTTAAGATCCTTAGAGTCTCAAAACTCTTTGGGTTTCGATGTCATGGACATGGGCTTGGTAGACGGGGTCAGGATTCCCCATAAGTTTAAGCCTCCTTGTTTTGAAAAATACAACGGGACTTCATGCCCCCGGACTCACTTACAATCATTTCTGGGGAGGCTGAAGGCCTATACTATGGATGAGAAGCTCTGGATGTTTTATTTCGAGGATAGCTTAACTGGAGCGTCAAGAGAATGGTACTCTCATCTGACGAGAGCAACTATCAGGTGTTGGAAGGACCTGGCAGAGGCCTTCATCAGACAGTATCAGTACAACTTAGATATGGCACCCAACAGGACCCTCCTAATGGGAATGTCACAGTCATCAAGGGAAAGTTTCCGAGAATATGCCCAGAGATGGAGGCAATTGGCTGCTGCTGTTCAGCCACCTATGTCTGAGAGGGAAATGGCAGATATGTTTATGAACACCCTCCAGGGAACATATATTGACAGGCTGGCTGCTTTCTCTTCCACTAGCTTTGCAGATGTTATCATAGCTGGGGAGAGAATTGAGAGCCTGTTAAAAATGGGCAAAATTTCTGACAACGGTGCCAGCTCATCCAGCAATACGAGGAAGCCTTTTGCAGGCCCAAGAAGAACTGGCGAGACCAATGCCATCCACACCAACAGGGGCAGACCTCAATATGTTCACAGGTCTGTAGCAGCAGTCACCATTCCCGCTCTAGCTCATCCTCAACCAGCTTATCAACCTCCGCAGCAAAACTATCAGCAACAACCTCAGTACCATCAACAAGCTCAGTATCCTCCAAGGAATTATAACAACACCAACAACAACAACCAGCAAAGGCCATTTCAGCAGAGGCCATCTCAAGCCAATAGGGTGATCGATCCGATCCCTATGCCATATGCTACGTTGCTGCCACAACTCTTGAAACTCAACCTAGTTGAGCTAAGGACGTTGGCACCTCCAGATCCCAACAGTCTACCCAGGAATTATGACTCCAACGCCAGATGTGCTTTTCATTCAAATGCACCTGGCCACAATACAGAAAAGTGCAGAGCCTTGCACATGAAGGTACAAGACCTGGTAGACTCAAAAGCTCTGAATTTCGCACCACCACCTAATGTCAACAAAAATCCTATGCCAAACCACGGGGGTCCCAGAATTAACGCTATTGAAGAAGACAAGCCGTCTTATTTAATAACCAGTGTGGGTCAGATCCGGACACCGTTGGTGGAAATTAAGGCTCAGCTCCTCGAATGTCAAATGTTCCCGGGGTGTGAGTTAGGGTGTGCTTACTGCAATATCTCAGTAAATGGGTGCGATAACCTGAGGAATGGCATAGATGGTCTCATTAAGAGTGGCCAGCTTCAAATCACCACATCATTTCCTACTAATCCAGCAATCTCATTAGCAACAATTCCAGTATCTCCTACAACTGCAACAACCATTGTTCCCGACATTTCTTCGGCTTCATCAAAAAGTTCTTCATCTGTCATTTCAACTGACCAGATATCAACGAACGTTCCTTCTACAACTCCAGCACCACTCCATTTCGAAACTCCTACAACAACAACACCCATCCTTCCAATAATGTCTCCTACAACATCAACAACAAATCATGAAGACGTCTCGACCGTTACAATCTATTACGATCCAGAAAATAACTCTGCCTACAATTCACAAAGTGTTGCTCTCATCAGAGCACCAGTCACGATATATTACGATCCACAGACTATCGCAACTCCTTCCGCAGCTGCAATCAGTCCAGTCACTATCACGGTGCCTGGACCAGTACCTTATGAAAGCAGTAATGCCATCCCGTGGCATTACGGCTCTGACCTGTACTGTGAAGGACAAAAAATCACTTTTGAATCATCAACCCCTGCACCACAAATAGACAATATGGGAGGAGGCGGAGGCTTCACTCGAAGCGGACGTCTCTTTGCTCCACAAATCCAGAGACCCACTGCTGAAGCAGAAGCTGCTGCCAAGGCAAAAGGAAAAAGCTTAGTGCAGGAAGAACAGATTGTTAAAGAAGCTTTGAAAACACCCTTTGATCAAGAGGTTGATGAGTTCATGAGAATCATCAAGAAGAGTGATTACAAAATAGTGGATCAGCTTCACCAGACGCCTTCCAAGATCTCAATCCTATCGTTGCTTATGTGTTCCGAAGCCCATCGGAACGCACTACTCAAAGTCTTGCACGCAGCTTATGTGCCTGAAGAGATCACCGTCAATCAGTTGGAAGCTATAGTTGGAAATGTTAATGCTAGTCATGGACTAGGGTTCACCAACACTGACTTGACTACGGAAGGCCGCAACCATAACAAGGCTTTGCACATAACCATGGAATGTAAAGGTGCAGTCCTTTCCCATGTGCTGGTAGACACGGGGTCATCCCTCAACGTCTTACCTAAAAAAGCCCTTGTGAAGCTAGAGTATGACGGATTGGCGTTAAGACCCAGCAACCTGGTGGTGAGAGCCTTTGATGGTCCTAAGAGATCGGGTCTGGGAGAGATTGAGTTGCCCATAACGATTGGCCCGCAAACTTTCAAAACGACCTTCTACGTGATGGATATACAGCCTGCCTACAGCTGTCTATTGGGTAGGCCATGGATTCACGCCGCTGGCGCCGTGACCTCAACCCTTCACCAGAAGTTAAAATTCGAGTGGGAGGGTCAAGTCGTTACAATCTGTGGAGAGGAGGATATTTTTGTCAGCCACCTGGCTACCTATAAATACATTGAGATGGATGGGGAGATCCATGAAACAATGAGTCAGGGGTTCGAGGCCTTGAACGTGAATGAAACATCTGCTGTACCTGTAACTTCAATGACATCGTACCAACAAGCCCGGAAGGTTGTTGAGGAAGGAACTGCCCAAGGCTGGGGCAAATTGTTACCGGTGGAGAAGAAAGAGGATAGATTTGGGTTGGGTTACAAACCAACTCAACAAGATCAAGCAGAGGCTGCGAAAGAACCCAACTTTGTTAGTGGGGGGATGCTCACCCCTGATGCTGTCAACAATTTGGAAGACGAGCTGGAAGAAGAATGCAACCTGGAAAGCTGGATCCGTCCAAAGATCCCGGGGAGCAGTATCTCGAACTGGTCTTCCCAGGAAATTATAAGAGTTACTCATGCAGAGTAATTATTATTTCCTGTATTTTTATAGCATGCATCAAAGTCTTGCATCTTGCCCAAGATGACAAGACTCATTTTGTAATCGGGCCATCTGTACTTTTTGTGCAACAAGATTAATCAATGAAATATCAGACATCTTTTTGCAAACAAGTCTTTTTTCTTTTCCGCTCACTGTTTTTCCATTTTTCTTTTTGTACAAAAAAATAAATGGCAGTGTTTTCAAAATGACAACTTTATTTCACTTTTCTAAACAAGATTAAATTCAAATCACTAAAATGAATAAACTAAACCTTTGCAGAGTGTGCCTTCCAGACAGCACCGACAACAGCACGGCTATGACTTCGTATGACTTTGACAATCCGATCAATCAAGCTGACGAAGGGGTTGAAGAAGAATATGAGCTTCCTGAAGAGCTAGCCAGGTTGTTAAGGCAAGAGGAAAAAGTTATTACTCCTCACCAGGAGGAGGTTGAAACGATCAATCTTGGTACAGATGAAGACGTGAAAGAAGTTAAAATCGGGGCCTGCTTACAAGACTCAGTGAAGAGACAAATGATTGACCTGCTTCAAGAGTATGTGGACGTGTTTGCTTGGTCTTATCAAGACATGCCAGGGTTGGATACCAACATTGTTGTGCACAAGCTGCCTTTGAGAGAAGAATGCCCACCGGTCAAACAAAAGCTGCGCCGTACTCGCCCGGACATGGCAATGAAAATCAAGGAAGAGGTACAGAAGCAATGGGACGCCGGGTTCCTTGCTGTGACTAGCTATCCACCGTGGGTTGCTAACATAGTACTTGTGCCTAAGAAAGACGGCAAAGTAAGAATGTGTGTTGACTACCGGGATCTGAACAGAGCTAGCCCGAAAGATGATTTCCCTTTACCTCACATTGATGTATTGGTGGATAATACGGCTCAGTTCTCGGTATTCTCCTTCATGGATGGATTTTCAGGATACAATCAAATTAAAATGTCACCTGAAGACATGGAGAAGACGACCTTCATCACACCCTGGGGCACGTTCTGTTACAAAGTGATGCCATTCGGATTGAAGAATGCTGGTGCAACGTATCAACGGGCTATGGTAACATTATTCCATGATATGATCCATAAAGAAATAGAATGTTACGTGGATGACATGATCGCCAAGTCCCTTACTGAAGAAGACCACCTGGTGAATCTGCTGAAGTTATTCAAGCGTCTGAGGAAGTATCAACTGAAGTTGAACCCCAACAAATGCACATTCGGGGTGCGATCCGGTAAGTTGCTGGGATTTATTGTAAGCGAGAAAGGGATTGAAGTTGACCCTGATAAAGTCAAAGCTATTCAAGAGATGCCTGCACCGAAAACTGAAAAAGAAGTTCGAGGGTTCTTAGGTCGTTTGAATTACATCTCGCGGTTCATATCTCACCTTACAGCAACCTGTGAGCCCTTGTTCAAATTGTTAAGAAAAGAACAGACGGTCAGGTGGAACGAAGATTGTCAGAAGGCTTTTGACAAAATCAAAGAGTACTTACAAGAGCCTCCAATCCTTATGCCTCCAGTTGAAGGAAGACCTCTAATAATGTACTTAACAGTATTAGAAGAGTCGATGGGGTGTGTGTTGGGCCAGCATGACGAGTCTGGTCGAAAAGAGTATGCAATATACTACCTAAGCAAAAAGTTTACCGACTGTGAACAACGTTATTCATTGCTCGAGAAAACTTGCTGTGTTTTAGCGTGGGCTGCTCGCCGACTGAGACAGTATATGTTGACCCACACTACTTTATTGATCTCCAAAATGGACCCAGTTAAGTACATATTTGAGAAGCCAGCACTTACCGGACGGGTTGCAAGATGGCAAATGATCCTTACAGAGTATGACATCCAGTACACTTCTCAGAAAGCCATCAAGGGCAGTGTATTGTCTGAATATCTTGCTGAGCAACCCATTGATGACTACCAACCTATGAGATTTGACTTCCCTGATGAAGACATCATGTTCATAAAATCAAAAGATCATGAAGAGCCTATTCACACTGAAGGGCCTGACCCGGAAGAGGAATGGACTATGATGTTTGATGGGGCTGTTAACATGAATGGTCGTGGTGTTGGTGCAGTACTCATTACACCCAAAGGAAGCTGAATACGAAGCTCACTTTCAACTGCACTAACAACGAAGCTGAATACGAAGCTTGCATTATGGGTCTTGAGGAAGCCATTGACCTCAGGATCAAGACATTGACTGTGTTCGGAGATTCAGCTCTGGTAGTTAATCAGACCAATGGCAAATGGTACACACACCAAGATCATCTGATACCTTACAGGGATTATACAAGGAGGTTATTGACCTTCTTCACAACGGTCAAGCTTGAGTATATCCCTCGGGACGAGAATCAGTTTGCAGATGCTCTTGCCACCATTTCATCCATGATCAAAGTTCAGGCTGCCAACTTCGTACCTCAGATCTCAGTGTCCAGACTTGACAGGCCAGCATATGTATTTGCAGCAGATGTTGGTAAAGATGATAAGCCTTGGTTCCATGACATTAAGTGCTTCTTGGAGGATCAAGCATACCCACCTGGGGCATCTTCCAATGATAAGAAGACTTTGAGAAGGTTGGCTGGTAGTTTCTTTCTGAACACTGATGGGTCTTTATACAAAAGGAACTTCGATATGGTACTCCTCAGGTGCGTCGACAAGACGGAAGCAGATTTGTTGATGCATGAAGTGCACGAAGGATCTTTTAGTATCCATGCTGGAGGGCATGCCATGGCTAAGAAGTTGCTAAGATCAGGTTATTACTGGATCACAATGGATGCAGACTGTTGTGCCTACGCCAGAAAATGCCATAAATGCCAGATTTATGCAGATAAGGTGCATGTGCCTCCCAATCCTCTGAACATAATGTCTTCACCCTGGCCCTTTGCTATGTGGGGCATTGACATGATTGGTAAGATTGAGCCAACTGCTTCGAATGGCCACATATTCATCTTGGTTGCTATTGACTATTTCACCAAGTGGGTTGAAGCAGCCTCATATGCAAATGTTACAAGACAAGTGGTAGCCAGATTCCTGAAAAGAGATATCATCTGTCGATATGGAGTTCCCGAGCGGATCATTACTGATAATGGTTCCAATCTAAACAACAAAATGATGGCTGAGCTATGCCGGGACTTCAAAATCCAACACCACAATTCTTCTCCTTACAGACCAAAGATGAATGGCGCTGTTGAGGCAGCTAACAAGAATATCAAGAAGATTGTGCAGAAGATGGTAGTCACCTACAAAGACTGGCATGAAATGCTACCATTTACCTTGCATGGGTACCGCACGTCAATCAGAACATCCACTGGGGCAACGCCATATCAACTTGTGTATGGTATGGAGGCAGTCCTACCTGTTGAAGTGGAATTACCCTCCTTGCGAGTACTGATGGATGTTAAACTAAGTGAAGCAGAATGGGTTCGGTCCCGATACGAACAACTGAGTCTGATTGAAGAGAAAAGATTGGCTGCAATCTGTCATGGGCAGTTGTATCAGAAAAGAATGAAGAAAGCCTTCGATCAGAAAGTCAGGCACCGAGAGTACCAAGTAGGAGATCTTGTGCTGAAGAGAATCCTCCCTCCTCATACAGACCACAGGGGCAAGTGGACTCCAAATTACGAAGGACCATTTGTGGTAAAGAAAGTTTTTTCCGGTGGAGCACTGATGCTCAGCACCATGGATGGTGAAGATTTCCCGTCCCCTGTGAATTCAGATGCAGTTAAAAAATACTTCGCATAAAATGACCCGCTGGACACAAAAACAGAATGTAAGTCCAGGCAAAAATAGGGCATCCCGGCGAGTCAAAAACAGAATAAAAGACTCGGGCAAAAATAAGGGAAAATAAATAAAAATGTACACCTGCTGAGCTGAAAAGCCACATTGGACAGCTCAGGCAAAAATGGGTATCCTGATGGATTGAAAACCCGAAAGGGAGATCCATGCAAAATAAGGGAATAAGCGAACAACTGCATTCTGAATTCGGCTGTATCGTTTACAACTTGGTAAGCTTCGAAAGGATCAAGCTTCAATCAGAATCAACATTCTTCAGAAAGCAAGACGAGAAGAACGTCAAAAGTCATACGAGTCATAGTAAAGAGGAAGTTCTTTGAAAGCGTCATCAACATTGCCAGCATTTTGTTTCTCAATTTGTAACAATCTCCTCATTCCAGGGGATATGTTCCTTTGACTGTATCTCTCCGATTCAGGGCTTATGAGTTAATAAAATCAGATTTTCAGTCACGTCTCGTTTTGTACATTTTATTTGCAAAAAAATGTTTGATGTCTAAAGAGAAACTTATTGCATAGAATATAGATGTTTATCTTCAAATAAAAACGTGCTTGCAGGAAATATACTTACTCTCAGAAGTGTCTAAACTCCTATGACGGAAACCAGTAAGGATACCTCGGGATTACTTGTGCGTTTCCCTATCTCATGCAGAGATTGCAGGAATCCAGAGCGCAACTTGGGGCATGTGAGCTTCATCCCAGCAAACTGGCAAATCAACACTCAATTTTAGCACCCGAAGTGCTCTCTCCCCAGCTGAGTTGCCTCTCATGACTCCCTCCAGCTGAGCTGCCACTTGCTACTGCTCCCAGCCGAGTTGTCATTTCGTCCTCAGCCGAGTACAAAAGTCAGGGGACCATCTCCCCATAGAGTTTCAGCCTCTATCTAGAAGAGCATCGCATGAAGGATCACAACAGAGTGACGAAAGCTTCTGCAAACCCCAGCTGGGTCCCTCATTGCAAGGATATGTCCATCAGTGACCTAGATCCCCAAGCAGAGACATCTCATCGGATCTACCAATGATCTCATCCCCAGCTGGGATGTCCATTTCAAGCAGATCGACCAAAGATCGTCACAGCAGCGGGACCCGAATCCCGGTTTTGGTATCTTTGCATAATCATGGCATTCACATCATAATCACCCACAAAGCGTAGCATTCCGTTTAATACGGAGCATTACGGAAAAAATCAAGCATAAAGCATAATCATGAGCCATGTTCTGAATCAACACTTGTGAATAATGACAGTTCATCAACATACAGAATACTTCCTCCAAAATCCCCAGCGGAGATTCCCCGGCAAAATCAGTTGCCTCGCATTCACAAACACCAGTATATACTCCTTTTGGAACCCATCCGTGTCACGTCCCCAGCATAAAGTCAAAACATCCTCTTTGCACTCACGTATACTTCCATATGACGATCCTTTGACACCCGTCCGTGTCATATCCCCAGCGCAGTCGTCTACACTTTGTATATCAGATACTTGTTCATATTATACTCTTCTCCTTTTGACACTCGTCCGTGTCACCCTCCCCAACAGAGAAATACTCATCTATACAATATTTACACTCATACTTATACAGATGCTCGTCCGTATCTTGTATATGCCACTTATCCCCACAGATTCGGCATTGGTCCATGGTCTTTGTTAACCAGTTGGTACTCGTCCGTACCATCATCCCAGAACATGCGTCAAGCGTTTGTTTCTACCTGATACTCGTCCGTATCATAGTCTTAAGGATGCTCGTCCGCATCTTTAATCCATACACTGTTTCAAACACTTTTGTCTTCTTGAATATAGATACTTGCCTGTGCCTACTCTTTCCCAGAAGAGTCCCTTCAGATTCAACACTTGTCCGTGTTCCCGGTTAACCAGTTGATACTCGTCCGTATCATCATCTTTGAACACGTGTCAGTATTTGCTTCTACCCGATACTCGTCCGTATCGTAGTCTTAAGGATGCTCGTCCGCATCTTTAATCTATACACAATACCAAACACTTATACCTTTTATTTCTTGGATATAAACACTCGTCCGTGTTTACTACTCCCCAGTAGTTCGCCACCAAAGCAATATTTTTCCTCTTATCTGACACTCGTCCTGTGTCATGATAAACCCTGAGAGCAGCCGTACCCTGCTAGGTGGTCGTCCTCCACCTCTTGATGGTCGTCCTCCATCATGCTCATCCGATGGCCGTCCCCATCGTTGATATTTTAGCAGCCGTCCCCTGCTAGGTGGTCGTCCTCCACCTTTTGATGATCATCCTTCATCATTTTATCCAATGGCCGTCCCCATCGTTGATATTTTAGCAGCCGTCCCCTGCTAGGTGGTCATCCTCCACCTTTTGATGATCGTCCTTCATCATTTTATCCAATGGCCGTCCCCATTGTTGATTTTGGTTATCTGGCATTCGTCCTATGTCATGATAAACCTTGAGAGCAGTCGTCCCCTACTAGGTGGTCGTCCTCCACCTCTTGATGGTCGTCCTCCATCATGCTCATCCGATGGCCGTCCCCATCGTTGACCTTTTATCCGGCATTCGTCCTATGTCGTGATATTTTCGGCAGCCGTCCCCTGCTAGGTGATCGTCCTTCACCTTTGATGACCGTACCTCATCATTTATTTATTTCATTTATTCTTTAACCCGATGGCCGTCCCCATCGTGGTCCCTTTTCTTCTTTTAGCCCGATGGCCGTCCCCATCGTTGGTTACTTTATGAACTTGATGGCCGTCCCCGTCATGTTTCATTAATCCCCAGAGAATTTTACAGCTTTATCTTGATGGCCGTCCCCATCATAATTCTTTTATCCCCATCATGTCGGCCGTCCCCGTCATTGCTTTATTTTCCGCACTTTTCCCAGCATGTCGGTCGTCCCCGTCATTGCTCTTTACCCAGCAGTCGTCCTCCGCTCGACGGTCGTCCTCCGTCGCCCATACTTTACAATATACTTTACTTTCTTTTACAATCTATATCCCTTTTCTTCTTCATTTTGTGAGTGCAAATTTTGGACTGTCTTTGGTATTCAACCACAAGTTATCTTGTTTGCCTGTTAAGCCGTTGCTTACATCCTGCACAGCTAACTCATGTTTGAATAGGGGCAGTTGTAAACACCCCAAATTTTCCCTCACCCATTTTCACCATGGCTTGTGATCATTTGCATATGCATAAACACAATCATACCATTTCATATCACATTTTTGAGTCATTGCATTGTTTCTAAGTCATCTGCATCTAGGGTTTGTGATCTGAGCAATCCAAGAGCTTCTTGAGCCACCCCAAAGGTCATCAATCACTTCAAAGGGGTCCATGTGTGTTCAAGCATCATATTACATCCTCTCAAAGTCAAGAATGCCAAAGGATCACAAGAACTGGGATTGGTATGGATGTAGAGCCAGGCTTGACTGCACAGGTGACCCAAAATTAGGGTTTTGGTTTCAAAGGCCATAACTCCAATTTTTTTGGTCATTATTGTTTCTATTGGTCTCTATATGGTATAGGGAGTGTGCATATCAATTTTCATGAAGAAATTCCATGGGGAAGTCATCTGATCAAGGGTTGACTTTTCAGACAAGTCAGTGCAAAATCAGGGCATCTGAGGCCCCCAATGACCCAACCAAGGGGTGATCTTCATCATTTTGAGTGTATATGATCTTTATTTGATCATAGAAGAAGGTTTAAGTTCACAAAATTCAAGAATTTGAAGTTCTTGCAAAGTTGACTTTTTAGGGCATGGTTGACTTTTCATGAAATGTCATTTTATGCCACTTTTTCAACCCTTGCTTTTTGATCCAAAAATGCTTCAAATGGAAAAACTTTGGTCATGAAAGTTGTAGATTAGATCTTTCCCTTTTCAAAAAGTACAAGAACATGATCTAATTCATTTTGGATCAAAAGTTATGGTGTGTCAAAGTTGGCAAAAATCACTAATTTTCAAGATATGCCTCAAATGAGCAACTTGCAAAAACTTTGTACCAAGGCATTTGTAACTTCTAATTCATGTCAAACCATTACACAAGCATCATGTAAGTCCTAAAGTTCAGATTGGACCAAGATTTCCTCATGTTTTATGGCTTGTGGGACAAGAAAGTTTCATATGAACCAAAAGTGAACAACTTGCAAAAAAAAACATCATCACACCTCACCCACTTGTTGCCTTGGCTGCTAAACCATTCTAGCATCTCTCACACACCATGCTACGCCAGCCCATACACTTGTACTAGCCTAGGGCTCAACCCATGCCCTCCTTACACCAAAGTTGACATTTTGCAAAAGTGAACTTACCTATCACAGCAGGCCAGGTCACATCATCTGACCAATGGGATTATTGTATGCAAGCAAAATGCAGGCCATTTCACATAGAAAGCCAGGCTGAAACACACAAGATCAACACATTCACAAAGTCACTCCCTCAAGCAAAACCTTTCGAATCTGTCTCCATAGCTCACAAACACAAAAACCAACTCCACTGATCAACTCACCTTGCTTCACTGAACCAAAACCAGCAAGACACAAGCCTGAACCAAGCAAGAACTGAGCTTCCCCATTTTTCACCCCCAGAGCCAGAACTTTCGAATCTCATTCCACAGCTCACAAACACCTGAACAAACTTCATAAACCTTCTCCATTCATCATCCTGGTCATAAAGAACCCTTCACCTTTGCCTGAAACAGCCTGAATCACCAACACCATTTTCACCTGAGTTTGAGCAGGAGCTGTTCAAACTCCTTAACCAGCCAGTATAAATTTCTTCCAAGCATCCAAACATCATCTAGGGCTCACAAGGAGTGGTTTGCATCAAAGGAAGGGGTCAGAAAGTTACAAGAGTGAAAGCTTCGAAACTCAGGTAGCTCAAGAACTTTTTTTCCAGAAATCATTTTTTAAGTTCTTAAGTTATTCTATATGCTTTCCTGATCATAACTATGTCATTGGTTTTGAAAATGATTGGAAAATGAGGATGTAATCGTGTTCTGAAACTCCCTGACCTAAAAAATGTTTTGTTCGATTCATGAGTTTGAGGAAATATAAATGATTTCTAGCTTAGGGTTTTGATTCAGGGGAGTGTGGGAATCATTTCTGTGTGTTTAGATTTCATTTTGGTTGCGTTTTGTGGATTTTGGGGATTTTCAGGTGGGGTTCCCACCGGAGAAGACGACCGGAGGTCTTCTCCGGCCACCTGAAAATCATTAGGGTTTAATCAGTGTAATTAAATGAGATTTGAATTTCGTGCGTTGGATTGGCTGACCAGGTTGACTTCGCGCGTGGATGAATGGTCCAGATTCACCATTAGAAACCCTAATCCTGATTAATTAATTCATAATTACATTTAACTCAGTTTGAATTTGGGCCACTGGATTGCGCGCGTGGTCAATCTTTCTCTCCCCAGAATGCATCATAGCCCTCCATTCAGTTGACTTTTCTTTTTCTTTGTTTTAATTCATTTATTTCATGTTTATTTTCTACAATTTATTTAAAATAGTAAAAATGTTTTAAAAATTATGAAACTTTTTGTCAAGAGTTTCATTAATTTTTAAAACCCAAAAATATTTTTATTTTCATTTTTAGCATTAAAAAAGTATTTTTAAATATTTAAAAGTTTATTTTTTAATTGATTAATGAAAATTAATTTATTAAAAATACTTTTAGGTATTTAAAAATCACCAAAAAATTCATGAAATGTTTTAAGACATTTAGAAACATTGTCCAAACTTCAAACCAAATTTATTTTTTGATCTTGATGCATTTCGAGAATTTTTCATTGAATAAAAATCATTTTTATGCATTATTTTGATCCAAACTTCAAAAAATCATTTCTGCCTAACCATGAAGAGTTGGACCTTGGTTCTTTTTGCATTGCATTGTGTTTAGCATGTAGTTTGTGAGATTAAATGGCCATGATTTGATCTTTCATTTTCCATTTGTTTGATAATTTTCTTGTTTAGGAACCCTAAAACCCTAGAAAACTTAGGAAAATCATATCTTGAGTTAGGTTAGGAGTTGAGACCTCTCCTTTGGGCAGTGGTTTAGCATAGGATTAGGGGTCCTTTGAGTGCATTTTAAATTTTTTATAATGTTGTTTGCTTCTGGTTTTGGTTTTTGTTTGTTGCTTTGATCATAAACCCTAATTTGGGCTTCCATATGCATCCATCTTGCATCTTCTTGCATAACATGACTTGCCATGACATTCCATGCCTCCATTTGATTCATTGAACATCATAAGACATATTGGAAGCATGTTTGAGCATTGCATCTCTCATTTGTCATGTTGTATTCCATATGCATCTCATAACTTTTCATGTATGTTCATGTGTCTTAACTTGCTCCATTGGCATCCATAAGCTTGTATGATCATCTCCATGTTTTGTTTCTGGTTTGTAGCATCTCATAGCATCATTAACATCACATGTATGCTTCTGGTTTTGGTTTGCATCATGTCATTCCATCCCATTTTGCATTGCATTGCATTTCTTTTCTGACCTTTCAGGTGGTAAGTGATTTTGAGAAGTGAATTTGCCTTCACTTCTCATACTTTCTTCTCATCTCTTTCATGCATCCTTGCTGCATTTTACTTTGTGTTTGAGATTGAGCTTGCTCATTCTTCTTCTTCTCACTTTCTTCCTTCAAGTGACTTGACTTCTTGAATGAAGCAAGTTGCTTTGCTTCTCCTGATCCTTTCATCTGCTTCCTGGTGGTTCCTCTGAAGATCTTCTCTTGTAAACCTCACAAACCTTAGGAACAACCAAGCATGACAATGATTAGGGTTTTGATTAGTTCCCCATTTAGTTTTTTCTTACCTTTGTGTTTCATTGAGTCTTCTCTTCTCATCTCTTAATCAGGGACTAAACCCTAAAGGCTTTAAGGCTTTGTGATTAAGCTTATGCCTGCATCCTTCTCTTAGGATGGAGTGTATAACTTTAATCCTAAGTGTTAAACCTTTAATGTGTTTAACTCCTTTAATCAATTCACCTAATAATCATCAAGACATCACACTTGTAACTTGGGCCTTGCATTAGGGTTCTAATTCTTCCTTAATTGGTTAAGAAGGACTAACCCTAGTGTTAATGGACAAGTCCCCCTCAAGTTGTCTTACAAACCCTAAAAAACACTTCATAACCATACCATTAAATAAAATCCACTTAATCAAAGGTTTGTTTTGTCATGAGCTTAATCCCTAATCATGGATTAAGTTGAGGAGCTTTCCTCAGCCTAAACATTCTCATCTATTATCCTTCTATTAGGATGGTGTAATGAGTCTGTTAAATCCCTGATTATGGCTTAACCTCATTACTTAACACTAAACAAAAACACCAAAAACATTTAAATAATCACAAGTAGGTTAATGATCTTAATCCTACACCAAAGGTGATTAAGTGTCAGAATCTGACTTCACACTTAAGGTATTCTCATTACCCCTAATCAGAGGGAAGATGTGATGAGTTTGCTAACCCATTGGTTTAGGCTTAAGCTCATTAACTTATGACAAATCCAAAAGAAATAAAAGACTGAAAACTCAAAAACAAACAATAATCGTCTCCTTCGGGATTCTTTTCTCACCTCATTCAATCACAAACGAGAGCTCGCTTCTTCCGTCTAATGCAAGACAGTTTGCACCTGAGCCAGACAGGTCATACACTTGAGCATAGACAAGCAAGTAGTTCACAGGTCAACTCATCTTTCAGTCTCTTTGGGTCGAACTACGGTGTTCTGACTTCCTCATTGCACGAGAGGATACGTAGGCATAACTTAACAGTTATCGAACAAAAGTCTCTGTATATTCCCCATCTTTATAGCCTCATTCTTTAGCCTCATGATCTTGAGCATTTTATTCTTGTTCTTACACTGACACATCATTTATACACTTCACATCTCTTTTACACTGACACCTGTACATCCTTTTCCAGCTCATTTACACACAGATTGCACTGACACTACCCCTTTAAAACACAAATCTTTTAAGCGTGGATCCCGTCGAGTACGGCGGACAATCTGGGTGCTAATACCTTCCCAGGTTGTAACCAACCCCCTTTCTCAGTCTCTCTGGTTCGCAACCGTCTTGTCCATATCTTTTTCGAGGTCTATGCAGCATTACCTTTCCTCCGGGATAAAAATGCCTAGCTGGCGACTCTTTTCTTCTCCAGTGAGTCCACAACTGTGTGTTCTCATTGTCCCTCTCGCCGACCGTTCGCGTCTGTACCTTTATCTGGGCCATTTCCCATTTATCGGGAGCGACAGCCTGGATGCTCTGGAACCTAGGTATGACTCTCTTTTGATCTACTGGTAATTTAAATTCCACTAGGTTGACTTACGAGTTCCTTAGTTCACTCCTCTATGTACATGACATACACCGTACCTCCGAAACCATTTCCTTTAGGCTGCTTAACCAATTATTTTCACTGACACATGAGAGAATTAGGGATATTTTTGGTTTTCCATCTGTTGCCAATGCCGCAACTATTGCTCCTTTAGACAGTGAGTGGCAAGGTAGTGCCTTTGAGTTTTAGAACCACATCATTGGCCTCACCACTGATAAATGGGAAGTACTTAAGGCCACATCTATTCAAAACCCAACCATTAGAGTGCTCCACCGCATCCTTGCTTCTACCATCTTTGGTCGTAAGAACACTGGAAACGTGAATTCCAAAGACCTGTATTTCCTTCACTGCGTGATGAATCAAACACCGGTTGACCCTGTGCCATTTTTCTTAGCCCACTTAGTTAGTGTGTCTAACAAAGTAGGAGGACCCATTTTCATAGGTAACATAGTCTCCAACATTGCTCTAGCCCTTAACCTTGAAATTGTCAACGACGACAACTATTTTTAGAGCATTGTAGTCGACTTAGATTACTGGAAAAGTAAGCGGCTTGTAAAAAAATTTACCTGATGGCAAGTATCACATTATGATCTGTGACCCTGAGCATCATAGTTTTTCTTTGTCTTCCCCTACTCGTATTGATGTGCGCATGCACGCTAACTGGTTACTTATTACTGACCTAGAGGATGGGAATGCTGCAGTGCAACCCCTTCCTCAACCCCGTGTTTCTAACGCACCCGGTCCTAGTACCTCACCCCACACTGCACCTTTTTCTGATAATTTTGCATGTATGAGAGGATTGTTGGATCAGATTTTATCCGAGCTCAAGAAGTAGAGAGAAAGAGAGGAGGAGCGTGACAGGGTGTACACAGAGCATCACAACAACCAAGTAGAATTCATGGCCAGGATAGATCTTGCACTGACAGACATTACTGACGAGATGATACGTCTATGTAGAGTCATAGGTAGACTTGGAGGCCAGCCCGAGCGTGATGATCCAGATGCCCAAGAAGATCACTAGTAGTGCCGAGGTCGTTCCCACTGCCACTGATTTCTCACCAGGTTCCATCGCTCCATTCCTATTCACTTTAAATTAAAACATTGAGGACAATGTTTGATTTAAGTGTGGGGGAGGAGTCGTTTACTGCTTTTATTTATTGCTTTATGTCATTTCATGTTTTAATAGGATAGTTTCTTTTACTTGTTTAAATTATCGAGTCACATGCTTGTTCGAGTCATCGTTTACCTTATGTTTTCACAGTCTGAATTTCCCCAAAAATTTAAAAAAATTCCCGATTCAATAAGGATGGACACACTTAGTATAGGTCGATTTAGGATAGGTAGATAGACTTGGGAAAGTTTTGTCAACATCAGTATCGTCTTTACACCTCAGAGTCCCCATTATGCGATATTAGTTTAAATACTTATTATGTCGAGACCTTGTTCTTAGTTTCTTTTATTTTTCTTCCCTATTAGTTTATTTGAGCAGTCAGCACCATCCCTTACGCGAACTAAGTAACGAACTGATGCAAATATGTGTGGATCTCTGAAAAAGAAAAAAAATTGTTTATGAGTTTTCATGAAAAATATGAATTAAAGACATGTTCTCATTAATTTAGGTGATCCTCACCCGATCACTTAGCCCAAATGATCATAATCTTGAAATTCATAAGAAAAAAAAAGCAAGAAAGAAAAAAAAAGTTGAATTAAGAGATCACACTAACAGGTTTGATTACCATGTAAGCAAGGGGATAACGGGCTTAATGTGATTGCGCTAGAATGAAAGAAAGGGGAATAAGAACAAAAGTCTATAGGTTAAGGTATAATATCATGATTTGAACCGGTATTGCATAGGAAGGAACTCTTTGTCCATTCTCGTGGAATCGTGTCATTACGATACTCTTGTTTTCGTTATTTAGTACATATCTGTTCGTTTAGGCT
This sequence comes from Lathyrus aphaca, assembly GCA_963966055.1. Classification (NCBI taxonomy): domain Eukaryota; kingdom Viridiplantae; phylum Streptophyta; class Magnoliopsida; order Fabales; family Fabaceae; genus Lathyrus; species Lathyrus aphaca. The sequence continues at coordinate 494,708,549 of OZ014524.1, read as the reverse complement.
TAGCGATATTTTGCTTAATCATGTCTGGTGTGCCTATGAGTCGAAACATTATGCTTATTGTTTTTATTCGCATTAGGATTTTGCTTGGGAATAAGCAAAAGTCTTAGTGTGGGGGAGTTTGATGACTCGATTTCGTATAGGTTATTTCGATTCATTTCATGCATGTTTTATCGCATTTTATCGAGTCTTTATCGTTTTCTGTATCCATTTACCTTATGTTTTGTTCCTTTTACGTTTTCAGGACCCAAGTAGCTGAATCAAAGGAAAGAAGAAGAAATAGGGGCAAATCAGCAAGAAAGAGGAAGAAATTATGCATTATGCACTCTGCGGGTGAATGGCATTCACCATTCCCCCCAAAGGCACCAAATCACGTTCGCCATTCCCTCCAAAGGAACCAAATGGCGTTCTCCATTTTCCCCAAAAGCCCAGAATCTCAATAGCATACCAATGGTGTTCGCCATTGGCATATGGCAATCACCATGCATCGCGAGAGCCGTTTTTGTCAGTAGTTTCATAGCAGTTTGCCCAGTTCGAATTTCAAACCCTCCAACTATTTTGGAGCCTTTTTGTCTATAAATAGGGGCCTTCAGAGAAGTTTATAGTGTGTCCAATTACCTTGTGGAAGCGCTACCGAATTTTCACCAGAACTAGCCACATTCATTAGCCAAAGTATTAATCGCTCACATCGAGTGGTTAATACACCATAGTATCGCTTTCCTTTTCCGTTTCGCTGTACTTGGATCACATTTGTAGAATTTAATAAAGTTCATTTTAGTTTTTTTCAGGTTGTTTAATTATTGCTTACTTTAATTTACTGCACTTTACTTCATTGCATTTTGTATACTTGTATGTTCTTGTTCATCACTTTAACCATTTTTATATAAAAACCTTAAAAACAATTCTAAAAAACCAAATCAGTATGTAGGTTCCTAAACTTGTTAACTTAATTATGTCGATTTTGAAATCAACTATGTTAGGCTAAATTTGCATGAACCCGTAGTTTGAGGATCGTCGTCTCGACGGGACTCCGTATGATAACCGACATATCTTTAAATGCTTAAAATTCTGGTTTTGTGTTCTAAGTTTAGTTTAGGTAGTCTTGTCGTAAGAGCGAGAGGCTTCTTACCATTGTTTCGTCACGAGAGTGAGGAATGTACTAAGACAAATCCAATATAGCGAGAGTTTGAGGTACGCGTCAGATAGTAGGCACAAGACACTGGAACCTAAACATAGTGAGAGCGCTTTAGGTATTTCCTTTCGATCTTATCCACCCTTCAAAAAGACATCGTGTTGCTACAGAGCGAGCGAGAGCAATATCTTGGGGTTATCGGTCATGGATCGGTCAATAGCGCAAGAGTGTGAGATCGAACCTTTAGGTTGGTATTTTCTTCAGAATAGCTTCTGCATTAAATTCAGCCCCGAATCCTATAGAGTCCCTAAGAGTCCCGAAAATCATTCTACGGTCTCGTTTCTTTTATTCGTGCAAGTACCCTTTTCTTTTCGTAATTACTATTTTATCCTTTTCTTCTGTGACAACCTTAGCCTTAGCCTTACACCGCAAATATAGGACACTCCCTATTGACTATCAATCCCTGTGGGTTCGACAATCTTTTAAAACTACACGATCACATGTATGCTTGCAGTATCTATCCGACCAAACACGTAGTGCCGAGCGATCAATTTCAACTTTCTCATTTTATTTCTCTTAATTCCTAAACAATTTTTCATCCATTCATTGTGCATTGATTAAAAGACATCTTAAATCTTCCTAAAACATTTTTATTTCATTTTGAAAGTCCTTTATCATACATTTTGAACCATACTCTTGTGCATTCTTTTGGTTTGTTTCTTTGTGACTTTTAGGTACCTTTTCACCTAGTTTTATTCTGAATTCTGAAATGATCTTGTAGCATGTTGTTTTCTCTTGACTTAGGTCATTTGTGACCTATTTTCACAATTTTTTCAAGTTGTTTTCTTTTTGTTTGAAGCCTTACCATTAGGAGAACATTTTGTGAAACCTTTCTTCCCTCCTTTAGGTCTTATCTTTAGAAGGCACATGTGCCATTGTTTTAGAATCTTGTGTAACATTATAGGTAATCTTTAGAATATTATAGGTCCTATCTTGACAATTATATGTCTCCTTCGTATTGTTTTTGTCTTTGGTTTATGTTTGTGCATCTTACTTTGTTACTTGACCTAATTTCACACTTCATCCTTTCTTACACTTGACATGATTCTTTTGTGCATCAAGTATGGTCATCCACTCATCTCATATCTATCTCATCTTGTGTACGTCACTTACCCATACTCATATGCATTCATTCTTGTATGTCATCATTCATTTGTGACTTATATCTCAAGTACTTGTCATTTGTTCCTTATGTGGCATCTTTTGCCTACTTGTTTGAATTGTCTTGACATGTTTTACATATGAATTTGGGGTGATCATACTTGCATTATCATAACATCATATACGTCATATGCTACTGACTTTCATTCATTTTCATCCATTTTTCATCTTTGACTTGTAACTTTAACTTGTTTTTTTCTTATGTGAACATGAACTCGTCTTCCTCTTTTCATCTCATCTCTTTATGAACTAATTCATACATTCTTTGTATCATCATCTCATATCATCTTTAGGCCCTCTTATAGGTCATTAAATTATGACTTTGGTGGTTGGTCATGCATTCATTCAAGTTATATGCCATATACATTCATGCTTCCTAAGTTCTGCATTGTGTGATCTTTTGGTTCCCCTTTTGACCTAGTTATAGTTTCTTTGGGTACCTTAGAATTTTTAGAGAATTGGTAGGATTAGGTTTTGATTTGTAGGATTCTCATACCTTAGGATCTATTTCATTTGGTTTCTTATCTTGTTTGAGTTCTCATTACTTCTTATTTGCAATTATGATTTGTTTTACTAAAGTTTCAGGGGCAATGGTAAGTCACTAGAGTGTGGGTATGCATCCACATTCTAACTTCTTCCCTCAACTTTTAAACATTCAATTTTTGTTTGATTAAGAATTTAAAGATGCTTTGCTTGAACAATCTTTTCTCACCCCTCTTAGAAACAACTTAACTTCTATCTTGGAAGTAAGTTGCTTTCTTCTTCTTCTTCTTCTTCTTCTTCTTTCTTCTCCTCTCCTTCTCCTTTACTTTTAGGATAGATTTTTCATACCACACTAACCCTAGGGAATCCATGCATGATAACTCCTAGGATTGATATTTCCCAATTAGCTCTTTTACCCTTTTCTCTTTTGGGTCTTTCTATCACCTCGTCTCAAAAATCAAACCAAAAACACCTAACAAAGGTTGAAATAACTTCATGTGTCATGAGCCTTATTCCATGGTGTAACACCCCAAAATTTTAACTCTCATTTTCATATCATATAGCATAGCATATAGTATACATAGCATTGCATCTTTGCATGGAAAGATGAGGCATAACATTCATAGTTAGAAGCATAGGGCATGTGATCAGCCATTCATCAAGTTGTGATTCTTCAAAGTCAAGATAAGAGCCAAGTGGTCTTGCAACAAGCCTTCATAGTTAGAAGCTTTGAGCATGTGAGGAGAATCTTCTAGCACGTGTTCAGACGCAGTATTCTTATCATTACAATGTTGTCACTTATTATGTTGCAGAAGACGTGAAAAGAATCTTCCAGCGCATTTCCAAATGCAGGATTCTGGCATTGTTCACCATCTATCTAGTTTATTTCTGGGTACTTAAAGAGGATATTCAATAGCATTTCCAGATGCATGATCCTATGCATGTCTATCCCACAAACTAATATGCATTTCTCTTGGTTATGGATCGCTCGATACCATTTCCATGTCAGATCGCATGATCTTTTTTGGGTTGTAAATTGCTCGATGTTATAACACCATTAATGTCCATTGTCACTGTGGAAAGCCAGTAGTCTCCTGGCGTCGTTCAAAAGACATTACATTATGTTTCATGTCATTATTCACAACACCAAGGTTTTCAAGCAGTGTTTTCTTTGGTCGGGTTTATATCCCTTTTCTTCTTCAGTATAGTGCAAATTTTCTGGTGGTTTGGTATTCAATCACAGTTTATCTCGAACGTTTGAACACTGATGCTCTCATCCTTTCGAAATAATAAATGATTGAATAGGGGTAGCTGTAACACCCTAAAATTTTCCCTCACATTTTCATATCATATAGCATAGCATATAATATACATACCATTGCATCTTTGCATGGAAAGATGAGGCATAACATTCATAGTTAGAAGCATAGGGCATGTGATCAGACATTCATCAAGTTGTGATTATTCAAAGTCAAGATAAGATCCAAGTGGTCTTGCAACAAGCCTATAAGGGGTTCTCATATCTTGAATAAGCTCAAATTTATCCTCAAGGTCCTAGAAGGGGTTTGGTTCATCAGAAGTTCATCAGTGCAACTTCCTTCAACACAAGGAAACCCTAATTAGGGTTTTGCCTCAGAGCATTCTATCCTCATAGCTTTGACCAATTCTTGTGGTCAAAAGCTTCTATATGGTATATAAGGCCTAGGGATGAAATTTGGTTCAAAAATTCATTGAGGAAGTCAGGCAATGGCTTAGTTGCTTGCACTTGAAGGAAAAAGTTAACTTTGCAAAAGAAAAGTCAGCCAATGGATTTTTAGGTTTTAATCATGATCATCAATTTCATGGACCTTTATTTGGTAAAGGGATAGCATGAATTGTCTCAATTGTCAAGAATCGTAGGTTTGCAAGAAGTTACTAAAATTGGAATTTTTCAAGTGAGAAGTCTCGATTTTGGAAAATATTTGCCCTAAACCTTCAACCCATTATTTCATGTTCAAAAAATCTTCAAATGTTTTTTACATGAACATGAAAGTTGTATATCTTGATTTTACCTTTCCAAAAAGTAAAAAGAACACCTTCATAGCCTTCTTAGAACTCAAGATATGTTTTTTTTTAAATTTAAAGCTTTTTTTTAGGGTTTTTAGTGCATACTTGGCAATTTCCCATTGGACCATTTCTTTTTATCCTATTTTTTTTGTGTCACATTTTTTATGTCATGTTTAGATACTTTTTTAAGTGTTTCATGCTTACTCTTTCACGTGGCCAAAAACGCAACCGTCATCCTTTTTATTTTGTGAGTAAAATGGTACAAAAGTTGGTATTTGTGTGCATGTGATTGGTTGAGAAAGAATCAATATAATATCTCACACTATGTGTTGCACCCCAAAATTTGCCCTCACAATACAAGACTTTGTGTGCTAAGAAAGTTCACAAGGTTCACAAGACCTTTCATGAGGTTCATGAAGTTTACAAGACACTTTATGAGGTTCACAAGGTTCACAAGACCTTTCATGAGGATCATGAAGTTTACAAGACACTTTATGAGGTTCACAAGGTTCACAAGACCTTTCATGAGGTTCACAAGATTCACAAGACATCTTATGAGGTTCACAAGGTTAACAAGGTTCATCATTGGTCAGAAGATTTGACAATTCCCTCAGGCAAGGCATTCTCCTAAGTAGTGCATCCAAAACTAGGGTTTTGACTTTAATCAGGCTAAATGGATTTCCAAGACTTCAAGTGAGATTCATAACATATTATATGTGTTTAAGAATATCCATGACAAGTTTCAAGACTTTTCTCAAAGGTTTGCTCAGTCAAATGATCAGATAAGCCAAAATCAGTCAAAGTAGTTAAAAAAGTCAAACTGAGGTCAACTGTGGTCAAACCAAAGTCAAACTTCATGATTTTTTGCCAACATCAAGTATATGAAGTAAAATTCATCATTTGATCAAGGGTTGATCATGATTCATCAAGGAGATTTCAGATCATCAAGAATCAGGGGTTTCTAAATTAGGGTTTTCTCAGGAAAAGTCAACTGAACTTTGACCAGCCATAACTTTCACATGATTCATAAAATTTTTCTCATCCAAAGCTCATTTTTAAGGAAATTGAATTCTCTACAACTTTGTGTCTCACAAGCCAAGCCCAAAAATGCTTCATTTGGAAGGTATGAGCTAAGACATTATAGGTCCTTTTGAAAGTCAACAAAAAGTCAACAACTTCAAAAGGGCATAACTTGAGAATGGTTAATGATATGGACATGAAACCAATGGGTTTGATTAGAGGACTCTTCAAGCTTTCCAAAATGTCCAAGAACACCCTCATAACATTAAAATTGAAGGATGTGTGCCCTTGCAAAGTTGGGAAATTTTTGGGTGGTTTATGAAGCAAATAGGGCTTTAAAATCAATTTCTTCCAAATGGGCTTGCCATGTGATGATCCAATCCATACAAGTACCTCAAGCACGACCCAAAGCAACAAAGTTCTGATTTTTTATTATTTATTTATTATTTATTTTGATTTTATCCATTAAAAATCAAATCAAATCAAAATAAAATATGAAAACTCAATATTTGAATGTGATTCTTCTTCTAGAAAGTTTTAATAATCATTCAAAGCTGATTGATACAATCCAATTTCGTGCTAGCTTGTTTTGGCAATGTTAGATAAGATATTTTTCAATATTTGGAAGGAGATTTCTTCATCATCAAGGTACTCAAAAAGCCCATAGAACCCACAAGTATTTTGACCTAATTTGATTCATTATATATACACAAACATACCACAATGCAGGGGGACGGATTGCACTGCCTCCAGAACCACTTTCAAAGTTCAAAAATTCTTAAAAAAAGTTGAATTCGGATTTCGAGATTGAGGCAATTTTAAAGCTTTATAAAGGTTGTAATGCATTCTATGATGCTTATTGAACGTATTTGGATCATTTTCATCATTCAAAACATCACATGGACCTCTAACCGAATCCAACTTTCCATGTTTTTTTGATTTTTTCGTTCATGATCATTTAACTGTTATTAATGGATTTTGTTTGTTTATTTGTGTTCAATGAAAGCTTGTGATGAATTCTGGGTGGTTTAATTGGAGAAACCGTGGCCAAATCATGAGATGCCATTCTAGGGTTCTTGACCTTCAAGTTAGGGTTTTATGTTTTAACGAATATAAACAAATTATGAAACCATGGATCAATCTTAAATAACCTCTGGATTGTGTTTGTGTAATTAATTTGACAAAATTTTGCTTGAATGATGATGTTTGAGTTTCGTAGGATTTGCTGCCATTTGAAATTTCGCAGGAAAGTCTATGGATAATTTCACAGGAAATTTTGCAGTACCAGAGGTTGAAGACGAAGCCTTGGCGCGCGCAGGAAAATTCAAATTGAAAGCATAATATTTTATTGTTTTGTTCTGGATATATGTTACAAACGAGCGCGTGGCTCAGCTGGTTTTGTACATAAGCGTTGGAGGCCAAGGACCAGGGTTCGATTCCTTGGTCATTCATTTTTTTTTAAAATCCATTTGATTAACAGATTTGTTATATTATTATCATCACTTGTTCTGTGGACACGCTGCAAGCGCAACCCAGTTGGTTGATGGCTGATGGTGGAGGCTGGGAGACCTGGGTTCGACCCCAGGCTCCAGCAGGTAAGTTTTTTTCTATCTTATTTTGTTTAATTGTTTTTTTCTATTTCTTTTTAATTAAAATAATGTATAGATGAAAATAATATATATAGAATAGGATTATGTATGTTTTAAAAATTAATTTGTATATCTATAATTATATATATATATATATATATATATATATATATATATATATATATATATAACTTATTTTTTTATATATTGAATAATTTTCTAAAACCCTAAATATTTTCTAAAAACCTAATTTTCACAAACCCTAATTTTCTTTTACCTAAAATTTAATTCTAATATAACTTTTGATTTATTATTTATAAACTTTAATCATGTACATATTTCTATAATTTGTTTATAATTTAATTCTTGTGTATGTATATGCTTAAAATAAGTAAAATTCTTAATTTAATAAATATAATAATATGATTATTCAATATGTATGCATTTTATAATTTGTTTATAATTTAATTTTTGTATGTAAATAGTTTTTAGTATATGCTTAAAAATAATTAAAATTTTCTAATTTAATTTTGTAATTATAATTTATTTTCATAATATGTTTATAATTAACTTAATTTTTATAATTTGCATATAACTTAAAATTTTAGGATAATTAGTATATAATTGTTTATATTTTCTTATTAATCTTAAAATAATCATTGTTCATATAAAAAATTGATCTTTTAATCATTATGCTAATATTTTGTTTATATTATTAATTATGTTTATTTTTATATGATATTTATTTTGTTATTACTAACCCCATTTATATATTGTGATTTATTATTATTATTTCACTAACCCAATTATATTATTATTATTTATTTTTTTTACTTATTTATTTAATTTGCTTTAATTATTATTATTTTGTAATTGCCTCTTTTATGTAATATTGTAATAGTAATATTGAATATTTATTTTAAATGCTATGGTTAGTAAAATAGGGAGTGAAACATGTTTGTATGTAAAAAATCAATTTAGAGCACTAATTTAAAAGATAAATATTTAAAATTGTACACTCACACACGTAAGTCGATCTTTGATCGCCATCTCACTTCCTTAAGGATACCTCTCATGTTGCCTATTACAAAAAGGTCAAGTAGGGTGTATAAAGCAAAAGTCCCTCATCTCACATCATCTAGTCCCTTAACAGATAAAAAGATCAAATCCCTTCGAATGTTGCCTTCGTAATGATTTTGTCCCTTTCGAATAAAGATGATAAGTCCCTTCGAATTGCTTATACACCCCACAGTTGCCTAAATAACAGATGACCCTTCATTTGTCCCTCCCACATCCAAGGTAATGACTACCTATTCCTTAATAATAGGGATAGTCTTACCATTTAAAGGATTCAAGAACAGAAAAGACTTAAACTTAGGGTAGGTTCCTCTTAGATACTTGCTCACTTTTCAAAAACATTTCAAACACTTCACACATTTTAAACAATTTTCAAAACAAAGGTTTTTTTTACGCATCCGTACATGGATCATTATAAAAATCTTAAGAAAATTTCTATTCACACACTTCACATTTCAAAAACATTTTAAAGTGAGCTAAGTAACTAAGAGCCCATGGATAACCATGGATGTAAAGGGTGCTAACACCTTCCCTTTACATAACCTACCCCCCGGACCCAAAAATCTTTTAAAAGGTCTTTCCTGTTCTTTTATGCCTTTCCTTTGGATAAAATAAAAGTCGGTGGCGACTCTTGCTATCCGCAACATAACTAAAGTCAGTTCTCCCACCGTGTTACAGAACTGACGACTCTGCTGGGGATTTAATAAAAGAGGGGTACCCTTAGGAATTAGATCACTTTAAAATTGTTTGTCTTGTTTGCTTTATACTTATCTTGTTGGGTGCTCTTATGTGTGAAAGATCCTAACCCGGATCTAGTATACCTTAGGTAAATGGCAATAGACCAAGGAAACTGTACGGCGTATACCGATATGGTTGATCTGGTGACCATAGTTAGTGTGACTTCTTGGTTGGTGCTTATGTTCCTTAAGTAAAGTTGAGGATAATATGAGGCTGCCATATGTTGTCAATACACTAACTGACTTTTAGAACCTTAGTCATCCCATCTTGGCCTTTAGAAAGTAGTGAGATAACCGGCTTTGGTGAAGACTGAAGTTGGTTGATACTCGATACTACGCTCATTGAGATTCTAAACTTGGAGGGTTTTGGTTGGCAAGTAAGTTGCCTACTGAACAACCACCCTTGTAAAGGATCAATGATATTGAGATCCCTTAGAACCTGGTTACTTTATAAGACAGGATGAACCATCTAAACTTCAGGGGAGTGTACTTACCTTTAAACCTCATGCAAGCCTTTAAACCTAGGGCTATTGTGTGACTTGTTTGTGTGTGCCACATGTTTGTGATTGAGCATAACATCATGACATCATCATGCATCATAAGCATAGCATTTTCACTAACCATTTCAAGCACCAAAGGATTTATCTTTGTTCTTTGTTGCAGGTTATGGCTTCTGCTCGTAGGAATACCATCCGGATTAACTTTGTAGGAATACCTCCCAAGCTTAAAGAATTGGTTTCCCAAGTTTCTGAAAACTCTCAGTTCATCAAGAGACATGGTCACCTATTGGATCTAGTCACTTCAGGGTTCAATGAAGACATGATGAGTGTCCTGTTTCAGTTCTTTGATCCTAAGCACCATTGCTTCACATTCCCCGACTACCAGCTGGTTCCTACAATAGAAGAGTTCTCCAAATTTCTGGGTATACCTATTCTTGATCAAAGACCCTTCACCGGCTTGGAAAAAGAGCCTAAACTTGAGGTTATTGCTGCAGCTCTACATCTGAAGAAGTCTGACATTGTTCTAGAAACGAGAAGCGGAGTCAAGGGTATTCTTGCTAAGGTGTTGATAGAGAAGGCTCAAGTGTTCTTGAAAGCCATGAGCTATGATGCTTTTGAGGAGATCTTAGCCTTGTTGATTTATGGCTTAGTATTGTTCCCCAATCCAGATCAGTTCATAGACTTTCATGCCATCAATATATTTCTGAGTCACAATCCAGTTCCTACATTGCTTGGAGACATCCTACATTCTCTTCATACTCGTACTACAAAGGCACGAGGAACTCTGATGTGTTGCATACCTTTGCTATCTAGGTGGTTTATTTCTCACCTTCCTTGCTCAGTAATGAAGAATGAACAAGGGTTTAGGTGGTCTAAAAGGATCATGTCACTCTCTCATTCAGATATCCATTGGTGCTCCAGATCTATGGAGAAGGTCACTATCATTGACCGTTGTGGGGAGTTTCCTAATGTGCCACTTCTAGGCATAAGAGGAGGCATTACTTACAACCCTTCCTTAGCTTTACGACAGTTTGGTTACGCTCGGAGTGATGGTCCACATGACATGTTGATTCAGGGTATTGTGTTTGACTACGACAACGATCTGCAAGGGTACCGTCAGAGGTTCATACGAGCATGGGGAAAAGTGAATAAGGTTGACAGCAAGACTATGGAGCCTAAGTACACCATTCCTATGGAGGCTTATCTCAGATGGGTGCGATCTCGTGCTCATACTCTCATGATGCCATATCCAGCTATCCTGCCAGTTACCATGGAACTTGTTGCTGAAGAAGATACTTCTTATACCATCCTTCACCCAGACATGCCTACTGACATGGAAGATTTACAGAGATCCTGGATCCAGTTGAAGGAGCAAAGGGATACTTTCGAGGCTCATTACAAAGCAAGCCAATAAAGAATCCTGGAACTAACAAAGCAACTTCACGAGGAACGAAATCTCAACTCATACCTCAACACAAAGAGGAAACGTCCATGGGAGACTTAAAACCCCATCTCTTGTATTTATTACATTTCATTTTCTGTAAGCCCAAGAGGCAAAACAAATTTATTACTAATAAAGGTTTACCTTCTTGTTTGTTTAAGCAAACTTAAATCCTGCAGTCCTTGAAAACATTGCATATACATTTACATTCCATATCATTGCATCACAGGTTTTTTGTGCACAAGTTTCTTATCTTCTCGCTGTTTATTTCAGCAATGGCTCTTGAACAAACAGTTAAGGATCTCCAGGCACAAAATGCACAGTTCCAAGAGCTGATCCTGAACTTGTCCAAGGGGCAGGATGAATTGAAGACACTGCTGGCCAAGAAGACTAAGAAGACTAGAAGGTCAGGTGGCCTGATCAACATGGGGAGAAGGTTCAGAGGTCCTGTCAAGACCAAAGAACAGGTTGAGGATTATGAGTCTGAAGAGTCTGAGAAAGAGGGAGGCAGTCTCCACAACACTATGGGGGACTCTGATTCTGAGGCTAACTACTATCATGAGTCTAATGAGGACAAGTTCAAGATGCTGGTGGATAGAATGGATGCTATGGAATTTCAAAAGTCTTCTGGGCTGGATTTTGAAGACCTGAGTTTGATATCTAGGGTAGTCATACCCATTGGTTTCAAGGTTCCTACTTTTGTTGTTTATGATGGTGTCTCTTGTCCCAAGCTGCATCTGAGGTCTTATGTCCGGAGAATCCAACCCCATACTGCTGATAAAAAGTTGTGGATCCATTTCTTCCAAGAGAGCTTATCTGGAGCTCAATTGGAATGGTACTACCAGTTGGAGAGTGTCAACATCCGGGATTGGAATGATCTTGCTGAAGCCTTCTATAAGCAGTATCAATACAATGCTGATTTAGCCCCTACTCACATGCAACTTCAGAGCATGTCTATGGGTGCTAAAGAGAGCTTCAAGGAGTATGCTCAGAAGTGGAGAGACTTGGTTGGAAGAGTGCAACCACCCCTAACTGACAGGGAGTTAGTTGATATGTTCATGTGTACGTTGAATGGTCCTTTTTACAGTCATCTCATTGGAAGCTCATCATCTGGCTTCACTGAGTTGATAATGACAGGAGAGCGTGTAGAAAGTGGTATCAGGAGTGGCAAGATCCAAGTGGGTGCTTCTTCATCAGGTGCTGCAAAGAAGCCTCCCAGTGGGAAGAAAGAGTCAAATGTTGTTTATGGTCAACCTGATCGTAATAGAAGGCATCAGTCTGTGAGTGCAATTCATATCTCCAATCCAACTCCTACAACACCAGAGCAGCCACAGGGAAATCAACAGAGGGCTAGAAGGCAGTTCACTAAGATCAACATGTCAATGGCCCAAGCATTGCAACACTTGTTGAAGGCTGAACTTATTACTCTGAAAGATGCTCCAAAGAATCCTAATGTTACCTCTCCCAGGTACAATCCTAATGCACGATGTGCATATCATTCGAACTGTCAGGGTCATGATACCAATAGTTGCTGGGTATTGAAGAACAAAATTCAAGATATGATTGATGCGGGAGAAATTGAGTTTGATCCTCCGGGTACTCCAAATGTGATTACTGCTCCCATGCCAAATCATGAGAAGACTGTCAATGCAATCGATGAAGATTCAAATATTTCTTCAGTTGCAGAGTTGACCACACCATTGTCCGTTATCAAGAAGAAGCTAGTACAAGCTGGGTTCTTTCCAGGTTGTCGTGAAGATTGTTTGTATTGTACCTATAAGCCGGATAGCTACTGGAGGTTGAGAGATGGAATTCAACGTCTCATGAATAATTACACCATAGTGTTTGAGAGGACACCACCTTCTGTGGAGAGTATGGTGGATCATATAACTCAAGGTAAGAAGATTGAAGAGGTGGATATGGTTGATAAAGTGCCAGTAAGGATTACTTCTAAGGGACCTATCAAAATCACTCATAAGGGTCCAATTAAGATTACCGCTGAAGGCCCTGTGAAGATTGTTGCTGAAGCTAGAGTGGTTCCTATGATCATTACCACTCCTGGTCCTATTCCATATACTTCTGATAGAGCTGTGCCTTGGCACTATGGGTTTGATGTTTATATCCATGGTGTTAGGCAGGAACCCTTAGCTGATATGCCTGTTGATGTTGATAATATTGCTGGATCTAGTAAGATCACACGAAGCGGAAGAGTCTTCTCTCCTCCAATTACCTCCAAGAATGCAGTTACTCCAGCTGCTACCTCCACCACTGATGCTCGGGGCAAAGGTCCTGTTATTGAACCTATACCTACTGATGTGCCAGCTGCTGATGATCTCTCTAAGCAGATGGAAGAAGTATTGAAAATCATTCGCAAGAGTGATTATGACATTGTTGATCAATTGGGGCATACTCCCTCCAAGATTTCTATGCTGTCTTTGTTGTTATGTTCTGAGGCTCATGCCAAGGCCTTGATTAAGTTTCTGAAGACTGCTCATGTACCCAATGAAATTTCTGTTGACCAGTTTGAAAATTGTGTTGCACACTTGACCTACGATAATGGGTTAGGTTTCTATGATGCGGATTTGACTCCTGCCAAGAGGGATCATAACAGGGCTCTGCATATCTCAATTGAATGCAGGGGCACTACCCTGTCACATGTATTGATAGACAATGGTTCCTCTCTGAATGTGTTGCCCAAAGAAGTCCTGAATAAGCTTAGTCCAGAAGATGCTGTGTTGAAACCCAGTAATATAGTGGTGAAGGCTTTTGATGGCTCGAGAAGAGTGGTGCATGGAGAAATTGATCTCCCAATCAAAGTTGGTTCTCATGTTTTCAATGCTACCTTTTATGTAATGGATATTCGCCCGTCGTATTCTTGTTTGCTGGGACGTCCCTGGATACATGGGGCAGGTGCTGTAACCTCCACTTTACATCAGAAGCTGAGATATCCAGTAGGAGGAAAAGTTGTCACTGTTTATGGAGAGGAAGGATATGTTGTTAGCCATGTGAACACCTTTAAATATCTTGAAGTGGAAGGTGAATATGTTGAAACTACGTGTCAGACATTTGAAGTGGTTCCTTGGATTGTTAATGATTATGAAGCTCCTCCGGTTGTCAAGAAAGTTCATGTGGTCACCAGAGTACCTCCAACAATGGCCTCCCTTAAAGATGCTAGAGCTGTGGTGGATGAAGGTGGTTGTACTATTTGGGGTCAGCTTCCTGATATTCCATACAAGTCTGACAAATTGTGTTTGGGTTTCACTGCAGAGTCCCAGAAGGCTGTTCGTCGTGCTCGTGCTATTCGTATCACCAATCAGGGGATTATGAAGAATCAAATCAATGATGTGGGTGACTATGATGAAGACTACAACTTGGATGCTTGGATTTTTCCTACTGTGGGTGTTGGGCTCAATAATTGGAAGGCTGAAGATGTTATTCCTATCTCCTTTAGTCAGGAGTAAATACTATTACTATGTTGTTACTTTTAAGTTTGTAATTTCTTGAACAATTAAAACTCTCAAGCCTTATGCCTTACCCGGGGCACAACGGTGTGCTTGTTACGGGCTGTCATTTCATTTGCATACTTCATTCAATAAAAATCAGTGGACGTTTCGTTTTCGTAAATATTGTGTTCCTTGTCTTTCTTTTCTTTTATTTTTGTTTTATCAGCTATGTGTTCTTACACACACCCACATCATTAAAATGCAGATCCTCATCCACTCTGGATCCTGTTGATAACAGTTCTACTATTGCCAATTATAATTTCGAGAATCCGATCTATCAAGCTGAAGACGGAAATGAGGACGATTGTGAAGTACCTGTAGAGCTTGCTAGGTTGTTACAACAAGAAGAGAAAGCCATACATCCACATGAAGAGCCAGTCGAAGTTGTGAATCTGGGAACTGAAGAAAACAGGAAAGAGGTCAAGATAGGGGCTAAATTAGAGGATAGTGTCAAGAGCAGGCTGATTCAGATGTTACATGACTATGTGGAGATCTTTGCTTGGTCCTACGAAGATATGCCAGGGTTAGATACAGACATTGTAGTTCACCGTTTACCAGTGAAAGAAGATTGTCATCCAAAGAAGCAGTAGGTTCATCGCATGCGTCCTGAAATGTCAGAAAAGATCAAAGCAGAGGTAATGAAACAGTTTGATGCAGGGTTCTTAGCTGTGACTTCTTATCCTCAGTGGGTTGCAAATGTGGTACCGGTACCTAAGAAAGATGGTAAGGTACGTATGTGTGTGGACTACAGAGATTTGAACAAGGCTAGCCCCAAAGATGACTTTCCACTTCCTCATATTGATGTTCTGGTAGACAACACTGCTCAGCATAAAGTATTCTCGTTCATGGATGGTTTCTCTGGTTACAATCAGATCAAGATGGCTCCTGAAGATATGGAGAAGACAACATTTGTTACACAGTGGGGCACTTTTTGTTATAAGGTGATGCCATTTGGTTTGAAGAATGCAGGGGCAACATATCAGCATGCTATGGTGGCTTTGTTTCATGATATGATACATCATGAGATAGAGGTATATGTGGATGATATGATAGCCAGATCCCAGAATGAAGAACAACATCTTGATCACCTACATAAGTTGTTTGAGAGGTTGAAGAAATACAAGTTGAGATTGAACCCAGACAAGTGTACTTTTGGAGTTAGATCTGGAAAGCTCCTGGGTTTCATTGTCAGTGGAAAAGGTATTGAAGTAGATCCAGCCAAAGTGAAAGCTATACGAGAGATGCCAGCTCCCCGTACTGAGAAGGAGGTTAGAGGTTTCTTGGGACGATTGAATTACATTGCAAGATTTATTTCCCAATTAACAGCTACCTGTGAGCCAATATTCAAGTTGTTGAAGAAAGATCAGGTGATGGAATGGAATGATGAGTGCCAGACTGCCTTTGATGAAATCAAGAAATATCTGCTAGAACCTCCAATTTTGATTCCACCAGTTGATGGAAGACCCTTGATTATGTACTTAATAGTATTGGACAACTCAATGGGGTGTGTGTTGGGGCAACATGACGAGTCTGGTCGAAAAGAGCAGGCAATATACTACCTTAGCAAAAAGTTTACCGACTGTGAAACAAGATACTCACTGCTCGAGAAAACTTGTTGCGCTTTGGCATGGGCTGCTTGCCGACTAAGACAGTATATGTTGACTCATACTACCTTATTGATCTCAAAGATGGATCCAATCAAGTACATATTCGAGAAACCTGCTCTCTCCGGAAGAATTGCAAGATGGCAAATGATCTTGACGGAATATGATATACAATATACCACTCAGAAGGCCATTAAAGGAAGTGTTGTGGCTGATCATTTGGCTCATCAAGCAGTGGATGATTACCAGTCAATGAGTTTTGAGTTCCCTGATGAAGACATTATGATTATTAACAAAGAACCTGGACAATATGACGGACCTGAACAAGGATCCCGATGGACTATGGTTTTTGATGGAGCTTCTAATGCACTTGGTAATGGTGTTGGTGTTTTGATCAGTTCCACTGAAGGTTGTCATACCCCGATTACTGCCAGACTTTGTTTCTATTGTACCAATAACATGGCTGAGTATGAGGCATGTATCCTGGGTATTAAAGCTGTCATTGATATGAAGATTCAGTTCCTAGACGTGTATGGAGATTCAGCCCTGGTAGTAAGTCAGATCAAAGGAGATTGGGATACCAAACATGATAACCTCATTCCTTACAGAGAGCATGTGTTGTCTTTGATCCCACATTTCAAAGAGATTACCTTTGGACATATTCCACGAAGAGAGAATATATTGGCAGATGCCTTAGCCACCATGGCATCCATGTTTGAGATTAGTTGGGATGATGAAGCTCCCAAAATTACTATTGATAGATTTGAGAAGCCTGCATACTGCAATGAGATTGGCACTGAAGAAGCAGAAGAAAAGCCTTGGTTCTATGAGGTAAAAAGATATCTGGAAGATCAGGAGTTCCCTGAAGGGGCATCTGTCAAAGATAGAAAGTTTCTGAGAAGGTTTTCTGCTAAGTTCTTTTTGAGTAATGGGATTTTGTACAAGCGCAATCATGATTCAACTATGCTTCGTTGTGTGGATAAGAAGGAAGCAATTGAGATTATGGAAGATATGCATGATGGAATCTTTGGCACTCATTCTAGTGGACATACCATGGCAAAGAAGATATTGAGAGCAGGTTACTATTGGTCTACCATGGAAGCTGATTGCTATCAACACTCCAGAACATGTCACAAGTGTCAAATCTATGATGATAAAGTGCATATACCTCCATCACCATTGAATGTGTTGACTGCTCCTTGGCCTTTTGCTATGTGGGGCATTGATATGATCGGTGAGATCAAACCTACTACTTCTAATGGGCATCGTTTCATCCTGGTTGCTATTGATTACTTCACGAAGTGGGTAGAGGCAGCTTCATTTGCATCTGTTACTAAGAATGTTGTGGCTCGATTCATTAAGAATAATCTCATATGTAGGTATGGCATCCCTGAATGGATTATTACTGACAATGGCTCTAATCTGAACAACACTATGATTACTGATCTCTGCACGCAGTTCAAGATTAAGCATCACAACTCTTCTCCGTACCATCCGAAGATGAATGGGGCAGTTGAAGCTGCTAATAAGAACATTAAGAAGATTGTACAGAAGATGACAGTTACTTACAAGGATTGGCATGAGATTTTACCATTTGCTCTTCATGGTTATTGTACTACAATACGTACTTCAACAGGGGCAACCCCATTCTCTTTAGTCTATGGTATGGAAGCAGTTCTGCCCATTGAAGTTCAGATTCCCTCCTTAAGAATTATGAAGGATGCAGGCTTGGATGAAGATGAGTGGATTCAGACTCGACTTGACCAGATAAATTTGATTGATGAGAAAAGGCTAGCAGCAGTTTGTCATGGCCAGATGTACCAGAAGCGAATGATCAAAGCTTTTAACAAGAAGGTTAAGCCAAAGGTATATCAGGCTGGTGACTTGGTAATCAAGCGTATCATATTACCACAGGGTGATCCTAGGGGCAAGTGGACTCCAACATATGAAGGACCATTTGTAGTCAAAACAGTTTTCTCAGGAGGTGCCATGATACTTACTACTATGGATGGTGAAGACTTCCCACAGCCTGTAAACGCAGACATAGTTAAAAAATATTACGCATAAAAAGAGACCCGCTAGGTTGACTGGCCTAGGCAAAAATAAGGGCATCCCGGCGAACCAAAAGGGTTCGGGCAAAAATTAGGGATATATATAAAAAATGTACACCCGGCAAGTCGAAAACCTGAAAAGGCGGCTTGGGCAAAAAAGGGTATCCTGGTGGATTGAAAACCTGAAAGGGCAATCTAGGCAAAAGTTAGGGATTAAAGCGTATGACTATGTCTCGTTTGGATCACCCATGAAACTACGACCGGTTGTGTTACTTACTCAAGTTTGAACAGATAAAGCTCAATCCAATCGTTTCCGTCTCAACAGCAGAAGATGAGATACTTGAAGATAATGGCAATAGTAGAATTGAAACTCAATAGGATTATTTCTCACATAGCTGATTTTCTTTGTTTTGTAAAAACTTTATGACAAATTCCTCTTACTAGGATTTCTGTCTCCTTGTACAAACTTGCCTATGTATAGGTCACTTTTTGATATAAATAAAATTCCATCTTTGAGTCCTGGTTTACTTTTACCCTATTTACATAAGCGAAATGTCCATTGATTGTGTTTGAATGTATGTATGCTTTTGAATATGATTGATGTTTACCAGAAATGCATGTATGTTTAATATGATTGATGTTTACCAGAAATGCATGAAAATGCAGTAATAGTATTTACTAAGGATGAACGAGGGAAGGAATTCAACGAAGCTTCGCCGGTTCGTACCCACAAGACAGCTACAAAACCCCTAGTAGGGCAAATCCATCTTCATAAATACTTCGAGTCACATCTCCCTTGGAATTTATATCCATCTCTTTTATCCTCATACGGATAGTCGGGAATTTACTCTTCCAATAGGAGTACGACGAACGAAGACGGGAGGTTATGGATACCTTACTATCGAACGAAGACGGGAGGTTATGGATGCCCTACTATCAAACGAAGATGGGAGGTTATGAATATTATATTATCAAACGAGACGGGAACGAGTTCCTCATATTCATCCAGCAACAAATCGGGATTTATTTTCCCTGGCCAGCAGTTGTTATATGAAGATATTTGGACGCTTCGGGCCACATGATGCATACATACATCATTTACATCATACCATAACATACATATCCATAAAATACATAATACATTACTTAAGTGCATCATATCATACATGCATACATAATGCATAGACTAATATTATCACACAGAATGTTTTAATCTTGTTTTTCAGGTTAATTCTCCAGCAGACAGACTTCATCAACAACTTGTGACTATTGGGCTGTTGTTTATCTTCCCAAAAGTTACCATTTCCTCAGGACGTTATTTATCCTCCTGAAAGCTATCATTCCCTCAGGACGTTGTTTATCCTCCTGAAAGCATATCATTACCTTGGGCCGTTGTTTATCCTCCCAAAAGTTATACTTATACCTCAGGACGTTGTTTATCCTCCTGAAAGCATACCATTCCTCGGGACGTTGTTTATCCTCCTGAAAGCATATCATGACTATTGGGCCGTTGTTTATCCTCCCAAAAGTTATACTTATCCCTCAGGACGTTGTTTATCCTCTTGAAAGCATATCATGACTATTGGGCCGTTGTTTATCCTCCCAAAAGTTATACTTATACCTCAGAATGTTGTTCATCCTTCTGAAAGCATATCATCACCTCAGGACGTTGTTTATCCTCCTGAAAGCTACCATTTCCTCAGGACGTTGTTTATCCTCCTGAAAGCATATCATGACCTTGGGCCGTTGTTTATCCTCCCAAAGGTTACCTCATTATTATGGGACGTTGTTTATCTTCCCAGAAAGTTATATCTGCATATCTTGGACTGCTTTACCCTCCAAGAGACATATTTTGAAGAACTTTTATCCAAGTGGCATCTTTAAGCCCACTCAAGCATATTCAACTAGTCATCAGTATCACTCTACGCACCGGTGAGTGCAAATTTTTGGGCTTTTGTGTTCAATCCCCTTCAACCTTCCAGGTCACGACTGGCAAATATACCAATCTAACCCCTCAGGTTTTAGAAAATTGAACAGGGGCAGCTGTTGCACCCCAAAATTTGCCCTCACAATACAAGACTTTGTGTGCTAAGAAATTTCACAAGGTTCACAAGACCTTTCATGAGGTTCATGAAGTTTACAAGACACTTTATGAGGTTCACAAGGTTCACAAGACCTTTCATGAGGATCATGAAGTTTACAAGACACTTTATGAGGTTCACAAGGTTCACAATACCTTTCATGAGGTTCACAAGATTCACAAGACATCTTATGAGGTTCACAAGGTTCACAAAGTTCATCATTGGTCAGAAGATTTGACAATTCCCTAAGGCAAGGCATTCTCCTAAGCAGTGCATCCAAAACTAGGGTTTTGACTTTAATCAGGCTAAATGGATTTCCAAGACTTCAAGTGAGCTTCATAACATCTTATATGTGTTTAAGAATCTCCATGACAAGTTTCAAGACTTTTCTCAAAGGTTTGCTCAGTCAAATGATCAGATAAGCCAAAATCAGTCAAAGTAGTTAAAAAAGTCAAACTAGGGTCAACTATGGTCAAACCAAAGTCAAACTTCATGATTTTTTTCCAACATCAAGTATATGAAGTAAAATTCATCATTTGATCAAGGGTTGATCATGATTCATCAAGGAGATTTCAGATCATCAAGAATCAGGGGTTTCTAAATTAGGGTTTTCTCAGGAAAAGTCAACTGAACTTTGACCAGCCATAACTTTCACATGATTCATCAAATTTTTCTCATCCAAAGCTAATTTTGAAGGAAATTTAATTCTCTACAACTTTGTGTCTCACAAGCCAAGCCCAAAAATGCTTCATTTGGAAGGTATGAGCTAAGACATTATATGTCCTTTTGAAAGTCAACAAAAAGTCAACAGCTTCAAAAGGGCATAACTTGAGAATGATAAATGATATGGACATGAAACCAATGGGGTTGATTAGAGGACTCTTCAAGCTTTCCAAAATGTCCTAGAAAACCCTCATAGCATTAAAATTGAAGGATGTGTGCCCTTGCAAAGTTGGGAAATTTTTGGGTGGTTTATGAAGCAAATAAGGCTTTAAAATCAATTTCTTCCAAATGGGCTTGCCATGTGATGATCCAATCCATACAAGTACCTCAAGCACGACCCAAAGCAACAAAGTTCTGATTTTTTATTATTTATTTATTATTTATTTTGATTTTATCCATTAAAAATCAAATTAAATCTAAATAAAATATGAAAACTCAATATTTGAATGTGATTCTTCTTCTAGAAAGTTTTAATAATCATTCAAAGCTGATTGATACAATCCAATTTCGTGCTATATTGTTTTGGCAATGTTAGATAAGATATTTTTCAATATTTGGAAGGAGATTTCTTCATCATCAAGGTACTCAAAAAGCCCATAGAACCCACAAGTATTTTGACCTAATTTGATTCATTATATATACACAAACATACCACAATGCAGGGGGACAGATTGCACTGCCTCCAGAACCACTTTCAAAGTTCAAAAATTCTTAAAAAAAGTTGAATTCGGATTTTGAGATTGAGGCAATTTTAAAGCTTTATAAAGGTTGCAATGCATTCTATGATGCTTATTGAACGTATTTGGATCATTTTCATCATTCAAAACATCACATGGACCTCTAACCGAATCCAACTTTCCATGTTTTTTTTATTTTTTCGTTCATGATCAATTAACTGTTATTAATGGATTTTGTTTGTTTATTTGTGTTCAATGAAAGCTTGTGATGAATTCTGGGTGGTTTAATTGGAGAAACCGTGGCCGAATCATGAGATGCCATTCTAGGGTTCTTGACCTTCAAGTTAGGGTTTTATGTTTTAACGAATATAAACAAATTATGAAACCATGGATCAATCTTAAATAACCTCTGGATTGTGTTTGTGTAATTAATTTGACAAAATTTTCTTGAATGATGATGTTTGAGTTTCGTAGGATTTGCTGCCATTTGAAATTTCGCAGGAAAGTCTATGGATAATTTCGCAGGAAATTTTGCAGTGCCAGAGGTTGAAGACGAAGCCTTGGCGCGCGCAGGAAAATTCAAATTGAAAGCATAATATTTTATTGTTTTGTTCTGGATATATGTTACAAACGAGCGCGTGGCTCAGCTGGTTTTGTACATAAGCGTTGGAGGCCAAGGACCAGGGTTCGATTCCTTGGTCATTCATTTTTGTTTAAAATCCATTTGATTAACAGATTTGTTATATTATTATCATCACTTGTTCTATGGACACGCTGCAAGCGCAGCCCAGTTGGTTGAATGCTGATGGTGGAGGCTGGGAGACCTGGGTTCGACCCCAGGCTCCAGCAGGTAAGTTTTTTTCTATTTTATTTTGTTTAATTGTTTTTTTCTATTTCTTTTTAATTAAAATAATGTATAAATGAAAATAATATATATAGAATAGGGTTATGTATGTTTTAAAAATTAATTTTTTTATCCATAATTATTATTATTATATATATATATATATATATATATATATATATATATATATATATATATATATATATATATATATATATATATATATATATATAAAACTTATTTTTTTATATATTGAATAATTTTCTAAAACCCTAAATATTTTTAAAAAACCTAATTTTCACAAACCCTAATTTTCTTTTAACTAAAATTTAATTCTATTATAACTTTTGATTTATTATTTATAAACTTTAATCATGTACATATTTCTATAATTTGTTTATAATTTAATTCTTGTGTATGTATATACTTAAAATAAGTAAAATTCTTAATTTAATAAATATAATAATATGATTATTCAATATGTATGCATTTTATAATTTGTTTATAATTTAATTTTTGTATGTAAATAGTTTTTAGTATATGCTTAAAAATAATTAAAATTTGCTAATTTAATTTTGTAATTATAATTTATTTTCATAATATGTTTATAATTAACTTAATTTTTATAATTTGCATATAACTTAAAATTTTAGGATAATTAGTATATAATTGTTTATATTTTCTTATTAATCTTAAAATAATCATTGTTCATATAAAAAATTGATCTTTTAATCATTATGCTAATATTTTGTTTATATTATTAATTATGTTTATTTTTATATGATATTTATTTTGTTATTACTAACCCCATTTATATATTGTGATTTATTATTATTATTTCACTAACCCAATTATATTATTATTATTTATTTTTTTTACTTATTTATTTAATTTGCTTTAATTATTATTATTTTGTAATTGCCTCTTTTATGTAATATTGTAATAGTAATATTGAATATTTATTTTAAATGCTATGGTTAGTAAAATAGGGAGTGAAACATGTTTGTATGTAAAAAATCAATTTAGAGCACCAATTTAAAAGATAAATATTTAAAATTGTACACTCACACACGTAAGTCGATCTTTGATCGCCATCTCACTTCCTTAAGGATACCTCTCATGTTGCCTATTACAAAAAGGTCAAGTAGGGTGTATAAAGCAAAAGTCCCTCATCTCACATCATCTAGTCCCTTAACAGATAAAAAGATCAAGTCCCTTCGAATGTTGCCTTCGTAATGATCTTGTCCCTTTCGAATAAAGATGATAAGTCCCTTCGAATTGCTTATACACCCCACAGTTGCCTAAATAACAGATGACCCTTCATTTGTCCCTCCCACATCCAAGGTAATGACTACCTATTCCTTAATAATAGGGATAGTCTTACCATTTAAAGGATTCAAGAACAGAAAAGACTTAAACTTAGGGTAGGTTCCTCTTAGATACTTGCTCACTTTTCAAAAACATTTCAAACACTTCACACATTTTAAACAATTTTCAAAACAAAGGTTTTTTTTACGCATCCGTACATGGATCATTATAAAACTCTTAAGAAAATTTATATTCACACACTTCACATTTCAAAAACATTTTAAAGTGAGCTAAGTAACTAAGAGCCCATGGATAACCATGGATGTAAAGGGTGCTAACACCTTCCCTTTACATAACCTACCCCCCGGACCCAAAAATCTTTTAAAAGGTCTTTCTTGTTCTTTTATGCCTTTCCTTTGGATAAAATAAAAGTCGGTGGCGACTCTTGCTATCCGCAACATAACTAAAGTCAGTTCTCCCACCGTGTTACACTATGCACACACACCCTTCCCTTCAATTCACCACCAAAGAACTCATGCTTTTTCCACTATACACTATCACACACATTGCACCATAAATAGAAAGGTCACGTGTGTTTCTTTACACCATGCACTCTCACCAATCATATCTTGGCCACCACCTGATTCTCATCATTTCATTATCAAATACCATCACCCAATACCATGACCACATCCTTTAGATCTCGCCTTAATGCCATGCACCATCACCACATGGTAAAAATTTAAATAAAAAAACAAGAAGAGAGGAGTCACACATCTTTGGTTGTTCTGATTTTGTGAAAGTTGAAAAATCACTCCACTATAACAAACTTATGCTCATAAAAATACATACTCACTCATTTTCAGCAAGGGCACACACGAAAACACTCTTTCACTCTCTTCATATTTGAGTGCTCTCATTCTTCATTTCTTTTTACACAAAAAACTCAAATATGAATCTCCCTTTCATCACATTCTACAAACAACCTTGATTCACCCTTGGTACCACCTCACTCACATCATCATTAGAATCCCTCTGATCTTGGTGGTGAAGCTTTCTTATGACATTTTAAGAGTAACCTCACTTGCGGATTCTTTGTTTTCCTCCTAACTTTCAATCTCTCAGCCTTTATTTTGCCAGATACGTGTGCAAGGAAGCTTAAAGAGTCTCTGGTTTTCTTTGAATCTCAAGAAAGATCCATTTCAAGTTTGATCATCACACTCATTTTGCTTCAGATTTTCCCTATTTTGTGTGTTTCTGAGTTGTTCTTGCTTGATATGAAGTGTATGTAGTGAGCTAAGGCCTTGAGATGCCTTAGTTTATGTTTTTCAGTTTTGAGATGTGCACTTGTTTCATTCGATTCTCTTTGTGTTTGTTGAGTTTGTGAAAATGGTTGATATATTCATGATCCTTGTTGTGTCAGCTTCATTTTGATGTGTTATTTTTGGATTTCTGGAAAAAATTGTTGAACTCTCACCAGCGTTTGGCCGGAGAAGACGACCGGAGTCTTCTCCGGCTGGTGACACTGTTTGCTTGCTCAGTTTGAATGTGGACCTTTGATTCGTCTAGATCCAATGATCATAATTGTGCCACCTCATTTAAAAATCATGTGCCGCGCGTGTGACTTTCTAATTTTCATTTAATTTGTTTTGTGAGATAGTGCATGATATGTATTGTAAACACCCCAAATTTTCCCACACTCATTTCACCATGGCTTGTAATCTTTACATGTGCATAAGTTCAATCATGTCATCTCATATTGCATTTTTGCTTCACTGCATTAGTACTAAGTCATCTGCATCTAGGGTTTGTGACCTGAGCAATCCCTGAGCCATATGAGCCACTCCAAAGGTCTTAAATCATCTCAAGAGGGTCCATGTATGTTCAAGCATCATATTATATCCTCACAAGGGCAAGGAAGTCAAAGAATCACAAGAACTGAGAAAGGCATGGAAGCAGAGCCAGGTTTAACTGCACAGATGACCTAGAATTAGGGTTTTGGTTTCAGAGGCCATAACTCCAAATTTTTTGGTCATTCTTGATTCTATTGGTCTCTATATGCTATGAGGATCATGCATATCAATTTTCATAAAGAAATTCAAAGGGGAGGGCATCTGATCAAAAGATGACTTCTTGAGTAAGTCAGTGCAAAATCAGGGCATCTGAGGCCCCAATGACCCAACCAAAGGGTTTTCTCCATCATTTTGAATGTGTATGATCTTTCTTTGATCATAGAAGATGTTAGAAGTTCACAAAATTGAAGAATTTCAAGCCATTTGCAAAGTTGCCTTTTTGGGAAAGTGACTTATAATGCAAACTTGCCATTTTGGGAAAGTTTTTCAACCTCCTCTTTTTGATTCAAAAATGCTTCAAATGAAAAATCTTTGGTCATGAAAGTTGTAGATTGGATCTTCCCATTTTCAGAAAGTACAAGAACTCATTCTAATTCATTTTGTATCAAAAGTTATGGCCTTGCAAAGTTGGACAAAATCACTAAATTTTCACTTTTGTGCCAAAGGAGGAAAGTTGCAAAACCACATGCCAAGCATTTCTATGACTTCAAAATGACTTCTAAGCATCACATAAGCATAATTCATGGCTCATAATTCAGATTTGCCCAAGAATTTTTCACTTTCATGCCTTGAATTACAAGTTATATAAGACATTTCTTCATGAAAGCTTCAAAATTGAATCTTTGCAAAAGGAACTTCTCATGCTTGAATTGAACACTAATTGACCTCAAATCATTCTAGCAACTTCATATGGCTCATGTTGCTGCATTTTGCCCAAGATATCACAAGTTTCTTTGCCTTGGTTCATAAGAAAACTCAAAGAGGTAAATATGCAAGAACCATGGAAACCCTTGATCAAGACCATCAAGCTCACAAAATCAGATCCAAAGGCCTTCCTTGACTAAAGCTGAGGCAGGAAAAGCCCTAAGATCTCCTCTGACCCGAGCCATACCCATAGTACACAAGATCTTGACTTTTTGCATTTTTGCCCATGCCAATCACACTGTGCCACCAACAACTCTCTGCCCAATCAGAGCCTCATATGTGGACCTCAAGCCTTCCAAAACACACCACACACAAGCCAGCAACCTCCCACAATCCAGCATTCTCAAAAACTGTCAAAAAATTCTCCTCTTCGAAACTCTTCACACAACCATCAAACCTCCATTTTTCCTTCACCAATGAGTCACACATCTTCCATAGAACCAAAATCCACCATTGAAACAGCCTGAAACATCACATACCTAACCCTCCATTTCTGCTACACCAGAGCTGGGACTTTCAAACTAGCCAACATCAAGGGTTTTGAAGCATCCCACTAGCTTCAGGAGGATCAGAGGAGACTCTTTGCTTGAAGGGGAGGCTCTGGAAGCACACATTTGCAGCTCATCATCTCAGGTAGCTTCAAAAATAAAACTTTTCAGAGCTTAGATTTTTTGTTACAAAATGAAACTACATGTCATGGGGATCACTCTGATGTTTTTAGATTTGAAAATGGTGTGAAAATAAGCATTTTGTGCCCTTCTGAAATTTTGCCCGTGAAAATGAATGGCTTCGATTCTCTTTGTTCATGCTTGATAAATGGTGTTTGATGGTGGATTTAGGTTTAGTTTGGTTGAGAGATCATTTCTGGGCAGTTAATTTAAGTTGGGGTGGCTTGTAGAGCGTTTTAGGGTTTTTGACCCGCCAGAGAAGATGACCGGAGCTTCCCTCCGGTCACCTGAAAGTCATTAAGCCCTAACCCTAATTAGTTTGCCAGATGGATTCGTAGTCATTGGATGTGGATTAGCTTAATTTTTGAGTGGCCCAGATCAATTCATTAAACCCTAATCTGATTTTATTAATTTAATAAATCATAATTAAGTTAATTAAGCTAGAGTGAATCCCAGCCGTTGTTCAGCGCGCGAGGTCAACCCTGCCCATCCCAGTTCAAATCCTGGCCCTAGGATCTGCATTCCCTTTTATTCAATTTTATTTCATTTCATTTGTATTTTATTTCCACGAATTTTAAAAAATAGTAAAACACATTAAAAAATTCTGAAAATTTGTATCAAATCTTTTATTAATTTTCAGAACCCAAAAATATTTTTATTTTTATTTTTTGCATTAAAAATTATTTTTAAATCATTTAAATGTTTATTTTTAATTAATTAATGGAAATTAATTTATTAAAAATGCATTTAGGTATTTAAAAATCACCAAAAAATTCACATTTCATTTTAATACATTTAGGAACATTATCAAACTCTTCAAACAAATTTCTCTTTGGTCCTTGATGTATTTTGACATTTTTCATTTGGAATAAAAGTTATTTAAAGGCAATATTTTGGTCTTAACTTAGAAAAATTCGTTCTGCCTAACCATGAAGAGTTTGATGATGGTTCGTCTTGCATTGGATCCTTCATATCATGTAGTTTCTAGGGTAAAATTGGTTTGCTTTTATCTTACATTTTCAATTTAATGAGCATTTTTCCTTTTGAAGTGCCTTGAAACCCTACTTGATTTGAGAAAATCATAACTTCCATTAGGTTAAGATTTAGGTCTCCTCCTTTGGGAAGTGAACTTGTGTAGGGTTAGGGTTCCTTTGATACCATTTTCAATTTTTTATCATGTCATTTGCTTCTGATTTTGAATTTTGCATTGCATATTGTATGTAAACCCTAATTCTTGCCTTCCTTTGCATCCATCTCTCATTTGCTTGCATTCAAGAACTTTCCATGGCATTTGGTGCATCCATATGACATATAAGACATCTTGGGACATATTAGAATCATATTTGATCATTGCATCTTTCATTTGCCATGTTGTGCATTCATTTCATTACATAAACTTTCATGAACTTTTATGGTTCAAAGCATGCTTCACTTGCATCCTCATCCTTGCATGATCATCCATATCTCTTGACATATGTTTGCATCCTCTCTTAGCATCATTAAAATCATGTTTATGCTTCTGACTTTGGTTTGCACCATTGCATTTCATCTCATTTTCATGCCATTTCATTTTCTTGTTGCTAACTTTTCAGGTGGTAAGTCATTGAGAAGTGAATTTTCCTTCACTTCTCACAATCTCTTCTCATCTCTTATGCATTCATTTCTGCATTTTTACTTGTGTACTAGGGTGAGCTTTCTCATTCATTCTCTTTCTCACTTTCTTTCTCCAAGCAACTTGTCTTCTTAAGTGAAGCAAGTTGTCCTGCTTCTCTTTGTTTCTTCCTTCTCCCATCTGCTTCTTCCTTGGTGGCTTTTCTCCTGAAGATCTTTTGCAAGCCTCATAAACCCTAGGAATACCCAATCATGACCACAATTAGGGTTTGATTAGTCCCCCCATTAGTTTTACCTTTGTGTCATCTTTGAGTCTTCTCTCCTCATCTCATAATCAAGGACTAAACCCTAAAGGTTTTAAGGCTTTGTGACTAAGCTTATGCTTGCATCCTTCTATTAGGATGGAGTGTATAACTTTAATCCTAAGTGTTAAACCCTTAATGTGTTTAAATTCTCTTAATCAATCCACCTAATAATCATCAAGACACCAAGCTTGTAACTTGGGCCTTGCATTAGGGTTCGAATTCTTCCTTAATTGGTTGAGAAGGACTAACCCTAGTGTTAATGGACAAGTCCCCCTCAAGTTTTCTTACAAACCATAAAATCCGTTTCATAATCTTATCATTAACTAAAGTCCACTCTAATAAAGGCCTTGTTTTGTCATGAGGTTAATCCCTAATCATGGATTAAGTTGAGGAGCCTTCCTCAGCTTAAATGTTCTCATCTATTATCCTTCTATTAGGATGGTGTAATGAGTTCATCAAATCCTTGATTATGGCTTAAACTCATTACCTAACACTAAATAAAAACAACAAAAACATCTAAATAAATACAAATAGGTTAATGATCTTAATCCTACACTTTGGTCATTAAATGTGAGGTGCTTACTTCATGCTTAAGGTATTCTCATTACCCCTAATCAGAGGGAGGATGTGATGAGTCTACTAACCCTTGGTTTAGGCTTAAGCTCATTATCTTATGACAAACTTCAAAAAGCAATAAAAGACTGAAAACACAAAAACAAACAATAATCGTCTCCTTCGGGATTCTTTTCTCATCATCTTCATTCACAAACGAGAACTCGCTTCTTCCGTCTAATGCAAGACAGTTTGCACCTGAGCCAGACAGGTCATACACTTGAGCATAGACAAACAAGCAGTTCACGAGTCAATTTATCTTTCAGTCTCTTTGAGTCGAACTACGGTGTTCTGACTTCCTCATTGCACGAGAGGTTACGTAGGCATAACTTAACAGTTATCGAACAAAAGTCTCTGTATATTCCCCCTCCTTCTAGCATCATTCTTTAAGCCTCGTAGTCTTGAGCCTTGCACTCCTATTCTTACACTGACACTTCACATATTTCACTACACTTTCTTCCAGTACTGACACTTGCATTCTTTCCAGCTTTGATTCACAGATTGCACTGACACTACCCCTTTAAAACACAAATCTTTCAAGCGTGGATCCCATCGAGTACGACGGAAAATCTGGGTGCTAATACCTTCCCAGGTTGTAACCAACCCCATTTCTTAGTTTCTCTGGTTCGCGATCATTTTATCTATATTCTCCTAGGTTTATGCAGCATTACCTTTCCTTCGGGATAAAAATGCCTAGCTAGCGACTCTATTCATTCCCTCTCTTTCGCCGACCGTTCGCGTCTGTACCCCTCTTGGCCATGTGTCATCAGGCGGGAGCGACATGTATGATAGACGTTAGATCCTGATTGTCTATTTGGCTTACTCTTGATTGTGTTGATTGATCTTGTGCGTTCGTTGCTTGACCATTAATTAACTGGATGTGAACCATTTATGTGCTTTACTTTTTTGGTTGACCCTCTCCAACGCGTTAGATCTGTATACTTTTTATTTTGTTGATTGCGTGCTTGACCCTTGGATTGGATGACTTAGTCAAGGTGGATTATGGACCATGGATTTGGATTACTTTGACATGTGTTGATTGGTTTATTTTTAAATGCGTTGGGCTTGTTTCCTATTTCCACCCCCTTGAAGCCCATTCTCTCATAATGCACTAATCTGGGTTGTTGTTTACACCCCTCTTGTTGTTTTATTTTAATTCATTTTATCTTCTTTTTATAGTTTCAATTTTTATTTATAAAATTAGTTCTAGGCTTTCAAAAATATCAAAAAAAAAATCACAAATGTTCTTTATTTGTTTATAAAATTTTTGCAAATTTTATTTTTCTTTTTTTATTATTTTTAATACTCTGAATTAATTTTCCACTTAATTTCCTTTGTATTTTCTTTATTGCATGAACACCCTAGCTTGTTGATTTTATATTTTAAATTCTATAATAGTTTTGACCCTAGTTCTTTTTGAATTGTGTCAATAACATGTTGAGATATCTTAGATATTTTTGTACTAATTTTTAGGTCTTGTTTGGCTAATATTTTAGGTGTTGCTTTGGGCTTAAGTAATGTGAAACCCTAACTTGATTTGCCCAATTGTTTGATTGCCTTTGGTTCTGATTTTTTGGTTTTCCACTTTTGTTGGGTGTTTTTACATGTTTGAGGTCCTTTGATGCCGAATGTCATATTTTTTGTAGCATGTTTAGAATTTCTTTTATAATTGAACCTTGAATTGTCCAATTAGTGGATGTTTTGACCATGACTTGCTTGTTTGCTTAGGAAGGCACTTGTGCCATCATATTATGACTTGTTTGAGGCTTGTTAACATGTTGCATGACTTTTAGTTTTGATATGTGATCACTCATTTCCTTTGTCTGGAGCTTACCTTGTGCACCAAGTCACATCTTTCACAAGTATGAATCATGATCCACCTCACTTCACATCTTCTCCAATTTCTTGAACATGTGCCCATATGCTTTGAATGATGTTTGAATATTTTGTTTAGGCATATAATTAGGATGTTTAACTTCTGACTTTGACTTAACTTTTTGAACTTTGACTTGTTTGCTTTGCTTGTTCACTTACTTCCATCTCACTTCTTCTTTAATGCCTTGTTTGTTGTTTGTGGAGACTTCTCCCATTTCTTTTGATTGAGTTTGCATGACTAACCTTAGAGCTCTTTTGTGATCATTAGGTTCTGACTTGTGCGGATTCTAATGCTTAGACCTTTGTTCTTTCATGAATTGTGTTTGTTTGAACTTCATTTGCCTTTATGTGAATACTTCTAACTTTTCAGGGGCTTTGGTAAGCTTGAGAGGTGTGGATGATGCTCCTACATATCAACTTCTTCCTTCACTTCTTTCATGCTCTCTTACTTGTGTTTGTGATGTGCTTAGGCCAACAATGTTTAACTTCTTCTTCATCCCCCTTTAGGATCAACTTATCTTATCTTAAGAAGTAAGTTGAGTCCTTTGCTCCTTTCTTCTTCTTCTTCTTCTTTCTTTTGTTCTTTCCTTCTTCTTCATGAGGATAGACTTCAGGTCACACTAACTTAGGACTCCCATGCATGATAACACTTAGGGTTATTAGTCCCCCCTTTAGTTTTTACCTTTGAGGTCCTTTGGTGCTCTCTCTTCTCATCTTCAGACTATAACTTCAAAACACTTAATAACTGACAAGTCTTCTCATGTGCCAAGAGACCTTTCCATGGGGTACTTGCACACATCCCATTTTGGGGTGAAGTGTAGGGTATCTATCATTATGAATAAGATTTAGCAAGAGATTACCTCACAAAGAAAAATTAAAAAACACTTGTTAATCAAAAACCACAAAAACACTTAATAAAGTTGAATAGGCTAGTGTGCTTAAGCCTTCATCTGTGGGACTAGATTTAGGGATTTCCCCCATAGCTAGGTGTGCCTCTTATCCATTCCATTTTGGGATGATGTAAGAAGTACACATCCCATTGAGTAAAACTTAGGTACACTAACCTATGCATACCTCAAAGCAAAAACTCCTAAAAAAACACTGAACAAAGAATAATCATCTCTCCTTCGGAACTTCTTTTCACATCACCTTCACTCATAAACCATTTTCCTCCCTAGTTATGGGAACTACCACGACTCTGATCCTCATGTCCATATGAGGTACGTAGGAAGGACTTAGCTGAAGCTTTCATCAGACAATATCAATACAACCTGGACATGGCTCCCAACAGGACCCTCCTAATGGGAATGTCTCAGTCTTCCAGAGAAAGCTTTAGGGAGTATGCCCAAAGGTGGAGACGGCTTGTTGCTGCTGTCCAACCACCCATGTCAGAAAGGGAGATGGCTGACATGTTCATGAATACTTTGCAAGGAACATATATTGATAGACTGGCTGCCTTTTCTTCTACCAGTTTTGCTGACGTAGTTATAGCTGGGGAAAGGATTGAAAGCCTTTTAAAAATGGGCAAAATTTCTGATAATGGTGCAAGTTCATCCAGTAATCCCAGGAAGCCTTTTGTGGGACCCCGAAGAGCCGTTGAAACCAATTCCATTCATGCAAGCAGGGGCAGACCTCAGTATGTACACCGATCAGTAGCAGCTGTCACCATTCCAGCTCCGATTCCTCAGCAATCAGCATATCCTCAGCAACAACCACAATATCAACAACAGGTTCAGTATCCACAATAGAGAACCTACAACAACAACAATAGCAACCAACAGCAGCGTCCTTTTCAACAGAGACCATCTCAGGAAAATAGGGTGATTGACCTTATCCCTATGCCTTATGCTGCCTTATTGCCACAACTCCTGAAGCTTAACTTAGTTGAGTTAAGGACTTTGGAACCACCAGATCCCCTCAATCTCCCAAAAAATTACGATGTCAACGCCAGGTGTGCTTTCCACTCCAATGCACCTGGTCACAATACTGAAAAATGCAGGGCCTTACAAATGAAAGTTCAAGATCTGGTGGATTCTAAAGCCCTTAACTTCGCACCTCCTCCGAATGTCAACAGAAATCCAATGCCTAATCATGGCGGGCCAAGGATTAATGCCATTAAGGAAGACAAACCATCTACCTTGATCACCAGTGTTGCACAAATTCGAACACCTTTGGTCGAAATTAAAGCTCAGCTTCTAGAATGCCAAGTGTTCCCCGAGTGTGAGCTCGGCTGTGGGTATTGCAACATTGCAGTCAATGGGTGTGAAAAGTTGAGAAGCTACATAGATGATCTTATTAAGGATGGTATCTTTCAGATCTCAACAACGGCGCCTACAAATCCAGTAATTCCTTTAACAACAATTCCCGATTCTTCTACAACAGCAGTAACAATCATTCCTACCGATTCATCAATATCATCAGCAGTTACTCCATCCATCACTTCAACAAATCAAAATTCAACAACCATTTCTTCTACAACATCAGCATCCACTTTATTAGCAGAATCTTCTACAACGCCAGCAAGGATTAATGACGATGTTTCAACAGTTACAATCTACTATGACCCATCAAATGTTCCTCCCAGCAGCAATTTCCAACAACAAACCGTGGCACCTCCTGCCAGGTCACCAGTCACAATTTACTATGATCCGCACACCGTTCCAGCACCTTCCTCTGCAGCAATCAGTCCGGTCACCATTACGGTGCCTGGACCTGTTCCTTATGAAAGCAGTAATGCCGTACCTTGGCATTATGGCTCTGATCTCTACTGCAATGGGGAGAAAATCACTCTGGATTCATCAACCTCTTCTCCACAAGTTAATAATGTTGGGGGAGGCGGAGGCTTCACCAGAAGCGGACGCCTTTTTGCCTCACAAACACAAAGGCCTAATGTTGAAGCAGAAGTTGCTGCCAAAGCAAAAGGAAAGAGTGTGGTATCTGAAGAACCAACTGCCAAAGAAACTCAGAAGACATCTTTTGAACAAGATATGGACGAGTTCATGAGAATCATAAAAAGAAGTGATTACACGGTGGTGGATCAGCTTCACCAAACTCCCTCAAAAATCTCCATATTATCGCTGTTGATGTGTTCCGAAGCTCACAGGAACGCATTGTTGAAAGTCTTGCACGCAGCATACGTGCCGGAGGATATTACTGTTAATCAGCTAGAAACTATGGTTGCAAATGTCAACACCAGTCATGGACTGGGCTTTACCAATGCTGACTTAACAACAGAGGGACGCAACCATAATAAGGCTTTGCATATCACCTTGGAATGCAAGGGTGCTGTGCTGTCTCATGTACTAGTAGACACTGGGTCATCACTCAATGTTCTACCAAAGAAAGCCTTAGTGAAGCTGGAGTATGATGGCTTGGCACTGCGTCCGAGTAATTTGGTAGTAAGAGCATTCGATGGCTCTAAAAGATCAGTGCTTGGAGAGATTGATCTGCCTGTGATGATTGGCCCACAGACCTTCAAAACTACCTTCTTTGTGATGGACATACAGCCGGCCTACAGCTGTCTGTTGGGTAGACCCTGGATCCACGCCGCTGGCGCTGTTACGTCTACCCTTCACCAGAAGTTAAAATTCGAGTGGGAAGGCCAAATCATCACCATCTGTGGGGAGGAGGACATTTTTGTTAGCCAGCTGGCTACGTATAAGTACATAGAAATGGATGGAGAAATCCATGAAACCATGAGCCAAGGGTTTGAGGCCCTGAACATTAATGAAGCATCTGCTGTACTGGGAACTTCCATAACATCGTACCAGCAAGCCCGGAAGGTTGTTGAGGAAGGTACCGCCCAAGGTTGGGGCAAGCTGTTTCCCGTAGAAAAGAAAGAAGACCGATTTGGGTTGGGTTACAGACCAACTTAACAAGATCAACCGGAGGCTGCAAAAGAGCCCAAGTTTGTCAGCGGGGGAATGCTCACCCCGGATGCTGTGAATAATTTGGAAGACGAGGAGGAAAGCGACCGCAACCTGGAGAGCTGGATACGTCCAAGGATCCCGGGAGCCAAGTCCTTAACTGGTCTTCCCAGGAAATTATAAGGGTTACTCCTGCAGAGTAATTATTATTTCCTGTATTTTAAAGCATGCATCAAGTCTTGCATCATGCCCAAGATGTCAAGACTCATTTTGTAATCGGGCCATCTTGTATTTTGTGCAAAGATCAATTAATGAATATCAGGACATCTTTTGCAAATGAGTTTTTCCTTTTCCGCTCACTGTTTTTCATTTTTTCTTTTTGTACAAAAATAAAATGGCAATGTTTTTCAAAATAAAATAACTTCATTTTCACTTTTTCTAAATAAGATAAAACTGATCACTAAAATAAACCAATCTAAACCCTTGTAGAAAGTGCCCTCCAGATTGCACCGACAACAACACTGCCATGACTTCGTATGAGTTTGACAATCCAATCAATCAAGCTGATGAGGGGGTTGAAGAAGATTATGAGCTACCTGAAGAGCTAGCCAGGTTGTTGAGACAAGAGGAGAAGGTTATCACTCCTCATCAGGAGGAGATTGAAACGGTTAATCTTGGTACAGAAGAAGACTTGAAAGAAGTTAAGATCGGGGCATGTCTGCAAGATTCAGTGAAAGAGCAACTGATTGATATGCTTCGAGAGTATGTGGATGTTTTCGCTTGGTCTTATCAGGATATGCCAGGGTTGGACACCGACATTGTCATGCATAAGCTACCCCTGAAAGAAGACTGCCCGCCAGTAAAACAGAAGTTGCGCCGTACTCGCCCAGATATGGCAATGAAGATAAAAGAAGAGGTACAAAAGCAGTGGGACGCCGGTTTCCTTGCTGTGACTAGCTATCCGCCGTGGGTTGCTAATATTGTACCTGTGCCTAAGAAAGACGGCAAGGTGAGGATGTGTGTGGATTACCGGGTGTCATACCCCAAATTTGTCCTACCTTTAATTGTTATATATATATATATATATATATATATATATATATATATATATATATATACCTTTAAATTTAGTTCATCTTATCTTATTATAATTATATTTCTTTTTTTTCATTAATAGTGTGATCATATTTTTGTTTCAAATTATTATTTTGTCATTTATTCTCCCATTTCATTTTTAACCCCTTTCATTAATATAACTATATTTAATATCTTTTTATTATTATTTTATTATTTCTTCATTTTGAAGAATAACGTTTGCTATTTCATAATGAATAAATTTTCTCTTATTTTAAATGAATATTTTTATCACATGCTAAAAAAAACCATGACTTATATTCCATATCTTTTTTATTTAGCTTTGTTTTCAATATTACTTATTTCCATAAATTTTCCTTTTCCATCCAAATACGTATGTATGGTAATAATTTGTAACAGTAAAAAGTGATTAGCAGGATTTGCCTTACCATATTAATTATATAATTGTTTTACCATTTGTATTAAAAAATACTTAATTTACAAAAAAGTTTACATCAGTAGAAAAGGTAAAAGGACACAGTGCATAAAAACAAAGAAATTTCAGGCTATATCAAGGCATTTTCATAACCATCAGCCAGAATCTCCACTACCGCAATGCAATTCTCACGCACATGTTCCGTACGAAATGCCAGCTGCAAAATTATTCCACAAACTTACATTTCGTAACAGAATCCCTCAATTTTTTCGTCATTTTCCCGTTTCACCCTTTTAGCATCTATAACTTTGATTCTCATTTCATACCTTAAAGGAAATAAAGAGCTGAACAAGTCTCTAATTTTGTTTGCAGAAAACAAACACTCACCTCAAACGGCATAAAACTTCAATTTATTTTTTTTCACTTTTCCTCCATAAACCGATTCAGAACACCACAACCAAGCCGCAAACCATACTAATACTGAAAACCGAGCGAATCAAAACTGTGAGATCTTGAGAACTTACGGTGAAATAACATAGTGAGTAAGATTGTGGATCTGGAAAAAAATAGACGGAAACAAACTGAGAGGCTGAGAATCGGAACACCGAAAACCGCGCCGAAATGCCAAGACCGAGTAAAACCAAAGCCGTGCAAACCAAACTTGAGAGATGAGCGAGAGCGATAGCGAGAGAGGCGAGAGGTTTGAGCAAGAGAATCTGCGCGAACTGAGATCGTGAGTGAGAAGTCCGAGTTCGTTGTCGTCGGATCTTGTTCTGTAGATTTTGTTTTTCTGTAAGTCTTTTTATGAAAAGAGGAACGTGAGGTTCCTTACTGAGACTTTCATTTAGTTTTTTATTATTTTTATTTGATTTATTGTTTTAAGAGAAAATGCATCCCATCTTTGTTTTTGAAGCCCACTGCCTGTTATATTGCTTCCACACACCAGACACTTCCTTAATTGTTTTTTTTAAGACTAGTCCCTCTCATTTATTCATTTTCTTCTTTTATAAAATATAAAGTATCATCATAAATAATTTTACTTTAAATATTGTGTTTTGTTGATACACCGTGTAGATTCAGCTTCTCTTAGTTTCTTTTGATATTTTTTTATATATATAGTAACTCTTAATTTCTCTTTTAATTATTGTTCCCTTTTATTTTTTTTTGTCTCTAATTTTTTCTTTTCTAGTTTATTTGGATTTCTTTCATTATTTTTTTTTTTTTTTGGGCCTATGATAAAAATATGGTTTATTGACATTCCACTTTGCGACGTTGTCTAAACCAATTTGAGGCCATTTTTATATTTCCTATTTATTTATCGGTTTATCGATTTATTTATATTCATTATTTGGTCTATGATATTATTATCCGGTTTGTGACATTCGATTTTATCGACGTTGTCCAAATTGATATGAGACCCTCTTTCCATTATTTTATGGTTTTCTAATTAATTTTAGAACCATTTTTATTTATCGATTTTATTATTTATTCGGCCAATGATAAATGGTGATATTCGATTTTTAATAAATCGACGTTATCCCCTAATTTGAGGCCACATGTTTATTTTCCTTATTATTTCTCATTATTTCTATTTATTTCGGCCGATGAATAAATATTTAAATATTCGATTTCAAATAAATCGACGTTATTTAAATTAAATATGAGGCCAAACTATTATTTTATTATTATTTCGACTTTATTTTATTTTTATGGTCGATGATATAACAAACGATCTAAATGTTCGATTTCGACAAATCGATATCATTTAGATCAATATGAGACAAATTCTATTCTTTTATCGCATTTCTTTTATTTAAATAATCATTTGATTATAAAGTAACGCTCGACTTCTCATAGAATGATTCTAACTTTGAATCGATTCTAAGATAGTTAAAGAGCTAAATTTCGACGCTTCCGATTTAATTCGAGCTCCAACGGCTCCGCCTTAGCTTAGTATTAGGAATCGTTCTCGCGTAACCATTTAACCTTTAACTTCCATTTTGCACTCACCCTTCGCGATCGCTTTATGTCTCTCAATCGACCTGCCAAGACGGTTCTTTTAAATCCAAACCCTTGATCCAACGTCAAGTGGTCTTAGGTAATAAAATACTTTAATAATATGAGAAAAATTGTACGCCACGAGCCTTAAGTGGTAGAAAGGAGGATTACGAGATCTCGTTATTCGCTCCGATTATTCCGTCGCAAGACACTCGGCTTGTTGGTTCGGAATAAACTATCCATAGTCTTTAGTGCAATTCGACTCCTAAAGAAAGCATAATAAAATTTAATTCCCTTTCCTCTTTTAGCAAGTAATTCATTAGGCATGGACATACTTCCGCGCGTGACAACTTAGAAGGTTCCCATCGAGTACGATGGATGTAGGGGGTGCTAATACCTTCCCCCTGCATAACCGACTTCCGAACCCCGACAATGGTTACGATGACCTTGTCTTTATCCTTTCTTCCCGGGTTTTATCTATATTTTCCCTTTCCCTCTTTGGGAATAAATAAAATTAGGTGGCGACTCTCAAGTCAGCCCAGCCGCGACCGCATTCGCGAGGAATCGTATTTTTCGAGGTACGACAGCTGGCGACTCTGCTGGGGACTGGTTCACCCCTATGCGAGTCAAGCCTAATCTAGGTTGTTTCACGCTTGTTTGTATGCTTACCTTTATGTCTTACTTGTTTATGTTTTACCGCTTTCTTTATCGCTTTCCATATTATACCTTGTGGTTCTTGGATCGATATTTTGAAACTTGGGTGAAAGGCTTTATACCCGGGCTTTCGAGTGCAAACATAAGTTAGCGAGGTTGTGTAGTATGGGCTCCTGAGAGAACCACTCTCATGGGTTGTCGATACGAAAACCTCACTTGGAGTAGATTCTAATGAGAACAATGACGACCGTCAAGCTTTTGACGTGTGTGCTCAGTTATTTTCATTAGGGTCGTCGACTCTGAGGACCTTTAGAACCTTTTGGTTAAAACATCGGTTGATGGTTGCGTAGTATGGGGCACCAGGGTTCGCTCTCGCGTGGCTCGATACGAAAACCTCACTTGGAATAGACTTACTCAATGGAGTTGATTGACTGTCAAGAATATATAAAATTGACACGTGCATCAAACAATTGAGGAAGGTCCATAACTCTGAGACTTTGTTTTAAACCTCGTGTCGATGATCACGTAGTATGGACTCCCGAGAAAATTTGCTCTCGTGGGTGTCGATACGAAGATCTCACCCAAAATAGATTCATATGGAGGAGTCAATCAACCGTCATGCTTATGGCGCGTGTGATGAACAACCATATGAATTGATAACTTTGGGGTCCCTAAAACCTTAGAGTCTACCCAGTGAGTTCCTGATCAGAGTATCCTCCATCTATACCTTGGACTTATGATACCATGAATTTATGTTTAACATGTTTTCACATTTTATTTGCATATCATTGCATACATATTTGCATTCATTTTGCATTCATAGTCGCTCATGTTCATTCGTTCTCATCTTCAGAGTTGTTGAGTACCCGTCAAGCTGATTCCTCCACGCAGATACAGAACTAGGGCCCACGAAAGAAGAAGAATGGTTGAACAAGAAGAACACAACAAGCGAGTCAGGGAAGACATTGATGACCTGAAGAGCAGTGTGAGCAAGATTATGGATATGCTCCAAATCTTGGCTACTAAGGACACTCCAGCTCAGAAGACTGTCACCTCTGAAGACAGTAGTTTCGTCATTAACGCAGAGTCTTCAAGACCCGCTAGCACATGGCCAGAATTTGGATTTCCACCGGGTTATACTCCGCCATTTGTGACTACTCAGATGACTGGTACATCCACTTTTTTCGAACCTGGAGTGTTCACTGACTCTCAACCTAATGTGCATACTGTTGCCCAAACTGCTTATGTGAATCCTCCCTTCGTGCATAATCCACCATCATCGGTACAAGGTGAGGCTGGGAATTTTGAGGACGTTAGGGAACAATGTATGACTTTGGAAAAGAGGATAAGAGTTGTTGAAGGTTTTGATGTCTTCAACGCTGCCGCATCAGACATGTGCTTGGTTTCGAATTTGGTTATGCCAGACAAGTTCAAAATGCCAATATTTGAAAAATACAAGGGAGACACTTGCCCAAAGAGCAACATGGTCATGTACTGCCGCAAAATGGCCGCTCATGCTGACAAAGACAAACTGCTCATCCATTGCTTCCAAGATAGTTTGAGTGGAGCATCTTTGAAATGGTATATGGGACTCGAGAAAAGCCGTATCCAATGCTGACAGGATTTGCTTGATGCATTCCTAAAACAATACAAATACAATCTGGACATGGCACCTGACCGCCGTCAGCTTCAAAACATGTCTCAGAAAGAAAAGGAATCATTCAAGGAGTATGCTCAGCGCTGGAGAGAACTAGCTGCTCAAGTTAAGCCTCCCTTGGCTGAGAAAGAGTTGACTGGTTTGTTCATGGACACTCTTAAACCTCTTTATTGGGAAAGGATGATAGGTAGCGTATCATCTAGTTTTGCTGACCTAGTCACTATTGGAGAAAGGCTAGAGGAAGGAATCAGAAAAGGCAAGTTTGGAAGTGCTGAAGCTTCTAATGCTGCGAGAAAGTCCTCTGGGAACTTTCAAAAGAAGAAAGAGGGTGATACTCATGTTATCAACACTGAAAGAAGACCCTACTACAGGCAACAACAGTATGGTGAAGCCCAAGTAGCCGCAGTTGCTCCTATGGTTAATGCTCCACCAGCTCGGGCTCCTCCACAAAGGAATGTTGGTCAGAATCAGACTCGCAATCCTAGGCTCAGGGCTCCTATTGATCCTATTCCCATGAAATATGCTGAGGTTTTCCCCGAACTGCACAAGAAAGGTCTTGTTACTACTAGACCTCTCAATCCTCCAAATCCTCTTCCACCTGGATTTAGGACCGATCTTCATTGCCCATTCCATGAAGGAGCTGCAGGTCATGATATTGAGAACTGTTATGCTTTCCAAGCTCGAGTTCAGGACTTGGTCAGGGGAGACTTGCTCACCTTCACACCGAGAAAAGTTCCCAGGGTTGAAATAGATCCCATGCCAAAACAAGGTGGCTGAAGATTTGATCGAAGAATCGCAAGTTACTACCTAAAGCCAGTGGGTCAGACGGGAAAGCTCATCCTTGCTACTGATTAGACACTAGGCCTTGTTTCTCTTCAGTTTTAATTTCCTTGTTTGTATTATGTGTACTTGTTTAAAGACTTTGTTTATTCTCTAATGTTAATGTTAATGAAATGAGCATCGCATGTTTTTGAATCAATTCATTCATTTTCATATTTGTGCATATTTATGCTTTTCATGTTTCGAAAATTCCAAAAAATATATACACCATTGTTTCTCTTATTCATTTATTGTATAAGCAATGATTGGAGGGAGGATGACGAAAAATACCCAAACTGTTGAATGATATGCTTTCGAAATAAAAACCTTGCTGATGATATACAGGCATTGTTTCAATTCCCAAACACTGGAGAAATAAGGAAGTTAATCCATTGCCAACCCCTTTGAGCCTAGAAGTTGGAGTTTCTTTCTACACGAAAAAACCACAATCTTAACCCGGGGCAGGGTAGTTCTCAGTTAATTCAAATATGCATTCAAATTCAGGAAATCTTTCCTTACATCTTTCAATAAAGGATCTTCAAGCCCAAGTTTTCCTTTGCACAATTGTCAAGGAACTTGATGACAGTCATTGTCCAAATCAAAAAAATGAAAAAAGCCGCTAAGTCAACATTTAAAAGGCGACTTAGGCAGGAATAAAAGAATCCCGCTGGACTGAAAACTTCAAAGATATGGTCCAGGCAAAAGTTAGGGATAATAAGAGTTTCAAATCATGAGAAGTTACCAAAATTCCTCCACAAATACAAAGATGAGCTGATCCAAAATCCTCATCAAATAAACCAACAAATGTTGGGAAATAAGCAATGACTGCTATCCAATAATCCTTTGTCTTTTAAGACATTATCATTGATGCAACCTCAAATAACCTGAATGTATAAATGGAATTAATTGAGCGTAGGACTGAAGATCATCATGGATAATAGGTTGGGTAAAATTAAGTATTTGAGCCTTATATCCTTTGTTTCTTAAACCATGAACCAAGCCAAGTTACAACCCTTTAAAGACCTAATTGAAGCTAGATTTGTTTTGAAATCATATCGCAATAAGGTTGCGTAAGCTGACTCCCCATGAGATTTGCCAATCATTTGCTTTGGTATCATACCTTTTTCATATTTTTCAATTGGCATTATCTTTCACTTTGCACTTTGCATGACTTAATAAACAGTGCATTCTTGCCAGTGATTCATCCACTTTACACCAATATCATTTCAATAATGATTTTGATTCCAAAATTTGTGCTTGAGCATTGTATTAAAATTAACATTTTCGAATGAATATTTTATTTGCAAGTAAGCACTCATTATCAAGGAATTCTAAACAGTTGAGAAACTTGATCAGTGGTCCTATCAGGGGCATATTGCAATCAAAGATCTTGTTACTCAGAAGAATTTCTCTTTCTGGACTCGGGTTGGGGCAAAAATTTCAAGCGACCAGTCAAGCAGTCACTTCAGAATCATTCAGCATGGGGCAGTCTACTTCAAGCAATCCCCAAGCAAAGCTTATCACTCCTTCCTAAAAAGATCAGCATCTTGATACTTCATACAAGAATGGTTGAAGTGGTGTTCAAGACATCTTTCAAAGGGTATAGTTGGCAAAGTTCATTGTGTTGTGGAATCAGCTGTTTCAGCCGCACTTATCCAAAAGAGTCTTATCCTGTGGTCTCAGCATTTGTATTACAATCATTGCACCATTTGCATCATACAATTTCATATCAAGCATAGGACGAAGTTTACTTCATGTTCATATGCATTTCCTGAGGTCTTGTTATCCTACCTTGTATTTGAAGTCCAATTTCGTTTGGCATCCTTTAAAATCCAATTTCTATTGGCAATAAAAAAAATCAAAGTCCAACTCACTTG
The DNA here is from genome assembly GCA_963966055.1 of Lathyrus aphaca. NCBI lineage: Eukaryota > Viridiplantae > Streptophyta > Magnoliopsida > Fabales > Fabaceae > Lathyrus > Lathyrus aphaca. The sequence continues at coordinate 494,664,286 of OZ014524.1, read as the reverse complement.
GCACCTATTAAAGCAGTCGTGTCTGTCACCCCGTCTTTCGTGTTTATTTTCTTTTCCTTCAAACTGTGTCAAGTTTGGCGTGAAACCCTTTTCCTTCAAATTTGTCTTATTGATAAATTTGGCGTGGATATTTTATTTTCCTTCAAACTGTGTCAAGTTTGGCGTGGAACCCTTTTCCTTCAAACTGTATCAAGTTTGGCGTGGAACCCTTTTCCTTCAAACTGTGTCAAGTTTGGCGTGGAACCCTTTTCCTTCAAACTGTGTTAAGTTTGGCGTGGAATCCTTTTTTCCTTCAAACTGTGTCAAGTTTGGCATGGAACCCTTTTCCTTCAAACTGTGTCAAGTTTGGCGTGGAACCCTTTTCCTTCAAACTGTGTCAAGTTTGGCGTGGAACCCTTTTCCTTCAAACTGTGTCAAGTTTGGCGTGGAACCATTTTCCTTTAAACTGTGTTAAGTTTGGCGTGGAACCCTTTTCCTTCAAACTGTGTTAAGTTTGGCGTGGAACTTTTTTTTCCTTCAAACTTTGTGAAGTTTGGCGTGGAACCCTTTTCCTTCAAACTTTGTCAAGTTTGGCGTGGAACTCTATTCCTTCAAACCGTGTCAAGTTTGGCGTGGAACTCTTTTCCTTCAAACTGTGTTAAGTTTGGCGTGAAACCTTTTTCCTTCAAATTTGTCTTATTGATAAATTTGGCGTGGATATTTTCTTTTCCTTCAAACTGTGTCAAGTTTGGCGTGGAACCTTTTTCCTTCAAATTTGTCTTATTGATAAATTTGGCGTGGATATTTTCTTTTCCTTCAAACTGTGTTAAGTTTGGCGTGGAACCTTTTTCCTTCAAATTTGTCTTATTGATAAATTTGGCGTGGATATTTTCTTTTCCTTCAAACTGTGTTAAGTTTGGCGTGGAATTCTTTTCCTTCAAATTTGTCTTATTGATAAATTTGGCGTGGATATTTTCTTTTCCTTCAAACTGTGTTAAGTTTGGCGTGGAATTCTTTTCCTTCAAATTTATCTTATTGATAAATTTGGCGTGGATATTTTCTTTTCCTTCAAATTTGTCTTATTGATAAATTTGGCGTGGATATTTTCTTTTCCTTCAAACTGTGTTAAGTTTGGCGTGGAATTCTTTTCCTTCAAATTTGTCTTATTGATAAATTTGGCGTGGATATTTTCTTTTCCTTCAAACTGTGTTAAGTTTGGCGTGGAATTCTTTTCCTTCAAATTTATCTTATTGATAAATTTGGCGTGGATATTTTCTTTTCCTTCAAATTGTGATAAATTTGGCGTGGAACTCTTTTCCTTCAAACTGTGTGAAGTTTGACGTGGATCTTTTTTTTTTTTTTTTTTTTTTCAACTGTCTCTCTCTGGTTCATCCCATTGAGAAGTTGGGCTTGTGTCTTTACTTCAAGTAGCATCTCTCTGAATGTCTTGTTGAAAAGTTTGATCTTTCCCTTGGTATACCTTCATAATTTGGTCTCATTCCACATCTAGTACTCTTTTAGATGTTTCGGGCGTTGATTTCCAAATTTGGTGTTTGTGCATCCATAGATTTTTCTGGATGTCTTTAATACCTGTTTCAGGGTTTATTCTTGTCATCTCAAGTATTCCTGATTATTCTCTGTTGTCTAAGAAAATTTTCAGAAATATCTAGCATCCCAGTTAGTTTCTTACCTTATCATTTTCATTGTTTTCTTCTCATTCAATCATTTTGTCATCCTTACGGACTTTATGTCATCATATTTCATATCGCATTCAAATTGCATTAAACCCTAGTTTTTGCATCCATACATGCATCTCATGTTTCATCACCGCATTGCATTCTGCATCGGACAAATTTTGGGTTTTCTTATATCTAATTGACTTTTACCCTAAGAATTGAACGCCTTTCAGTATTTCAATTTCTCGGTTTCAAGACAATTAGATAGGGGCATCTGTCATACCCCAAATTTGTCCTACCTTTAATTGTTATATATATATATATATATATATATATATATATATATATATATATATATATATATATATATATATATATATATATATACCTTTAAATTTAGTTCATCTTATCTTATTATAATTATATTTCTTTTTTTTCATTAATAGTGTGATCATATTTTTGTTTCAAATTATTATTTTGTCATTTATTCTCCCATTTCATTTTTAACCCCTTTCATTAATATAACTATATTTAATATCTTTTTATTATTATTTTATTATTTCTTCATTTTGAAGAATAACGTTTGCTATTTCATAATGAATAAATTTTCTCTTATTTTAAATGAATATTTTTATCACATGCTAAAAAAAACCATGACTTATATTCCATATCTTTTTTATTTAGCTTTGTTTTCAATATTACTTATTTCCATAAATTTTCCTTTTCCATCCAAATACGTATGTATGGTAATAATTTGTAACAGTAAAAAGTGATTAGCAGGATTTGCCTTACCATATTAATTATATAATTGTTTTACCATTTGTATTAAAAAATACTTAATTTACAAAAAAGTTTACATCAGTAGAAAAGGTAAAAGGACACAGTGCATAAAAACAAAGAAATTTCAGGCTATATCAAGGCATTTTCATAACCATCAGCCAGAATCTCCACTACCGCAATGCAATTCTCACGCACATGTTCCGTACAAAATGCCAGCTGCAAAATTATTCCACAAACTTACATTTCGTAACAGAATCCCTCAATTTTTTCGTCATTTTCCCGTTTCACCCTTTTAGCATCTATAACTTTGATTCTCATTTCATACCTTAAAGGAAATAAAGAGCTGAACAAGTCTCTAATTTTGTTTGCAGAAAACAAACACTCACCTCAAACGGCATAAAACTTCAATTTATTTTTTTTCACTTTTCCTCCATAAACCGATTCAGAACACCACAACCAAGCCGCAAACCATACTAATACTGAAAACCGAGCGAATCAAAACTGTGAGATCTTGAGAACTTACGGTGAAATAACATAGTGAGTAAGATTGTGGATCTGGAAAAAAATAGACGGAAACAAACTGAGAGGCTGAGAATCGGAACACCGAAAACCGCGCCGAAATGCCAAGACCGAGTAAAACCAAAGCCGTGCAAACCAAACTTGAGAGATGAGCGAGAGCGATAGCGAGAGAGGCGAGAGGTTTGAGCAAGAGAATCTGCGCGAACTGAGATCGTGAGTGAGAAGTCCGAGTTCGTTGCCGTCGGATCTTGTTCTGTAGATTTTGTTTTTCTGTAAGTCTTTTTATGAAAAGAGGAACGTGAGGTTCCTTACTGAGACTTTCATTTAGTTTTTTATTATTTTTATTTGATTTATTGTTTTAAGAGAAAATGCATCCCATCTTTGTTTTTGAAGCCCACTGCCTGTTATATTGCTTCCACACACCAGACACTTCCTTAATTGTTTTTTTTAAGACTAGTCCCTCTCATTTATTCATTTTCTTCTTTTATAAAATATAAAGTATCATCATAAATAATTTTACTTTAAATATTGTGTTTTGTTGATACACCGTGTAGATTCAGCTTCTCTTAGTTTCTTTTGATATTTTTTTATATATATAGTAACTCTTAATTTCTCTTTTAATTATTGTTCCCTTTTATTTTTTTTTGTCTCTAATTTTTTCTTTTCTAGTTTATTTGGATTTCTTTCATTATTTTTTTTTTTTTTTTTGGGCCTATGATAAAAATATGGTTTATTGACATTCCACTTTGCGACGTTGTCTAAACCAATTTGAGGCCATTTTTATATTTCCTATTTATTTATCGGTTTATCGATTTATTTATATTCATTATTTGGTCTATGATATTATTATCCGGTTTGTGACATTCGATTTTATCGACGTTGTCCAAATTGATATGAGACCCTCTTTCCATTATTTTATGGTTTTCTAATTAATTTTAGAACCATTTTTATTTATCGATTTTATTATTTATTCGGCCAATGATAAATGGTGATATTCGATTTTTAATAAATCGACGTTATCCCCTAATTTGAGGCCACATGTTTATTTTCCTTATTATTTCTCATTATTTCTATTTATTTCGGCCGATGAATAAATATTTAAATATTCGATTTCAAATAAATCGACGTTATTTAAATTAAATATGAGGCCAAACTATTATTTTATTATTATTTCGACTTTATTTTATTTTTATGGTCGATGATATAACAAACGATCTAAATGTTCGATTTCGACAAATCGATATCATTTAGATCAATATGAGACAAATTCTATTCTTTTATCGCATTTCTTTTATTTAAATAATCATTTGATTATAAAGTAACGCTCGACTTCTCATAGAATGATTCTAACTTTGAATCGATTCTAAGATAGTTAAAGAGCTAAATTTCGACGCTTCCGATTTAATTCGAGCTCCAACGGCTCCGCCTTAGCTTAGTATTAGGAATCGTTCTCGCGTAACCATTTAACCTTTAACTTCCATTTTGCACTCACCCTTCGCGATCGCTTTATGTCTCTCAATCGACCTGCCAAGACGGTTCTTTTAAATCCAAACCCTTGATCCAACGTCAAGTGGTCTTAGGTAATAAAATACTTTAATAATATGAGAAAAATTGTACGCCACGAGCCTTAAGTGGTAGAAAGGAGGATTACGAGATCTCGTTATTCGCTCCGATTATTCCGTCGCAAGACACTCGGCTTGTTGGTTCGGAATAAACTATCCATAGTCTTTAGTGCAATTCGACTCCTAAAGAAAGCATAATAAAATTTAATTCCCTTTCCTCTTTTAGCAAGTAATTCATTAGGCATGGACATACTTCCGCGCGTGACAACTTAGAAGGTTCCCATCGAGTACGATGGATGTAGGGGGTGCTAATACCTTCCCCCTGCATAACCGACTTCCGAACCCCGACAATGGTTACGATGACCTTGTCTTTATCCTTTCTTCCCGGGTTTTATCTATATTTTCCCTTTCCCTCTTTGGGAATAAATAAAATTAGGTGGCGACTCTCAAGTCAGCCCAGCCGCGACCGCATTCGCGAGGAATCGTATTTTTCGAGGTACGACACCGGGATCTGAATAGAGCTAGCCCGAAAGATGACTTCCCTTTACCTCACATTGATGTATTGGTTGATAATACGGCTCAGTTCTCGGTATTCTCCTTCATGGACGGATTTTCAGGATATAATCAGATCAAGATGTCACCTAAATACATGGAGAAGACAACTTTCATCACGCCCTGGGGCACATTCTGTTATAAGGTGATGCCATTCGGACTGAAGAATGCTGGTGCTACTTATAAACGGGATATGGTAACATTATTCCATGACATGATCCATAAAGAAATTGAAAGTTATGTAGATGACATGATTGCCAAGTCCCTCACAGAAGAAGACCACCTGGTGAACCTATTGAAGCTATTCAAGCGTCTGAGGAAGTACCAACTGAAGTTGAACCCCAACAAGTGCACATTCGGGGTGCGATCCGGTAACCTGCTGGGTTTTATTGTAAGTGAGAAGGGAATTGAAGTTGACCCTGACAAAGTTAAAGCTATTCAAGAAATGCCTGCACCGAAGAATGAAAAAGAAGTTTGGGGTTTTCTAGGTAGATTGAACTACATTTCAAGGTTCATATCTCACCTTACAGTAACCTGTGAGCCTCTGTTCAAGCTGTTAAGAAAAGAACAAACGGTCAGGTGGAATGAAGACTGCCAGAGGGCTTTTGACAAAATCAAGGAATATTTACAAGAGCCTCCGATCCTTATGCCTCCAGTTGAAGGAAGACCTCTAATCATGTACTTGACAGTATTAGAAGAATCAATGGGGTGTGTGCTGGGCCAGCATGACGAGTCTGGTCGAAAAGAGTATGCAATATACTACCTAAGCAAAAAGTTTACCAACTGTGAACAATATTATTCACTGCTCGAGAAAACTTGTTGTGCTTTAGTGTGGGCTGCTCGCCGACTAAGGCAGTATATGTTGACCCACACTACCTTATTGATATCCAAGATGGACCCAGTTAAGTACATTTTTGAGAAGCCAACACTTACCGGACGGGTTGCAAGATGGCAAGTGATCCTCACGGAATATGACACTCAGTACACATCCCAAAAGGCCATCAAAGGCAGTGTATTGTCTGATTATCTAGCTGAGCAACCCATTGATGATTACCAGCCTATGAGATTTGACTTCCCTGATGAAGACATCATGTTCATAAGAGCAAAAGATCATGAAGAGCATGTTCACACTGAAGGTCCTGACCCGGAAGAAGAATGGACTATGATGTTTGATGGGGCCGTTAATATGAATGGTCGTGGTGTCGGTGCAGTACTCATTACACCTAAAGGAGTTCACATGCCTTTCTCGGCAAAACTCACCTTTAACTGCACTAACAACGTGTAAACACCCCAAATTTGCCCTCACCCATTCATACCATGGCTTGTGATCTTTTCATATGCATAAACACAATCATGACATATCATACCACAATTTTGAGTCATTGCATAGATTCTAAGTCATCTGCATCTAGGGTTTGTGATCTGAGCAATCCAAGAGCTTCTTGAGCCACTCCAAAGGTCATCAATCACTTCAAAGGGGTCCATGTGTGTTCAAGTATCATATTATGTCCTCTTAAAGTCAAGAATGCCAAAGAATCACAAGAACTGGGATTGGTGTGGAAGCAGAGCCAGGTTTGACTGCACAGATGACCTAGAATTAGGGTTTTGGTTTCAGAGGCCATAACTCCAAATTTTTTGGTCATTCTTGTTTCTATTGGTCTCTATATGGTATAGGGAGTATGCATATCAATTTTCATGAAGAAATTCCATGGGGAAGTCATCTGATCAAGAGTTGACTTTTCAAGCAAGTCAGTGCAAAATCAGGGCATCTGAGGCCCCCAATGACCCAACGAAAGGGTGTTCTTCATCATTTTGATTGTATATGATCTTTATTTGATCATATAATAGGTTGGAAGTTCACAAAATTGAAGAATTTCAAGTCTTTTGCAAAGTTGACTTTTTGGGCAAGTTTGACTTTTAATGAAAATGCCATTTTAAGCAACTTTTTCAACCCTTACTTTTTGATTCAAGAAAGCTTCAAATGAAAAAACTTTGGTCATGAAAGTTGTGGATTGTCAAAGTTGGCTAAAATCACTAAATTTTCAAGTTATGCACCAAATGGAAAACTTGCAAATTCTTGTACCAAGGCAATTTGTTACTTCAAAATGATCTCTAATCATCATACCCTTGCTACACATGACCTAAAATCAGATTTGGCCCAAGAGATTTCTCATTTTTGTGCTTTGATTTTCAAAGGTCCATAAGTCATTTTTCATACAAGTGCAAAGAGGGATTCTTGGCAAAAACATTCTCCAAGGAGTTATGTGATCACTAATTGCTTTCTATGCATTGCCATAATCAAATGAAACATCATGCACCAAAATTCAGCAAGAAGTATCACATGTGCATAAGCAAAAATCTTAAGAAAACACAAGTGGGCAAGTTGCAAAATCACTCTCAATTCATGATCCACATGCTGCAGACATTCACAAGCCATCCAAGGGTTATCCCTGACTCAAGCTGAAGCTAGATAAGCCCTTAGACTGCTGCTGCCATAGCCCATGCTGCAAGTACACCAACTATTGACTTTTTGGCCAATTGCTCCATACCATTCCCACAGTGCATGTCAAGTCTTCTGACTCATTCCAATAGTTTAGGGATGGCATATGGATCATAAAACACAACACCCACAAGGCTGGAACAGACACATTGCAGCATACCACAAAATCTGTCAAAACTTTCCTCTCTTCGAATCTCCTTCCACAGCCATCAAACACTCATTTTTTCTTCACCAATCAACCAGAAATCATTCATAGAACAAATCCCACCCCTCACAATGATCTGAAACAGCCCACATAAGATCCTCATTTTCTGATACACCAGAACTGAACCTCTCAAAATAGCCTGTTTAAACTCCTTCCAAGCTTGCCATTAGCACAAGGGGGATCATTGGAGTGAGTTTGCACTAAAGAACAGCCCAGAAAGCCCAGAATCAGAAGCTTCCATCTCAGGTATAGCTCAAGAACTTTTTTCTCAGAACTTGTTTTTCTTGTTATAAAATGAAAGTGTATGTTGTGCTGATCATAATGATATGCTTAGAATTGAAAATGAGTGAAAAATGAGGATTTACTGATGCTCTGAAATTTCACCCGTGAATCTTGTTGGCTTCGATTCTCTCTGTTTGTGCATGATAAATATTGTTTGAGGGTTGATTTGAATGGGGTTTGGGTAGAGGATCATTTCCCTAGCTTCAATTTGATGATTGGTGGCCTGTAGCGTTTTCTAGGGTTTTCAACCCGCCGGAGAAGACGACCGGAACTACTGTTCTGGCCGTCTGAGATTAGTGTGCCCTAATTAGGGTTTAGCTGAGTCATTAGTGCGTTTTAAACATGGACCATTGGATCATGTTTCCCCCGTGTGGACCAAAGGCTCAGATTGCATCATTAAACTTTAATTTCCACTTAACTTAATTAATTAGGTTTAATAATTTAATTAACCAGATTTGAATTGTGACCATTGGATCACGCGCCAAGTCAACAGCTTCTTTGCCAGATTCAATCCAGGCCTCTCATTCAGCATACTTCCATTTATTTCATTTTATTTTTCTTTTTATTCCATTTAATTTGTCCATTTAATTTAAAATAGCAAAATCATTTTAAAAATTCTGAAATCTTTTATGTAAACTTTTATTTAATTTCAGAAACCAAAAACATTTTTATTTTTATTTTTTGCATTAAAAAATATTTTTAAATCATTTAAAAGTTTATTTTTAATTAATTAATGAGAATTAATTAATTAAAAATACTTTTAGGTATTTAAAAATCACCAAAAAATTCATGAAACCTTCATAATCATTTAGAAACATTGTCCAACCCTCAAACCAAATTTCTTTTTTGATCTTGATGTCTTTTGAGAATTTTTCATGGAATTAAAATGATTTCAAGGCATTATTTTGATCCAAACTTCAAAAAATCATTTCTGCCTAACCATTGAGAGTTGGACTTTGATTCTTTTTGCATTGTGTTTAGCATATAATGTAGTTTGTGAGATTAAATGGACATGATTTGATCTTTCATTTTTCATTTGTTTGACATTTTTCTTGTTAAGGAACCCTAAAACCCTAGAAAACTTAGGAAAATCATAACTTGAATTAGGTTAAGAGTTGGAACCTCTCCTTTGGGAAGTGAGTTAGTATAGGTTTAGGGATCCTTTGAGTGCATTTTCAATTTTTTATCTTGATGTTTGCTTCTGATTTTGGGTTTTGTTTGATGCATTGATCATAAACCCTAATTTGGGCTTCCATATGCATCCATCTTGCATTTGCTTGCATACCTTGACTTGCCATAGCATTTTGTGCATCCATTTGATTCATTTAACATCTTAAGACATATTGAAAGCATGTTTGCTCATTGCATCTTGCATTTGCCATGTTGTATGCCATATGCATTTCATAACTTGACATGTATGATCATGGTTCCAAACTTGCTTCATCTGCATCCATAAGCTTGTATGATCATCACCATGCCTTGTTTCATGTTTGCATCATCCCATAGCATCATTATCATCATGAATGTGCTTCTGGTTTTGATTTTCATCATGCCATTTCATCTCATTTTGCATTGCATTGCATTTCTTTCAATAACTTTTCAGGTGGTAAGTTATCTTGAGAAGTGAATTTGCCTTCACTTCTCATAACTTCTTTTCATCTCTCTTATGCATCCTTGTTGCATTTTACTATGTGTTTGAGATTGAGCTTGCTCATTCTTTTTCTTCTTACTTTCTTTCCTCAAGTGACTTGACTTCTTGAATGAAGCAAGTTACTTTGCTTTCTCATTGCTCCATTCATCTGCTTCCTGGTGGTTCCTCTGAAGACTTCTCTTGTAAACCTCACAAACCTTAGGAACAACCAAGCATGACAATGATTAGGGTTTTGATTAGTCCCCCACTTAGTTTTACCTTTGTGTCTCATTGAGTCTTCTCTTCTCATCTCATAATCAGGGACTAAACCCTAAAGGCTTTAAGGCTTTGTGATTAAGCTTGTGCCTGCATCCTTCTATTAGGATGGAGTGCATAACTTTAATCCTAAGTGTTAAACCCTTAATGTGTTTAAATCTCTTAATCAATTCATTTAATAATCATCAAGACATCACACTTGTAACTTGGGCCTTGCATTAGGGTTCTAATTCTTCCTTAACTGGTTAAGAAGGACTAACCCTAGTGTTAATGGACAAGTCCCCCTCAAGTTGTCTTACAAACCATAAAATTCACTTCATCATCTCACCATTAAATAAAATCCACTTAATCAAAGGCTTGTTTTGTCATGAGTTTAATCCCTAATCATGGATTAAGTTCAGGAGCTTTCCTCAGCTTAAACATTCTCATCTATTATCCTTCTATTAGGATGGTGTAATGAGTCTGTTTAATCCTTGAATATGGCTTAACCTCATTACTTAACACTAAACAAAAACAACAAAAACATCTAAATAATCACAAGTAGGTTAATGATCTTAATCCCTCACCATGGTGATTAAGTGTGAGAAGCTGACTTCACACTTAAGGTATTCTCATTACCCCTAATCAGAGGGAGGATGTGATGAGTTTACTAATCCATTGGTTTAGGCTTAAGCTCATTAATCTATGACAAACTTTCAAAAGCAATAAAAGACTGAAAACTAAAAAAAACAAACAATAATCGTCTCCTCCGGGATTCTTTTCTCATCACACTCACTCATAAACGAGAACTTGCTTCTTCCGTCTGATGCAAGACAGTTTGCACCTGAGCCAGACAGGTCATACACTTGAGCATAGACAAGCAAGCAGTTCACCAGTCAATTCATCTTTCAGTCTCTTTGGGTCGAACTACGGTGTTCTGACTTCCTCATTGCACGAGAGGATACGTAGGCATAACTTAACAGTTATTGAACAAAAGTCTCTGTATATTCCCCCTCCTTCTAGCCTTATTCTCAGCCTCATTATCATGAGCATTTCACTCCTGTCCTTACACTGACACTGTATATCACACTTTGCACTTCTTTTACACTGACACCTGTACATCTTTTCCAGCTATTCTATACACAAATTGCACTGACACTACCCCTTTAAAACACAAATCTTTTAAGAGTGGATCCCGTCGAGTACGACGGACAATCTGGGTGCTAATACCTTCCCAGGTTGTAACCAACCCCCTTTCCCAGTCTCTCTGGTTCGCAACCGTCTTATCCACATCTTTTCTAGGTCTATGCAGCATTACCCTTCCCCCAGGATAAAAATGCCTAGCTGGCGACTCTTGTCTTTCTGAGTTCACTCCCGTGTGTTCTCATTTCTTTCGCCGACCGTTCGCGTCTGTACCCTATTTGACCCGGCTTCATTTAGTGGGAGCGACAGCTTGGCGACTCTGCTGGGGACCCTTATACTGTAACCAGGGCTTCTGGTTCTTTTTGTGGGTTCCTCCTAGCGCTTGTTTGGTTTGTGTTTACTGGGGTGTTAGGTGCTAATTGTGTTTGTATATTTGTATTTATTTTTGCTTTATGTACAGTTGTTTTATTGCTTTCTTTATAGCTTTATATACATCATACTGTCATACTGTGCTGGCTGGATCTGTTTTGTTGCTTTGGTGGGTGGGTGTTTTACTGAGAGTTAAGGTCCTATACCTGGGACCTGAGTGACACCTAGGCTAGAGTGGTTCATGTTCTTTCCCATTCCATTTCGGTCTGGGACGGGAATATGAAACACAGTTCAGATATGGGTTTCTTCTTGAGAACTCTGTGCTACGGATTTCCTGTAGTGCTAGGGCTATATGGGAAGCCTGCTAAGTCTGGATGACCTTTAGTATTGACCTTCAGAAACTGAGGTGAATTAGAGGAGGATCTTTTATGGTTATTGTAAACACTGTACCTCCGGGTTAGAAGTGTTTACACTTCTCATAACTGATCCAAGTCTGAGGATCTTTGTTTTAGAACATCACCTGTGAGAGGGTTGGGCTGTTTACAGGTTTGCAGGTACCCTTGACCTCAACATACCCTGTTACTTTGTTTTGATTAAGAGTACTCCATTTTGGAACAGTTCTTGTGATTTTTAACCCAGGACATATGACTCTTTATTTGAGTCCCCCACCTTGGTTACTGGACTTATGAACCTCCATCTGGATTTCTTGAACATACATGGACTCATATCAGAGCAGTCAATCAGATCCAGCTCAGTCACAAACCCTTGCATATCATTTGCATACATCCTCATTGCATCATTTTAACATATGTTTATTTGTTTTTCAGGGTATCCATCCTACATTTTGGCTTGGTTTTGACCCCTTCTTCAGCTTAGACCTATCTTCATCAGTATCTTGCTTCAGCTGTCAGCTACCCTGCTTCAGTCACCTGCATCACCAGTCTCAGCCTGTCAGAGGCCTATCTTCAGTATTATTCTCAGCATCTGACTCAACTCTTCTTCAACAATATGGCACCTAAGAAGAGTAATATCTCCTATCATTTCTTTGAGCCTGAATTGGCCAGCATCAGGAAGATTCAGACCCTAATTACTCCAGACCATATACCACTTTTCAGAGAACATTATGGAGGAATCCTTGATGTGGTTATGGATTTGGACCCTTCTAAGAGGAGCTTGATTCATACTTGCTTACAGTTCTATGATCCCCCTCTGAGGTGCTTCACCTTCCAGAATTTTCAGTTGGGACCCTTGTTGGAAGAGTATTCATCATTGGTTGGTGTACCTATCAGGGGTGGAATCCCCTTCAACCCTGAGATGGCTTTCCCTAGTAATGAGGAGGTAGCAAAGGCATTATATCTGGAACCAGTTTTGATTGGGCAGAATTTGACATCTAAAGCTGGAATCTCTGGTCTACATCTGGATTTCTTGATCTCTCAAGCTATTCTGAAGGCCTCCTTGGGGGAGTGGAAGGCAGTATGTGCTTTGTTGGCCCTTAGCATATATGGGGTCATACTTTTTGCAGATGAGCCTAAGTTTTTTAGCAAGAATGCAATCCATCTTTTCATCCTGAGGAACCCAGTGCCCACCTTACTGGGAGATCTTTACTACTCTGTTCATCAAAGGAATGAAAAGCAAAGGGGAAGATTAGTAAGATGTTGTGCTCCTTTGTTCCATACTTGGCTGCTCAAACATTTGCCAAAAACTGATGCATTCTTGAACCCTCACCAGCAAAAGAACTGGGCTAGGAGGCTTGTTGCTCTAACCTCAGATGATATAAGGTGGTGCACTCAGAGCACCAAGGGCAGAGACATCATTACTAGTTGTGGGCAATTTCCCAATGTGCCTCTGATAGGAGTGAAGGGTTGCATCAACTACAACCCTCTGTTATTCAAAAGACAACTGGGCTATGCATTAGTCCACCCTCCTAGGGCACAGGATCTGACTGAGACCCTCTATTGTGAAATCAAGCCTAATCTGGCTATTGTCAGGCAGGCATCCTGGGCCTGGGACAATGTGCAGACTAAGGGGGTAACCATTCTTGGGAGGTGCAATAATGTGGCCTCAGCCCAGTACTATGAATGGTCTCGTGCCAGGGCTCAAGTTTCTGGGATGCCCTTCACTGTTGAAGATATGCCTGGACCCTCCACAACACCACCTCCAGCAACTGTCAGCTTAGAGGAGTTTGAGAAATTGAAAGAGAGAAATGAGAATCTGACTCAGGCTCTACAGAAGACCCTCTGGGAGAGGAGTGATGGTCGCTTGGACATTGAAAGGCTAGAAAAGCTAAGGGTGGAGCATCTGGCCAAAATTGAGAAGTCTAAGGATTACATTAAGAAGTCTAGGGCTGGAGAACAGATCTTGAAGAATGCCTGCAAAGAGGCCCAATTTCAAAGAGCTAGGACTGATTTGTATCTGAAGGAGAGTCAGGCTAGGTGGGTCAGGATCACCGAAGCCCGCACTCAGGAGGATAAAAGGACTCAGGATAAGATTGAGCAGCTGGAATATAGTGCAAAAGAGCAACAGGAAGCCCTGGCAGCAGCCCAGAGAGAGATCTCAGAGTTAAAAATCAGAGCTGGTGTGAAGAGGTCAAAGGACCAGAGTCGACACAAGAAGCTAACTGCAGCTGTTACTACAAGGAATCTTCTCATCAGGAATCTCACAGAGCGTCCAGCTGATCCTGTGACTGAAGCACTTCTCAAGGAAGTTCAGGAGGATGAGTTTGGTCTTGGTGTCTGACTTTTGCTTGTTGTTGATTTCATTTCATGTACTTTTCTTTATGTTGTAGTTTTGACCCCTCAGAGGGCATGTATTGTAAAAAAACAAACTATGTATCATTTACTTTTTGTAATATATGTGTTGGTTTGTTTTATCTGAACTCTTCAAGCAACATCACAAGCATCTTTCTCAGGGGTCTGGAAAGGTCAAAACCAAGTGCCAAGCCGGATACCTTGGATGCAAATAAGCATACTGCATTGCATACTAACCTTTTGTTCTGTTTTGTAGGTTTTTGTTTTATTGTTACTAACTCTGTTGTGAACTCAGGAACTATTGCTCGACGTCGAGGGTTTCCACTCAACCGTCCACACAGATATCCCACCCGCAACAATCTTCCGGGCATACAAATGGACCAAGTACAGCAGGACCTTACAGAGGTCAGGAATCAAATGGCCAACGAGAGGTTGGAAATGAGGAATCAGATGACACAGTTTATGGAGGTGATGAATAATATGGCTCAAAGCCAAGAGAGGCTAAGAGCACTGGTAGAGGGGAGGAATCAGGAAGACCCTCATCCAGGGACTGCTGGGACAAGCAACAATGAGAGAGTTCAACCTCATGTTAATCCCCCAGTCTATGGACCCCACCTGCATCCAGAGATCAACATCCCTGTTAATGTGCAAGGGGCTGCCACTGCAGGTAGAGTGATGCAAGAAGACCCCCAGGAAGATCAATTCACAGTGATGGGAGCTGGAGAGGAAGCCTATGACAGAAGGCTAGATGAGATTGCTGAGAAACTGAGGTCCTTGGAGTCCCATAATTCTTTGGGTTTTGATGTTATGGACATGGGACTAGTGGACGGGGTTAGGATTCCCCACAAATTTAAACCACTGTGCTTTGAGAGGTACAACGGAACCTCCTGTCCCCGGACCCATTTACAGTATTTTCTGGGGAGGCTGAAAGCATATACCATGGACGAAAAGCTATGGATGTTTTATTTTGAAGATAGCTTAACAGGAGCTTCAAGGGAATGGTACTCTCACCTGACTAGAGCAACCATCAGGTGCTGGAAGGATTTGGCTGAGGCCTTTATCAGACAGTATCAGTACAACTTGGATATGGCTCCCAACAGGACCCTCCTGATGGGAATGTCACAATCATCCAGGGAAAGCTTCCGGGAGTACGCTCAAAGGTGGAGACAGCTTGCTGCTGCTGTCCAGCCACCCATGTCAGAGAGGGAGATGGCTGATATGTTTATGAACACCCTCCAAGGGACATACATTGACAGGCTGGCTGCCTTTTCTTCCACTAGCTTTGCTGATGTAGTCATAGCCGGGGAAAGAATTGAGAGCCTATTAAAAATGGGTAAGATTTCTGACAACGGTGCCAGCTCATCCAGCAACCCAAGAAAGCCTTTTGTAGGCCCAAGAAGAACTGGTGAAACCAATGCAATCCACACCAGCAGGGGCAGACCCCAATATGTTCATAGGTCTGTGGCAGCAGTCACCATTCCCGCTCCAATTCATCCTCAACCAGCTTATCAACCTCAGCAACAGAATTACCAGCAACAAACTCAGTATCCTCCTCAGAGAAATTATAACAACAGCAACACCAACAACAACAATCAGCAAAGACCATTTCAATAGAGACCTTCTCAAGCCAATAGGGTGATCGATCCGATCCCTATGCCCTATGCCACATTACTGCCACAACTCCTGAAACTCAACCTGGTTGAGCTAAGGACATTGGCGCCTCCAGATCCTGCCAGTCTACCCAGAAATTATGACGCCAGTGCCAGATGTGCTTTTCACTCAAATGCACCTGGCCATAGTACAGAGAAGTGCAGAGCCTTGCACATGAAAGTACAGGACTTGGTAGATTCCAAAGCTCTGAACTTTGCACCACCACCAAATATTAACAAGAACCCTATGCCACACCATGGTGGTCCCAGAATCAACGCTATTGAAGAAGACAAACCGTCTTACCTGATAACCAGTGTGGGTCAGATTCGGACACCCTTGGTAGAGATTAAAGCTCAACTCCTTGAATATCAAATGTTCCCGGGATGTGAGCTAGGGTGTGCTTATTGCAACATTTCAGTGAATGGCTGTGATAACTTGAGGGGTGGCATAAATGGTCTCATCCAGAGTGGCCTGCTTCAAATCACAACATCAATACCTACCAATCCGGCAATCCCCTTAGCAACAGTTCTAGAATCTCCTACAACTGCAACAACCATTGTTCCAAACAACTTTTCAGTTTCATCAACAAATGCTTCATCTGTTACTTCAACGGACCAAATATCAGCAAACATCCCTTCTACAACTTCAGCACCCCTTCATTCAGAATCTCCTACAACAACAACACCCATCCTTCCAACAATGTCTCCTACAACATCAGCAACAAACAATGCAAGTGTCTCAACAGTTACAATTTATTATGATCCTGCAAATGATTCCGCCTACAACTCACAAAATGCCACTCCTACCAGAGCACCAGTCACAATATACTATGATCCACAGACTATCACAGTCCCCTCTGCAGCTGCCATCAGTCCAGTCACTATCACAGTGCCTGGGCCAGTGCCTTATGAAAGCAGTAATGCCATCCCTTGGCATTACGGCTCCGATCTTTACTGCGAAGGACAAAAAATCACTCTTGAGTCATCAACTTCTTCACCACAAATAGACAATGTGGGAGGAGGCGGAGGCTTCACTCGAAGCGGACGTCTCTTCGCCTCGCAAATTCAAAGACCCACTGCTGAAGCAGAAGCTGCTGCCAAGGCAAAAGGGAAGAGCATGGTGCAAGAAGACCAAGTAGCTAAAGAAGCTTTGAAAACCCCTTTTGATCAAGAGGTTGATGAATTCATGAGAATCATCAAGAAAAGTGATTACAAGATAGTGGACCAGCTTCACCAGACACCTTCCAAGATCTCCATTTTATCATTGCTTATGTGCTCCGAGGCTCATCGGAACGCACTACTAAAAGTCTTGCATGCAGCTTATGTGCCAGAAGAGATCACCGTCAATCAGTTGGAAGCTGTGGTTGGAAATGTTAATGCTAGTAATGGACTAGGATTTACCAACACTGATTTGACTTCAGAAGGCCGCAATCACAATAAGGCTTTGCACATTATCATGGAGTGTAAGGGTGCAGTTCTTTCACATGTACTGGTAGACACGGGGTCATCCCTCAATGTCTTGCCTAAAAAAGCCCTTGTGAAGCTGGAATATGAAGGATTGGCATTACGACCCAGTAACTTGGTAGTAAGAGATTTTGACGGCTCTAAGAGATCAGTTCTGGGAGAAATTGAGTTGCCTGTAACGATTGGCCCACAAACTTTCAAAACGACCTTCTACGTGATGGACATTCAGCCTGCCTACAGCTGTTTGTTGGGTAGACCATGGATTCATGCCGCTGGCGCAGTGACGTCTACCCTTCACCAGAAGTTAAAATTCGAGTGGGAGGGCCAAGTCGTTACTATTTGTGGAGAGGAGGATATTTTTGTTAGCCATCTGGCTACATACAAATATATTGAGATCGATGGGGAGATCCACGAGACAATGAGTCAAGGGTTTGAGGCCCTGAATATTAATGAAACCTCTGCTGTACTTGGGACTTCCATGACATCCTACCAGCAGGCCCGGAAGGTGGTGGAAGAAGGAAACGCTCAAGGCTGGGGCAAATTGTTGCCTGTGGAGAAGAAAGAAGATAGATTTGGGTTGGGTTACAAACCAACTCAACAAGATCAAACCGAGGCTGCTAAGAAGCCCAACTTTGTTAGTGGGGGGATGCTCACCCCCAATGCTGTCAACAACTTGGAAGATGAGTCAGAAGATGAACGCAACCTGGAAAGCTGGATTCGTCCAAAAATCCCGGGGAGCAGTATCTCAAACTGGTCTTCCTAGGAAATTATAAGGGTTACTCCTGCAGAGTAATTATTATTTCCTGTATATTTTAAGCATGCATCAAGTCTTGCATCTTGCCCAAGATGACAAGACTCATTTTGTAATCGGGCCATCTGTAATTTTTGTGCAATAAGATTAATCAATGAAATATCAGACATCTTTTGCAAACAAGTCTTTGTCTTTTCCGCTCACTGTTTTTTCATTTTTCTTTTTGTACAAAAAATAAATGGCAATGTTTTCAAAATGACAATTTCATTTCACTTTTCTAAACAAGATTAAAATCAATCACTAAAACGAATAAACTGAACCCTTGCAGAGAGTGCCTTCCAGACCGCACCGACAACAGCACGGCTATGACTTCGTATGACTTTGACAATCCGATCAATCAAGCTGATGAAGGGGTTGAAGAAGATTACGAGCTTCCTGAAGAGCTAGCCAGGCTGTTAAGACAAGAGGAGAAGGTTATCACTCCTCATCAGGAGGAGGTCGAAACGATTAATCTTGGTACAGATGAGGATGTGAAAGAAGTTAAAATCGGGGCCTGCTTACAAGACTCAGTGAAGAAACAACTGATTGACCTGCTTCAGGAATATGTGGACGTGTTTGCTTGGTCTTATCAAGATATGCCAGGGTTGGATACCGACATTGTTATGCACAAGCTGCCTTTAAGAGAAGAATGCCCACCGGTCAAACAGAAGTTGCGCCGTACTCGCCCAGATATGGAAATGAAAATCAAAGAAGAGGTACAAAAGCAGTGGGACGCCGGGTTCCTTGCTGTAACTAGCTATCCACCGTGGGTTGCTAATATAGTACTTGTGCCTAAGAAAGACGGCAAAGTAAGGATGTGTGTTGACTACCGGGACCTGAACAGAGCCAGCCCGAAAGATGATTTCCCATTACCTCACATTGATGTATTGGTGGATAATACGGCTCAGTTCTCGGTATTCTCCTTCATGGACGGATTTTCAGGATACAATCAGATCAAAATGTCACCTGAAGACATGGAGAAGACAACCTTCATCACACCCTGGGGCACGTTCTGTTACAAAGTGATGCCATTCGGATTGAAGAATGCTGGTGCAACATATCAACGGGCTATGGTAACATTATTCCACGATATGATCCATAAGGAAATTGAGTGCTATGTGGATGACATGATTGCCAAGTCCCTTACAGAAGAAGACCACCTGGTAAATCTGCTGAAGCTATTCAAGCGCCTAAGGAAGTACCAACTGAAGCTGAACCCCAACAAGTGCACATTCGGGGTGCGATCCGGTAAGCTGCTGGGCTTTATTGTAAGCGAGAAAGGGATTGAGGTTGACCCTGATAAAGTCAAAGCCATTCAGGAAATGCCTGCACCAAAGTCTGAAAAAGAAGTTCGAGGGTTTCTAGGCAGATTGAACTACATTTCAAGGTTCATATCTCACCTTACTGCAACCTGTGAACCTTTGTTCAGGTTGTTAAGAAAAGAACAGACGGTTAGGTGGAATGAAGACTGCCAAAGGGCTTTTGACAAGATCAAAGAATACCTGCAAGAACCTCCAATCCTTATGCCTCCAGTTGAAGGAAGACCTCTGATAATGTACTTGACAGTATTAGAAGAGTCAATGGGGTGTGTGCTGGGCCAGCATGACGAGTCTGGTCGAAAAGAGTATGCAATATACTACATGAGCAAAAAGTTTACCGACTGTGAACAACGTTATTCACTGCTCGAGAAAACTTGCTGTGCTTTAGCGTGGGTTGCTCGCCGACTGAGACAGTATATGTTGACCCACACTACTTTATTGATATCCAAAATGGACCCAGTTAAGTACATTTTCGAGAAGCCAGCTCTTACCGGACGAGTTGCAAGATGGCAGATGATTCTCACGGAATATGACATTTAGTACACATCTCAGAAAGCCATCAAGGGCAGTGTATTGTCTGAATATCTTGCTAAGCAACCTATTGATGATTACCAGCCTATGAGATTTGACTTCCCTGATGAAGACATCATGTTCATAAAAGCAAAAGATCATGAAGAGCCTGTTCACACTGAAGGGCCTGACCCGGAAGAAGAATGGACTATGATGTTTGATGGGGCTGTTAATATAAATGGTCGTGGTGTTGGTGCAGTACTCATTACCCCTAAGGGAGTTCACATGCCTTTCTCGGCAAAACTCACCTTCAACTGCACTAACAACGAAGCTGAATACGAAGCTTGCATTATGGGTCTTGAGGAAGCCATTGACCTCAGGATCAAGACATTGACTGTATTCGGAGATTCAGCTCTGGTAGTTAACCAAGCCAATGGCAAATGGTACACCCACCAGGATCATCTGATACCTTACAGGGATTATACAAGGAGGTTATTGACTTTCTTCACAACGGTCAAGCTTGAGTATATCCCTCGGGACGAGAATCAGTTTGCAGATGCTCTGGCTACCATTTCATCTATGATCAAAGTTCAAGCTGCAAACTTTGTACCGCAGATTTCAGTGTCCAGACTCGACAGACCAGCATATGTATTTGCAGCAGATATTATTAAGGATGATAAGCCTTGGTTCCATGACATTAAGTGCTTCTTGGAGGATCAAACATACCCACCTGGGGCATCTTCCAATGATAAGAAGACTTTGAGAAGGCTTGCTGGTAGTTTCTTCTTGAATACTGATGGTTCCCTGTACAAGAGAAACTTTGATATGGTACTCCTCAGATGCGTCGATAGAACAGAAGCAGACTTGTTGATGCACGAAGTGCACGAAGGATCCTTTGGTACCCATGCTGGAGGGCATGCCATGGCCAAGAAATTGCTAAGATCAGGCTACTACTGGATCACAATGGATGCAGACTGTTGTGCTTATGCCAGAAAATGCCATAAGTGCCAGATTTATGCGGATAAGGTGCATGTGCCTCCCAATCCTTTGAATATAATGTCTTCACCCTGGCCCTTTGCCATGTGGGGCATTGATATGATCGGCAAGATTGAGCCAACTGCTTCAAATGGCCACAGATTCATCCTGGTCGCCATTGACTATTTCACCAAGTGGGTTGAAGCAGCTTCCTATGCAAACGTCACAAGGCAAGTGGTAGCCCGATTTCTGAAGAGAGATATCATCTGTCGGTACGGAGTTCCCGAGCGAATCATTACTGATAATGGTTCCAACTTAAACAACAAAATGATGGCAGAGCTATGCCGGGACTTCAAGATCCAACACCACAATTCTTCTCCTTACAGGCCAAAGATGAATGGCGCTGTTGAGGCAGCTAATAAGAATATCAAGAAGATTGTGCAGAAGATGGTAGTCACCTACAAAGACTGGCATGAAATGCTACCATTTGCCTTGCACGGGTACCGTACGTCAATCAGAACATCCACTGGGGCAACACCGTATCAGCTTGTGTATGGTATGGAAGCAGTCCTACCTGTTGAAGTTGAACTACCCTCCCTACGAGTACTGATGGATGTTAAGCTGAACGAAGCAGAGTGGGTCCGGTCCCGATACGAACAACTGAGTCTGATTGAAGAGAAAAGATTGGCTGCAATCTGTCATGGGCAGTTATATCAGAAAAGAATGAAGAGAGCCTTCGATCAGGAAGTCAGGCACCGAGAGTACCAAGTGGGAGATCTTGTTTTGAAAAGAATCCTCCCTCCTCATACAGACCACAGGGGCAAATGGACTCCGAACTATGAAGGACCATTCGTGGTAAAGAAAGTTTTCTCTGGTGGGGCACTGATGCTCAGCACCATGGATGGCGAAGATTTCCCGTCCCCTGTGAATTCAGATGCGGTTAAAAAATACTTCGCATAAAAATGACCCGCTGGACACAAAAACAGAATGTAAGTCCAGGCAAAAATAGGGCATCCCGGCGAGTCAAAAACAGAATAAAAGACTCGGGCAAAAATAAGGGAAATAAATAAAAAAATGTACACCCGCTGAGTTGAAAAGCCGCATTGGACAACTCAGGCAAAAATGGGTATCCCGATGGATTGAAAACCCGAAAGGGCGATCCATGCAAAATAAGGGAATAAGCGAACAACTGCAATCTGAATTCGTCTGTATCACTTACAACTTGGTAAACCTCGAAAGGATCAAGCCTCTTTCAGAATCAGCCTTCTTCAGAAAGCAAGACGAGAAGAACGTCAAATGTCATACGAGTCATAGAAAGAAGGGAAGCTCCTCAAAGCGCCGTCAACATTGCCAACATTTTGTTTCTCAATTTGTAACAATCTCCTCATTTCAGGAGATATGTTTCTTTGACTGTATCTTGCCAATTCAGGGCACTTGAATTAATAAAAACGGATTTTCAGTCAAGTTTCACCTCGAACACTTCACTTTATTTGCAAAGAATGTCTGATATATTTAAAATACTGATTGCATGAATACAGATGTTTATCCTCAAAAATAAAAACTACGTGCTTGCAGGAAATATACTTACTCTCGAGAGTGTCTCACTCCTATGACGGAATCCGGTAAGGGATGCCTCGGGATTACTTGTGCGTTTCTCTGTCTTTGCAGGATTGCAGGTATTCGAAAGCGCAACATGGGGCATGAAGGCTTCACCCCAGCAAGCTGGCAAATCAGCACTCACTCAGTCCTAGCACTCAAGGTGTTTTCTCCCCAGCTGAGTTGTCACTTGTTGCCTCTCCCAACCGATTTGCCAATCATTCTTCCTCAGTCAAGTACAAAATCCAGGGAACCACTTCCCCACAGAGTCTCAGCCTCTATCCAGAAGAGCAACGCATGAAGGAATCACAACAGAGTGACGAAAGCTTCTACAGACCCCAGTTGGGTCCCTCATTACCAAGAATAGGTCTATCATTGACCCATTTCCCCAAGCAAAATCATTTCACCAGATCTACCAATGATCTCATCCCCAGCTGGGATGATCACTTCAGACAGATCGACCAGAGATCCTCGCAACAATGGGATCCGAATCCCGGATTGGTATCTTTTGCATAATCATAGCATTCGCATCATATCCACCCCACAAAGCGTAGCATTCCGTCTAGTACGGAACATTACGGCAAAAATCAAACATGTAGCATAATCATAAGCCATGGTATGAATCAAACACTTGTGAATATTATCAACCCCTCAACAATACGCAGAACACCCCCAGGGTCCCCAGCAAAAGTAGTTGCCTCACATTCACAAACATCAGTATACACTCCTTGTGGCACCCGTCCGTGCCATATCCCCATCAGAAAGCCAAAGACATCCTCTTTGCACTCACATATACTTATATATATACATTTCCTTGACATCCGTCCATGTCATTTTCCCAGCACAGTAACCTAAAAACACTTTATATACTAGATATTTGTTTATACTGTACCTTTCTCTTTTTGGCACTCGCCTGTGTCATTCTCCCCAGCAGATTGGACACTCATCTATACATCACTCATACTTATACAGATACTCGTCCGTATCTTGTATACACCATTTATATCCCCGCAGATTCAACCCTCGTCCGTGTTCTTTGTTAACTCGTTGGTACTCGTCCGTATCATCATCTCAGAACATGCGTCAAGCATTTGTTTCTACACGATACTCGTCCGTATCATAAGTCTTAAGGATGCTCGTCCGCATCTTTAATCCATACACTGTGTCAGACACTTTTGTCTTCTTGAATATAGATGCTCGTCTGTATCTACTATTCCCCAAGAAGACTTCTTTCAGATTCAACACTCGTTCGTGTTCCTTGTTAACCAGTTGATACTCGTCCGTATCATCATCTCTGAACACGTGTCAGTATTTGTTTCTACCTGATACTCGTCCGTATCATAGTCTTAAGGATGCTCGTCCGCATCTTTAATCTATACACAATACCAAACACTTATACCTTTTATTTCTTGGATGTAAACACTCGTCCGTGTTTACTATTCCCCGGTAAAACAATTTTTTCTTATCTGACATTCGTCCTTTGTCATGATAAACCTTGAGAGCAGCCGTCCCCTGCTAGGTGATCGTCCTCCACCTCTTGATGGTCGTCCTCCATCATGCTCATCCGATGGCCGTCCCCATCGTTGACCTTTTATCCGACATTCGTCCTATGTCGTGATATTTTAGCAGCCGTCCCCTGCTAGGTGATCGTCCTTCACCTTTTTGATGATCGTCCTTCATCATTTTATCCAATGGCCGTCCCCATTGTTGATTTTTGGTTATCTGACATTCGTCCTATGTCATGATAAACCTTGAGAGCAGCCGTCCCCTGCTAGGTGGTCGTCCTCCACCTCTTGATGATCGTCCTTCATCATGCTCATCCGATGGCCGTCCCCATCGTTGACCTTTTATCCGGCATTCGTCCTATGTCGCGATATTTTCGGCAGCCGTACCCTGCCAGGTGGTCGTCCTCCACCTTAGATGACCGTCCCTCATCTTGAGCCTAACAGAGCAGCCGTCCCCTGCTAGGTGATCGTCCTTCACCTTTGATGACGTACCTCATCATCCGTTTATTTCATTTATTCTTTAACCCGATGGCCGTCCCCGTCGTGGTCCCTTTTCTTTTTGGCCCGATGGTCGTCCCCCTCGTTGGTTACTTTGCTTTATGAACTTGATGGCCGTCCCCATCATTTTTCATTAATCCCCAGAGAATCTTACAACTTTATCTTGATGGCCGTCCCCGTCATGGTTCTTTTTGTCCCCAGCATGTCGGTCGTCCCCGTCATTGCTTTATTTTCCGCACTTTTCTCAGCATGTCGGCCGTCCCCGTCATTGCTCTTTACCCAGCAGTCGTCCTCTGCTCGACGGTCGTCCTCCGTCGCCCATACTTTACAATATACTTTATTTTCCTTTACAATATATATCCCTTTTCTTCTTCATTCTGTGAGTTGGCTAAAATCACTAAATTTTCAAGTTATGCACCAAATGGAAAACTTGCAAATTCTTGTACCAAGGCAATTTGTGACTTCAAAATGATCTCTAATCATCATACCCTTGCTACACATGACCTAAAATCAGATTTGGCCCAAGAGATTTCTCATTTTTGTGCTTTGATTTTCAAAGGTCCATAAGTCATTTTTCATATAAGTGCAAAGAGGGATTCTTGGCAAAAGCATTCTCCAAGGAGTTATGTGATCACTAATTGCTTTCTATGCATTGCCATAATCAAATGAAACATCATGCACCAAAATTCAGCAAGAAGTATCACATGTGCATAAGCAAAAATCTTAAGAAAACACAAGTGGGCAAGTTGCAAAATCACTTTCAATTCATGATCAACATGCTGCAGACATTCACAAGCCATCCAAGGGTTATCCCTGACTCAAGCTGAAGCTAGACAAGCCCTTAGACTGCTGCTGCCATAGCCCATGCTGCAAGTACACCAACTATTGACTTTTTGGCCAATTGCTCCATACCATTCCCACAGTGCATGTCAAGTCTTCTGACTCATTCCAATAGTTTAGGGATGGCATATGGATCATAAAACACAACACCCACAAGGCTGGAACAGACACATTGCAGCATACCACAAAATCTGTCAAAACTTTCCTCTCTTCGAATCTCCTTCCACAACCATCAAACACTCATTTTTTCTTCACCAATCAACCAGAAATCATTCATAGAACAAATCCCACCCCTCACAATGATCTGAAACAGCCCACATAAGATCCTCATTTTCTGATACACCAGAACTGAACCTCTCAAAATAGCCTGTTTAAACTCCTTCCAAGCTTGCCATTAGCACAAGGGGGATCATTGGAGTGAGTTTGCACTAAAGAACAGCCCAGAAAGCCCAGAATCAGAAGCTTCCATCTCAGGTATAGCTCAAGAACTTTTTTCTCAGAACTTGTTTTTCTTGTTATAAAATGAAAGTGTATGTTGTGCTGATCATAATGATATGCTTAGAATTGAAAATGAGTGCAAAATGAGGATTTACTGATGCTCTGAAATTTCACTCGTGAATCTTGTTGGCTTCGATTCTCTCTGTTTGTGAATGATAAATATTGTTTGAGGGTTGATTTGAATGGGGTTTGGGTAGAGGATCATTTCCCTAGCTTCAATTTGATGATTGGTGGCCTGTAGCGTTTTCTAGGGTTTTCAACCCGCCGGAGAAGACGACCGGAACCACAGTTCCGGCCGTCTGAGATTAGTGTGCCCTAATTAGGGTTTAGCTGAGTCATTAGTGCGTTTTAAACTTGGACCATTGGATCATGTTTCCCGCGTGTGGACCAAAGGCTCAGATTGCATCATTAAACTTTAATTTCCACTTAACTTAATTAATTAGGTTTAATAATTTAATTAACCAGATTTGAATTGTGACCATTGGATCACGCGCCAAGTCAACAGCTTCTTTGCCAGATTCAATCCAGGCCTCTCATTCAACATACTTCCATTTATTTCATTTTATTTTTCTTTTTATTCCATTTAATTTGTCCATTTAATTTAAAATAGCAAAATCATTTTAAAAATTCTGAAATTTTTTATGTAAGCTTTTATTTAATTTCAGAAACCAAAAACATTTTTATTTTTATTTTTTGCATTAAAAAATATTTTTAAATCATTTAAAAGTTTATTTTTAATTAATTAATGAGAATCAATTAATTAAAAATACTTTTAGGTATTTAAAAATCACCAAAAAATTGATGAAACCTTCATAATCATTTAGAAACATTGTCCAACCCTCAAACCAAATTTCTTTTTTGAACTTGATGTCTTTTGAGAATTTTTCATGGAATTAAAATCATTTCAAGGCATTATTTTGATCCAAACTTCAAAAAATCATTTCTGCCTAACCATTGAGAGTTGGACTTTGATTCTTTTTGCATTGTGTTTAGCATATCATGTAGTTTGTGAGATTAAATGGGCATGATTTGATCTTTCATTTTTCATTTGTTTGACATTTTTCTTGTTAAGGAACCCTAAAACCCTAGAAAACTTAGGAAAATCATAACTTGAATTAGGTTAAGAGTTGGTACCTCTCCTTTGGGCAGTGAGTTAGTATAGGTTTAGGGATCCTTTGAGTGCATTTTCAATTTTTTATCTTGATGTTTGCTTCTGATTTTGGGTTTTGTTTGATGCATTGATCATAAACCCTAATTTGGGCTTCCATATGCATCCATCTTGCATTTGCTTGCATACCTTGACTTGCCATAGCATTTTGTGCATCCATTTGATTCATTTAACATCTTAAGACATATTGAAAGCATGTTTGCTCATTGCATCTTGCATTTGCCATGTTGTATGCCATATGCATTTCATAACTTGACATGTATGATCATGGTTCCAAACTTGCTTCATCTGCATCCATAAGCTTGTATGATCATCACCATGCCTTGTTTCATGTTTGCATCATCCCATAGCATCATTATCATCATGAATGTGCTTCTGGTTTTGATTTTCATCATGCCATTTCATCTCATTTTGCATTGCATTGCATTTCTTTCAATAACTTTTCAGGTGGTAAGTTATCTTGAGAAGTGAATTTGCCTTCACTTCTCATAACTTCTTTTCATCTCTCTTATGCATCCTTGTTGCATTTTACTATGTGTTTGAGATTGAGCTTGCTCATTCTTTTTCTTCTTACTTTCTTTCCTCAAGTGACTTGACTTCTTGAATGAAGCAAGTTACTTTGCTTTCTCATTGCTCCATTCATCTGCTTCCTGGTGGTTCCTCTGAAGACTTCTCTTGTAAACCTCACAAACCTTAGGAACAACCAAGCATGACAATGATTAGGGTTTTGATTAGTCCCCCACTTAGTTTTACCTTTGTGTCTCATTGAGTCTTCTCTTCTCATCTCATAATCAGGGACTAAACCCTAAAGGCTTTAAGGCTTTGTGATTAAGCTTGTGCCTGCATCCTTCTATTAGGATGGAGTGCATAACTTTAATCCTAAGTGTTAAACCCTTAATGTGTTTAAATCTCTTAATCAATTCATTTAATAATCATCAAGACATCACACTTGTAACTTGGGCCTTGCATTAGGGTTCTAATTCTTCCTTAACTGGTTAAGAAGGACTAACCCTAGTGTTAATGGACAAGTCCCCCTCAAGTTGTCTTACAAACCATAAAATTCACTTCATCATCTCACCATTAAATAAAATCCACTTAATCAAAGGCTTGTTTTGTCATGAGTTTAATCCCTAATCATTGATTAAGTTGAGGAGCTTTCCTCAGCTTAAACATTCTCATCTATTATCCTTCTATTAGGATGGTGTAATGAGTCTGTTTAATCCTTGAATATGGCTTAACCTCATTACTTAACACTAAAAAAAACAACAAAAACATCTAAATAATCACAAGTAGGTTAATGATCTTAATCCCTCACCATGGTGATTAAGTGTGAGAAGCTGACTTCACACTTAAGGTATTCTCATTACCCCTAATCAGAGGGAGGATGTGATGAGTTTACTAATCCATTGGTTTAGGCTTAAGCTCATTAATCTATGACAAACTTTCAAAAGCAATAAAAGACTGAAAACTAAAAAAAACAAACAATAATCGTCTCCTCCGGGATTCTTTTCTCATCACACTCACTCATAAACGAGAACTTGCTTCTTCCGTCTGATGCAAGACAGTTTGCACCTGAGCCAGACAGGTCATACACTTGAGCATAGACAAGCAAGCAGTTCACCAGTCAATTCATCTTTCAGTCTCTTTGGGTCGAACTACGGTGTTCTGACTTCCTCATTGCACGAGAGGATACGTAGGCATAACTTAACAGTTATCGAACAAAAGTCTCTGTATATTCCCCCTCCTTCTAGCCTTATTCTCAGCCTCATTATCATGAGCATTTCACTCCTGTCCTTACACTGACACTGTATATCACACTTTGCACTTCTTTTACACTGACACCTGTACATCTTTTCCAGCTATTCTATACACAAATTGCACTGACACTACCCCTTTAAAACACAAATCTTTTAAGAGTGGATCTCGTCGAGTACGACGGACAATCTGGGCGCTAATACCTTCCCAGGTTGTAACCAACCCCCTTTCCCAGTCTCTCTGGTTCGCAACCGTCTTATCCACATCTTTTCTAGGTCTATGCAGCATTACCCTTCCCCTGGGATAAAAATGCCTAGCTGGCGACTCTTGTCTTTCTGAGTTCACTCCTGTGTGTTCTCATTTCTTTCGCCGACCGTTCGCGTCTGTACCCTATTTGACCCGGCTTCATTTAGTGGGAGCGACACAATGAAGCTAAATACGAAGCTTGTATTATGGATCTTGAGGAAGCCATTGACCTCAGGATCAAGACTTTGACGGTATTCGGAGATTCAGCTCTGGTAATCAATCAAACCAACGACAAATGGTACACGCACCAGGATCATCTGATACCTTACCGGGATTATACAAGGAGGTTATTGACTTTCTTCACAACAGTCAAGCTTGAGTATATCCCTCGAGATGAAAATCAGTTTGCAGATGCTCTGGCTACCATTTCATCCATGATCAAAGTTCAAACTGCCAACTTTGTGCCTCGGATTTCAGTATCCAGACTTGACAGACCAGCATACGTGTTCTCAGCAGACGTTGTTAAAGATGATAAGCCTTGGTTCCATGACATTAAGTGCTTCTTGGAGGATCAAACATACCCACCTGGGGCATCTTCCAATGATAAGAAGACATTAAGAAGGCTGTCTGGTAGTTTCTTCCTGAATGCTGATGGTTCCCTATACAAGAGAAACTTTGATATGGTACTTCTCAGATGTGTTGATAGGGCAGAGGCAGACTTGTTGATGCACGAGGTTCACGAAGGATCTTTTGGTACCCATGCAGGAGGGCATGCAATGGCTAAAAAGTTATTGAGATCGGGCTACTACTGGATCACAATGGATGCAGACTGTTGTGCTTATGCCAGAAAATGTCATAAATGTCAGATTTATGCGGATAAAGTGCATGTGCCTCCAAATCCTTTGAATGTGATGTCTTCACCTTGGCCCTTTGCCATGTGGGGCATTGATATGATTGGCAAAATTGAACCAACTGCTTCAAATGGCCACAGATTCATCCTGGTAGCCATTGACTATTTTACCAAGTGGGTCGAAGCAGCTTCTTATGCAAATGTTACAAGGCAAGTGGTAGCCAGATTCCTGAAGAGAGACATCATCTGTCGTTATGGAGTACCGAGCGAATAATTACTGATAATGGTTCCAATTTGAACAATAAGATGATGGCGGAGTTATGTCGGGACTTCAAAATCCAACACCACAATTCTTGTCCTTACAGGCCAAAGATGAATGGCGCTGTTGAGGCAGCCAACAAAAATATCAAGAAGATCGTGCAGATGATGGTAGTTACCTAAAAAGACTGGCATGAAATGCTACCATTTTTTTTGCATGGGTACCGTACGTCAATCAGAACATCCACTGGCACAACACCGTATCAGCTTGTGTATGGTATGGAGGCAGTCCTACCTGTTGAAGTTGAATTACCCTCCTTGCGGGTGTTGATGGATGTTAAGTTAAACGAAGCAGAATGGGTCCGGTCCCGATACGAACAACTGAGTCTGATTGAAGAAAAGAGATTGGCTGCAATTTGTCATGGACAGCTGTATCAGAAAAGGATGAAGAAAGCCTTCGATCAGAAAGTCAGGCTTCGAGAGTACCAAGTAGGAGATCTTGTGCTGAAAAGACTCCTCCCTCCTCATACACACCACAGGGACAAGTGGACTCCGAATTATGATGGGCCATTCATAGTAAAGAAAGTTTTCTCTGGTGGAGCACTGATGCTCAGTACTATGGATGGTGAAGACTTCCTGTCCCCTGTAAATTCAGATGCAGTTAAAAAATACTTCGCATAAAATGACCCGCTGGACATAAAAACAGAATGTAAGTCCAGGCAAAAATAGGGCATCCCGGCGAGTCAAAAACAAAATAAAAGACTCGGGCAAAAATAAGGGAAAATAAAATGAAAAAATGTACACCCGCTGAGTTGAAAAGCCGCATTGGACGACTCATGCAAAAATGGGTATCCCGGTGGATTGAAAACCCGAAAGGGCGATCCACGCAAAATAAGGGAATGAGCGAACAACTGCATTCTGAATTCGTTTGTATCACTTACAACATAGTAAACTCCGAAAGGGTCGAGCTTCGTTCAGAATCAGCCTTCTTTAGAAGGCAAGATGAGAAGAATGTCAATGTCATACGGGTCATAGCAAGAGGGAAGCTCCTTGAAGCATCATCAACATTTCCAGCATCTTTTTGTTTCTCTATTTGTAACGATCTCCTCATTTCAGGGGATCCATTTCTATTGATTGTATTTTCCCATTCATGGGCACATAAATTAATAAAATCAGATTTTCAGTCACACTTTGTCTCGTACATTTTATTTGCAAAAAATGTCCGATGTCCTTAATATATTGATTGCATAAATACAGATGCGTCTTTTCTGAATTACGTGCTTACAGTAAATATATTTACTCCCGAGAGTGTCTAAATTCCTATGATGGAATCCAGTAAGGGATGCCTCAGGATACTTGTACGCTTCTTTGTCAACACAGGATTGCAGGTACTCGAAGCGCAACATGGGGCATGACAGCTTCTCCTCAGCAAGCTGTCAAACCATTTCCACAACATATTTTCCCAACAACACCAAGGTTGCTGTCTCCCCAGCTGAGTTGCCAGTCATCATCCATCCTCAGCCAAATGTCAGATAGGGAACTATCTCCCCACATAGTTTCAATCTCTATCCGGAAGAGCAATGCCTGAGATCTCACAACAGAGCGACGAAAGCTCCCGCAGACCCCAACTGGGTCCCTCATTACCAAGATAGGTCTATCTGTGATCTATTTCCTCAAGCAGAACCATATATGTCAGATCTACCAATGATCTCACCCCAGCTTGGATATCCACTGCAAACAGATCAGCTGGAGATCTCCATGACAACGGGATCCGAATCCCGGATTGGTATCTTTTGCATAATCATAGCATTCGCATCATATTTCCCCCCAAAGCGTAGCATTCCATCTAATACGTAGCATTACGGAAAAAATCAAACATATTGCATAATTACAAGTCATGTTTTGAATCAAGCACCTGTAAATACTAACATTCCATCAACAAAATACAAAATACAAAATACCTCTCAAACTCCCCGGCAGAATATTAAAGCATCCCCTTTACACTCACAAATACATATACATGCTCCTTTGGGCACTCATCCGTGTCGTCATTCCCCAGTAAAGTCGCCCAAACGTTCTCTGCGAACAGATGTTTATACATGACAGATGCTTCTTGACACTCGTCTGTGTCATATCCCCAGCAGAAAGCCAAAGCGTCCCCTTTGCACTCACAAACGCATGATTACATATATCTACACACTTCCCTGACACCTGTCCGTGTCACCTTCCCCAACATAGTTGCCTAAACAAACAAACAAAAAAACTTTAGGAACCATATACTTGTTTATAATACACTTTTTCCGACACCTGTCTGTGTCGTGCTCTCCCTAGCAAGCTGAACACTCGTTTGTGTCTCATCACTTTTCACTCATACAGATACTCGTCCGCATCTTGTATATACCACTTAAATCCCCTCAGAATCAACACTCGGCAGTGTTCTTTGTTAACTAGTTAGTACTCGTCCGTATCATCATCTCTGAACATGCGTTAAGCGTTTGTTTCTACTGATACTCGTCCCTATCATAGTCTTAAGGATGCTCGTCCGCATCTTTAATCTATACACAGTGTCAAACACTTATACATTTCATCTCTTGAATGCAGACACTCGTCCGTGTTTACCATTCCCCAGCAGAATTGATTTTCTTCTATCTGACATTCGTCCTATGTCATGATACTTTCGGCAGCCGTACCCTGCCAGGTGATCGTCCTTCACCTTTTTGATGATCGTCCTTCATCACCCCCAGTGGAGTCTCTATTCATTAGAACTCCTTCCTATCCGACATTCGTCCTATGTCGTGATATTTTTAGCAGTCGTCCCCTACCAGGTGATCGTCCTTCACCTCTTGATGATCGTCCTTCATCATTTCATCCGATGGCTGTCCCCATCGTTGATTCTGTTATCTGACATTCGTCCTATGTCACGATAAAACCCCGAGAGCAGCCGTACCCTGCTAGGTGATCGTCCTTCACCTTAGATGACCGTCCCTCATCTTCACCCCCAACAGAGCAGCCGTCCCCTGCCAGGTGATCGTCCTTCACCTTTGATGACCGTTCCTCATCATCTATTTCTTCAACCCGATGGTCGTCCCCATCGTATACCTTTAAAAATCCCCAGAGAATCTTTGTTACCTTACTTGATGGCCGTCCCCATCATGATCCCTCTATTACCCCAGCATGTCGGTAGTCCCCGTCATTGCTTCATCCCCAACAGTCGTCCTCTGCTCGACGGTCGTCCTCCGTCGCCCGCACCTTGTATCATACTTTACTTCCTTTTGCAACCTATATCCCTTTTCTTCTTCATTCAGTGAGTGCAAATTTTGGACTGTCTTTGGTATTCAACCACAAGTTATCTTGTTTGCCTGTTAAGCCGTTGCTTACATCCTGCACAGCTAACTCGTGTTTGAATAGGGGCAGCTGTAAACACCCCAAATTTTCCCACACTCATTTCACCATGGCTTGTAATCTTTTCATGTGAATAAGTTCAATCATGTCATCTCATATTGCATTTTTGCTTCACTGCATTAGTACTAAGTCATCTGCATCTAGGGTTTGTGACCTGAGCAATCCCTGAGCCATCTGAGCCACTCCAAAGGTCTTCAATCATCTCAAGAGGGTCCATGTATGTTCAAGCATCATATTATATCCTCACAAGGGCAAGGAAGTCAAAGAATCACAAGAACTGAGAAAGGCATGGAAGCAGAGCCAGGTTTAACTACATAGATGACCTAGAATTAGGGTTTTGGTTTCAGAGGACATAACTCCAAATTTTTTGGTCATTCTTGATTCTATTGGTCTCTATATGCTATTAGGATCATGCATATCAATTTTCATAAAGAAATTCAAAGGGGAGGGCATCTGATCAAAAGATGACTTCTTGAGTAAGTCAGTGCAAAATCAGGGCATCTGAGGCCTCCAATGACCCAACCAAAGGGTTTTCTCCATCATTTTGAATGTGTATGATCTTTATTTGATCATAGAAGATGTTAGAAGTTCACAAAATTGAAGAATTTCAAGCCATTTGCAAAGTTGCCTTTTTGGGAAAGTGACTTATAATGCAAACTTGCCATTTTGGGAAAGTTTTTCAACCTCCTCTTTTTGATTCAAAAATGCTTCAAATGAAAAATCTTTGGTCATGAAAGTTGTAGATTGGATCTTCCCATTTTCAGAAAGTACAAGAACTCATTCTAATTCATTTTGGATCAAAAGTTATGGCCTTGCAAAGTTGGACAAAATCACTAAATTTTCACTTTTGTGCCAAAGGAGGAAAGTTGCAAAACCACATGCCAAGCATTTCTATGACTTCAAAATGACTTCTAAGCATCACATAAGCATAATTCATGGCTCATAATTCAGATTTTCCCAAGAATTTTTCACTTTCATGCCTTGAATTACAAGTTATATAAGACATTTCTTCATGAAAGCTTCAAAATTGAATCTTTGCAAAAGGAACTTCTCATGCTTGAATTGAACACTAATTGACCTCAAATCATTCTAGAAACTTCATATGGCTCATGTTGCTGCATTTTGGCCAAGATATCACAAGTTTCTTTGCCTTGGTTCATAAGAAAACTCAAAGAGGGAAATATGCAAGAACCATGGAAACCCTTGATCAAGACCATCAAGCTCACAAAATCAGATCCAAAGGCCTTCCTTGACTCAAGCTGAGGCAGGACAAGCCCTAAGATCTCCTCTGACCCGAGCCATACCCATAGTACACAAGATCTTGACTTTTTGCATTTTTGCCCATGCCAATCACACTGTACCACCAACAACTCTATGCCCAATCAGAGCCTCATATGTGGACCTCAAGCCTTCCAAAACACACCACACACAAGCCAGCAACCTCCCATAATCCAGCATTCTCAAAAACTGTTAAAAACTTCTCCTCTTCGAAACTCTTCACACAACCATCAAACCTCCATTTTTCCTTCACCAATGAGTCACACATCTTCCATAGAACCAAAATCCACCATTGAAACAGCCTGAAACATCACATACCTAACCCTCCATTTCTGCTACACCAGAGCTGGGACTTTCAAACTAGCCAACATCAAGGGTTTTGAAGCATTCCACTAGCTTCAGGAGGATCAGAGGAGACTCTTTGCTTGAAGGGGAGGCTCTGGAAGCACACATTTGCAGCTCATCATCTCAGGTAGCTTCAAAAATAAAAAATTTCAGATCTTAGATTTTTTGTTACAAAATGAAACTACATGTCATGGGGATCACTCTGATGTTTTTAGATTTGAAAATGGTGTGAAAATAAGCATTTTGTGCCCTTCTGAAATTTTGCCCGTGAAAATGAATGGCTTCGATTCTCTTTGTTCATGCTTGATAAATGGTGTTTGATGGTGGATTTAGGTTTAGTTTGGTTGAGAGATCATTTCTGGGCAGTTAATTTAAGTTGGGGTTGCTTGTAGAGCGTTTTAGGGTTTTTGACCCGCCGGAGAAGATGACCGGAGCTTCCCTCCGGTCACCTGAAAGTCATTAAGCCCTAACCCTAATTAGTTTGCCAGATGGATTCGTAGCCATTGGATGTCAATTAACTTAATTTTTGAGTGGCCCAGATCAATTCATTAAACCCTAATCTGATTTTTTTAATTTAATAAATCATAATTAAGTTAATTAAGCTAGAGTGAATCCCAGCCGTTGGTCAGCGCGCGCAGTCAACCCTGCCCATCCCAGTTCAAATCCTGGCCCTAGGATCTGCATACTTACCCTTTTATTCAATTTTATTTCATTTCATTTGTATTTTATTTCCACGAATTTTAAAAAATAGTAAAACACATTAAAAAATTCTGAAAATTTGTTTCAAATCTTTTATTAATTTTCAGAACCCAAAAATATTTTTATTTTTATTTTTTGCATTAAAAATTATTTTTAAATCATTTAAATGTTTATTTTTAATTAATTAATGGAAATTAATTTATTAAAAATGCATTTAGGTATTTAAAAATCACCAAAAAATTAACATTTCATTTTAATACATTTAGGAACATTATCAAACTCTTTAAACAAATTTATTTTTGGTCCTTGATGTATTTTGACATTTTTCATTGGAATAAAAGTTATTTAAAGGCAATATTTTGGTCTTAACTTAGAAAAATTCGTTCTGCCTAACCATGAAGAGTTTGATGATGATTCGTCTTGCATTGGATCCTTCATATCATGTAGTTTCTAGGGTAAAATTGGTTTGCATTTATCTTACATTTTCAATTTAATGAGCATTTTTCCTTTTGAAGTGCCTTGAAACCCTACTTGATTTGAGAAAATCATAACTTCCATTAGGTTAAGCTTTAGGTCTCCTCCTTTGGGCAGTGAACTTGTGTAGGGTTAGGGTTCCTTTGATCCCATTTTCAATTTTTTATCATGTCATTTGCTTCTGATTTTGAATTTTGCATTGCATATTGTATGTAAACCCTAATTCTTGCCTTCCTTTGCATCCATCTCTCATTTGCTTGCATTCAAGAACTTGCCATGACATTTGGTGCATCCATATGACATATAAGACATCTTAGGACATATTAGAATCATATTTGATCATTGCATCTTTCATTTTCCATGTTGTGCATTCATTTCATTACATAAACTTTCATGAACTTTTATGGTTCAAAGCATGCTTCACTTGCATCCTCATCCTTGCATGATCATCCATATCTCTTGACATATGTTTGCATCCTATCTTAGCATCATTAACATCATGTTTATTCTTCTGACTTTGGTTTGCATCATTGCATTTCATCTCATTTTCATGTCATTTCATTTTCTTGTTGCTAACTTTTCATGTGGTAAGCCATTGAGAAGTGAATTTGCCTTCACTTCTCACAATCTCTTCTCATCTCTTATGCATTCATTTCTGAATTTTTACTTGTGTACTAGGGTGAGCTTGCTCATTCATGCTCTTTCTCACTTTCTTTCTCCAAGCAACTTGTCTTCTTAAGTGAAGCAAGTTGTCCTGCTTCTCTTTGTTTCTTCCTTCTCCCATCTGCTTCTTCCTTGGTGGCTTTTCTCCTGAAGATCTTTTGCAAGCCTCATAAACCCTAGGAATACCCAAGAATGACCACAATTAGGGTTTTATTAGTCCCCCCATTAGTTTTACCTTTGTGTCATCTTTGAGTCTTCTCTCCTCATCTCATACTCAAGGACTAAACCCTAAAGGTTTTAAGGCTTTGTGATTAAGCTTATGCCTGCATCCTTCTATTAGGATTGAGTGTATAACTTTAATCCTAAGTGTTAAACCCTTAATGTGTTTAAATTCTCTTAATCAATCCACCTAATAATCATCAAGACACCAAGCTTGTAACTTGGGCCTTGCATTAGGGTTCTAATTCTTCCTTAATTGGTTGAGAAGGACTAACCCTAGTGTTAATGGACAAGTCCCCCTCAAGTTGACTTACAAACCATAAAATCCATTTCCTAATCTTATCATTAACAAAAATCCACTCTAATAAAGGCCTTGTTTTGTCATGAGGTTAATCCCTAATCATGGATTAAGTTGAGGAGCCTTCCTCAGCTTAAATGTTCTCATATATTATCCTTCTATTAGGATGGTGTAATGAGTTCATCAAATCCTTGATTATGGCTTAAACTCATTACCTAACACTAAATAAAAACAACAAAAACATCTAAATAAATACAAATAGGTTAATGATCTTAATCCTACACTTTGGTGATTAAATGTGAGGTGCTTACTTCATGCTTAAGGTATTCTCATTACCCCTAATCAGAGGGAGTATGTGCTGAGTCTACTAACCCTTGGTTTAAGCTTAAGCTTATTATCTTATGACAAACTTCAAAAAGCAGTAAAAGACTGAAAACACAAAAACAAACAATAATCGTCTCCTTCGGGATTCTTTTCTCATCATCTTCATTCACAAACGAGAACTCGCTTCTTCCGTCTAATGCAAGACAGTTTGCACCTGAGCCAGACAGGTCATACACTTGAGCATAGACAAGCAAGCAGTTCACGAGTCAATTTATCTTTCAGTCTCTTTGAGTCGAACTACGGTGTTCTGACTTCCTCATTGCACGAGAGGATACATAGGCATAACTTAACAGTTATCGAACAAAAGTCTCTGTATATTCCCCCTCCTTCCAGCATCATTCTTTAAGCCTCATAGTCTTGAGCTTTGCACTCCTATTCTTACACTGACATTTCACATATTTCACTTCACTTTCTTCCAGTACTGACACTTGCATTCTTTCCAGCTTTGATTCACATATTGCACTGACACTACCCCTTTAAAACACAAATCTTTCAAGCGTGGATCCCGTCGAGTACGACGGACAATCTGGGTGCTAATACCTTCCCAGGTTGTAACCAACCCCCTTTCTCAGTTTCTCTGGTTCGCGATCGTCTTATCTATATTCTCCAAGGTTTATGCAGCATTACCTTTCCTTCGGGATAAAAATGCCTAGCTGGCGACTCTATTCATTCCCTCTCTTTCGCCGACCGTTCGCGTCTGTACCCCTCTTAGCCATGTGTCATCAGGCGGGAGCGACATGTATGATAGACGTTAGATCCTGATTGTCTATTTGGCTTACTCTTGATTGTGTTGATTGATCTTGTGTGTTCGTTGCTTGACCATTAATTAACTGGATGTGAACCATTTATGTGCTTTACTTTTTTGGTTGACCCTCTCCAACGCGTTAGATTTGTATACTTTTTATTTTGTTGACTGCGTGCTTGACCCTTGGATTGGATGACTTAGTCAAGGTGGATTATGTACCATGGATTTGGATTACTTTGACATGTGTTGATTGGTTTATTTTTAAATGTGTTGGGCTTGTTTCCTATTTCCACCCCCTTTAAGCCCATTCTCTCATAATGCACTAATCTGGGTTGTTGTTTACACCCCTCTTGTTGTTTTATTTTAATTCATTTTATCTTCTTTTTATAGTTTCAATTTTTATTTATAAAATTAGTTCTAGGCTTTCAAAAATATCAAAAAAAAAAATCACAAATGTTCTTTATTTGTTTATAAAATTTTTGCAAATTTTATTTTTCTTTTTTTATTATTTTTAATACTCTGAATTAATTTTCCACTTAATTTCCTTTGTATTTTCTTTATTGCATGAACACCCTAGCTTGTTGATTTTATATTTTAAATTCTATAATAGTTTTGACCCTAGTTCTTTTTGAATTGTGTCAATAACATGTTGAGATATCTTAGATATTTTTGTACTAATTTTTAGGTCTTGTTTGGCTAATATTTTAGGTGTTGCTTTGGGCTTAAGTAATGTGAAACCCTAACTTGATTTGCCCAATTGTTTGATTGCCTTTGGTTCTGATTTTTTGGTTTTCCACTTTTGTTGGGTGTTTTTACATGTTTGAGGTCCTTTGATGCCGAATGTCATATTTTTTGTAGCATGTTTAGAATTTCTTTTATGATTGAACCTTGAATTGTCCAATTAGTGGATGTTTTGACCATGACTTGCTTGTTTGCTTAGGAAGGCACTTGTGCCATCATATGATGACTTGTTTGAGGCTTGTTAACATGTTGCATGACTTCTAGTTTTGATATGTGATCACTCATTTCCTTTGTCTGGAGCTTACCTTGTGCACCAAGTCACATCTTTCACAAGTATGAATCATGATCCACTTCACTTCACATCTTCTCCAATTTCTTGAACATGTGCCCATATGCTTTGAATGATGTTTGAATATTTTGTTTAGGCATATAATTAGGATGTTTAACTTCTGACTTTGACTTAACTTTTTGAACTTTGACTTGTTTGCTTTGCTTGTTCACTTACTTCCATCTCACTTCTTCTTTAATGCCTTGTTTGTTGTTTGTGGAGACTTCTCCCATTTCTTTTGATTGAGTTTGCATGACTAACCTTAGAGCTCTTTTGTGATCATTAGGTTCTGACTTGTGCGAATTCTAATGCTTAGACCTTTGTTCTTTCATGACTTGTGTTTGTTTGAACTTCATTTTCCTTTATGTGAATACTTCTAACTTTTCAGGGGCTTTGGTAAGCTTGAGAGGTGTGGATGATGCTCCTACATATCAACTTCTTCCTTCACTTCTTTCATGCTCTCTTACTTGTGTTTGTGATGTGCTTAGGCCAACAATGTTTAACTTCTTCTTCATCCCCCTTTAGGATCAACTTATCTTATCTTAAGAAGTAAGTTGAGTCCTTCTCTCCTTTCTTCTTCTTCTTCTTCTTCTTCTTCTTCTTTCTTTTGTTCTTTCCTTCTTCTTAATGAGGATAGACTTCAGGTCACACTAACTTAGGACTCCCATGCATGATAACACTTAGGGTTATTAGTCCTCCCTTTAGTTTTTACCTTTGAGGTCCTTTGGTGCTCTCTCTTCTCATCTTCAGACTATAACTTCAAAACACTTAATAACTGACAAGTCTTCTCATGTGCCAAGAGACCTTTCCATGGGGTACTTGCACACATCCCATTTTGGGGTGAAGTGTAGCGTATCTATCATTATGAATAAGATTTAGCAAGAGATTACCTCACAAAGAAAAATTAAAAAACACTTCTTAATCAAAAACCACAAAAACACTTAATAAAGTTGAATAGGATAGTGTGCTTAAGCGTTCATCTGTGGGACTAGATTTAGGGATTTCCCCCATAGCTAGGTGTGCCTCTTATCCATTCCATTTTGGGATGATATAAGAAGTACACATCCCATTGAGTAAAACTTAGGTACACTAACCTATGCATACCTCAAAGCAAAAACTCCTAAAAAACACTGAACAAAGAATAATCATCTCTCCTTCGGAACTTCTTTTCACATCACCTTCACTCACAAACCATTTTCCTCCCTAGTTATGGGAACTACCACGACTCTGATCCTCATGTCCATATGAGGTACGTAGGAAGCAGGATAGGGCCTGTTCGAGCACTCTTTTATTTGCCCTACATTTTCCCCCTTTATTTTCTTTTCTTATCCAGATTCAGTCTTTCTTTTTGCAACAACTTTCATTTCTTCACCCTTTGAAATATTTTCTTTGCAAGCGTGGATCCTGTCGGGTACAGAGGATGATCTGGGGTGCTAATAGCTTCCCAGGTCGTAACTGACTCCCGAACCCAATTTCTTTGATTCGCATGACCTTTTTCCTTTCTTTTCTTCTTTAGGTTTGTGAAGCATTACCTTTCCCACTCCTTTGGGATAAAAATGTTTGGCTGGAGACTCTACCTTTTCTGCGTCACTTTAGTGTTTGTACCAGGTTGGAAATCTAGGGAGTGACAGCTGGCGACTCTGCTGGGGACTGAACCCAGAATCTCTGGATTCCCCTCTGAGAGTTTCTCCTAGAGCTTGTTTGTTTTTGTTTCATTGGTTTTTTATTTTTGTTGTCGTGTGTTTATTTTACTGTTTTATTTATAGTTTCATTTACAGTTTTATTTACTGTGAGATGTGTCCATTACCAAGGCTCGAGTGCACCTTAGGACTTAGCGTGGCAGACATTGTACTTCCATGGTATTTCACCATGATGAGTGGCGATGTGTTCCACACCCAGATTTCGACCGTCTTGGAAATATTTTGTGTGGGGATTTCCCCCACTTCAGGGTAGGACCTTGATAGTTATGTGCATATGGGGGACGATCATTGAGAACCTTTGTGGAAACAACCCTCTCCAATGGTGACAGTGACATACCATATTTTGTGGCAAACCCATTCGCAACTAGGGGTCCACTAGGAACTCGCATAGGATGGCCTAGTTCTCTTATAGGAACTCAATTAAAGCATATGATTATATGACGACAGTATTGTATCCCACAGGATGAATGTAATATTGTTTCTCAATTTCAGCGCTTGAAGTTGAGGACTTATGGGGGATACTTGTTTTTCCCAGACTCGCACCAAGGCCTCCCTGAGTATTATATAATGCTTAACTGATTCTCTGATTTGGTCATGAGCCATTTCTCGGAGATGGTGAATGTATTATTGTTATTCCGCTTTGAGAGTCCGTGGTGTTTGACCTGGAGCACACATGTGAGATTGGGAGTGTCACGGGTTTTTTGTAGGAACCATTGACCTTATCATACTCTTTGTTATCAGCGTGATCTTATGTTTTGATTCGGTTATTATGATTCTGGAGTTCTTGATCTTTGGTTCTGAGTTATTATCGGGGGTTATTATTCGGAGGTCATTTGGGTTTCATATCACTTGGTTCTTAGCTACTTTGTTCAGTATCCAGACAGTTCCAGACATTGATCACATGCCCTGCATTTGCATTGCACATATCATTAATTATTTTGTTTTTCATTCTCAGGTTCATTTGTTGTGTGTCTCCGGTTCCGGTATATTTAGCTCAAAGATGGGGGACTTCCACATGAAAAATGTTCATTACAAGTTCTTCAACACCAATGTTGACATGCTGAAGAAGATGATAGTTTTGATCATGCCCAATCACATTGAAGAATTCAATAAGGCTTATGGGGATATTCTAGACATGGTGGTGGATTTGGATGCCTCAGATAGGAGTTTCATTCATACTTTGCTGCAGTATTACGACCCTCAAGTGAGGTACTTCACCTTTCATGACTTCTAGTTGGGTCCCTTGTTGGAGGAGTATTATTTGATTCTGGGAGTTCCCTTGAAGGATCAAGTCACTTTCAACACAGAGATGGTCAAGCCCAGACCTAAAGACATTGCTAAGGCTCTTTATTTGATCACTTATGTGGTTAATGCTAATTTGAGTACAACCATAGGTGGGATATCCATATTTTCATTGGAGTTCTTACTGAAGAAGACTGGAGAATTGGCTGCCAAAGC
The DNA here is from genome assembly GCA_963966055.1 of Lathyrus aphaca. Classification (NCBI taxonomy): domain Eukaryota; kingdom Viridiplantae; phylum Streptophyta; class Magnoliopsida; order Fabales; family Fabaceae; genus Lathyrus; species Lathyrus aphaca. Next base: position 494,621,432 of record OZ014524.1, on the reverse strand, counting down.
TCAGTGGAGTTCTGTATGCACTCTGATAGCTCTCTCCATCTATGGCATCATCTTGTTTGCTGATCTTGAGAAGTTTGTGGACATGAATGTTATTCATCTATTCATCTTGAAGAATCTAGTGCCAACTCTCTTGGGTTATCTCTATTATTCAGTGCACTATATAAATGAAAATAAGCGAGGAGGTTTGGTGCATTGTTGTGCTCCTTTGTTTAACAATTGGTTTATGAGGCACCTTCCAAATACTGAGGCTTTCATTGATCCTAAGTTGGTTTGGGCTCAAAGATTGGAAATATTATCTACTAAGGATATCAAATGGTTTACCATGAGATTGAAGGGGATAGACTTTATCAACAGTTGAGAGGATGCCCAAATGTGCCACTCTTAGGAGTGATTGAAGGAATCAACTATAACCCAATCCTTTGAAGAAGGTAGTTGGGGTATGCTCTGAGAAAAATCCCGGAAGAGTCAGAGTTTGCTTAAACTTTTTATTTTCCGGTGAAGGACAATCTGCCTTTAGTAAGGAAATATGTTGGCTCCTGGATGCTTATCAAGAGAAAAGGTGTGACTTGTTTAGGAAAAAGCAACAATCAAACTTTTCCTGAATACGAAGCCTGGTTGAAGAGGAAAGCTCAAGTAGTGCAGTTACCTTTTTCTCAAGCTCCTTCTCTAGTTGTTGAGCTCAAGACTACTGTCTCCCTTGAATATTATCAGAAGTTGGAAGCCCAACTTCAAGCAGTTAGAATGGAAAACTCCGAGAATATGAGGATGTATCAGCATATGGTACACGCCAACAAATCTTTGGAGGAGAAGATTCTGAAGATGCGACAGGAAAGGGAAGTAAAAGAAAAAGAATTTGATGATAGAGAGGCTTACTTCAAGAGAAGGGGTTCGACAGAGATCATAAGGGAAGATGAACACATGAAGACTAGGAATTCCTTGAGAGAAGCTAACTAGGTTATCACCCTTTGGAAAGACAAATGGGATAAGGCTCAGAAAAAGCATAAGGAAAAAGAAGAGAATTAGGAGTTGCAGATCAAGTATCAAAAAGAAGAGCTAGAGCTAGCTCACAAAGGGCGCAGAGAGAAAACTCAACAGCTAGAGCTAAGTCTGAAAGAAATGGAAGAGGCCCAAAAGGAGATAGAAGATCTCAAGGTATGGGCAGAAACCAAGAAGGACAAGTCAGAGTCGGAGCCTAGTGAGGGAATTTCAGATGTCTTCATGCAACAGATCAGTGACCTACATGCATCCTTCAAGCACAGGGACCTATTGATTAAGCTGATTGAAGACCCTACTGTTGTACCCCCAAAAATTTTCCTCCCATATTCAAGACAATGTGTCTCAATAGGTCTCCTAATAGTCAAAAGATTCACAATTGCTCACAAGGATTCAAGGTTTCATCAAGCAAAGCCTCCTCCTAAGCAATGGATCTAAAACTAGGCTTTTGAATTTATCAAGGAAAAGTGGACTTCCAAAGCCTCAAGTGGACTTCATGATATCCCATATACCTCAAAGAATCCTCATGTCAAGTTTCAAGGCCTTCCACATAAGTTTGGTCAATCAGATTCTCAGATACCCAAAAATCAATTAATTTGGTCAACAAGTCAACTGTGGTCAACTTAAAGACAAACTTCAATATTTTTGGTCAACATCAAGATTATGAGGTTAAATTCATCATTTGATCAAGGGTTGATCGTGATTCATCAAGGAAACCTCGAAATCATCAAGAATCAAGGGTTACTAAATTAGGTTTTATGCTGGATAAGTCAACTGAACTTTGACCAGCCATAACTTTCACATACTTCGTCAAAAATTTCCCATCCAAATCTCATTTTGAAGTAAATTAAATTATCTACAACTTTGTGTCTCACAAGCCAAGTCCAAAAATGCTTCATTTGAAAGATATGAGACAAGACATTACAGGTCCTTTTGAAAGTCAACAAAAGTCAACTTTTTCAAAAGCTCATAATTTAAAAATGAAAAATGATATGGACATGGGACCAAAAGAAGAAGTTAGAGGACACTCTAAGCTTTCTAAAAAGTCCTAGAACACCTTCATGGGATAAAAATTGAGGGAGTTATGCATTGTTGAAGTTGGGAAATTTTGAGGTGTATGAAGCAAAAAAGGTCAAAACTCAAGTTTTCTTCAAATGGGCCCATAATATTTCAACCCAAACTCAATTCTAAGACTATTCAAGACCCATTAATCATATTTTCTGATTTTTATTATTTATTTTATATTATATTGAATTTTAATCATTTAAATTCAATTTTAATTGAAATAAATCATAAAAAATCAAATATTTGATTCCAAGGTTATTTTGGGATCAAATATTTGAGGATTATACTGATTGATCCCTTCCAAATTCGTGCAAGACTCAATTGGTATGATTTTATGTGATTTTTGGAAAATTTAGAAATATGAATTTCTTCACATCTAAGCAACCCAAGAACACTTCCCCAAGGCCCAATTTTCTAACCTAATTCCCTCACTTATAAATACATAACACAACCATAATCCAAAGGACACAAAAATTCCATGCCATAGAACTCTTAGAGAAATTTAAAAAGTTGCTAAAATTAGGGAAAAAGCATAAAAATAACTTTGCAGCAAGATTCAATCAGTTCTACACGTCCATTCACACTCCTTAAAATCTCAGGAATCTATTCCATCAAGATTTGAAGGTTGAGACCTCAGGAACCACGTCCTATGAACATGTCGTCCCTAACCTCTCTTTTTTTATTTCTAATCTTTTATTTCATGGCATTTTAACATGTTTTCTATTCATATTGATGCTCATAATCATGTTTAGGTATGTTTTAATCATTTGTTTGCAAGTTATGATGCAGGTTTCAAAGAGTTCCATTGATAGGGCAAGAAGAAGCTTGAGCTTTGAATCTGGTTGTACAATCATTTTCAGGACAAACAAATCGTGCCATTAAATTCCTAGGGTTCCAATTAGTAGGAATGGATTGTTTTAATTTGTTGAAACTCGTGTTTTTCTTATGTTTGAATTTCGTGTCATTTAGCTACGAGAAATACCGTAGTTAAATCGCAATTGGTTCCTAGCAAAATCGTAGCAAATTTCATAGGTAGAAGGTTGAAGACGATGTGTAATACCTCAAAATTTGCCCTCTCATTTCCCCAACATTTTTCATATATAAGTGCATAAAATAACCAAACAACATTGCATCATGTGTAGCATAGTTGAGGCATAGGTATGTGATCAGTGTTTGGAGCAACTAAAGGCTATACAAAGGCAATCAAAGGGCTACAAAGCTTCTCAACATTGTTCAAAGGGTTCACAACATCCCATAAGTTCTCATTTGAACCCACAAGCCATGGAAAGATTTGAATTGATCAGAAAAGGCAAGCAATGCAACATCTCCTAATAAAAAAGGCCAAATTAGGGTTTCATTTCTATTGGGCTTCTGCATGAAGTTATGATCTAAAGAGGATTATATTGTCTTATATATGATGACAAGTGCCTAGGGTTCAAATTTCATCCACAAATTCATTTTGGAAGAGGTTCAATTGGCCAGATGACTGGAAATCAGGGATTTGGGGAAAAGTCAACCATGCTGAAGGAAAAGTCAACTCATGACTTTTTGAGATCAAAATCATGAAATTAGGGTTACAAGGATCCTATGGTTCAAATTTGATCAAGAAATTATGGAGGAATCATGAGAAATAAAGAAAATCAAAACTTACCATTTTTGGAAAATTAGGGTTTCCAAAAATGGCAAGTTCTGGCCATTTTTGCAGCATCTTTGAGAGAGGCCTTCTCCACAAATATGAGGGCTATAAAAATTCTACTTTGAAAAAATTAAAGAGGGTCTTCAAATCCATAGGTGGAACTCTTCCATAACATCAAGAATGATGGAGATATGATCTTGGCAAGTTTGAACAATTCAAGGCCCAAGGCAAGTCACGGGCAAGGCAAATGCAGGCCAGCGCGTGCGCCCTGCCTGGCATATCATCAAACAGGTGGTGGTTCAAATGTCAAGCCATTTTTCTTGGTCAAAAAGGCTTCAAATCAACTTTTTGTAAGCTACAAAGTTGTTCCCCTACATGATCCCTACAATGTTGGTGTTCAACATTTTTTCATCTGATCAAAGGATTGAGTGCTATGAGTGGCTAAAGGGAGAGGGTTGCAACTGGTCATGCATAGGCACCATGGGCTCGAGGCAAGGCAATCTGGCAGGCCAATTGTGCATCTTGTTGGCATGCTATTCAATGATCATTTTGAGATGATTAGAGGTCATCATTCATCATTGTATCAACTTCAAACTTGTTCCATATATCACCATCTTCAATTTAATTCCAAGGTTTACTTGCATTGATTGCTTGAGATAGAAGAAATATTCCATTGAAAGTCATGATTCTCAACTAGTTTCTTATAAGAGAAGGCATTTCACCAAAGTTCACATCAGTTCAGTCTATTGGCACTAATCCATAAAGAATGATCAGAATACATTGTTCTAAGAGGATGTGATCTCATGGATGCTTCTCCACACCATGGACATGCACCAGAAGCTATGCAAAATCCAATGGAATGAGGATGAAGGTTCAACATATTGCAGCTAGTTTGTTATCATTGATCAACAAAGCAATTGAGCATGTTATCCCCACCATAACTTCCATAAACATCACCACACTGAATTGAGCTCGAGTATGGAAATTTCTAGAGAGTTCTATGGCATAACTAACTTGACTCACCTTCTAACTAATTCAACTCAGTTAACCATTGATGGAACCCTGGTTCTAACTGTTAACCTGAGGTCAAGGAGTCTATAAAAGGCAGAGTGTAGTGCATTTTGAAGCTCTCACCATTTTTTGCTCAATTCACACCATATAAATTCATCAAAGTTCTCTCAGCGTCCTCACTGCACTTTGCTTCGAGGAAGCTCCATTCTTAATCTCCTTGATCCATTCTCCTTCAATCCATCATCTTCATCATATCAAGCATAATCTCCATTGTTTACAAAGCTTGATTCCTCAAGGATAAGCTACTGCAACATTGAGACTGCACTATATTTTGGATCAAGGGTCCTCTATCTTCAACACTTAGCTCAAATCTACATAAATTCATCATCTTCATCATGTTTAGATCCATCTTCGTGGCTTGATCATATTAAATCAACCAAGATCCACTACTGCATATTGCTGAATTGCAGGGCACCAGATCCATTATCCTCAAGAATCTCGCATCCAGAGTGTTTATTTCACTCTTCAAAGGCTCAAGAATATTCATCAAGCTCTGTGGAACCTCATCTCTGGTCTTTCTTCAACAAACTGAAGATCTGCATTTCAGGTTAGAGCTTGAATCTTAGGCATTCAATTTCATTGGTTCTTGATGGTTTCGTGTGCTGTGAGGCTCAATAGGAGCAATCCTTGAACTGGTTAGTTGATATGCACCCTAGGTGCTTAGATCCAATTTTAGGTCTGGATTTGTTTGGCTTTGATTTGTGATATTCATGAACCCTAAGTAGAATCTAAGGCTATATACGTGTTCAGCATGAAGAAACAAACCCAACCATAGCTCCACATTTCATTTTCATAGAGGTTTGAACTTTTCCCTAACCAGAGCCTCGCCGAAGAAGGTGACCGAAGTCCTTCTCCGGCGCCTGAATAGTGCCTTAGCATTTCTTGTAATATTAACACACAACCGTTAGATGAAACTGATCCAATGGTCTTCCATCTGCCAGCGAATAAATGAAAGCATGCCACACACATGCCTCTTTTTTTGTACAAAATTCTCATAGTTCTATTGGCACCCCCTACACGTGTGTGAGTAGCCCATTTCAGTTCATTTCTTCTCTAAACGCACCCCCCAAGGCCCATTGAATTAAGTAAATCATTATTTCTTTTATTTTTATTTTCTCATAAAATTCCAATTTCGTTTCCTATTTTTTAAAATACCAAAATGTATTAAGAAAATACAATTTAATTCATGTAGGATCTTCATAATTTTCTCTAAGTTTCCATATTTTTAGATTTTATTTTTAGTCATTTTTGAGATCAGAATTAATTTTCATTTTAATTGTTTCTCAATTTTCACCCTTTTTTACCAACAAATTTGCCCATTTTTTTTATCCCAAGCTACATATGATAAATGTCCGATTCTTTTTGTGTTATTTTAATAGCTCATTAAACTTCCTCAAAATATTTTTATATGGATTTTTAGGTCATGCTTAGGTCCTTTTGAGTCCATTCTTCCACACAGGTTAATATAAACCCTAATTGCATTCTAGTGATTCTTTCACCATTCAAAATTAGGAGTTTTCATGAGATTTTTTGTACACATGTTATTCTCTGGATTGTGATGTCCAATATTACATTTCATACTTTTTCTAGGTCATTTGATATTTTTCCCAAGTTACTTAATTCCTTAGTCATTGTTGGTCCCTTTTAGAAGCTTCCTTCATCTCCATTTGAATAAGGCATTCATGCCATTGATCTAAGGTCTTGTTTCTGAGTCTAATAGGTCATATTAGAGGTTCTTAAGTGTAGAGTACAATCATTAGGTCTTTTTCTTTTGATTTTAGGGTTTGCTTGAGTCTTAAGTTGCTTTTGCCTCCTTTTGACCTAATTCTTCTTCATCTTCCATCTTAACCCTTCAAAACTAATTTTGTGATGATCATTGCATGTTTAAACCACTTCTTAACATTTCATCATGCCCCTGGTCTTTGTATGGGTAATTCAAATTCTCTTAGTCATGTTTGAGCTTTACTTTAACTTTTTCTTCCTTTGAAGTTTTATATGCATTTTCTTCTCATTCTCACATCATTACACATAGAGTTTGCATCTCTTTCACTTGGATCTCTTCATCCCCTTATAGTATGACATCATAGGATACTTTAATTGAGTATTAGTCCCTAGATTTTCTATTCACCTTAGGGTTTATACAATTTTAGCTTACTTAACCCTTTAAGTTTCTTCATATAACCCTACTTTAGCTCTAATTAGGGTTTAGCTTCCTTTTAGGGCATAGTTTGAAATTGTTCACTCTTGTAGCTTTAGAATAATTAAGTTGAGTTTAGCTACTGAATTTTTAAGTTTACCATCTTATAAGTTGCTTTAGGCTTAAGTATTTGTCTTAGGAGTTCACTAATCTTTTCCTTAGATAGTGTGGATTGTTTTGAAAGATTTACCATGTAATAATTGTTCACTTTTATTCATCATACTAATATTTGTTTTGTAGGGGGGGAAGATGAGGTAATCACTTCATTCTTATTCCTTTATGCATTTATTTGTTTTGCCTTATCACATTGGTGCTTTGTTCACAGGGCTTCCCTCTTTCTTTAGATTTCAACTTCACTTCCTTAGGAAGTAAGTTGAATTCTAGTTTGCTCTTTCTTCTCCTTAGGTTAGAATGCTTCATTAACCATAGGACCACACTTTTGTATATAATAAGATAACTTAGGGTTGTGTCTTAGTCCCTCATTAGCTTTGACCTTTGCCTCTAGAGTCTTTCTCTTCTCATCTTCAAACAAAATTCAAAAAGACTTGATAAATGTATGAAAGGATCCCTTGTGTAAAGCCTTATTCCATGGGGCACTTGCATTCATTCCATCTTGGAATAGTGTAAGCTTGTATAGCATGATGTACAAGTCTGATCAAGAGGTTATTTCACAAAGGAAACTTAAAAGACACTTCTTCACAAACAACAAAAACATGTAATAAAGTTCAGCAAGCTAATGAACTTAAACCCTAGTCCTTGGGAACAAGTCTTGGATAAATTATCCTTACTTGGTGTGCTTGTTCTACTATTCCATCTTTGAATGTAATAGCAAGTATACATTCCATGGAAAAGAGTTTGAATTCACTCCCTTGTGCCAAATTCATACAAAACTCTTAAAAAAGAAAATAACAAACAATAAGCGACTTTCCTGCGGGAACTTCTTTTCTCACCTTATTCATTCTCAACGCGAACTTGCGACGACTTGTCTCGCATGAAAGACGGTAAACGAACTCGTACCAGACGAGTCTGCAACACTTGAGCATAGACATACGCAGTTCCAGCCATAAAAAAATACAAACAAAGTACCCGTCTGGTTAGGCGAACTACGTCGACTCTGATCCTCATTTTCCCGATGAGGTACGTAGGCAGCGGGGTAGGGCCCGTTCGAGCATATTCTTTCTCTTCCATACATTTCCCTCTTTCTTTCCATTCTCTTTTCCAATTCCTTTCTCACTTCAGTTCCTGTTTCCAGTTAGCAGTTCATTTGCTCTGCAGCTTTATTCTTTTACCCTTTGAACCAAACAAACAAGCGTGGATCCCGTCGGGTACGGCGGACGATCTGGGTGCTAATACCTTTCCAGGTCGTAACCGACTCCCAAACCCAGATCTTTGGTTAGCTGGACCTTGTCATTTCCTTCTTCTTCAGGTTTGTGCAACATTACCTTTCCCATTCCTTCGGGATAAAAATGCATGGCTAGCGACTCTACCTTTTCCGCGCCACTTTCGCGTTTATACTAGGATGAAAATCTCGGGAGCGACACGATGGTGTGGCGATATGCGATTGGCTGGCTGGGTTTTTGTTATATAATCTATTGTTTCTATTTGTTATCACAACTAGCGCGTTGTCCCAGCGGATGGAGTATGCGTGTGTGAGGTAAACGGTGGGGGTTCGATCCCAGCCTCCACCATATTTTCTTTTAGCGAATTTATTTATTTCTTTTTCATATTTTAATTAATTATAATTATTACATTAACTAAACAATTAATCTTAATTAACAATTAACAATTAAATTAATCATCCACTAATATTTTTCTTTAAAAAACAATTTTATAAATAATGTTTAATATTTTTTTCTCACTTAATTATTTTCTTTAATAATTGGTTTATTAGGTTTTAATTAATCAATTTAGCTAATTATATTTAGATTTAATTTAATAAAATCCTAATTTTCAAAACCTGGTTTTTTTAACCCTAATTTTCAAACCCTAACTTGTTAACCCTAATTTTCTAAACTTAATTTTTTTTCTTCATAAAAATAATTAAATTCTTAACTTAATTTATTTTAATTGTCTTTAATTATTTATTTTTATTTATTTATTAGAAAATTGTATAAGATCTCTTCTTATGTAATTTATTTTTTCCGCTCGATTATGTAATTGCCCCAAAGCCATGTAATAGCGTAGGACTTTAATTTCTACTTTTAATTTCTACAAGCTATAAATGTGTGGTTAGTAACTTAGGGAGTGCAAATACTGTATGGTTAATTAATTGAACCTAGCCCACTAAATTCAAGATAAATACTTAAAAAGAATATTCACACACGTAAGTCGATCGTTCTACGATCGCCATCTGCACCTCCTAGGATTACCCCTCTTGGTTGCCTTAATAAATGGTCAAGTCCCTCGAAAATGGGGGTGTCTTAAGCAAATGTCCCTGCAGATAAATCATCAAGTCCCTTCAAAGTTAAAAAGATCATAGTCCCTTTGAAGTTGTCTACGGAATAAATGATCTCGTCCCTCGATGACTCTACGGGAAAATGATGATAGTCCCTACGAATTGCTAAAGACACCACTACAAGTTGCTTTCTCTGACCATACGATGACCCTATGCCCGTCCCTTAATAAATCCAAGGTAATGACTACTTACTCCTTAATAGTAAGGACAGTATTACCCTTAAAAGGAAATAAAGAAACATGAAATACCAACTTAGGGTTGGTAGCACTTAATTACTTGCTCACAATTCCAAAAAACTCTTTTCACACTCCACTTTTAAAATCTTCTCAAACTCAAGACTTTGTATACATCCGTATGAGGATCATTACAAAGACTTATGAAAATTTTCTAAACACACACTACACCTTTTTCAAACAAGTTAAAGGGAGCTAAGTAACTAAGAGCCCATGGATAACCATGGATACAAAGGGTGCTAACACCTTCCCTTTGTATAACCTACCCCCGAACTCAAAATCTTTTAAGGTCTTTCCTGTTCTTTAATACCCTTTCCTATTGGATAAAATAAAAGTCGGTGGCGACTCTTGCTATCCGCACTTGTTTTTGTCAAACAAAAACACCAAGTCAGTTCTCCCACCGTGCTACACCTACTCAGTTTGTAGTATTGTATCAAGATATGGCAATGTTCGTCAATCCGCTTCTTCACTTGACAATCCTTTTATATGCACTTGAGAAATATATATTTTGCGTCACACCTGGCCAAAGGAATGTTGTTACCGAGGATGAAAATAATACATACAATCTTCCTTCTTGTACTACCAAATCAGGATAATAGAGTAGTGGAATTGGTAGTAGAACGAGGAATCTTTGTACTATTGTATTATTCCCTCTTATCTGTTAATTCTTATCTTCTGATCTTCAGCGGGTTCAGGTTGATAATTGTGCGAAGCATGAGTAGATATAAATTAAATTTTCTTGATCATTACTTATTTTCTTTAGAACTTCAGAGGTTTCTGGTTGATAGATGATTGAAGCATTAGTAGAGAAGAGTAATAGTTGATCATATTTATCAAAACGTCAAAGGCTTCTGGTTGAGAGATGTGTTGAAGCATGAGTTGATAAAGGATATCTCTTGATCCTGATTCTTGTCTTCAGAACTTCAGTGGCTTCCAATTGATAGTTGTATTGAAGCATGAGTTGAGATAAGAAAGTGCTTTCGTTCAGAACTCCAAGTCTTCAGTCTTCAGAACTTCAACATTTGGTCTTTTGAACCCTTATTCTTCAGAATCTCAAATCTTCAGAGTCTTTTCGCACCTGGTCTTCATATCATTTTGTCTTCAGAGCCTCAAGCCTTCAGAGTCTTCAGCACTTGGTCTTTAGAACATTGTAGTATCAGAGTCTTACTCATTCAGAGTCAGAATCTTAGAAAACATTCAGTTTTCTAAAGATCTTTATGATGAGTTGTCACTTGAGCAGTCTTGTTTCCAATTTGTGCATAAGCGGATATTGTCTTATCAGAACCTTTGGTTTTCAAGAACTCTCTCAGAGTCAAAACCTGTTTGTCATTCTTACACAATAACAAACATTAGAGTATCAAAATTTCCTTCAATTAAATACTTCGTTGTTATTATCAAAACATAAATATATTGAACAAAACCAAATCTTGTTCTTGCAAAACCATCCGTGAAGCAACAACTACTTTAAAAGAGAAATTTACAAAGAAAATGAAGGATTTGAAACTTCCTTCGTACGTTAAACCTGAAGAACTGTACGAACTAGATTTTAACATGTATCCCCCAAAATTCCCTCGACTACCTAGTGCTGACTTCGGCGTGGATTTTAGCCCTCCGTTCCCAGACTAGTTCTTCTGTGGGAATTTTGTAAAAATCCTTCGACAAGAATCATAAAAATGTTCCAAACGGGTTGTTCCGACTAAGCATACTCTTGACAGTTCCAAAGGACATCTTAATATTGGCCCAAAAACATTTTCGCATAGAGTCTCCAATATATGCAAAGAGACAGACGAATAAGACACCAAAGTAAAAACAACAAAGGTACATTTCATACATTGTTATTATTTCCTCTATGTACTACCTTCATATTTAATATTTGAGGTACCTTTTCTTACAAGCAAGTAGAAATCCACCACCAACACCCAAAAAATAGAAACAAACCGAACCTCAAGTCGAGGTAATTGAATCAGATGAAGACCATTAGGGTGTTATGAACGATTATTGGATTTTGACATATTTCATGTCTCGGGTTGACGTACCAGACCAAATGATAATGGCAGTGGAGAGACCATTTGGGATGTTGATTATGAGGACCCTATCAGAGATTGATGTTGATGGGTTTAATTTTGTGTTGTAGTTTTTGTTGTTTTATGTTTCTGCTCGGATTTTATTTTGTTGTTTATTTGGATTTTTTACCATCCTCTTAAGGATGATGGGATATTTGTGGTTATATTTATTTGCCATCCTTTTGAGGATGAGGTTTGTGGAACAAATGTGTATATTATGTTCAGGTGTTACACTTTCTTTTATAATATTTATGCTTTATATTATTGTGTAGTATAGTAGAATTTTTTAAAATTTTTACTATTTTGTTTTTAGTTTAAAACATTCAAGGAACCTTGAATGAGTGTCGAGAATGATAAATCAACAAGCAATTGAGTGGTAATGATATGCGTGAGTTGAGGTACATTGGCCAGGTATATTTTTATCACTTTCTAGACGTAGCATGATTATTGAAACTTGTGATTAGTGAAAAGTTTGATAACATGAATTCTTTATTAATACTTTTTTCAATTATGAATCATGTAGAACATAGCCATTGTGAGGTAGCTTCCATTATATATATATATATATATATATATATATATATATATATATATATATATATATATATATATATATATATATATATATATATATATATTTGTGTTTAGCTTGTTCATTTTATGTTTAAATCTTGCATTTGTGTTAATTAGTATGAAAGGAAGAAAATGACTAAGGAAATTTTTTGTGCACTTCGAGAAAAACCACTTGACCAAATTTGAATGACTAATCTACCTTGTGAGTGAGAGAGTATTTGGTAGTCCCTTTGAGCCTTTCTATCAAGATTCGTGTTTATGATTGAATTGTTTAATCTTTGTACAAGAAAAAAATAAGGAATTGGATCTTAATTTTTTAGATGAAAATTGTGAACCTTAACCTATGTATGGTTACTTGTTTTTTTCCTTGCCTCAGATGTGTGGGAGCATTCAAAAAAACTATATGGTGGTTGAATCTAAATTTGGGGAGAAAAAGGTTGATTGATGCATCATTAAAAGGAAAGTGGTTGTAAATAGGAAGAGTTGAGAAAAAGAAACATAGAAAATAAAAACATGACTAAGAAAGAAAATGTGGCATGAATTTCCGACAAAAAGAAATTCAAGATTGTAATGATGCATCAAAGAAAAGAAAGCAAGAAGTTGAAATTTTTGGAATGTGTATGAATGTGAGGATGTAATGTTATCATAGGATTATGCATTTTTGCTTCCATAACTTGAGATATGACCCTTCCTTGTAGCCCAAACCAAATTACAACCTCTTAAGTCCTTAAGATTCCTTATTTCATACTTGTTATTGCATTTTTGCTTCCATAACTTGAGATATGACCCTTCCTTGTAGCCCAAATCAAATTACAACCTCTTAAGTCCTTAAGATTCCTTATTTCATACTTGTTATTGCATTTTGTTTGTTGAACGCATAACTTGTTCTGGATGCTTGAATGTTTGTGTGGTGAGTTAAAAACACCTCATAATTGTTTTCATCTTGTGATGATTATGTGATTAGGTATGATTCATGTTGAATTAGTATTGTTTTAGAATTCTTGATGTATTTTTCACTTAGAAAAAGTTTCATTATCATGCTTTGTTGTAGAGTTGTGGTAAGTATTACTTTGCTTGTACTTCTCCTTTTTTAACCATAAAATTATCATTTATTTTCTTTTAGTTCCAATATCTTGTACATAAATTCGGGTTCGTTTTCGGTTAGAAACTTTTGTTTGAGGACAAACAAAATAGTAAAGTTGGGGAGGTTGTTAAGTGCCAAATTGTTGATATATTTGATAGTATTTTGTAGCACTTTACAATTGTTTTGTTTTTAATTTGGTTGCAAAATCAAATGTTTTAGTGTAAATACGTAATTTATCGCTTTTTCTTTTCATTTCTCATATTATGATCTTTTTATTGCTTGTTTATAGGTGTTTGTGTTTCCTTCAGTGCTTGGAGGCTAGGGATGAACAAGGAGTGCATCAAGGATCATTTTCTACATATTCGGAAAGTACTAACATGCTAAGTGCGCCTTCAGCGAGACTACAGCGAGCTCCATGGACCAGAGGCAGTAGCAAATTGGGAATTTCGTGCTTGGTCAGTGCTCAACTTGTTAATCTTAAATTTACCGCCTTTGAACTGATCGCGCTAAGCATGCTATGAGGTTTCTTAGTGCAGTGCCACTTACAGGCCCTTGTAGGAACTTGTATAAAGTGTGTTTTTTTAGATATTTTGTTGTATTGTACTTCCATTTCATATTTTTTGAGTTTTAGGCCAAAATATTAGGGTTTGAGCTTAGAGAAACTTCAAGGAGCAAGGATATAAGTTATATCGCATCAAACTTTGATCTTTCGACTTTGATACTCGTAAAGCTTTCTTCCTTCCTTGCAAAGCAAGTCACCATGGAAATGGGTGGTTAAGATCTCTTTTGTTACAAGATTAGAGGTAATTCAACCTTACTAGTATGTATTTCTTTGATATTTTGTATGTGAACATGGTTATGATCAATATATGATGAAGTAATTTGCTTTTCTTGAGTTTGTATGGTTTAAATTAAGCAAGGAATGGATTTTCTAAACATTGATCTTGTTTCTTCATCTATTAATGACCGAGTACTAGGAATAGACTTATGAATAAATATTCGCTTTTGTATTGATCTTCACAATTATTGTTTTTATTATTATTTAGAGGAATCACTTAACGATGGGTATAATAACACTCCTAATTTCGGTTTAGGAATGAGATTTATTGTGAGGGTACATGATTGTATTGATCGTAACTAAGTTCATATGCTTGATTAATTAAATATACATGAAAAGGGTTAGCAAACCCTAAACTTAGCATACTTTTCTCAAACAAACATCTTAATTTAATTTAATCTTTGCTACCAAAATAAGTGACAACTCATGTTACCAAACAAAACTCATTTGAAACCCTTCACTTAGAACATATAAACTATAGAAGGGCACATGACAACGGAACAATCCATATGGAGACGATAACAAAAATCCCCCACTAATACTCTTCCAATAGATATCCCTACGTAATTATCATAAAAGGTGTTTCATTTATTAAATGCTTAAAAGGCTTAAACACAACTTACTAAATATAAGTCAATTATGTGACAAGAAATGTTACTTTTTTTATATTTTGAGTTGCTTAATTTAATATAAGGCTAGTAAAAGTCTTGTATTTTTGGGTTCTAGAGTTGATAACATCTATTTACTTGACATAGATGATGTGTTAATTACTAAATGTATGGTCACTAAGAATGTAGGTTCTTGGCTATGACACAGACGTTTAGGACATGTACATTTTAACTTGATAGATAAGATAACATCCAAAAATATACTAGTTGGTCTACTGAATATAAAGTTTTTTAAAGATAAGCTTTGTGAGGCTTTCCAAATGGTAAAGCAAACACGAGTTTCTTTTAAATTGAAAAACATTGTTTCAACTTCAAAACCAATCGAGCTTTTCCATTTAGATTTTTTTGGCCCTTTGAGGACAATAAGTATAGACGATAACTATTAGGATTTGTTATACTGGATGACTATTCTAGATTTACTTGGACGCTTTTCTTAGCTAATAAGGAAGAACCCTTTAGAGTTTTTGTTAATTTTTCTAAGCTTGTTCAAAATATTTATAATTGAAAATTATCAATATCCGTAGTGATCATGGTGGTAAATTTGTAAACCATCAATTTGAAATTTTTTGTAATGAAAATAGGATTACTCATAACCTTTAATGTTCGTAAACTCCATGATAAAATGGTGTTTTTGAGTGCAAAAATAATGTTTAGAATAATTGGCTCGAACATTGATAAGTGAAATAAGTTTGCATAAGTAATTTTGGGCGAATGCGATTAATGCTGCATGTTATCTCTAAAAAAGCATGGTCATCCGACCTATCCTAGAAAAGACACCATATGATCTACTTAAAGGAAGAACACCTAATATTTCATACTTTTATGTTTTCGGATGCACATGCTTTATTATAAATAACAAAAAGGACAATCTTGATAAATTTGATGCAAAGTTTGATGAAGATTCGGCTCATGTGACTTTTTATGAGACCATACCCTAAAAGTTAAATAATGGTTTTCTTTATGACATTTCATGTGTAATTACAAAATGATTGGTAAATGATGACAATATAAAAGAGGACCCTACAATAGAAGAGGACATTAAATAAATAGAGAGAAAAGCGAACAAGAGGAAAAACAACAAGGCACATCAACTCAGCGCCCTCCTTATTGGATTGTTGTAAAAGATCACTCGTTAGATCAAATATTAGGCGATATCATAAAAGTCAAGTACTAGATCTCAAGTTAACTAAAAGCTCTAAAGATTTGACTTAGATTTTGGTAAAACTTAAGTGTTGAATATGATGTTGAACAAGATGTCCTGACAGGAGGTTTCGACATCTTTGTATGTTACAAACAGATTCTGTAGAAGATCTGTTTTGAAGATTTGAAGAGATTTTATCTGCATCAATCAACACATGGATCAAGGAATAATTGGTTGGATTATTCGAACCCTGTGGACAGAAAAAGATTATAAATAGAAGACCTAGACCTAAGGAAAAATAACTAATCCTTATAATACTTTTGTAAAAGTAGAAAATAAGGTTTTAGGGTTTTGAAAGTCATTAGATTTCTTGTATTGCGCGTCACCCTTTGTATCGATTGGATACAATGAGGTAGACATAGTTGTGGATACAGATTCAGAAGCTGTGACGTGATGAATTGTATATTTTTCTTAGATGAAGCTTTGAAGCATATCCAATGAGAGTTGTTAGTCATAGATAGTTGACTGGACATTGCATTAAAAGGTGGGTCTTTCAAGTAGAATGATACATTTGTTGAGTTGGAATGGGTAAAAGAATCACACATGGTGATAAAAGGAAGTGAGATAGGGTTCTCTTATCAAAGATGGAGTTTTTGTGATAAAGATTATATTGGGTAGCATTACACAAAATGGAGGGTGTTTACCTGTACAACAGAGGTTTTGTAAAAGCAATAATCTACTGATTGTGTGATCTTCTTCCTGGATTGGTATCCCCTAGAGTAGGTGAGTTTGACCTATTGTGCCTGCTATTCAAACATGTCCAAACAGAGGCTGGAACATCTGACATGTTCATATGCTAATATTGTGGAATATAAGTCTACACGCCTTTTCCCTTGTTTAATATGTTGCAGAGATTAATGTCCCAACATGTGGTTAGGACATTTGTGATCTGCCTACCAGAATTTCAATTGGTATCAGAGCAGGCATCATGTCTATGTTTGGCTGAGATTTTAGGGAGATACATTTTGGTGTTAAACATGGAGGAGTTAATATGATCATTCATTCTTATATACTTAAGGGTATTGATGGATGGGATGAGTGTTCTAGGTCAAAAGGAACAACTAATGATGGTTGTTCAAAGCTTCTGTGAATTTTCTGTTGTTGTTGGTGTTCGTTGATGATGTCTCATGCGATGGTTTGACATCTTTCCTGAAAGTTGTTGAAGATGTTCTATGGTGTTCTGCTGCTTATGTCTCTGATTGGAGGAATTCTTGTTGTCTTTAGTTTCTGATGTTGATGGTGTAGAAAGATATATTCTTGGGAATAGATTGAGATGATCGATGTCCAGAGAGAATAAATGGTGAAATCTATTCTTGATCCTGCTTGTGTTCTTGAAGATATCAACATCATAAAACCCCTAATCATTCCAAAGTCGGAAGCAATGGAATAAATAGGGTTGTTAGTTTTTGGTTATGATATCTTGATTCTTGGAAGTGTGGTTATGTAAGGTATCCTAAAGTCATATTGGAGGAAGATGAGTTGAGTTCTTGTTTGTCAATTCTTGGTCTATGAATCTGATAAACAACATGATCATGAAGAAAGTTTCCAAATATACTTGAGACCTCTCTCAAGTTCACTCATAAAGGAAATTTATAATCATGATCAGAGGTATATGATCTTGGTATGGTGTTCATTTTAAATATGGCTCTCTGAAGGCTTCTGGTTATCCTAAGTGCAAAAGGATGAACAATATCAACCTGAAGAAAGTGGGGGCGATTTATTTTCACCATCCATGATCTGCAAGGAAGTGGTTCTCATTCAATCTGAAGGTTGATCTAGTCTAAAAGGAGACTTCAATTTAGTTGAAGGGGTTCCTCGTTGAAGAAGAAGAGAAGATAGTCAGCTGAAAGCAAGTTGAGTCAAGGATGTCATTCTTGATGTCTCAACATTAGAGAGGATGAAGCAAGGATATGTAATAAGGATTTAAGATCAACTAATATTTGTGAAGTCCACAAGTATTTAGTTGATTATCCTTGTATCTGGAGTTCGAAGACTAGATGAATCATTAGGAGGTACAACATCTCTAGCTATAACCTAGAGGATGAGTACAGTCAAGATCACCTTGGAAGACTTCTAACAGACAAATTTTCAATCAAATGTTGTAAAATCTCATCAAGCTAGTATGTGAAAAACCCAAGTTACTCAAGGAGTGAGTCTTCAGAACAAAGGAAAGGTTTTGCATATGCTCTGGAAACCAAACCTTAGGATATTGCCCTAAGGTATTGGTAATCTTATTCAGACAGAAACTACAAAGCCTTGTGATCTACCTAGAAAGTTTCTATTTTAGAAATTGGTCTAGATTATGGAGTTTCTTTGTAAGGAAATCTCAAATCATCATTCACTTAGAGAATACTACTTGGCTCATTTTATTTCTAATCCAAGTTCAATAGGATTACATATGTCAAGGTTCACTGTCATCTTGCTAAAGGAGTATTAAAAAGAGAAAGTTGAGGGTAAGATTAAAATGTCGAGAACTTTTTCATTGACATCTCGAAGAAGACTTTAATCAAGGAAAGTTGGAATCCTATTTAACACTCATCAAGAGGTATAGATCAACTGAGGAACAACAATGCAAGATAGAGGTTGTCTACAAAAACTTGATATTATAAATCAAGTATATGAGAGCATGGAACACTTGTTCTGTTGAAGTTGAAAAGTTATCAAAGTGGCATGATAACTTGAAACCTGTCAAATGGCTAGTTAAGGCTGAAATTGGAAACAGTTGGTTCATTAATTAGATGTCTAATAATATGTCTTGACATCAATATCAACATCTGGAAATTTTCTCTAGGGAGTTAGCTACTAGAGGTGAACTGATTGTCTAGGAGTGGAAGTTGTTGATACTTCAAAAAGATCTATTTCATGCAGATTACGGGAGCTGCAAGAGTGGGAGATATTACATGTTATAGTCTTGGTGTACCTAAGACATCTTACAAATGGAGTAGGTGGAATATGTAACTTGAAGATCAAGCTTCATTGATGAATCATAAAATCTTTTGGAACATTGAAGGAAGATGAGTTAACCAATATGTCGCAATTAGTTGTCTCAAACATGAATCCAAGGAGTTGACTTGAAACTAATTACTCTTATGCAGAAGGGTAAGTTGGTTGAAATCAATGGGGATCTAGTTCTAGCTATATCTTGGAGCTTGTGGTATAAGTTCAAGAAACTGAAGATGATTGTAGTGGTTATGGAGAGTTTATTTCTCTCTTTGACGGTCTGAAGTTCATGAAGATCAACCTGGTAAAGTTGTACTCTATGGAGACTTTCTGAAATATTAAGATAGCAAGGGATGCAGTTGATGTCTGTAATATATAGAGGATGTTCCCACTAATGTTAGAACATCATCTGGTCGTGTTATCCCTGAAGAAGAACATAATGAATAAGAAGCATATTAACTTATTATATGAGAAATTGATGTGAAAAGAGTTGTCTTATGACTGAAGTAACTCTCTGTTTGATTGCAAAGGAGAAGTTTCGGACTCTGTTAAGCTCAGAGTATGGGAGATGGTATTCACAAACTAAATCAGAAATGTCCAATCTTATCATACATGAGGATGATTAGATGAAGATGGTCATGGATTAAATGATGGGTATCAGTTACTCTGACTCATGTTGAGATTAGAGAGCTTACGGAGATAAAAGTGGGTATCTGGTTCTTCTGCAACAAGCCTTAAAGATACAAGTGGATCATATGGAGCAAGCAACTCAAGAAGTTAATGGAGACTAGAATTTTGATGTATTCAGAATACTTGTGAAAAGAGATTGAGGCTACAAGATAGATGAATATGGACTGATCAAATGTGATATAGTTGGGATTCCTATCAGTTGGAGATGATTGGACCTTTATGCAGTAAAGGTGACTGGCTCAATGGAGAAGATAGATGCCCTATGTGATGTTGAAACATAATGAAGTAAAGACTCTAAGGGGATAATGGTCAATAATGGGAACTAATCTAAATTCAAGAGTAGGTTAACTTTAATCAGAAGAAGAATTGCTTATGAGGAATAAAGAGAATTTAACTTCGATTCAAGATGAAGTAGTCAACAAACTACATAAGTTGTTTGAAAGTCAAGCGGGTTGTGAAGAAATGAAGATAGACAATATGCCTTGGCTCGAAGTTACTGGAGTTGTTCAGTGTGCAATTGGGAGGGTAATCTTGGGGATATTTTGCTGCTAAAAGGAAGATACCATATTCAAGAGTGTGGTTGATTTTCAAAATAAGACAAAGTAAAGAGGACAATGTCTAACAAGATGTCAAGACATCGCTCAGAACTTGATTCTCTTATTAAAAGTGGTTGAGATATCGAGTACATGCTAGGGAGACAAGTAAAATGTGATTTTTGACCTTGCATGTGCATTCATTGAACCTTCAATTTCAAGGAGAAACAGTCCAAAGTGAATAAATGCAGAGAGAACATTTAGTGGGCAATATGCAACAAATAAGAATCCCTCAAAACTAACATGGACTCTTCACAGTAAGTTATGTTGAAGTTTTCCTCCTCAAATAATGTCCTTTTTGACCAGGACCATTATTGATTTTCCTGAGTCCTTACTTTCAAAGGTATTCTTGGGCTATAAATAAGGGGTATCATTCCTTCATTTTTTTTCTTTCAAATTGGATTCTTGTGAGAATTTGGTGCATGAAATTTGTTCGTGTCTGGGTGAGTCCTTCTTGGGTATGGATCTGTTTTGGTTCCTTTTGTCAAGTTTTGGATAAAAAGGGGGGAGAACCGTTTGTTAAGCCTTTTGTTGAGCTCTAAACTTCTTCTTGTAGATGTTTTACAGAGATGTTCTAACATCTCAGTCAAGTCTCGGTTCCTTTTTATGTCTTGTGATTTGAGTTATGAACATAGTTATGTCATGTGTTCTAAGTTACCCAAGTCGACTGAGGGCTTCTATAAAAAGCATCCTCAATACTTGTGGTAGATAAAGTCTTAGGTTGAGGGGGAGAGTGTTGCATCACTTTCGCCAAGGGTTGGAATATCAATCAAGTTTTGTTTGATGATAATGAATGTCTGAGTTGTTCACTTACTCGTGTACACCGATCTATGGATTCAGGAATTTCAAGATCTCTCATCTGACTAAAGAGACTAAAAGGTAAGGAGCGTCTTGGGGTTTTGTGCAAAAAAGGTTTTAGCCAAAATTTGTCAAAAGGGGGAGATTTAAAGCTCTAAAGGTTTGGCTTAAATTTTGGTAAAACTTAAGTGTTGAATATGATGTTGAACAAGATGTCCTAACATGAGGTTTTGACGTCTCTGTTTCTTACAAAAAGATTATGTAGAGGATCTATTTTGAAGATTTGAAGGGATTTTATCTACTGCAATCAACGCATGGATCAAGGAATAATTGGTTGGATTATTCGAAGCCCATGGACAACAAAAGATTATAAATAGAAGACCTAGACCTAGGGAAAAATAACTAATCCTTGTAACACTTTTGTAAAAGTAGAAAATAAGGTTTTAGGGTTTTGAAAGTCATGGGCTTTCTTATATTAAAAGTCACCCCTTTGTATCGGTTGAATACAATGAGGTAGACATAGTTGTTGATGATATAAATTCAGAAGTTGTGAGGTAATGAATTGTATATTATTCTTGGATAAAGATTTGAAGCATATCCAATGAAAGTTGTTAGTCAAAGAGAGTTGAGTGAACATTGCATTGAAAGGTAAGTATTTCAAGTAGAATGATATCGTTTCTAGGTTGCAACGAATAAAAGAATCACATGCGGTGATCAAAGGAAGTGAGATAGGGTTCTCTCATCAAAGATGGAGTTTTTGCGATAAAGATTACATTAGGTAGTGTAAACACCCCAAATTTGCCCTCACCCATTCACACCATGGCTTGTGATCATTTCATATGCATAAACACAACCATAACATCTCATACCACAATTTTGAGTCTTTGCATTGGTTCTAAGTCATCTGCATCTAGGGTTTGTGATCTGAGCAATCCAAGAGCTTCTTGAGCCACTCCAAGGGCCATCAATCACTTCAAAGAGGTCCATGTATGTTCAAGCATCATATTATATCCTCTCAAAGTCAAGAATGTCAAAGAATCACAAGAACTGGAAATGGTGTGGATGCAGAGCCAGGTTTAACTGCACAGATGACCTAAAATTAGGGTTTTGGTTTCAGAGGCCATAACTTCAAATTTTATGGTCATTCTTGTTTCTATTGGTCTTTATATGGTATAGGGAGTATGCATATCAATTTTCATGAAGAAATTCCATGGGGAAGTCATCTGATCAAGAGTTGACTTTTCAGACAAGTCAGTGCAAAATCAGGGCATCTGAGGCCCCCAATGACCCAACCAAGGGATGATCTTCATCATTTTGAGTGCATATGATCTTTATTTGATCATGGAAGAAGTTAGAAGTCCACAAAATTCAAGAATTACAAGTTTTTGCAAAGTTGACTTTCTAGGGCAAGGTTGACTTTTCATGAAAATGCCATTTTATGCAACTTTTTCAACCTTTACTTTTTGATCCAAAAATGCTTCAAATGGAAAAACTTTGGTCATGAAAGTTGTAGATTAGATCTTTCCCTTTTCAAAAAGTACAAGAATATGACCTAATTCATTCTGGATCAAAAGTTATGGTGCATCAAAGTTGGCTAAAATCATTAAATTTCAAGTTATGCACCAAATGAGAAATTTGCAAAATCTTGTACCAAAGGCATTTGTGACTTCTAGTTGATATCAAACCATTACACAAGCATCATACAAGTTCTAAAAGTCAGATTTGAACCAAAAGATCACATGTTTCATGGCTTGTGAGGCAAGATATTTTCATGAAAAGCAAAAACAAGCAAGTTGCAAAAACCATCATCACACTTCACCCACTTGCTGCCTTGGCTACTGAACCAGCCCTAGCCTTTCCCTTCACCTTGCTGCGCAGCCCACACCCCTTGTACCAAGCTAGAACATGACCCATGCTTCTCTTACACAAGAGTGGACATTTTGCAAAAAGTAGCTACACCTATCACAAAAGCACAGGTCACATCCTCTGACCAATGGCATTAGTTTATACAAAGAAAATGCAAGCCAAACCACACAAGAAGCCAGCCTGAAACTCACCAGAACTCAGCATTCACAAACTCTCTCCATCTTGCATTTTCCTTCGAAACACCTTCCACAGGCCTCAAACATACAAACAAACTCCACCAATCATCTCACCATACTTCACTGAACACAAACCAACACTCAAAACAGCCTGAAAGCCATTGAATCAAAAACACGATTCCTTCACTTCACTGAACAGAACCTGTTCAAACTCCCAAACCAGCCAACATAAACTCTTTCTAAGCATTCAAACATTATCAAGGGACCAAGAGGAGTGGATTGCATCAAGAGGAGAGGCCAGAAAGTTGCAGAACTGAAAGCTTCGAAACTCAGGTAGCTCAAGAACTTTTTTTCCAGAAATGAATTTTTAAGTTATCAATAGCTTCTGCATGTTTCCCTGATCATGAATATGTCTTTGGTTTTGAAAATGGTGGAGAGATGAGAGTTTAATCTGTTTCTGAAACTTTTTGCCCTAGGATTTGTTTGTTTCGATTCTCTCTGATTATGAGTGATACATGATGTTTAAGTGAGGGGTTTGATTCGTTTTAGGTTGGGGAAGATTCCTGGATAGTTGGTTTTCATTTTCATAGCATGTAGGATGATTTAGCATTTGAGCCTGCCGGAGAAGATGACCGGAACCACTGTTCCGGTCATCTGAAAGTCATTAGGGCAAAATTAGGGCTTAATCCTGTAATTAGCTAAGTTTGAATTTTGGCCGTGGGATCTGGCGCCAAGTCAAAGCGCGCGCTTGTGAGTTTAAATGAGAGCCCTTGGATTGTTTGACTTTTCCTTTTTCAGTTTTAAATTCATTTTAATTTCATATTATTTCATTTAACTTCCACAATTTATTAAAAATAGCAAAATACATTTAAAAATTATGAAATTTTTTGTCAAGAGTTTCATTAATTTTTAAAACCCAAAAATATTTTTATTTTCATTTTTAGCATTAAAAAAGTATTTTTAAATATTTAAAAGTTTCTTTTTAATTAATTAATGAGAATTAATTAATTAAAAATACTTTTAGAAATTTAAAAATCACCAAAAAATTCATGAAACATTTAAAAACATTTAGAAACATTGTCCAACCCTCAAACCAAATTTATTTTTTGATCTTGATGCATTTTGAGAATTTTTCATGGAATTAAAATCATTTTTATGCATTATTTTGATCCAAACTTCCAAAAATCATTTCTGCCTAACCCTAAAGAGTTGGACCTTGATTCTTTTTGCATTGCATTGTGTTTAGCATGTAGTTTGTGAGATTAAATGGCCATGATTTGATCTTTCATTTTCAATTTGTTTGGTAATTTTCTTGTTAAGGAACCCTAAAACCCTAGAAAACTTAGAAAAATCATATCTTGAGTTAGGTTAAGAGTTGAGACCTCTCCTTTGGGCAGTGAGTTAGTATAGGTCTAGGGATCCTTTGAGTGCATTCTCAATTTTTTGTAATGTTGTTTGCTTCTGATTTTGGTTTTTGTTTGATACTTTGATCATAAACCCTAATTTGGGCTTCCATATGCATCCATTTTGCATTTGCTTGTATAACTTGACTTGCCATGATATTTTTATGCATCCATGTGATTCATTTAACATCATAAGACATATTGAAAGCATGTTTGATCATTGCATCTCTCATTTGCCATGTTGTATGCCATATGCATCTCATAACTTTTCATGTATGTTCATGTGTCTTAACTTGCTTCATTTGCATTCATAAGCTTGCATGATCATCCCCATGTGTTGTTTCATGTTTGTAGCATCTCATAGCATTATTAACATCATGCATATGCTTCTGGTTTGGTTTTTCATCATACCATTTCATCTCATTTTGCATTGCATTGCATGTTCTTTTCTAACTTTTCAGGTGGTAAGTGACTTTGAGAAGTGAATTTGCCTTCACTTCTCATAACTTCTCTTCATCTCTTTTATGCATCCTTGCTGCATTTTTGTGTGTGTTTGATTTTGAGCTTGCTCATTCTTCTTCTTCTCACTTTCTTTCTTCAAGTGACTTGACTTCTTGAATGAAGCAAGTTACTTTGCTTCTCTTGTTCCTTTCATCTGCTTCCTGGTGGTTCCTTTGAAGATCTTTCTTGCAAACCTCACAAACCTTAGGAACAACCAAGCATGATAATGATTAGGGTTTTGATTAGTCCCCCCACTTAGTTTTACCTTTGTGTCTCTTTGAGTCTTCTCTTCTCATCTCATAATCATGGACTAAACCCTAAAGGCTTTAAGGCTTTGTGATTAAGCTTATGCCTGCATCCTTATATTAGGATGGAGTGTATAACTTTAGTCCTAAGTGTTAAACCCTTAATGTGTTTAAATCCTTTAATCAATTCACTTAATAATCATCAAGACATCAAGCTTGTAACTTGGGCCTTGCATTAGGGTTCTAATTCTTCCTTAATTGGTTAAGAAGGACTAACCCTAGTGTTAATGGACAAGTCCTCCTCAAGTTGTCTTACAAACCATAAAAACCACTTCATCATCATATCATTAAATAAAATCCATCTAATAAAGGCTTGTTTTGTCATGAGTTTAATCCCTAATCATGGATTAAGTTGAGGAGCTTTCCTCAGCTTAAACATTCTCATCTATTATCCTTCTATTAGGATGGTGTAATGAGTCTGTTTAATCTCTGATTATGGCTTAACCTCATTACTTAACACTAAACAAAAACACCAAAAACATCTAAATAATCACAAGTAAGATAATGATCTTAATCCTACATTAAATGGTGATTAAGTGTGAGAATCTGACTTCACACTTAAAGTATTCTCATTACCCCTAATCAGAGGGAAGATGTGATGAGTTTACTAAATCCACTGGTTTAGACTTAAGCTCATTAACTTATGACAAAAATCCAAAAACAATAAAAGACTGAAAGCATAAAAACAAACAATAATCGTCTCCTCCGGGATTCTTTTCTCATCACCTTCACTCACAAACGAGAACTTGCTTCTTCCGTCTAATGCAAGACAGTTTGCATCTGTGCCAGACAGATCATACACTTGAGCATGGACAAGTAAGCAGTTCACAGTCAATTCATTTTTTAGTCTCTTTGGGTCGAACTACGGTGTTCTGACTTCCTCATTGCACGAGAGGATACGTAGGCATAACTTAACAGTTATCGAACAAAAGTCTCTGTATATTCCCCCTCCTTCAGCTTCATTCTTTAAGCCTCATGATATTGAGCATTTCATTCTTATCCTTACACTGACACTTCACTTATACACTTCACTTCTCTTACACTGACACCTGTACATCTTTCTCCAGCTCTCTTTATACACTGATTGCACTGACACTACCCCTTTAAAACACAAATATTTTAAGCGTGGATCCCGTCGAGTACGGTGGACAATCTGGGTGCTAATACCTTCCCAGGTTGTAACCAACCCCCTTTCTCAGTCTCTCTGGTTCGCAACCGTCTTATCCATATCTTTCTAGGTCTATGCAGCATTGCCTTTCCTCCGGGATAAAAATGCCTAGCTGGCGACTCTATTCATCTCCAGTGAGTTCACGGCTGTGTGTTCTCATTGTTCCCTCTCGCCGACCGTTCGCGTCTGTACCTTTATTTGGGCCAGTCCCATCTATCGGGAGCGACAGCTTGGCGACTCTGCTGGGGATGCTTATACTGCAACCAGGGCTTCTGGTTCTTTTTGTGGGTTCCTCCTAGCGCTTGATTGATTTGTGTTTACTGGGGTGTCATGTGTTATTTGTGTTTGTATATTTGTATTTATCTTATGTATAGTTGTTTTACTGCTTTCTTTATTAGCTTTGCATTATATCATGCTGTCATACTATGCTACTGGCTGGATCTGTTTGTTTGCTTTGGTGGGTGGGTGTTCTATTGAGAGTTGAGGTCCTATACCTGGGACCTGAGTGACACCTAGGTTAGAGTGGTTCATATTCTTTCCCATTCCATCTCGGTCTGGTGCGGGAATATGAAACACGGTTCAGATATGGGTTTCTTCTTGAGAACTCTGTGTTGCAGATTTCCTGCAATGCTAGGGCTATCTGGGAAGCCTGCTAAGTCTGGATGACCTTTAGTTTTGACCTTCAGAAACTGAGGTGAATTAGAGGAGGAACTTTTATGGTTATTGTAAACACTGTACCTCCAGGTTAGAAGTGTTTACACTTCTCATAACTGATCCAAGTCTGAGGATCCTTGTTTTAGAACACCACCTGTGAGGGGGGTGGGCTGTTTACAGGTTTGCAGGTACCCTTGGCCTCAACATACCTTGTTACTTTGTTTGATTAAGAATACTCCATGTTGGAACAGTCTTGTGATTCTAAACCCTGGACATGTGGCTCTTTATTTGAGTCCCCCACCTTGGTTACTGGATTTATAGACCTCCATCTGGATTTCTTGGATATACCTGGACTTATATCAGAGCATTTGATCAGATCCGGCTCAGTCACAAACCCTTGCATATCATTTGCATACATCCTCATTGCATCATATTGACATTTGTTTATTTGTTTTTCAGGGTATCCATCTCCATTTTTGGCTTGGTTTTGACCCCATCATCAGTATAGACCTATCTTTATCAGCATCTGCTTCAGTTATCAGCTATCTGCTTCGGTCACCTGCACCAGCCAATCAGTGGCCCATTTTCCAGTGTTATCATCAGCACCTGTCTCCACTCATCCTCAACATCATGGCACCTAAAAAGAGTAACATCTCCTACCACTTCTTCCAGCCTGAGCTAGCTGACATCAGGAGGATTCAGACCCTGATCACTCCAGACCATATACCACTCTTCAGGGAGCACTATGGAGATATACTTGATGTGGTTATGGATTTGGACCCTTCACAGAGGAGCCTAATTCATACTTGCCTTCAGTTTTATGATCCCCCACTGAGGTGTTTCACTTTTCAGGACTTTCAGTTGGGCCCTTTATTGGAAGAATACTCATCATTGGTTGGTATACCTATCAGGGGTGGAGTCCCTTTCAACCCTGAGATGGTCTTTCCTGGTAATGAAGAGGTAGCAAAGGCATTGCATCTGGAACCAGTTCTGATCGGGCAGCATATGACTTCTAAGGCTGGAATCTCTGGCTTGCATCTAGATTTCTTGATCTCTCAAGCTACCCTGAAAGCTTCTTTGGGAGAGTGGAAAGCAGTCTGTGCTTTATTGGCCCTGAGCATATATGGGATTATATTATTTGCAGATAAGCCTAGATTCATTAGCAAGAATGCAATCCATCTTTTCATCCTGAGGAACCCGGTGCCCACTTTATTGGGGGATCTCTACTATTCAGTGCACCAGAGGAATGAAAAGTAGAGGGGGAGATTAGTGAGGTGTTGTGCTTCTTTGTTCCATACTTGGCTTCTCAGGCATTTTCCCAAGACAGATGCATTTCTGAATCCTCATCAGCAAAAGAATTGGGCTAGAAGACTTGCTGCTTTGACCTCAGCTGACATTAGGTGGTGCACTCAGAGCACCAAGGGCAGGGATATCATTACCAGTTGTGGGCAATTTCCCAATGTGCCCCTGATAGGAGTTAAGGGTTGCATTAATTACAATCCTCTGCTGCTCAAAAGACAACTGGGCTATGCACTGGTCCACACTCCTAAGGCACAAGACTTGGCTGAAACTCTTTACTGTGAGAACAAGCCCAATCTAGCCATTGTCAGGCAGGCAGCCTGGGCCTGGGAAAATGTTCAAACTAAGGGAGTAACCATTCTGGGGAAGTGCAAAAATGTAGCATCAGCACAGTACCATGAGTGGTCCCATGCCAGGGCTCAATTCTCTGGAATGCCCTTTACCATGGAGGATATGCCTGGATCATCATCAGCACCACCTCCTGCCACTGTCAGTTTGGAGGAGTTTGAGGGTTTGAAAGAAAGAAATGAGAAGTTGACTCAGGCTTTGCAGAAGACCCTCCGGGAGAGGAGTGATGGTAGGTTGGACATTGAGAGGTTAGAGAAGCTGAGAGTAGAGCATCTGGCTAAAATTGAGAAGTCTGAGGATTACATCAAGAAGTCTAGGGCTGGAGAACAAATTCTGAAGAATGCTTGCAAGGAAGCCCAGTTCCAGAAAGCCAGGACTGACTTGTATCTGAAGGAGAGTCAAGCTAGGTGGGTCAGGATCACCGAAGCTCGTACTCTGGAAGATAAGAGGACTCAGGACAAGATAGAGCAGCTGGAAGCTAGTGCAAAAGAGCAGCAGGAAGCCCTGGCAGCAGCCCAGAGGGAGATCTCAGAGCTGAAGATCAGAGCTGGAGTAAAGAGGTCAAAGGACCAAAGTCAACACAAGAAGTTGACTGCAGCTGTTACTACCCGGAACCTCCTTATCAGGAGTCTCACGGAGCGTCCGCTGATCCTGTGACTGAAGCACTTCTCAAGGAAGTTCAGGAGGATGAGTTTGGTCTGGGTGTTTGACCTTTTGCTTGTTGTTGCTTTCATTCCATGTACTTTTATTTTCTTGTAATGTATTTTGACCCCTCAGAGGGCTTGTATTTGTAAATAAACTATGTACCATTTGCCTTTTGTAATATATGTATCAGTTTGTTCCATCCGAGTTTACTTCAAGAGCAACATCAAACAGCATCTTCAAGGGTCTGGAAGGGTCAAAACTGAATGCCAGGCCGGATACCTTGAGAACAAATAAGCATACTGCATTGCATGCTAACCCTTTGTTTGTTTTGTAGGTTTTTGTTTTATTGTTGCTAAATCTGTTGTGATGTTCAGGAACTATTGCTCGATGCCGGGTATTTCCCCTCAACCGTCCACACCGATATCCAACCCGTAACAACCTTCCGGGCATACAAATGGATCAGGTACAACAGGACCTTGCAGAGGTCAGAAACCAAATGGACAACGAAAGATTGGAAATGAGAACTCAGATGACGCAGTTTATGGAAGTGATGAACAACATGGCTCAGAGCCAAGAAAGATTGAGAGCAATGGTGGAAAGGCAGAATCAAGAAGATCCCCATATAGGGACTGCTGGCACGAGCAACAATGAGAGGGTCCAACCTCATGTCAATCCCCCAGTCTTTGGACCCCACCTCCATCCAGAGGTCAACATCCCTGCAAATGTTCAAGGGACTGCCACTGCAGGCAGAGTGCTGCAAGAAGACCCCCAGGAAGATCAGTTCATAGTAATGGGAGCTGGGGAGGAAGCTTATGACAGAAGGCTGGATGAGATAGCTGAGAAATTAAGATCCTTGGAGTCTCAAAACTCTTTGGGCTTTGATGTTATGGACATGGGCTTGGTAGACGGGGTCAGGATTCCCCATAAGTTTAAGCCTCCTTATTTTGAAAAATACAACGGGACTTCATGCCCCCGGACCCATTTACAATCATTTCTGGGGAGGCTGAAGGCCTATACCATGGACGAGAAGCTCTGGATGTTTTATTTTGAGGACAGCTTGACGGGAGCTTCAAGAGAATGGTACTCTCATCTGACAAGAGCAACTATCAGGTGTTGGAAGGACCTGGCAGAGGCCTTTATCAAACAGTATCAGTACAACTTAGATATGGCACCCAACAGGACCCTCCTAATGGGAATGTCACAGTCATCAAGAGAAAGTTTCCGAGAGTATGCCCAGAGATGGAGGCAATTGGCTGCTGCTGTTCAGCCACCTATGTCAGAGAGGGAGATGGCAGATATGTTTATGAACACCCTCCAGGGAACATACATTGACAGGCTAGCTGCCTTCTCTTCAACCAGCTTTGCAGATGTTGTTATAGCTGGGGAAAGAATTGAGAGCCTATTAAAGATGGGCAAAATTTCTGACAATGGTGCCAGCTCGTCCGGCAATACAAGGAAGCCTTTTGCAGGCCCAAGAAGAACCGGTGAAACCAATGCTATCCATGCCAACAGGGGCAGACCCCAATATGTTCATAGGTTTGTGGCAGCAGTCACCATTCCCGCTCCAGCTCATCCACAACCAGCTTATCAACCTCCGCAACAAAATTATCAGCAACAACCTCAGTACCAGCAACAAACTCAGTATCCTCCGAGAAACTACAACAACACCAACAACAACAATCAGCAAAGATCATTCCAACAGAGACCTTCTCAGGCCAATAGGGTGATCGATCCGATCCCTATGCCCTATGCTACATTACTGCCACAACTCCTGAAACTCAACCTAGTTGAGCTAAGGACGTTGGCACCTCCAGATCCTAATAGTCTACCCAGAAATTATGACTCCAACGCCAGATGTGCTTTTCATTCAAATGCACCTGGCCACAGTACAGAAAAGTGCAGAGCCTTGCACATGAAGGTACAAGACCTGGTAGACTCTAAAGCTCTGAACTTCGCACCACCACCCAACGTTAACAAGAACCCTATGCCAAACCATGGTGGTCCCAGAATCAATGCTATTGAAGAGGACAAGCCGTCTTATTTAATAACCAGTGTGGGTCAGATTCGGACACCGTTGGTAGAGATTAAGGCTCAACTCCTCGAATGTCAGATGTTCCCGGGGTGTGAGTTAGGGTGTGCTTACTGCAACATTTCAGTAAATGGGTGTGATAACTTGAGGGATGGCATAGATGGTCTCATCCAGAGTGGCCTACTTCAAATTACAACGTCAATTCCACCAAATCCAGCAATCTCATCAGCAACAATTCCAGTATCTCCTACAACTGCAACAACCATTGTTCCCGACAACTTTTCAGTTTCATCAACAAATGCTTCATCTGTCATCTCAACTGACCAGATATCAATGAACATTCCTTCTACAACTTCATCACCACTTTATTTTGAAACTCCTACAACAACAACACCCATCCTTCCAACAATGTCTCCTACAACATCAGCAGCAAACAATGAAGATGTCTCAACCGTTACAATTTATTACGATCCTGAAAATAATTCTGCCTACAACTCACAAAGTGCTACTCCCATCAGAGCACCAGTCACAATATACTACGATCCACAGACTATCACAATTCCTTCCGCAGCTGCAATCAGTCCAGTCACTATCACAGTGCATGGGCCAGTACCTTATGAAAGCAGTAATGCCATCCCCTGGCATTACGGCTCTGATCTATACTGCGAAGGACAAAAAATCACTTTTGAATCATCAACCCCTGCACCACAAATAGACAATGTGGGAGGAGGCGGAGGCTTCACTCGAAGCGGACGTCTCTTTGCTCCACAAATTCAGAGACCCACTGCCGAAGCAGAAGCTGCTGCCAAGGCAAAAGGGAAAAGCTTGGTGCAGGAGGAGCAAATTGTGAAAGAAGCTTTGAAAACACCCTTTGATAAAGAAGTTGATGAGTTCATGAGAATCATCAAGAAAAGTGATTACAAAATAGTGGATCAGCTTCACCAGACGCCTTCCAAGATCTCTATTCTATCATTGCTTATGTGCTCCGAAGCTCATCGGAATGCACTACTAAAAGTCTTGCACGTAGCTTATGTGCCTGAAGAGATCACCGTCAATCAGTTGGAAGCTGTGGTTGGGAATGTTAATGCTAGTCATGGACTAGGATTCACTAACACTGATTTGACTACGGAAGGCCGCAATCATAACAAGGCTTTGCACATCACCATGGAATGTAAAGGTGTAGTCCTTTCTCATGTGCTGGTAGACACGGGGTCATCCCTCAATGTCTTACCTAAAAAAGCCCTTGTGAAGCTAGAGTATGACGGATTGGCATTGCGTCCCAGCAACCTGGTAGTGAGAGCCTTTGATGGTTCTAAGAGATCGGTTCTGGGAGAGATTGAGTTGCCCATAACGATTGGCCCACAAACTTTCAAAACGACCTTCTACGTGATGGATATACAGCCTGCCTACAGCTATCTATTGGGTAGGCCATGGATTCACGCCGCTGGTGCCGTGACCTCAACCCTTCACCAGAAGTTAAAATTCGAGTGGGAGGGTCAAGTCGTTACTATCTGTGGAGAGGAGGATATTTTTGTCAGCCACCTGGATACCTATAAATACATTGAGATGGATGGGGAGATCCACGAAACAATGAGTCAAGGGTTTGAGGCCTTGAACGTAAATGAAACATCTACTGTACCTGGAACCTCAATGACATCATATCAACAAGCCCGGAAGGTTGTTGAAGAAGGAAGTGCCCAAGGCTGGGGCAAACTGTTACCGGTGGAGAAGAAAGAGGATAGATTTGGGTTGGGTTACAAACCAACTCAACAAGATCAAGCAGAGGCTGCTAAGGAGCCCAACTTTGTTAGTGGGGGGATGCTCACCCCCGATGCTGTCAACAATTTGGAAGACGAAGATGAAAGTGACCGCAACCTGGAGAGTTGGATCCGTCCAAAGATCCCGGGGAGCAGTATCTCGAACTGGTCTTCCCAGGAAATTATAAGAGTTACTCATGCAGAGTAATTATTATTTCCTGCATTTTATAGCATGCATCAAGTCTTGCATCTTGCCCAAGATGACAAGACTCATTTTGTAATCGGGCCATCTGTACTTTTTGTGCAACAAGATTAATCAATGAAATATCAGACATCTTTTTGCAAATGAGTCTTTTCTCTTTTCCGTTCACTGTTTTTCCATTTTTCTTTTTGTACAAAAAATAAATGGCAGTGTTTTCAAAATGACAACTTTATTTCACTTTTCTAAAACAAGATTAAAATCAATCACTAAAATGAACAAACTGAACCCTTGCAGAGTGTGCCTTCCAGACAGCACCGACAACAGCACGGCTATGACTTCGTATGACTTTGACAATCCAATCAATCAAGCTGATGAAGGGGTTGAAGAAGAGTATGAGCTTCCTGAAGAGCTATCCAGGTTGTTAAGACAAGAGGAGAAGGTTATCACCCCTCACTGGGAGGAGGTTGAAACAATCAATCTTGGTGCAGATGAAGACGTAAAAGAAGTTAAAATCGGGGCCTGCCTACAAGACTCAGTGAAGAGACAACTGATTGACCTGCTTCAAGAGTATGTGGACGTGTTTGCTTGGTCTTATCAAGATATGCCAGGGTTGGACACCGACATTGTTGTGCACAAGCTGCCTTTGAGAGAAGAATGTCCGCCGGTTAAACAGAAACTGCGTCGTACTCGTCCAGACATGGCAATGAAAATCAAGGAGGAGGTACAAAAGCAATGGGACTCCGGGTTCCTTGCCGTAACTAGCTATCCACCGTGGGTTGCTAACATAGTACCTGTGCCTAAGAAAGATGGCAAAGTAAGAATGTTTGTTGACTACCGGGATCTGAACAGAGCCAGCCCGAAAGATGACTTCCCATTACCTCACATCGATGTATTGGTGGATAACACGGCTCAGTTCTCGGTATTCTCCTTCATGGACGGATTTTCAGGATACAATCAGATTAAAATGTCACCTGAAGATATGGAGAAGACAACCTTCATCACACCCTGGGGCACGTTTTGCTACAAGGTAATGCCATTTGGGCTCAAGAATGCCGGTGCGACGTATCAACGGGCTATGGTGACATTATTCCACGACATGATCCATAAAGAAATAGAATGTTATGTGGATGACATGATCGCCAAGTCCCTTACTGAAGAAGATCATCTGGTAAATCTGCTAAAGTTGTTCAAGCGTCTGAGGAAGTACCAACTGAAGTTAAACCCCAACAAATGCACATTCGGGGTGCGATCTGGTAAGTTGCTGGGATTTATTGTAAGTGAGAAGGGGATTGAAGTTGACCCTGATAAAGTCAAAGCTATTCAAGAGATGCCTGCACCAAAGACAGAGAAGGAAGTTCGAGGGTTCTTAGGTAGATTGAACTACATCTCAAGGTTCATATCTCACCTTACAGCAACCTGCGAACCCTTGTTCAAACTGCTAAGAAAAGAACAAATGGTCAGGTGGAACGAAGACTGTCAGAAGGCTTTTGACAATGTAACACCCCAAAATTTGCCCTCCTACTTATAATTATTTAGTCGGTTTTCAGTTCATGTTTATCCGCCTATTCCATTAGGTCATAATTAACAAATCACTTGTTGTCGGAGAGCTACTAAGAAGTGGGATCAATGCCTTCTCGATTAGGGTTTCGTACCATATCTGTAGTCATAAAATAACCTCAAGGATTTGGTTATGTGGCTAATAACATCTTCTTATGCTCCTGTTTCCTTATTAGGGTTTATTTCACTAACAAAGTGATCTTTGGGGATTTCATTGGCAAAAGACTATTCAGTGGCACGTTAGATTCATGGTTCTCAATTCCTGTTCGTTGTCATTTGGTTTCCGTGCGATTTGCGGATTCAGTTCATGATTAATTCAGCATTAATCAATTTCAAGAATCAAACTCAGGTGGCCTATGTGATATTTTCGTCCTTTTGTGAAAACATATGAGTGGGAGAGCATGGAGGGGGTTCGTGTTAATTAAGAGTCTTTTTTAAAATAATACTTTTAGACCCAAGTTGCAAGCCCAATGTCCATACTTATTTCATGTCACATTTTCAAACCATTAAAACTAATCCCTATTCATAATCTCAAACCAATATCCAAATTGTTCCCTAATTAATTTCAATACTTTTCTAGTCAATGTTCATGTTGTTTTTTTATTATCATTTATATTCTAAACCATTTTTAAACCCAATTAATGCCATATCCAAATTCCTTTCCCTTTTCATGTCCAATCTGAGCCTGAATGTTCATATCTATTTCTTTTGCCAAATTTATTGAGTTGGATTCAAAGTTTGGGCCAATTGTTACCATTTGTTTAAAGGTTTATTTCTTTTGCCAATTCATGATAATAGTTGGGAGGAGATGGCCCATAATAAAAATAATACAACCAGAAATGAAAAGGAATTCAGAGCTAGTGAGCATTGTTTTATTATAATGATAATCACTAATCATAGTTCAGTTACAAAGAAGAAAACTTCTCAACATTGATCTACCAGAAAATCAGAAAAAGAAGGAGAAAATTGATACAAAACTCCAGAAAATGAATATAAAGTTATTACAAATTCTAACTGGAAAAAAAGAATTCTCAACAGAAAAATTGCAGCTACAAAAACAAACTTTAATATCCTCGCTTCCAAGTCTTCATTAATTCTTAAAACTCGTCCATATCAATTCAGCCCCAATCTCCATAATAACATCACGCACCTTCAATCCGTATCACCAAGAACCCTTCCGAAAACAGAACTCAATCAAGAGAAAAAAACTGCAAAGTGTAGGAAAGAGATGAAAGTAAGGACTTGCAACACCAGAAAAAAGAGATTACACAATATCTTATCTAAAGGGATTCACACCAAAAAGAGATCAGAAGAAAGAATAGTCAAAAATTCAGTTACCAATTCCTAACTGTTTTATAACAAACTTTAACAGTTTTACAACAGAAACTTAACTGAATCATGAAAAAAGAAGTCACCTCTATAAAGTTTCACAAAACCAGAATTGGGGGGCTCTCTCTCTCTTCTTTTTTTCTTCCTCTTTGATCTTTCCCTCTCGATCTCAGACTCTCATTCAATTCATCTTCATCTTGCTGCAAATCCCCTTTACATTCCATCTTCACCTCTTCTCATTCGGGGGACATTTTTCAATCCTATTCTTCATCATCTTTCTGCAACCTGCAAATCATCAGGAATTTAATCTTTATCAGAAGGAAAGGCCTGCATATTCCATATCAAGAGCATTCAGCATCATTAGTTTGTTGTCATCACCCTGCATCATCAATCATACCATAACCGCCGCAGTCAATTATCGAATCTTCGTTCTTATTCTTCTGTCTTTTCTTGCAATCTCATCATTGCCATTGAGATCTAGACAATGTTTGTTGAAAAAGAGCATCTAGCTATGGCCAACAATACAAAAGTTTTGGGTCCTGCATTCCATGGAGCAGCATCAAAGAAAACATAAACAGAAAAGTCGTAGTAGAAAGAAGAAAGAAGCGAGTTCGAGCTTACCGAGAGCACTACGTGGCCATTATCCTCATTGTGTCATTGTATCACCTCCAACTTCAACACAGCGAAACATTTTCGAACTCACCATCCTCAAAGCATCATCATTTTCGATTTTGTTTCGCCACCTCCAATATACATCAATCATCACCTTCAATAATCACCGTCACCCTCATCAATCGGTTTCAGAGTTCACGGCAAACGCCCCTGCATAAGACCACAACAACAACAATCTCATAATAGCATACACAGAAGAGAGAAAAATAAAAAGATCGTATTCAGCCATACCTGGAGTATCTTCAAGGTTTCTTTTTCAGAACAGCTTATCCACCGTCAATTCCGTTTCGAGCTACGAAACCCATTTTTAAGGGAAGCCGCAAGACTCAGGTTCACTTCCGTTGATTATTGCTGATGGCGATGGTGATGTACAGTAGCCATGGCGGATTGAAGAGGATGATGGCTTCGCGTCGCAGTGATTTCCTCTATTTCAACTTCGCGAGCCTGAGAGTCAAATCCACCATCGCCAATAAGCCACAACATCATGAAGGCGTATGTTGCCTGAGTTTCAAAAAGAAATTAGCCAGAGTAAGGTTTGAATCGGTAGCGCAAAGCTTCGGATCGAACGACGCACGAAAGACTCGAACAGTGGTGTTTTTTTTGAAG
This sequence comes from Lathyrus aphaca, assembly GCA_963966055.1. NCBI lineage: Eukaryota > Viridiplantae > Streptophyta > Magnoliopsida > Fabales > Fabaceae > Lathyrus > Lathyrus aphaca. The sequence goes on along the minus strand of OZ014524.1, from coordinate 494,583,817 downwards.
CTTCGAATCGGCGACGTAGTTCGAATGGAAAAGTGAAGAGCAATTAGATGGTATCAAGGACGAAGGTGACGGTGGCGGAAAGGAGAGATGAAGGAGGTGAAGGGGACGACGGCAGCGGCGGGGGAGAAAAAAGGAAAGCAAGGTATGTTTTCAAGGATTGGCTTATTGGACTTGGATATTTTTATGCCTTAATTGTATTTTATACTTTGTATGCGTTGTGATGTAATATCCTAGAACTTGTATGTTTTTATAGTTTCCATAAGTAGGATAGAAAAGATAAAACGAATCGATAGAAAACCAAATTTTCAAAAAAAAACAAATAAAGTATTCGATCCAACGTCGAGTATACTTTCAAATAAATAAATAAAGTTCATATTATTTTAGGTTTCCACGATTACCTTCGTTCCACTCCATTCAACCGAAGGCAAACCTTGCATGTTTCACACCATAAGTCGTGCGTCTTAGCACCACGCAACCGACCCACCCGAACCATTGTTCCATCCCGTTTACATTCCATACCGTTTTTACCTACCTTGACTTAGGAGGACCCTATTGCTCATTACTAACTTCTTTTACTTGCATGTTTAGTCTTATATCTCTTATATCTCTTAGGTAGATTTTAAATTGCAAACCTCATTAACCATAGGTTATCCATGAATTCAAACTAACTTAGGGTGAGTCTAGTTCCCCTTAGAATGTTTACCTTTTATAACTTGAGTCTCTTCTCATCTTAAAAGAAAACCAAAAACACTTAATAAAGGAAAAGGTGTACAATGCGCCACGAGCCTTAAGCTATACGGGAAATGACTAGTGGAGGTCTCCTTCACTCTTCTAGGATGCTTTACAAACGTTCCATTGGGGGCGATCTTGGAAAGTATTCGCTCTTGTGTCATAGTCTTTAGTGTTGTACATTCAATAAACACAAATTCAAAACATTTCTTCTAAAAAATAACAAACCAAGAAGTCACGTCTTCTTTCTCATCTCATACTCTTTGCGGACGAACATGACTTGTCTCGACAGTTCAAACAGCGACACGGTAAACACCCTCGTGTCAGAGCCGGTAACACCTGAGCTAGAGCTATGGCAATGTCATCCTAAAAACCACAAACGAGTGTAAGCCTTAGTTAGACGAACTACGGCGTCTCTGATCCTCATTTATCCCGATGAGGTACGTAGGCAGTGGGGTAGGGCCCATTCGAGCACAATATTTTTTTTCCCTACATTTTCCCATTTTATTCCTATTTAATTTCATTTCTTTTCTCATTTCCATTTCATTCCAGATAGCTATTCTTTCAGTTAAACAGCATATTATTTCTCACCCTTTGAAAACAGACTTTTAAGCATGGATCCCGTCGGGTACGGCGGACGGATTGGGGTGCTAATACCTTCTCAATTCGTAATCGACTCCCGTATCCAGATCTTTGGTTCGCAAGGCCTTGTCCTTTCCTTCTTCCTCAGGTTTGTGCAACATTACCTTTCCCATTCGTTCGGGATAAAAATGTCTGGCTGGCGACTCTAACTTTTCCGCGCCACTTTCGCGTTTGTACTAGGATGAAAATCCCGGGAGCGACAGACAAGATCAAAGAATACTTACAAGAACCTCCAATACTTATGCCTCCAGTTGAAGGAAGACCTTTGATCATGTACTTAACAGTATTAGAAGAGTCGATGGGGTGTGTGCTGGGCCAGCATGACGAGTCTGGTCGAAAAGAGTATGCAATATACTACCTAAGCAAAAAGTTTACCGACTGTGAACAACGTTATTCACTGCTCGAGAAAACTTGCTGTGCTTTAGCGTGGGCTGCTCGCCGACTGAGACAGTATATGTTGACCCACACTACTTTGTTGATCTTAAAGATGGACCCAGTTAAGTACATATTTAAGAAGCCAGCACTTACCGGACGGGTTGCAAGATGGCAAATGATCCTTACAGAATATGACATCCAATACACATATCAGAAAGCCATCAAGGGCAGTGTATTGTCCGAATATCTTGCTGAGCAACCCATTGATGATTACCAGCCTATGAGATTTGACTTCCCTGATGAAGACATCATGTTCATCAAAGCGAAAGATCATGAAGAGCCTGTTCACACTGAAGGGCCCGACCCGGAAGAAGAATGGACTATGATGTTTGACGGGGCTGTTAACATGAATGGTCGTGGTGTTGGTGCAGTACTCATTACACCTAAAGGAGTTCACATGCCTTTCTCGGCAAAACTCACTTTCAACTGCACTAACAACGAAGCTGAATACGAAGCTTGCATTATGGGTCTTGAGGAAGCCATTGACCTCAGGATCAAGACTTTAACTGTGTTCGGAGATTCAGCTCTGGTAGTCAATCAAACCAACGGCAAATGGTACACCCACCAGGATCATCTGATACCTTACAGGGATTATACAAGGAGGTTATTGACTTTCTTTACAACAGTCAAGCTTGAGTATATCCCTCGGGACGAGAATCAGTTTGCAGACGCCCTGGCTACCATTTCGTCCATGATCAAAGTTCAGGCTGCCAACTTTGTACCTCAGATCTCAGTGTCCAGACTTGACAGGCCAGCATATGTATTTGCAGCAGATGTTGTCAAAGATGATAAGCCTTGGTTCTATGACATTAAGTGCTTCTTGGAGGATCAAACATACCCACCTAGGGCATCTTCCAATGATAAGAAGACTTTGAGAAGGCTTGCTTGTAGTTTCTTTCTGAACGCTGATGGTTCCCTATACAAAAGGAACTTTGATATGGTACTCCTCAGATGCGTTGATAAGGCAGAAGCAGACTTGTTGATGCATGAAGTGCACGAAGGATCCTTTGGTACCCATGCTGGAGGGCATGCCATGGCTAAAAAGTTGTTACGATCAGGTTACTACTGGATCACAATGGATGCCGACTGTTGTGCTTATGCCATAAATGCCAGATTTATGCGGATAAAGTGCATGTGCCTCCCAATCCTTTGAATGTGATGTCTTCGCCGTGGCCCTTTGCTATGTGGGGCATCAACATGATTGGTAAGATTGAGTCGACTGCTTCAAACGGCCACAGATTCATCCTGGTCGCCATTGACTATTTCACCAAGTGGGTCGAAGCAGCGTCTTATGCAAACGTTACAAGACAAGTGGTAGCCAGATTTCTGAAAAGAGATATCATCTGTCGGTACGGAATTCCCGAGCGAATCATTACTGATAATGGTTCCAACTTAAACAACAAAATGATGGCAGAGCTATGCCGGGACTTCAAGATCCAACACCACAATTCTTCTCCTTACAGGCCAAAGATGAACGGCGCTGTTGAGGCAGCAAATAAGAATATCAAGAAGATTGTGCAGAAGATGGTAGTCACCTACAAAGACTGGCATGAGATGCTACCGTTTGCCTTGCATGGGTACCGAACGTCAATCAGGACATCCACTGGGGAAACACCGTATCAACTTGTGTATGGTATGGAAGCAGTCCTACCGGTTGAAGTTGAATTACCCTCTCTACGGGTATTGATGGATGTTAGGCTAAACGAAGCAGAATGGGTCAGGTCCCGATACGAACAACTGAGTCTGATTGAAGAGAAGAGATTGGCTGCAATCTGTCATGGGCAGCTGTATCAGAAAAGAATGAAGAAAGCCTTCGATCAGAAAGTCAGGCACCGAGAGTACCAAGTAGGAGATCTTGTGCTGAAAAGAATCCTCCCTCCTCATACAGACCACAGGGGCAAGTGGACTCCGAACTATGAAGGACCATTTGTAGTGAAGAAAGTTTTCTCTGGTGGAGCACTGATGCTCAGCACCATGGATGGGGAAGACTTCCCGTCCCCTGTGAATTCAGATGTAGTTAAAAAATACTTCGCATGAAAAATGACCCGCTGGACACAAAAACAGAATGTAAGTCCAGGCAAAAATAGGGCATACCGGCGAGTCAAAAACAGAATAAAAGGCTCGGGCAAAAATAAGGGAAAATAAGCAAAAATGTACACCCGCTGAGTTGAAAAGCCGCATTGGACAGCTCAGGAAAAAATGGGTATCCCGATGGATTGAAAACCCGAAAGGGCGGTCCATGCAAAATAAGGGAGTAAGCGAACAACTGCATTTCGAATTCGTCTGTAGCGTTTACAACTTGGTAAGCTTCGAAAGGATCAAGCTTCAATCAGAATCAACATTCTTCAGAAAGTAAGATGAGAAGAACGTCAAAAGTCATACGAGTCATGGTAAAGAGGAAGCTCCTTAAAGCGTCATCAACATTGCCAGCATTTTGTTTCTCAATTTGTAACAATCTCCTCATTTCAGGGGATATGTTCCTTTGACTGTATCTCGCCAATTCAGGGCATATGAATTAATAAAATCAGATTTTCAGTCATGTCTCGTCTTGTACATTTATTTGCAAAAATGTATGATGTCTTAAAAAATTTGATTGCATAAATACAGATGTTTATCTTCAAAAATAAGAATACTAGCTTGCAGGAAATATATTTACTCTCGGGAGTGTCTAAATTCTTATCATGAAAATCCAGTAAGGGATACCCCGGGAACACTTGTGCGTTTCCCTATCTTTGCAGGATTGCAGGTATTCAGAGCGCAACTTGGGGCATGAAAGCTTCACTCCGGCAAGCTGGCAAACCAACATTCAATCTTAGCACCCGAGGTGTTTCCTCCCCAGCTGAGTTGCCACTTATTACCTATCCCCACCAGAGTTGCCAGGCATCATTTCTCCAACAAGGCAGTACCGGAAGGCGCCCTTGTCCCCGGCGGAGTCAAGAATCCTCCTCAACAGAATCTTTAGGGAGATCTTTCAGTGATTTCTCTTTCTCCCCAGCTGAGTTGCCACTTATTACCTATCCCCACCAGAGTTGCCAGGCATCATTTCTCCAACAAGGCAGTACCGGAAGGCGCCCTTATCCCCGGCGGAGTCAAGAATCCTCCTCAACAGAATCTTTAGGGAGATCTTTCAGTGATTTCTCTTTCTCCCCAGCCGAGTTGCCATTTCATCCTCAGCCGAGTACGAAAGTCAGGGAACCATCTCCCCACAGAGCTTCATCCTCTATCCAGAAGAGCAACGCATGAAGGATCACAACAGAGTGAAGAAAGCTTCTACAAACCCCAGCTGGGTCCCCCCAGTACAAGGATGGGTCTATCAGTGACCTACATCCCCAAGCAGATATCATCTCATTAGATCTACCAATGATCTCACTCCCAGCTGGGATGTCCCCTTCAAACAGATCGACCGGAGATCTTCACAGCCACGGGATCCGAGTCCTGGATTGGTATCCTCGCATGATCATGGCATTCGCATCATACTCACCCACAAAGCGTAGCATTCCGTCTAGCACGGAGCATTACGGCAAAAATCAAACATATAGCATAATCATAAGCCATGTTTTGAATCAATACTTGTGAATATTGGCATTTCAACAATATACAGAATACTTCCCAAATCCCCAGCGGAGGTTCCCCAGCAAAATCAGTTGCCTCACATCCACAAACACCAGTATATATACTCCCTTGGACACCCGTCCGTGTCATCACTCCCCAATAAAGTCGCCCGAGCACTCCTTACAAACAAAACCACTCGTATTACAGATACTTTTTGACACCCATCTGTGTCATAACCCCAGCAGAAAGCCAAAGACGTCCTCTTTGCACTCACATATACTTACATATAACAATCCTTTGACACCCGTCCATGTCATATCCCCAGCGCAATCATCTATACTTTGTATATCAGATACTTGTTCATACTACACTCTTCTCCTTTTGACACTCGTCCGTGTCGCTCTCCCCAGCAGTTAAATACTCATCTATATACCAATCACTCTTATACAGATACTCGTCCGTATCTTGTATATACCACTTGTATATCCCCACAGATTCGACACTAAGTCCTTGTTCTTTGTTAACCAGTTGATACTCGTCCGTATCATCATCTCAGAACATGCGTCAAGAGTTTGTTTCTACATGATACTCGTCTGTATCATAGTCTTAAGGATGCTTGTCCGCATCTTTAATCCATACACTGTGTCAAAAACTTTTGTCTTCTCGAATATAGACACTCGTCTGTGTCTAGTATTCCCCAGAAAGGTCCCTTCAGATTCAACACTCGTCCGTGTTCCTTGTTAACCCGTTGATACTCGTCCGTATCACCCTCTCTGAACACGTGTCAGTTTTTGTTTCTACCCGATACTCGTCCGTATCGTAGTCTTAAGGATGCTCGTCCGCATCTTTAATCTTTATACAAACATCCAAACACTTATACCTTTTGTTTCTTGGATGTAAACACTCGTCCGTGTTTACTACTCCCCAGTAGATCGCCAACAAAGTAAATTTTCTTTTTATCTGACACTCGTCCTGTGTTATGATAAACCCTGAGAGCAGCCGTACCCTGCTAGGTGGTCGTCCTCCACCTCTTGATGGTCGTCCTCCATCATGCTCATCCGATGGCCGTCCCCATCGTTGATATTTAGCAGCCGTCCCCTGCTAGGTGGTCGTCCTCCACCTTTTGATGATCGTCCTTCATCATTTTATCCAATGGCCGTCCCCATTGTTGATTTTGGATATCTGGCATTCGTCCTATGTCATGATAAACCTTGAGAGCAGCCGTCCCCTGCTAGGTGGTCGTCCTCCACCTCTTGATGGTTGTCCTCCATCATGCTCATCCGATGGCCGTCCCCATCGTTGACCTTTTATCCGGCATTCGTCCTATGTCACGATATTTTCGGCAGCCGTACCCTGCCAGGTGGTCGTCCTCCACCTTAGATGACCGTCCCTCATCTTAACCCGACAGAGCAGCCGTCCCTTGCTAGGTGATCGTCCTTCACCTTTGATGACCGTACCTCATCATCTGTTTATTTCATTTATTCTTTAACCCGATGGCCGTCCCCGTCGTGGTCCCTTTTCCTTTCAGTTTAGCCCGATGGTCGTCCCCATCGTTGGTTACTTTGCTTTGTGAACTTGATGGTCGTCCCCGTCATGTTTCATTAATCCCCAGAAAATATTACAGCTTTGCTCGATGGTCGTCCCCATCATATTTCCTTTTATCCCCAGCATGTCAGCTGTCCCCGTCATTGCTTCTTTTTTCGCTTTTCCAGCATGTCGGCCGTCCCCGTCATTGCTCTTTACCCAGCAGTCGTCCTCTGCTCGACGGTCGTTCTCCGTCGCCTACACTTTACAATATACTTTATTTTCTTTTACAATCTATATCCCTTTTCTTCTTCATTTTGTGAGTGCAAATTTTGGACTGTCTTTGGTATTCAACCACAATTACCTTGTTTGCCTGTTAAGCCGTTGCTTACAACCTGCACAGCTAACTCATGTTTGAATAGGGGCAGCTGTAAACACCCCAAATTTGCCCTCACCCATTCACACCATGGCTTGTGATCATTTCATATGCATAAACACAACCATAACATCTCATACCACAATTTTGAGTCTTTGCATTGGTTCTAAGTCATCTGCATCTAGGGTTTGTGATCTGAGCAATCCAAGAGCTTCTTGAGCCACTCCAAGGGCCATCAATCACTTCAAAGAGGTCCATGTATGTTCAAGCATCATATTATATCCTCTCAAAGTCAAGAATGTCAAAGAATCACAAGAACTGGAAATGGTGTGGATGCAGAGCCAGGTTTAACTGCACAGATGACCTAAAATTAGGGTTTTGGTTTCAGAGGCCATAACTTCAAATTTTATGGTCATTCTTGTTTCTATTGGTCTTTATATGGTATAGGGAGTATGCATATCAATTTTCATGAAGAAATTCCATGGGGAAGTCATCTGATCAAGAGTTGACTTTTCAGACAAGTCAGTGCAAAATCAGGGCATCTGAGGCCCCCAATGACCCAACCAAGGGATGATCTTCATCATTTTGAGTGCATATGATCTTTATTTGATCATGGAAGAAGTTAGAAGTCCACAAAATTCAAGAATTACAAGTTTTTGCAAAGTTGACTTTCTAGGGCAAGGTTGACTTTTCATGAAAATGCCATTTTATGCAACTTTTTCAACCTTTACTTTTTGATCCAAAAATGCTTCAAATGGAAAAACTTTGGTCATGAAAGTTGTAGATTAGATCTTTCCCTTTTCAAAAAGTACAAGAATATGACCTAATTCATTCTGGATCAAAAGTTATGGTGCATCAAAGTTGGCTAAAATCATTAAATTTCAAGTTATGCACCAAATGAGAAATTTGCAAAATCTTGTACCAAAGGCATTTGTGACTTCTAGTTGATATCAAACCATTACACAAGCATCATACAAGTTCTAAAAGTCAGATTTGAACCAAAAGATCACATGTTTCATGGCTTGTGAGGCAAGATATTTTCATGAAAAGCAAAAACAAGCAAGTTGCAAAAACCATCATCACACTTCACCCACTTGCTGCCTTGGCTACTGAACCAGCCCTAGCCTTTCCCTTCACCTTGCTGCGCAGCCCACACCCCTTGTACCAAGCTAGAACATGACCCATGCTTCTCTTACACAAGAGTGGACATTTTGCAAAAAGTAGCTACACCTATCACAAAAGCACAGGTCACATCCTCTGACCAATGGCATTAGTTTATACAAAGAAAATGCAAGCCAAACCACACAAGAAGCCAGCCTGAAACTCACCAGAACTCAGCATTCACAAACTCTCTCCATCTTGCATTTTCCTTCGAAACACCTTCCACAGGCCTCAAACATACAAACAAACTCCACCAATCATCTCACCATACTTCACTGAACACAAACCAACACTCAAAACAGCCTGAAAGCCATTGAATCAAAAACACGATTCCTTCACTTCACTGAACAGAACCTGTTCAAACTCCCAAACCAGCCAACATAAACTCTTTCTAAGCATTCAAACATCATCAAGGGACCAAGAGGAGTGGATTGCATCAAGAGGAGAGGCCAGAAAGTTGCAGAACTGAAAGCTTCGAAACTCAGGTAGCTCAAGAACTTTTTTTCCAGAAATGAATTTTTAAGTTATCAATAGCTTCTGCATGTTTCCCTGATCATGAATATGTCTTTGGTTTTGAAAATGGTGGAGAGATGAGAGTTTAATCTGTTTCTGAAACTTTTTGCCCTAGGATTTGTTTGCTTCGATTCTCTCTGATTATGAGTGATACATGATGTTTAAGTGAGGGGTTTGATTCGTTTTAGGTTGGGGAAGATTCATGGATAGTTGGTTTTCATTTTCATAGCATGTAGGATGATTTAGCATTTGAGCCTGCCGGAGAAGATGACCGGAACCACTGTTCCGGTCATCTGAAAGTCATTAGGGCAAAATTAGGGCTTAATCCTGTAATTAGCTAAGTTTGAATTTTGGCCGTGGGATCTGGAGCCAAGTCAAAGCGCGCGCTTGTGAGTTTAAATGAGAGCCCTTGGATTGTTTGACTTTTCCTTTTTCAGTTTTAAATTCATTTTAATTTCATATTATTTCATTTAACTTCCACAATTTATTAAAAATAGCAAAATACATTTAAAAATTATGAAATTTTTTGTCAAGAGTTTCATTAATTTTTAAAACCCAAAAATATTTTTATTTTCATTTTTAGCATTAAAAAAGTATTTTTAAATATTTAAAAGTTTCTTTTTAATTAATTAATGAGAATTAATTAATTAAAAATACTTTTAGGAATTTAAAAATCACCAAAAAATTCATGAAACATTTAAAAACATTTAGAAACATTGTCCAACCCTCAAACCAAATTTATTTTTTGATCTTGATGCATTTTGAGAATTTTTCATGGAATTAAAATCATTTTTATGCATTATTTTGAACCAAACTTCCAAAAATCATTTCTGCCTAACCCTAAAGAGTTGGACCTTGATTCTTTTTGCATTGCATTGTGTTTAGCATGTAGTTTGTGAGATTAAATGGCCATGATTTGATCTTTCATTTTCAATTTGTTTGGTAATTTTCTTGTTAAGGAACCCTAAAACCCTAGAAAACTTAGAAAAATCATATCTTGAGTTAGGTTAAGAGTTGAGACCTCTCCTTTGGGCAGTGAGTTAGTATAGGTCTAGGGATCCTTTGAGTGAATTCTCAATTTTTTGTAATGTTGTTTGCTTCTGATTTTGGTTTTTGTTTGATACTTTGATCATAAACCCTAATTTGGGCTTCCATATGCATCCATTTTGCATTTGCTTGTATAACTTGACTTGCCATGATATTTTTATGCATCCATGTGATTCATTTAACATCATAAGACATATTGAAAGCATGTTTGATCATTGCATCTCTCATTTGCCATGTTGTATGCCATATGCATCTCATAACTTTTCATGTATGTTCATGTGTCTTAACTTGCTTCATTTGCATTCATAAGCTTGCATGATCATCACCATGTGTTGTTTCATGTTTGTAGCATCTCATAGCATTATTAACATCATGCATATGCTTCTGGTTTGGTTTTTCATCATACCATTTCATCTCATTTTGCATTGCATTGCATGTTCTTTTCTAACTTTTCAGGTGGTAAGTGACTTTGAGAAGTGAATTTGCCTTCACTTCTCATAACTTCTCTTCATCTCTTTTATGCATCCTTGCTGCATTTTTGTGTGTGTTTGAGTTTGAGCTTGCTCATTCTTCTTCTTCTCACTTTCTTTCTTAAAGTGACTTGACTTCTTGAATGAAGCAAGTTACTTTGCTTCTCTTGTTCCTTTCATCTGCTTCCTGGTGGTTCCTCTGAAGATCTTTCTTGCAAACCTCACAAACCTTAGGAACAACCAAGCATGATAATGATTAGGGTTTTGATTAGTCCCTCCACTTAGATTTACCTTTGTGTCTCTTTGAGTCTTCTCTTCTCATCTCATAATCAAGGACTAAACCCTAAAGGCTTTAAGGCTTTGTGATTAAGCTTATGCCTACATCCTTCTATTAGGATGGAGTGTATAACTTTAGTCCTAAGTGTTAAACCCTTAATGTGTTTAAATCCTTTAATCAATTCACTTAATAATCATCAAGACATCAAGCTTGTAACTTGGGCCTTGCATTAGGGTTCTAATTCTTCCTTAATTGGTTAAGAAGGACTAACCCTAGTGTTAATGGATAAGTCCTCCTCAAGTTGTCTTACAAACCATAAAAACCACTTCATCATCATATCATTAAATAAAATCCACTTTAATAAAGGCCTTGTTTTGTCATGAGGTTAATCCCTAATCATGGATTAAGTTGAGGAGCCTTCCTCAGCTTAAATGTTCTCATCTATTATCCTTCTATTAGGATGGTGTAATGGGTCCATTAAATCCTTGATTATGGCTTAAACTCATTACTTAACACTAAACAAAAACAACAAAAACATCTAAATAATCACAAGTAGGTTAATGATCTTAATCCTACATCATGGTGATTAAGTGGGAGGTGCTTACTTCATACTTAAGGTATTCTCATTACCCCTAATCAGAGGGAGGATGTGATGAGTTTACTAACCCTTTGGTTTAGGCTTAAGCTCATTTTCTTATGACAAACTCCAAAAAGCAATAAAAGATTGAAAACACCAAAAACAAACAATAATCGTCTCCTTCGGGATTCTTTTCTCATCTCATTCACTCACAAACGAGAACTTGCTTCTTCCGTCTAATGCAAGACAGTTTGCACCTGGGCCAGACAGGTCATACACTTGAGCATAGACAAGTAAGCAGTTCACAAGTCAATTTATCTTTCAGTCTCTTTGAGTCGAACTATGGTGTTCTGACTTCCTCATTGCACGGGAGGATACGTAGGCATAGCTTAACAGTTATCGAACAAAAGTCTCTGTATATTCCCCCGTCTTTCCAGCATCATTCTTTAAGCCTCATAGTCTTGAGCATTTCATCCTTGTTCTCACACTGACACTTCTCTTATACACTTCACATTTCTTTTACACTGACACTTACATTCTTTCCAGCTTTGATACACAAATTACACTGACACTACCATTTTAAAACACAAATCTTTTAAGCGTGGATCCCGTCGAGTACGATGGACAATCTGGGTGCTAATACCTTCCCAGGTTGTAACCAACCCCCTTTCTCAGTCTCTCTGGTTCACAACCGTCTTATCCATCTTTTCTCAGGTTTATGCAGCATTACCTTTCCCCCGGGATAAAAATGCCTAGATGGAGACTCTTTTCTCTTGAGTTCACCCCTGTATGTTCTCTCTTCTTTCGCCGATCGTTCGCGTCTGTACCCCATTTGACTTAGCCTCATTTGGTGGGAGCGACAGCTTGGCGACTCTGCTGGGGACCCTTATACTGTAACCAAGGCTTCTGGTTCTTTTTGTGGGTTCCTCCTAGCTCTTGTTTGAGTGGTGTTTACTGGGGTGTTATGTGCTAATTGTGTTTATATAGTTGCTTTACTTATTGTTGTATGTACAGCTTTATTTATTGCTTTCCTTTACAGTTTTTCATATTTCATACTGTCATTATCATTGCTGGATCTGTTCTTCTGTCTTGGTGGGTGGGGTTCCATTGAGAGTTTAAGGTCCTATACCTGGGACCTGAGTGACACCTAGGCTAGAGTGGTTCATGTTCTTTCCCATTCCATTTCGGTCTGGTGCGGGAATATGAAACATGGTTCAGATATGGGTTTCTTCTTGAGAACTTTGTGCTACAGATTTCCTGTAGTGCTAGGGCTATCTGGGAAGCCTGCTAAGTCTAGATGACCTTTATTATGACCTTCAGAAACTGAGGTGAATTAGAGGAGGATATTTTATGGTTATTGTAAACATTGTACCTCCGGGTTAGAAGTGTTTACACTTCTCATAACTGATCCAAGTCTGAGGATCCTTGTTTTAGAACCTTACCTGTGAGGGGGGGTTGGGCTGTTTACAGGTTTGCAGGTACCTTTGGCCACATCATACCCTGTTACTTGTTTGATTAAGAATACCTCACCTTGGACAGTTCTTGTAATTTAACCATGGAAATGTGGCTCTTTATTTGAGTCCCCCACCTTGGTTACTGGATTTCTAAGCCTTCATCTGGACTTCTTGAACATACTTGGACTTATATCAAGACAGATAATTAGATCCAGCTTGATCACAGACCCTTGCATATCATTTGCATACATCATCATTGCATCATTTAACATTTGTTTATTTGTTTTTCAGGGTATCCCCATTATATATGGCTTGGTTTTGACCCCTTCATCTGCTTATACCTCTATTTCATCAGCTATTTGCTTCAGCTATCTTCATCAGTTGTCTGCTTGAGCTGCCTTCATCATCAGCACTAGCCTATCAGTGGTTCATCTCCAGTACCAGTCTTGATCTTCATCAGCACTTGTCTTCAGCTCTTCATCAGCAGTCATGGCTACACCCAGAAAGAGCAACATATCATATCATTTCTTTGAGCCTGTGTTGTCTGGCATCAGACAGGTCCAGTCACTTATCACCCCTGACCACATCCCTTTATTCAGAGAGCAATATGGAGGCATCCTAGATATGGTTATGGACCTAGACCCTTCTCAGAGGAGTATGATCCACACCTGCCTACAGTTTTATAACCCTCCTTTGAGATCCTTCACATTCCCAAACTTTCAGCTAGGACCTCTGCTAGAGGAGTTTTCATCATTGATTGTGTAACACCCCAAATTTGCCCTCTTCTTGTTTAGCATCGTTATCATATCATAATCATCATGAGCATACCATATCCTTATCATTTTGCATAGAAAAATGAGGCATAACACTCGCATGTTCTAGCATATGGCATATGATCGGTCATCTGGGAAAATCTGAATCTGCAAGTCAAAATCAAGAGCATGGTGATCTGGCAAGAATCTCACAGGATCATTTTGCACAAGCCTGGTATCATGTTCAGAGCCCTAGAAAGAGAAGATGGATCAAAGTTTGCTTGAAACGGTTGGTGCAGGTCTATTTTTGAAGGTTCCCACCAAAGGGAGGGAAATTCAAATTTTCCATGCGTTAACCGGTTAACGCATATGGTTAACCGGTTAACAGCTGCGAAATTTGAATTTCCAGCAGCATTTTCAGCATGTGTGTTTTGGTTCCATTTTCCAATTTTCTGATTTTTATTCATTTGAATTAATTTGAATTTGGGAGAAGGATCTAGAGCATTTATCCAAGCCTCATTCCAACCCTAAATCCAAATCACACTACCCAAACCATAATTTTGGATCCCAAACCAAAATTTTGGGCCCCAAACCTAAACCATATTTAATCATTTCTCTCCAAACCAAAGAGGGTTCTCACTCTTTTTTTCACTCTCATTTCTGAATTTTGATTCCTCTCACTCACAATTCTCTCACTTTTCTCTCCCAATTTTCCAAATCACTCAAAGTTCCTCTTTGAAGATCACACAACCTTGCCTTGAGGTGTGTAGATCTTGGAACTAAACCTCCATTCATAGCTTCTTTGCATCTTTTTGCTGGTTTTATTGGAGATTCAGATCTGGTTTGGGATCTAGAAGTGCTTTTGGATCCAAAATTCTGCATCAAGAGCTTGTTCTTGCATTTATTTTGCATGGAGTGTGGAGCTTAGCATCGGATCTTCAAAGTTTTGCGCGAGATCTACCGTTTTCAGCTCAATCAACAATTACCAAAGCATACCTCAGCTTTGTAGGTTGGTTAATTTCAGATCTAGCTCTGTTTTTAGCTTATGTGCATGCTTGTGCTTTAGGTCCACCATGTGTTTGTGTATTTGATTGTGTTGCATGATTTGATTGTTTGATTTGTATCCGGATCCGAATGTTATTTGTTCATGAGCTTAATGATATGGATTAATGTGAATTGATCTAGTGTTCCATGTGTAATTGATTGCTGGTCTGGTGCAAGCTTATTTGAATAAGCTGTTTTGAGATGCTGTTTTCTGCAGGATTTGCTGCTGTTTTATCAGTGTTAACCGGTTAACGTATATGGTTAACCGGTTAACGCCCCTGTTTTGTGTGTATTTTGTGCAGGTTTGAGCTGGTTAACCGGTTAACGCATATGGTTAACCGGTTAACACTGAGGCAGAATGGTTTTTTAGTGTTGTTTTGAGCTTGTTTGATCCCTTTGCTTGTTCTAATTGCCGTGGATCATTGCATGATCATTAAACATGAGATTTTAGGGTGATTTGCTTGCTGGTTGATGTATGCTTTCATGTTTTCGACGCGTAAGTCGTGTACTTGTAATGTTTGGCATGATGTTTGATTCTTGTTCACAAGAACCTTTGAGCATGACTAATTCCATGATTGTGTTGGTCAATTTGCTGGATTTTTGCTAACATTGCAGGGGCTATGGTAAGTGAGAGATGTGAGAATTGAGTTCCACATCTCCAATTCTCATCTTCCTCTTATGTTTATGTTACTAACCCTTTGTTGTTGGGCTTAGGCCTTTCTCATCCCTTCTTCTATCTTCTTCTTTGTTCCTTCATTAGGATAGAAACCTCACTAACCCTTAGGGCATCCATGCATGTGAATACTTAGGATTATTTTAGTCCCCCTTTAGAATTTTTCCTTTGGGATCTTTTGGTTCTTCTTCTCTTCTCATCTCATAACTCTTAAAAAGAAAACACTTTAATAAATGTGAAGTGATGCATTGATCCATAGCCTTATTCCATGAGGTATGCTTGTAGTCTTCCCATCTTGGGATAGTACATGTTTATCTTGTGATGCACAAGTCTGATCAAGGTATCTTCTTCATAAAGAAAAGCATAAAAAACACTTCTTCATGTAAATAACCAAAAAACACTTAATAATTAAGCAAGTTAGTGAGCCTAAGCCCTAATCTTTGGGTTCAAGTTTTGGGGATCTTCTCCTTACTTGAGTGTGCTTGTTCTATTATTCCATCTTGGAATGTAGCGACAAGTGCACATTCCATTGGTGAGAGCTTGAGTTCACTTCCTTGTGACACACTCATAAAAGCTTCATAAAAAACACAAACAAACAATAAGCGTCTTTCCTTCGGGAATTCTTTTCTCATCTCCTTCGCTCCGTCCGCGAACTTGCTCCTACATGTCACTTTGCAAGACGGTAACGCACTCGTCGTCCGAGCCTGCAACACCTGAGCAATGGCATAGGCAGTTCAAGCCTTAATTCACAAGCAATTTCCTTTTAGTACCCCTAGTTAGGGGAACTACGGCGTCTCTGATCCTCATTATCCTGATGAGGTACGTAGGCAGCGGGGTAGGGCCCGTTCGAGCACAATCTTTATTTTCCCTACATTTTTCCTTTTCTTTTCTTATTCAGTTCCTTTCTCATTTTTCTTTTCTTTTCATATTCATTTCTTTGCTGCATTTTTCATACCCTCACCTTTTGAAACAGTTTCTTTTGCAAGCGTGGATCCCGTCGGGTACGGCGGACGATCTGGGTGCTAATACCTTCCCAGGTCGTAACCGACTCCCGAGCCCAGTCTCTTTGGTTCGCAGGACCTGTGTCCTTCCTCTCTCTTTCTTCTGGTTTGTGCAGCATTACCATTCCCTTTCTTCGGGATAAAAATGCCTGGCTGGCGACTCTATTCTTTTTTTCCGCGCCACTTTCGCGTTTGTACCAGGATGGAAATCCCGGGAGCGACAGCTGGCGACTCTGCTGGGGAACGAACCCAGAATCTCTGGTTCCCCTGTGAGTCTCTCCTAGCGCTTGTGTGTTGCTGTTTCATTGGGTGATGTTTGTTTGATGTGGCTTGTTGTATTATATTGCTGTTTGTTTATTGCTTTATTTACAGCTTTATTTACAGTTTTCAGTATTTATTTTCTGCATCATATATCATACTGGACTGTCTGGACTGGTTTCCTTTGGTGGGATGGGAGTTACTGGTTCTTGAGAGATATGAGCCAAGTACCCGGCTCGAGTGCACCATAGGACTTAGAGTGGTTCCACTTTGGCCTCATGAGATCTTGTCATGGGGGTAGTAGTGAGTTCCACACCCAGGTTGCGATTGTCTTGGAAATGTCTTTATTTGGGGATCTTCCTCTCTCATTACATAACCTTGACAGTTATGTGCAGCTGGGGACCGATCATTGAGAACCTTTGTGGAAACAACCCTCTCCAGTGGTGACAGTGGCAGACCACATTTTGTGGCAAACCCATTCGCACCCGAGGGTCCACTGGGAACTCGCATAGGATGGCCTGGTTCTCTTATAGGAACTCAGTTAAAGCATCTGGTCATATGACATTAGTACTGTATCCTACGGGCTGAATGTACTATTGTTTCTTGATTTCAGCGCTTGAAGCTAGGGACTTATAAGGGATGCTTGTTTTTCCCGGACTCAGCTGAGGCCTCCCTGCATAGTACATAATGCCTAACCGATTCCCTGATTTGGTCATGAGCCATTTCTCGGAGATGGTGACAGTATTATTGCTATGTGGCTTTGAGAGTCCGTGATGTCTGACCCGGAGCCTTTTACCCGTGAGATTGGGGGGTGTGTACAGGTGTGCAGGAACCCATGACCTCAACATACACTCATCTGTTCGGTTATGATCTTTGGTCCTGTGAATATGACCGGTGGTTCTATTGATTCTATGGTTTCGAAGTTATGGTCCTGGAATTCTGGATTTCTTGATACCGTGATTCTGAGATCTTCTATCAGAGGGTTGTGATTATCAGAGGGTGTGATTCAGTGAACTGTTGAGTTTGCCAGTTGTTCCGAGGGGCCCTTGTCAGTGTGCCAGTTCAGATGGTCCCAGTTGGTCATATGCTTGCATTGCATTGCATTTGCATCATTCTTTGCATTAACTGTTTATGTTTCCCATTTTTCAGGTCATTACTCACATCTGTTCCCGGTTCTGGTATTCTTATTTCCATGGCAGAAATTAAAAGCGATCCGAGAAAAAAGAATGTGCACTACACCTTTCTTCAGCCGGAAGTCAAAAGTGTTCAGAGGTTAGCAGATCTGATGAATGATCAAGTCTTAGGAAATTTCAGGAAAAGATATGGCCAGATACTGAAGTTTGTGGACAAGCCTACTACAGACCAAAAGGACAGCCTGCATACCTTGTTGCAATTTTATGATCCCCTGTTGCGTTGTTTTATTCTTCCAGGTTACATCTTAGCTCCGACATTAGAAGAGATCTCCAGCATGCTGAGTGTTCCGATCAGAGAGACATTGCCGTTCTACGGGTCAGAGGTTGTGCTCAGAGATGAAGATATAGCCAAGGTTTGTAGGTTGTCAGTTGCTTCAGTCAGAAAGGCTTTGCAAGAGAGTAAAGGCAGAGGTCTACCATGGAGTGTGCTTATTCCAGAGGCTGAGAAGTATGCTACAGAAGCTAAGTGGAATGACTTTGGAGCTTTGCTTGCATTGATGGTATATGGGTCTAGCTTGTTTCCCGGGGAGAAAGAGTTTGTCAGCTTAGAAGTGATCTCAATTTTTGCAAAAGGCAATCCAGTGCCTACTTTATTGGGTGACTTTTATTTTAGTGTCCATTACAGAAACGAGAAAGGTAGAGGTGGTCCAGTGGTCTGCTGTGCTCCTTTGTTTGCTGAATGGTTCGCTAGACAGTTGCCTAAATCAGGTGCCTTCAAGGATATACGAGACGAATGGAGATGGTCCAGAAGACTGATGGGTTTGACTGAAGAAGACATTGCTTGGGGTTATGACAGGGATTTGCTAGGAAAAGAGGTGATGATCAGCTGCGGAAGGTTTGCTGGAGTATCTTTGCTGGGAAGGAAAGGTGTCATCAGTTACTACCCGACATTAGCCAGAAGGCAGTTTGGCTACCCTTTGAAGGATCCTCCTCAGATGGAAATGTTTGCCGAATCCTTGTATTTTCCTGTTGATGGAAACAGAGAGCTAGTCCAACAAGCAGTTCAATCCTGGGATCACAGGAAAAGGAAAGGGAAGAAGGACTTCGGCCGAGTTGATCCCAGAGCATATCCACCATACGTTGAATGGTTGCAAAGGCATATCAAGTCAGTTCTCATGCCTTTTTCAGTCGAAGCTCCACTTTATCCTCGAGAGGTACCAGGTCCGAGCAGTACGGTTTCCTTGGAGGAGTACAAGAAGCTAGAAGCTCAGCTGCATGCGGTCAGAGTAGAGAATGTTGAGATGGTAAGCTTATACCACCAGGCCAATGGAGCCAAGAAGGAAGCTGAAGATAAACTGCAAAAGCTCCAGTCCTCTTTGGAAAACAAGGAGAAGGATTTTGCCGGAAGAGAAGCCCATTTCCACCGATTGGGTATGATGGAAGCGCAAAGAGAAGCCAAGCACAAGGAGACTTTAAAGACTCTCAGGAGTGCTCGACAGTCCATTGTTTGGCTGAAAGGCCAAAGGGAGGAAGAGCAAAAGAAATTCAAAGAGAAGGAAGAGTTCTTTGAAGTTCAGATGGCTTTTAAGAAGGAGGAAATGGAACAAGCCCACGCCATCCGGAGGGAGAAGATCCAACAGCTAGTCCAAAGCCAATTAGCTCTGGAGGAAGCTAGGAGAGAGATTGAAGAGCTCAAGCTGAGAGCAAGCGTCAAGAAGAGCAGGGCAGAGGTGGCAGAGCCGGGGTCTTTAGTTTAGTTCATTTTTCAGACTACCTACAGGCTTGTTGTAGGGGTTTTGCTTTCATTTCCTTTGTCTTTATGTACTGATTTGTAACCCTTCGGGGAATATTCTTGGATGTATTCTGACTTTTAGCCTATAGCGGTTTGTCTATATTCAGTATTAATGTGCAAGTTATCGTTTTGAATGTGCAAGACTCGTTTGTCTGGATACTACTAACGTCTGAACACTTATCAAAGAGAAAGTTTGAAAGCTAAACACTGAAAGTGATTGCCGAGATAGATACCAGAACTGGGGCATGCCAAATGCTTAAAATTGGGAACATGGACAGTTACATTGCATTGCATATAACCTGTTTGTCTGTTTTGCAGGTGTTGCATCAATTACTAACGGGTTTTGTGTTTCAGGCACTATAGCTCCTCGAAAAGTTCGAGAACAACCAGCAGTGCACAGATACCCAACCAAGATTAACAGAGAGCGGGCCATGGATCAAATGCAGGCAGATTTGGCAGACCTAAGGCAGAGAATGGATAACTTCATGACGTTAATGACCGGCATGGGGCAGAATCAAGAACGGCTGCGAGAGTTGGTGGAGAATCAGAACAGAAACGCTGCTGCTGCTGCTAATGCTGATAATCATACCGGTGCGGGCGCACGTCAGGGTGGACCTCATGTTATACAACCAGGGGCGACCGTAGTCAATGACGGGATGCATAACATTCATGTGGATCACCAGGAGGACCAATTCACTTTACTGGATGAGACCGAGGGTCAAGGGGTCGAAATGAACAAGAGGTTTGAAGAGATGGCCGAGCAAATTAAGGCTATTCAGTCCCAGAGTTCTTTGGGATTCGATATAACAGACTTGGGCTTGGTTCCGGGAGTCAGAATCCCGTACAAATTCAAGGTTCCTACTTTTGAGAAGTATAACGGCACTGCTTGCCCAAAGACCCATCTGCAATCATATGTGGGAAGAATCGCCGCTCATACAGACGATGAAAAACTGTGGATGTATTACTTTCAGGACAGCTTGGTGGGAGCTTCCCTTGAGTGGTACATGAAGCTCAGCAGGGTCAGTGTTAAGAGCTGGAAGGATCTCGCTGAGGCCTTCGTGAAGCAGTACCAGTACAACATGGATATGGCTCCGAATCGCACCCAGTTGCAACATATGGCTCAGACAGCAAAAGAAGGTTTCAAAGAATACGCCCAGAGGTGGCGTCAGCTAGCTGCCAGGGTGCAGCCACCCTTGTTAGAGAATGAAATGGCCGATATGTTTATGGGTACCCTCCAGGGGGTATTTCTTGAGAGATTGGCGTCAAGTTCTGCTACAAAGTTCAACGATATTGTCATTGCGGGAGAAAGGGTCGAAACGCTGTTGAAAATGGGGAAGATACAAGACCCCGGTGCTAGTAGCTCAAATGGAGCGAGGAAAGCTTTTAGCGGACCTCCAAGAAGACGAGAAGGAGAGACCAATGCTGTATTCGGCCGAAGCCAGGGTCGTGGTTACAGAAGACCTTATGAACATGTGGCTGCTGTCACTATTCCTGCAGCTCCCGTACAACAGATGCTACCTCCACCACAACAACCACAACAACAACAACAACCTAGAGCCAACTACCAGCAAAGGCCTTATCAGCCAAGGCAGGCTCGTCCTGCTAACAGGGTGATTGAAGCTATTCCGATGACATATGCTGCCTTGTTGCCGAGACTACTAGACTTGAACCTTATTCAATTGAGGACTTTGGCACCACCACCTCCTGGAGAGCTTCCAGCTGGTTATGACGTCAACGCGCGATGCGCTTTTCATTCAGGGGCACCCGGGCACTCAACCGAGAAGTGCAGGGCACTACATCACAAAGTTCAAGATCTCGTGGATTCAAAGGCAATCAACTTTGCGCCACCACCGAATATCAACTCGAACCCTATACCTAGTCATGGAGGGGCAAGAGTTAACGCTGTTGAGAGTGATGACAAGTTGAGTTTGGTACTGAGAATTGATGAAGTCAAGACGCCGTTGAAGGTGGTGAAAGAGAGACTGTTGAAAGGTCAAGTGTTTCCTGGTTGTTCTCTCGATTGTGAAGACTGTATAAGTGTTGCGAATGGCTGCGAGAAATTGAAGACGGGTTTGCAAGAGTTGATTGATGTTGGGTCTCTACAATTTAGCAAGATTAGTAATGAAAAGGCTGATGATGTGTCAACCATTACTATCTTCTACAATGAAGCTGACATGCCCATTCGACAAGAGCCTGTTACCGTTTACACTCCTCAGATTAGTCCTGTGACTATAACTGTACCTGGGCCAATGCCGTATAATGATGATAGAGCCATTCCGTGGCATTATGGTTCCGATGTTTATGTGGCGGGACAGAAGATGGAAAGTAGACCTGTTGCTGACCCGACTATTGAAAATGTGGGAGGTGTTGGGGGATTTACTCGAAGTGGCCGTTTATTTGCTCCCCCTGCATTGAGAAAGGATCCCGAGGCCGAAGCCTCGTCCAAAGACAAAGGAAAGCAGACTGCGAATGATGAGTCAGATACTCCTGTGGCTGGGCAGGGGACATTTGAAAAGGAGGTAGAGGAGTTTATGAAGATCATCAAAAGGAGTGACTATAAGGTGGTTGATCAACTGAACCAGACGCCTTCAAAGATTTCTATTTTGTCACTGTTGATGTGCTCTCCCGCGCACCGAGAAGCCTTGCTGAAAGTACTTCAAATGGCCTATGTTCCTCAAGAAATCACTGTTAATCAACTCGAAGCTGTTGTTGGAAGTGTTAATGCCAGCCATGGTTTAGGCTTCACTGACCGAGACCTTACTTTGGAGGGAAGGAATCACAATAAAGCACTGCATATCACGATGGAATGCAAGGGCGCTGTGTTGTCTCATGTCCTTGTAGACACAGGCTCTTCTTTGAATGTGCTCCCGAAGAAGGCGTTGATGAAGCTTAACATTGATAGGGTTATTCTGACGCCGAGTGATCTAGTGGTTAAAGCTTTCGATGGTTCAAGAAGATCCGTTTTCGGAGAGGTTGAGTTGCCTGTCAAGATAGGCTCTCAAGTCTTCAAGAGTGTCTTCTATGTCATGGATATCCAGCCTGCGTATAGTTGCTTGTTGGGCAGACCGTGGATACACGCAGCGGGAGCCGTCACTTCAACCCTGCACCAAAAGCTTAAATATGTGGTGGATGGCCAGGTCATCACAGTTTGCGGGGAAGAAGATATATTTGTCAGCCACCTGTCGACATTCAAATATGTAGAAATGGACGGAGAAATTCACGAGACTTTGTGCCAAGCTTTTGAAGCAGATGTCAGTATCTTGACTCCGGTGAAGAAAAATAACGAAGGCACGTCCATTCATTCTTACCAGGAAGCAAAAGAGGCCGTCCAATCAGGCAATGCCCAGGGCTGGGGCAAGCTACTGGAGGTGGAAAAGAAGGGTGACAAATTCGGCTTAGGGTATCAGCCTGGGGGGTCTATTCAGAGTGGTAAAGCTATCTCATTCACAAGCGCTGGGTTGCTTGACCGTGATCAAATCTGTATGGCAAGCCAAGACGGGGATAGTGACAGAGACTGGGACAACAATTGGATCCGCCCGTGTGCACCCGGCGAGGAGCTAGGAAATTGGTCTGCCGAGGACATTGTTCAAGTCACCTGGCTCTCAAAGTAATTGTTTTGTTTCCTTTTATTAGCATACTGCATTGTCAAATCCAGCATTCTGCCCAAGATGTTTGGATCCATTGTACTGGGCCACCATGTTTTGTATTGCATCGTTATTTTTGCCATGAAATAAAAGGACGTTTTCAGACAAATTGTGCTCTCTTTCTTTGTTTTAAACTTTTTCACAAAAAACAATATAAAAATGGCAATATGTTTTTCATTTTTTGTTCTGTGTTAGCGTCTCTTTTCAAAATAAGCAGATTCTGAATAAGCACATCATTTGTGCAGTATTGATCATCCGGATTCCACGGATAACGTTCCTGCTATGACTATGCATGACTTTGATAATCCAGTCTACCAAGCTGACGAAGGGGTTGAAGAAGATTGTGATCTACCTGAAGAGTTGGTCAGATTGTTGAAACAAGAGGAACGAGTTTTTCAGCCTCATCAAGAAGAGATTGAAACCATCAATATTGGCAGTGAAGATGCAAAGAAAGAAATCAAGATAGGAGCCAATCTGCAGGCCGACGTCAAACAAGAGCTGATCAGTATGCTGAGAGAGTATGTAGATATCTTTGCTTGGTCATATCAAGATATGCCAGGGTTGGATACCGACATCGTGATGCATAAGCTACCCCTGAGAGAAGACTGTCCTCCTGTGAAGCAAAAGTTGAGAAGAACTCGCCCGGATATGGCGATGAAGATTAAAGAGGAGGTGCAGAAACAGTGGGATGCCGGGTTCCTTGCCGTGACTAGTTACCCACCTTGGGTAGCTAACATCGTACCAGTGCCTAAAAAGGACGGCAAGGTCCGGATGTGCGTTGACTATAGAGATTTGAACAGAGCAAGCCCAAAGGATGATTTTCCGTTGCCACACATTGACGTGTTGGTCGACAGTACTGCTCAATTCTCAGTATTCTCCTTCATGGATGGATTCTCCGGTTATAATCAGATAAAAATGGCGCCGGAAGACATGGAGAAGACAACGTTCATTACCCCGTGGGGAACGTTTTGCTACAAGGTCATGCCCTTCGGTTTGAAGAACGCTGGGGCAACTTATCAACGGGCAATGGTCACGTTGTTCCATGACATGATCCACAAGGAGATCGAATGTTATGTGGACGATATGATTGCAAAGTCCAAAGACGAAGAGGAGCATTTGGTTAACCTAAAGAAGTTGTTTGACAGGTTGATCAAGTACAAGTTGAGGTTGAATCCGAACAAGTGCACTTTCGGAGTGCGTTCTGGAAAATTGCTGGGTTTCATTGTAAGTCAAAGAGGAATTGAGGTAGATCCTGCTAAAGTGAAAGCTATTCAAGATATGCCTGCACCAAAGACAGAAAAAGAAGTGCGCGGGTTCTTAGGTAGATTGAACTATATTTCTCGGTTCATATCTCACCTAACTGCCACGTGCGAACCGATATTCAAACTGCTAAGAAAAGAGCAAACAGTCAGGTGGAATGACGATTGCCAAAGAGCTTTCGACAAAATAAAGGAATATTTGCAGGAGCCTCCAATTCTGATGCCTCCAGTGGAGGGGAGACCGTTAATCATGTACTTGACCGTGCTAGAAGGGTCGATGGGGTGTGTGCTTGGCCAACATGACGAGTCTGGTCGAAAAGAGTACGCCATTTATTACCTTAGCAAAAGGTTTACCGACTGTGAATCCCGATACTCACTGCTCGAGAAAACTTGCTGCGCTTTGGTATGGGCTGCTCGCCGACTGAGGCAGTACATGTTGACCCATACTACACTTCTCATTTCCAAGATGGATCCTGTCAAGTACATCTTTGAGAAACCAGCATTGACCAGAAGGGTTGCTAGATGGCAGATGATTTTAACTGAATACGACATCCAGTACACTTCTCAGAAAGCCATCAAAGGAAGTGTATTGTCGGAATACCTTGCTCAGCAACCTCTTGAGGATGACTATCAGCCGATGAGATTTGATTTCCCTGATGAGGACATCATGTACCTCAGAACAAACGATTATGAGGAACCACTTCCGGAGGAGGGGCCTGACCCCGGATCCAAATGGAAGTTGATGTTTGATGGGGCTGTCAATATCAATGGTCGTGGAGTTGGTGCCGTACTTATTACTCCTGAAGGTGTTCATTTACCCTTCGCTGCCAAAATTACTTTTGGCTGCACCAACAATGAAGCGGAATACGAGGCGTGTATAATGGGAATAGAGGAGGCAATTGATCTTCGGATCAAGAACCTCGATATATTCGGAGATTCAGCCCTCGTTATTAACCAAATTACCGGCAAGTGGTATACACATCAAGAGCATCTAGTTCCGTACAGGGATTATGCTAGAAAACTGTTGACATTCTTCACGACAGTTGAGCTCAAATACATACCACGGGACGAAAATCAATTTGCCGATGCTTTGGCCACTCTCTCTTCGTCAATTAAAGTCCTATGTTGGAACTTTGTGCCCAGAATTGACATCTCCAGGCTTGACTCTCCGGCTTATGCTTTCTCTGTAGACGCCGTGTCTGACGAGAAACCTTGGTATTTTGATATCAAGCTGTTCCTGGAGAAGCAAGAATACCCAACAGGGGCATCTTCCAAAGACAAGAAGACCTTGAGACGACTTGCTGCTAGTTTCTTCTTGAACACAGACGGGGTTTTGTACAAGAGGAACTTCGACATGGTTTTGCTCAGATGCGTGGATAGACACGAAGCAAGCCTGTTGATGCAGGAAGTCCATGAAGGATCTTTTGGTACCCATGCAGGAGGGCATGCTATGGCAAAGAAACTGCTGAGATCAGGGTATTACTGGATGACAATGGATGCAGACTGTTGTTCATTCGCTCGTAAATGCCACAAGTGCCAAATATATGCAGATAAAGTGCATGTTCCTCCAAATCCGCTCAACGTCATGTCATCTCCTTGGCCTTTCTCTATGTGGGGCATTGACATGATCGGGAAGATTGAACCGACTGCTTCGAACGGTCATCGCTTCATCCTGGTCGCGATTGATTACTTTACCAAGTGGGTAGAAGCAGCGTCTTATGCCAATGTCACTCGTCAAGTGGTGGCAAGATTTCTGAAAAGAGATATCATATGCAGATATGGAGTACCCGAAAGGATCATTACTGATAATGGTTCTAATCTCAACAACAAGATGATGGCAGACTTATGTCGGGACTTCAAAATACAGCATCACAATTCTTCTCCTTACCGACCAAAGATGAATGGTGCGGTAGAGGCAGCTAACAAGAATATCAAGAAGATTGTGCAGAAAATGGTTGTCACCTACAAGGATTGGCATGAGATGTTACCGTTTGCTTTGCATGGGTACCGAACGTCGGTCAGGACATCAACAGGGGCAACTCCCTTCTCTCTAGTGTATGGCATGGAAGCAGTCCTGCCTGTTGAAGTAGAGATTCCTTCACTGCGTGTGATGATGGACGTCAAACTGGATGAGGCTGAATGGGTGCGTGCTCGTTACAATCAGCTATGTCTAATTGAGGAAAAGAGATTAGCGGCTATCTGTCATGGTCAGCTTTATCAGAGGAGAATGAAGCGGGCATTCGATCAACGAGTACGTACTCGAGAGTATCAAGTGGGAGAGCTTGTATTGAAGAGGATCGTTCCTCCAGGTTCAGATAACAGGGGCAAGTGGACCCCAAACTACGAAGGACCATTCGTAGTGAAGAAAGTATTCTCAGGAGGGGCACTGATGCTCACCACTATGGATGGAGAAGACTTCCCATCCCCTGTTAACTCGGACGCAATTAAAAAATACTTCGCATAAAGAGACCCGCTGGACACAAAAACAGAATGTAAGTCCAGGCAAGAAAAGGGCATCCCGGCGAGCTAAAAACAGAATAAAAAGCTCGGGCAAAAATTAGGGAAAATAAACAAAAAAAATGTACACCCGCTGAGTTGAAAAGCCACATTGGACAGCTCAGGCAAAAAAGGGTATCCCGGTGGATTGAAAACCCGAGAGGGCGATCCACGCAAAATAAGGGAATAAGCGAACAACTGTGATCCAAGTTATCTGAACCACGTCATCGTTTCGTACGGTTTGACAATATCGGAAAGATAGGAAACAGTCCCCTTGTCTTCTCAGAAAGCCAAAGCAGAATGGAGAGTCTTGAAGACATGCAGGTCATAGCAGAAATGGAACTCCTTGGAATGCCATGTACATTGCCATTAGGATAGTTTCTTTTCTCAATTTTTATAGTGGCTACCTCTTTCCGGGTGGTTGCTTCCTGATGTAAATCTGTGCCTATTCAGAGGCCATTCAATAAAAATAATATTCAGTCAGAAAGCTGTGTGTGTTTATTTTTGTTTGCAAAATGTCCTGAATTTTTGGCAAAAATAGCATTGCATCTAAACATGGTGATAATCTTGAAAAGAAAACTGACATGCAGGGAAACTGTAACCCTCTTTGAGTGTCGGGTGATAATGGATGAACAGATCATTCCATGCAAATCCTCGGGACACACGTGTGTTTTCTGTTGTTGCAGGTTGCAGGATGGCGTCACATCAAGCAATTTACTCTCCCCCAGTAGAGTATCTCCCCAAGCAGAGATTTTTCTTCTCCAGCAGGTAGCTGAAAGCCTGACTTGTTTAAATGGATGTTTTCCTCCAACTAAGTCTTGGCAGCAGCCCAAGCAGGTTCTTCTTCCCAAGTGAAGTAGTAGTCCATTCTTCCCCAGTGAAGTATAGCCAGCAGGTGCTCGAAAGCCTGATGTCATCAGAGATGAAATTAACAGTATTTTATCATCAGCAAGAGTCCTTGCCTATCAGGTACCCGAAAGCTTGGTATCCCCTCAGAGTCTTGAATCATCGGATGCTCTCCCCAGTCAGAGTATTCGCCCAGGAAGCTTCCCCAGCCAAGTCTGAAGATGATCTGTCCCCCACAGAGTTCATATTTGATTTTCACTTCCGTCCGTGAAATATTCCCCAGCAGATTTGCCCTATTGTTGTTTTATTTGATGATGCAGCCAGGTATTCATCACCTCAGTCGGAGTGGGTATCCAGACCTCTTGATTTTTTCTCCCCTGCAGAGTTGTATCTCTTGTTGCCGATCAGGCATTCGTTTATTGCTCGTCTGCAATCTTCAACACTCGTATGTGTTATCCCTAAGCAAGTTTCCCCAGCGAGGGCATATCACTGCTTTATGGCTGCTCGATTGCATCTTTCAACACTCGTCTGTGTTAGCTCTGTGTTGCTGTTTGCTCGTCTGCAATTTTCGACACTCGTCTGTGTTCTGAGACGATGTTTGTTGTTGCTCGTCTGCAACCTTCCAACACTCGTCTGTGTTTGGTATTGGATCCTTCGCTGCACTCGTCTGTGCCTTGATATGTATTCTCTGTTGTTGCTCGTCCGCAACTCCTCAACACTCGTCTGTGTTCTGAGATGATACTTGTTGTTGCTCGTCTGCAACCTTCCAACACTCGTCTGTGTTTGGTATTGGATCCTTCGCTGCACTCGTCTGTGCCTTGATATGTATTCTCTGTTGTTGCTCGTCTGCAACTGTCCAGCACTCGTCTGTGTGTGTTTGAAGCTCGTCTGCTTTTATCCCCCAGAAGTCGTTTGTGTTCTGAAGCTCGTCTGTTTTGCCTGGATACTCGTCTGTATCATCCTCAGCACTCGTCTGTGCTAGCTTGCACCTGAATGTGAAGATTTGCTGTTTACCCTGATATCTCTGTGACAACTTCAAATGCTCGTCTGTGTTTGAACTTCTGGTATTCGTCTATACCAGTGGCTGATACTCGTCTGTATCATCGCCTGAAGCACTCGTCTGTGTTTCTCAGATCATCGTCCGATACTCGTCTGTATCTTTGACTATTGGCACTCGTCTGTGTTCTCTTGATGATCGTCCAATACTCGTCTGTATTGAAGAGGTTTAAAATCCTGACAGTGGGAATTAAATGTCGAAATGGTTACCGGGCCTGGCGTAACAGGTAAATCCGAGGGAGGCTCGTCTGTCTCAAGCACCAGTTATGGTTGCTGCACCTGGCGTAACAGGTTTGCTCAGAAGACTCGTCTGTCTTATGCCATATATCCGCGGATAATATATGAGGAAGGTTCGTCTACCTTGATTGCATGTCTATCCCACAGACTTATATGCATTCCCGGAGCCTGCGTAAGGGTTATCCGAAGAAGACTCGTCCGTCTTATTCCACTTATCTGCGTAAGGATTAGTGAAGGAGATTCGTCCATCTCAGGTTACTTTGAAGATCCTTAAGGGCTCGTCCGCTCTCTGCACCTGGCGTCACAGGTCATGCGAAGACTCGTCTGTCAGCATGATAGTATTCCAGATATCAGTTTCAACTTGGAAGAAGCTCGTCTGCTTTTCTTTCTCTCCTTCTTATCCCCAGAGCGTCATCTGGTTGGGTTTATTTCCCAGTGTTGCATTCTTCGTCAGAGTGCAAATTTCAGGTCTTTTTTGGTATTCAATCACAGTTTATCTCGAATGTCTGATAGCCGCTGCTCTCATCCTTTTCAGATTAACAGTTGATTGAATAGGGGCAGCTGTAACACCCCAAATTTGCCCTCTTCTTGTTTAGCATCGTTATCATATCATAATCATCATGAGCATACCATATCCTTATCATTTTGCATAGAAAAATGAGGCATAACACTCGCATGTTCTAGCATATGGCATATGATCGGTCATCTGGGAAAATCTGAATCTGCAAGTCAAAATCAAGAGCATGGTGATCTGGCAAGAATCTCACAGGATCATTTTGCACAAGCCTGGTATCATGTTCAGAGCCCTAGAAAGAGAAGATGGATCAAAGTTTGCTTGAAACGGTTGGTGCAGGTCTATTTTTGAAGGTTCCCACCAAAGGGAGGGAAATTCAAATTTTCCATGCGTTAACCGGTTAACGCATATGGTTAACCGGTTAACAGCTGCGAAATTTGAATTTCCAGCAGCATTTTCAGCATGTGTGTTTTGGTTCCATTTTCCAATTTTCTGATTTTTATTCATTTGAATTAATTTGAATTTGGGAGAAGGATCTAGAGCATTTATCCAAGCCTCATTCCAACCCTAAATCCAAATCACACTACCCAAACCATAATTTTGGATCCCAAACCAAAATTTTGGGCCCCAAACCTAAACCATATTTAATCATTTCTCTCCAAACCAAAGAGGGTTCTCACTCTTTTTTTCACTCTCATTTCTGAATTTTGATTCCTCTCACTCACAATTCTCTCACTTTTCTCTCCCAATTTTCCAAATCACTCAAAGTTCCTCTTTGAAGATCACACAACCTTGCCTTGAGGTGTGTAGATCTTGGAACTAAACCTCCATTCATAGCTTCTTTGCATCTTTTTGCTGGTTTTATTGGAGATTCAGATCTGGTTTGGGATCTAGAAGTGCTTTTGGATCCAAAATTCTGCATCAAGAGCTTGTTCTTGCATTTATTTTGCATGGAGTGTGGAGCTTAGCATCGGATCTTCAAAGTTTTGCGCGAGATCTACCGTTTTCAGCTCAATCAACAATTACCAAAGCATACCTCAGCTTTGTAGGTTGGTTAATTTCAGATCTAGCTCTGTTTTTAGCTTATGTGCATGCTTGTGCTTTAGGTCCACCATGTGTTTGTGTATTTGATTGTGTTGCATGATTTGATTGTTTGATTTGTATCCGGATCCGAATGTTATTTGTTCATGAGCTTAATGATATGGATTAATGTGAATTGATCTAGTGTTCCATGTGTAATTGATTGCTGGTCTGGTGCAAGCTTATTTGAATAAGCTGTTTTGAGATGCTGTTTTCTGCAGGATTTGCTGCTGTTTTATCAGTGTTAACCGGTTAACGTATATGGTTAACCGGTTAACGCCCCTGTTTTGTGTGTATTTTGTGCAGGTTTGAGCTGGTTAACCGGTTAACGCATATGGTTAACCGGTTAACACTGAGGCAGAATGGTTTTTTAGTGTTGTTTTGAGCTTGTTTGATCCCTTTGCTTGTTCTAATTGCCGTGGATCATTGCATGATCATTAAACATGAGATTTTAGGGTGATTTGCTTGCTGGTTGATGTATGCTTTCATGTTTTCGACGCGTAAGTCGTGTACTTGTAATGTTTGGCATGATGTTTGATTCTTGTTCACAAGAACCTTTGAGCATGACTAATTCCATGATTGTGTTGGTCAATTTGCTGGATTTTTGCTAACATTGCAGGGGCTATGGTAAGTGAGAGATGTGAGAATTGAGTTCCACATCTCCAATTCTCATCTTCCTCTTATGTTTATGTTACTAACCCTTTGTTGTTGGGCTTAGGCCTTTCTCATCCCTTCTTCTATCTTCTTCTTTGTTCCTTCATTAGGATAGAAACCTCACTAACCCTTAGGGCATCCATGCATGTGAATACTTAGGATTATTTTAGTCCCCCTTTAGAATTTTTCCTTTGGGATCTTTTGGTTCTTCTTCTCTTCTCATCTCATAACTCTTAAAAAGAAAACACTTTAATAAATGTGAAGTGATGCATTGATCCATAGCCTTATTCCATGAGGTATGCTTGTAGTCTTCCCATCTTGGGATAGTACATGTTTATCTTGTGATGCACAAGTCTGATCAAGGTATCTTCTTCATAAAGAAAAGCATAAAAAACACTTCTTCATGTAAATAACCAAAAAACACTTAATAATTAAGCAAGTTAGTGAGCCTAAGCCCTAATCTTTGGGTTCAAGTTTTGGGGATCTTCTCCTTACTTGAGTGTGCTTGTTCTATTATTCCATCTTGGAATGTAGCGACAAGTGCACATTCCATTGGTGAGAGCTTGAGTTCACTTCCTTGTGACACACTCATAAAAGCTTCATAAAAAACACAAACAAACAATAAGCGTCTTTCCTTCGGGAATTCTTTTCTCATCTCCTTCGCTCCGTCCGCGAACTTGCTCCTACATGTCACTTTGCAAGACGGTAACGCACTCGTCGTCCGAGCCTGCAACACCTGAGCAATGGCATAGGCAGTTCAAGCCTTAATTCACAAGCAATTTCCTTTTAGTACCCCTAGTTAGGGGAACTACGGCGTCTCTGATCCTCATTATCCTGATGAGGTACGTAGGCAGCGGGGTAGGGCCCGTTCGAGCACAATCTTTATTTTCCCTACATTTTTCCTTTTCTTTTCTTATTCAGTTCCTTTCTCATTTTTCTTTTCTTTTCATATTCATTTCTTTGCTGCATTTTTCATACCCTCACCTTTTGAAACAGTTTCTTTTGCAAGCGTGGATCCCGTCGGGTACGGCGGACGATCTGGGTGCTAATACCTTCCCAGGTCGTAACCGACTCCCGAGCCCAGTCTCTTTGGTTCGCAGGACCTGTGTCCTTCCTCTCTCTTTCTTCTGGTTTGTGCAGCATTACCATTCCCTTTCTTCGGGATAAAAATGCCTGGCTGGCGACTCTATTCTTTTTTTCCGCGCCACTTTCGCGTTTGTACCAGGATGGAAATCCCGGGAGCGACAGATTGGAGTACCTGTCAGGGGTGGTGTCCCCTTCAACCCAGAGATGCCAGCTCACAGCAATGGAGAAGTAGCAAAAGCACTGTACCTGGAGCCTACTTTGATTGAGCAAAGCATGACAACAAAGGCTGGGATCCCTGGTTTGCACTTGGATTTCTTGATTTCTCAGGCCATCCTGAAGGCCTCTTTGGGAGAATGGAGGGCATTCTGTGCACTGTTAGCCCTCAGCATATATGGGATTATATTGTTTGCAGATGAGCCCAAGTTTATCAGCAAGAATGCCATTCATCTTTTTCTTTTGAGGAACCCAGTACCCACATTGCTGGGGGATTTCTATTATTCTGTCCATCAGAGGAATGAGAAACAAAGAGGAAAGTTGGTGAGATGTTGTGCTCCTCTGTTTCATACTTGGCTGCTCAAACACTTACCAAAGACAGATGCCTTCCTGAATCCTCACCAACAAAAGAATTGGGCCAAGAGGCTCATTGCTTTGACTCCAGATGACATCAGATGGTGCACCCAGAGCACCAAAGGCAAGGACATCATCACTAGCTGCGGGCAGTACCCAAATGTACCTCTGGTAGGAGTAAAGGGTTGCATCAATTACAATCCTTTGCTATTTAAGAGACAACTGGGCTATGCTTTGGTTCACCCTCCTAGAGTGCAAGATTTAGCTGAGACCCTGTATTGTGAGATAAAGCCTAATCTAGCTGTTGTCAGACAAGCATCCTGGGCTTGGGACAACATCCATACAAAGGGGATGGCTATTCTTGGAAGATGCAATAATGTTGCTTCAGCTCAATACTATGACTGGTCCCATGCTAGAGCTCAGATTACTGGAATGCCCTTTACCTTGGAGGACACACCTGGACCCTCTACAGTGCAGCCAGCAGCCACTGTCAACCTGGAAGAGTTTGAGAAGCTGAAGGAGAGGAATGAGAATCTGTCTCAAGCTCTGAAGAAGACCCTCTGGGAGAGGAGTGATGGTCGTCTAGACATTGAGAGGTTGGAGAAGCTTAGGGTGGAGCATCTGGCCAAGATTGAGAAAGCAGAGGACTACATAAAGAAATCAAGAGTTGGGGAGCAAATATTGAAGAATGCCTATAAAGAGGCCAAGCTTCAGAAGGCTAGGACTGAACTCTATCTACAAGAAAGTCAGGCTAGGTGGGTCAGGATCACTGAAGCCCGAACACAAGAAGATAAGAGAACTCAAGCCAGTATTGAGCAGTTAGAGGCCAATGAAAAGAAGCAGCAGGAAGCTTTGCTGGCAGCCCAGAAGGAGATTTCAGAGTTGAAGCTTAGGGCTGGATTGAAGAGATCAAAGGATCAGGATAGGCACAAGAAGCTGACCACTGCCATTGCCACCAGAAACCTCCTCATCAGGACTATTACAGAGCACCCAACTGGTCCAGTGACTGAGGCACTTTTGAAGGAGGTTAAGGAGGATGAGTTTGGACTAGATGTTTGACTTCTTTGCTTGTTGTTCATTTCCATCTTATGTACTTTTTCTTTTGATGTATTTTGACCCTTCAGGGGCATGTGTTGTAAAAAACAAACTATGTATGATTCACCATTTGTAATATATTTTAGTTTGTTTCCATTTGGGCTTTCTTTTCTCAACAACATCAAAGCATCTTCCTTGAGGTCTGGAAAGGTCAAAACCAAGAACCAAGCCTGATACCTTGGAAAACAAATAAGCATACTGCATTGCATACTAACTTTTGTTTTGTTTTGTAGGTTTTGTTATTATTTTGTCTATTTCTAACTCTGTTGTGGTTCAGGAAATATTGCTCGCAGAAGAGTGTTCCCTGTCAACCGTGCACACCGGTATCCTACTCGCAACAACCTTCCGGGTATTCTCATGGAGCAAGTGCAGCAAGACCTGACTGAGTTCAGAACCCAGATTGCTAATGAAAGGGTGGAGATGAGAAACCAAATGGCCCAATTCATGACTGTGATGACTGGCTTGGCCCAGAGTCAGGAAAGGCTAAGAGCATTGGTAGAAAGACAAACCCCCGAGGAACCTCATCCAGGGACTGGAGGAACAAGTAATAATGAGAGGGGACAACCTCATGTTAATCCACTTGTATTTGGAACTCATCTAGATCCGGAAGTCAACATCCCGGGTAATGTGCAAGGAAATACTACTGGGGGGAGGATCTTACAAGAAGACCCCCAAGAGGAGCAATTTACTGTCATGGGAGCTGGAGATGAAGTCTATGATAGGAGGTTTGATGAAATTGCTGAGAAGTTGAGATCTCTGGAATCTCAAAACTCCTTGGGTTTTGATGTAATGGATATGGGGTTAGTGGATGGGGTAAGAATTCCCCACAAGTTCAAACCTCCGTGTTTTGAGAAATACAATGGAACCTCTTGTCCACGAACTCACCTGCAGTCCTTTCTGGGGAGACTTAAAGCATATACCATGGATGAAAAGCTGTGGATGTTCTATTTTGAAGACAGTTTGACTGGGGCTTCAAGAGAGTGGTATTCACACTTGACCAGAGCTACTATCAGATGCTGGAAGGACTTAGCTGAAGCCTTCATCAGACAATATCAATACAATCTGGACATGGCTCCTAACAGGACCCTCCTAATGGGAATGTCTCAATCTTCCAGAGAAAGCTTCAGGGAATATGCCCAAAGGTGGAGACAGCTTGCTGCTGCTGTCCAGCCACCCATGTCGGAAAGAGAAATGGCTGACATGTTCATGAATACTTTGCAAGGAACATATATCGATAGATTGGCTGCCTTTTCTTCTACCAGCTTCGCAGACGTAGTTATAGCCGGTGGAAGAATTGAAAGTCTGCTAAAAATGGGAAAAATTTCTGATAATGGTGCAAGTTCGTCCAGTAATCCCAGGAAGCCTTTTGTGGGACCTCGAAGGACCGGTGAGACAAATGCCATTCATGCCAGCAGGGGCAGACCTCAGTATGTCCACAGATCAGTAGCAGCTGTCACTATTCCAGCTACGATTCCTCAGCAACCAGCATATCAACAACAACAACAACCACATTATCAACAGCAAGTACAGTACCCGCCACAGAGAACCTACAACAACAACAATAGTAATCAACAACAAAGATCCTTTCAGCAAAGACCATCACAGGCAAACAGGGTGATTGACCCTATCCATATGCCTTATGCTGCCTTATTGCCACAACTCCTGAAGCTTAACTTGGTTGAGTTAAGGACATTGGCACCCCCAGATCCCTCCAATCTCCCTAAGAATTATGATGTCAACGCCAGGTGTGCTTTCCATTCCAATGCACCTGGCCGCAATACTGAGAAATGCAGGGCATTGCAAATGAAAGTTCAAGATCTGGTGGATTCTAAAGCCCTCAACTTCGCACCGCCTCCAAATGTCAACAGAAATCCTATGCCTAATCATGGTGGGCCGAGGATTAATGCCATTGAGGAAGACAAGCCATCTACTTTGATCACCAGTGTTGCACAAATTCGAACACCTCTGGTCGAAATTAAAGCTCAGCTTCTAGAGTGCCAGGTGTTCCCCGGGTGTGAGCTCGGTTGTGGGTATTGCAACATTGTAGTCAACGGGTGTGATAACTTGAGAAGCGGCATAGATGGTCTTATCAAGGATGGTATCCTTCAGATCTCAACAACGGCGCCTACAAATCCAAAAATTCCTTTGACAACAATCCCTGATTCTTCTACAACAGCAGCAACAATCATTCCTACTGATTCATCAATATCATCAGCAATGGCTCCACCCATCACTTCAACGGGTCAAGTTTCAACAACCATTTCTTCTACAACATCAACATCCTTTTTACCAGCAGAATCTTCTAGAACGCCAACAGAAATTAATGAAGATGTCTCGGCAGTCACCATTTACTATGATCCATCAGATGTTCCTCCAAACAACAATTTCCAACAACAAGCAGTGGCACTTCCTTCCAGATTACCAGTTACAATTTACTACGATCCGCACACCATTACAATTCCCTCCTCTGCAGCAGTCAGTCCAGTTACCATCACGGTGCCTGGACCAGTTCCTTATGAAAGCAGTAATGCCATACCTTGGCATTATGGCTCTGATCTCTACTGCAACGGGGAGAGAATCACTTTGGATTCTTCAACCTCTTCTCCACAAATTGATAATGTTGGGGGAGGCGGAGGCTTCACCAGAAGCGGACGCCTTTTTGCCTCACAAGTGCAAAGACCTAATGTCGAATCAGAAGCTGCTGCCAAAGCAAAAGGAAAGAGTGTGGTGCTTGAAGATCCAGCTGTCAAAGCAACTCAGAAGACATCTTTTGAACAAGATGTAGACAAGTTCATGAGAATCATAAAGAGAAGTGATTACAAAGTGGTGGATCAGCTTCACCAAACCCCCTCAAAAATCTCCATATTATCCTTATTGATGTGTTCTGAAGCTCACAGGAATGCATTATTGAAAGTCCTGCACGCAGCATACGTGCCAGAGGAGATCACTGTTAATCAGCTAGAAACTGTGGTGGCAAATGTCAACACCAGTCATGGGCTGGGCTTCACCAATGCTGACTTAACAACAGAGGGGCGTAACCACAACAAGGCTTTACATATCACCTTGGAATGCAAGGGTGATGTTCTATCCCATGTACTGGTGGACACTGGGTTTTCACTCAATGTTCTACCAAAGAAAGCCTTAGTGAAGCTGGAGTACGATGGCTTGGCACCGCGTCCGAGTAATTTGGTGGTGAGAGCATTTGATGGCTCTAAAAGATCAGTGCTTGGAGAGATTGATCTGCCTGTGATGATTGGCCCGCAGACTTTTAAAACTACCTTCTATGTGATGGACATTCAGCCGGCCTACAGTTGTTTGTTGGGTAGACCCTGGATCCACGCCGCTGGCGCTGTTACGTCTACCCTTCACCAGAAGCTGAAACTCGAGTGGGAAGGGCAGATCATCACCATCTGTGGGGAAGAAGACATCTTTGTTAGCCATCTGGCTACGTATAAGTACATTGAGATGGATGGAGAAATCCATGAAACCATGAGCCAGGGGTTTGAGGCCCTGAACATAAATGAAGCATCTGCTATACTGGGAAACTCCATAACGTCTTATCAGCAAGCTCGGAAGGTTGTTGAAGAAGGTACTGCCCAAGGCTGGGGCAAGTTGTTGCCCGTGGAAAAGAAAGAAGACAGATTTGGATTGGGTTACAAACCAACTCAACGAGATCGATCAGAGGCTGCCAAAGAGCCCAATTTTGTCAGCGGGGGAATGCTCACCCCGGATGCAGTGAACAACTTGGAAGACGAGGAGGAAAGCGACCGCCACCTGGAGAGATGGATACGTCCAAGGATCCCGGGGAGCCAAGTCCTTAACTGGTCTTCCCAGGAAATTATAAGGGTTTCTCCTGCAGAGTAATTATTATTTCATGTATTTTTAAGCATGCATCAAGTCTTGCATCTTGCCCAAGATGTCAAGACTCATTTTTTAATCGGGCCATCTTGTAATTTTGTGCAAATGGATTAATCAATGAATATCGGACATCTTTTGCAAATGAGTCTTTTCCTTTTCCGCTCACTGTTTTTTCATTTTTCTTTTTGTACAAAAATAAAAATGGCAATGTTTTCCAAAATGATAACTTCATTTCACTTTTTCTAAACAAGATTAAAATTGATCACTAAAATAAACCAATCTAAACCCTTGCAGAGAGTGCCTTCCAGACTGCACCGACAACAACACTGCTATGGCTTTGTATGACTTTGACAATCCAATCAATCAAGCTGATGAAGGGGTTGAAGAAGATTATGAGCTACCTGAAGAGCTAGCCAGGTTGTTAAGGCAAGAGGAGAAGGTTATCACTCCTCATCAGGAGGAGATTGAAACAGTTAATCATGGTACGGAAAAAGACGTGAAGGAAGTTAAGATCGGGGCCTGCCTACAAGATCCAGTAAAAGAGCAACTGATTGATATGCTTCGGGAGTATGTGGACGTTTTCGTTTGGTCTTATCAGGATATTCCAGGGTTGGACACCGACATTGTCATGCACAAGCTACCCTTGAAAGAAGACTGCCCGCCGATAAAACAGAAACTGCGCCGTACTCGCCCAGATATGGCGATGAAGATTAAAGAAGAGGTACAAAAGCAGTGGGACGCTGGGTTCCTTGCTGTAACTAGCTATCCGCCGTGGGTTGCTAATATTGTACCTGTGCCTAAGAAAGATGGAAAGGTGAGGATGTGTGTAGACTACCGGGATCTGAACAGAGCCAGCCCGAAAGATGACTTCCCATTACCTCACATTGATGTATTGGTTGATAATACGACTCAGTTCTCGGTATTCTCCTTCATGGATGGATTTTCAGGATACAATCAGATCAAAATGTCGCCTGAAGACATGGAGAAGACAACTTTCATCACACCCTGGGGCACGTTCTGTTATAAGGTGATGCCTTTCGGACTAAAGAATGCTGGTGCTATGTATCAGCGGGCTATGGTGACATTATTCCACGACATGATCCATAAAGAAATTGAATGCTATGTGGACGGCATGATTGCCAAATCCCTCACAGAAGAAGACCACCTGGTAAATATGTTGAAGCTATTCAAGCGTCTGAGGAAGTACCAATTGAAGTTAAACGCCAACAAATGCACATTCGGGGTGCGATCCGGTAAGCTGCTGGGATTTATTGTAAGTGAAAAAGGGATTGAAGTTGACCCTGATAAGGTTAAAGCCATTCAAGAAATGCCTGCACCGAAGACAGAAAAAGAAGTTCGGGGGTTCTTAGGAAGATTGAACTACATTTCACGGTTCATATCTCACCTTACTGCAACTTGTGAGCCATTGTTCAAGCTGTTAAGAAAAGAACAAACGGCCAGGTGGAATGAAGACTGCCAGAGGGCTTTTGACAAAATCAAGGAATACTTACAAGAGCCTCCAATCTTTATGCCTCCAGTCGAAGGAAGACCTCTGATAATGTACTTGACAGTATTAGAAGAGTCAATGGGGTGTGTGCTAGGCCAGCATGACGAGTCTGGTCGAAAAGAGTATGCAATATACTACCTAAGCAAAAAGTTTACCGACTGTGAACAATGTTATTCACTGCTCGAGAAAACTTGTTGTGCTTTAGCGTGGGCTGCTCGCCGACTGAGGCAGTATATGTTGACCCACACCACTTTGTTGATATCCAAGATGGATCCAGTTAAGTACATTTTTGAGAAGCCAGCACTTACCGGACGGGTTGCGAGATGGCAAATGATCCTCACAGAATATGACATTCAATACACATCTCAAAAAGCCATCAAGGGCAGTGTATTGTCTGAATATCTCGCTGAGCAACCCATTGATGATTACCAGCCTATGAGATTTGACTTCCCTGATGAAGACATCATGTTCATAAAAGCAAGAGATCATGAAGAGCCTGTTCACACCGAAGGGCCTGACCCGGAAGAAGAATGGACTATGATGTTTGATGGGGCTGTTAATATGAATGGTCGTGGTGTGGGTGCAGTACTCATTACACCTAAAGGAGTTTACATGCCATTCTCGGCAAAACTCACCTTCAACTGCACTAACAACGAAGCTTAATACGAAGCTTGCATTATGGGTCTTGAGGAAGCCATTGACCTCAGAATCAAGACTTTGACTGTGTTCGGAGATTCAGCTCTGGTAGTTAACCAAACCAATGGCAAATGGTACACACACCAGGATCATCTGATACCTTACCGGGATTATACAAGGAGGTTATTGACTTTCTTTACAACGGTCAAGCTTGAGTATATCCCTCGAGACGAGAACCAATTTGCAGATGCTCTGGCTACCATTTCATCCATGATCAAAGTTCAAGCTACCAACTTTGTACCTCGGATCTCAGTATCCAGACTTGACAGACCAGCATATGTATTTGCAGCAGATG
The DNA here is from genome assembly GCA_963966055.1 of Lathyrus aphaca. NCBI lineage: Eukaryota > Viridiplantae > Streptophyta > Magnoliopsida > Fabales > Fabaceae > Lathyrus > Lathyrus aphaca. The sequence goes on along the minus strand of OZ014524.1, from coordinate 494,543,517 downwards.
TTGTCAAAGATGATAAGCCTTGGTTCCATGACATTAAGTGCTTCTTGGAGGATCAAACATACCCACCTGGGGCATCTTCCAATGATAAGAAGACTTTAAGAAGGCTTGCTGGTAGTTTCTTCCTGAATACTGACGGATCCCTTTACAAGAGAAACTTTGATATGGTACTTCTCAGGTGCGTTGATAGGACAGAAGAAGACTTATTAATGCACGAAGTGCACGAAGGATCCTTTGGTACCCATGATGGAGGGCATTCCATGGCTAAAAAGTTGTTAAGATCGGGCTATTACTGGATCACGGTGGATGCCGACTGTTGTGCCTATGCCAGAAAATGTCATAAATGCCAGATTTATGCGGATAAAGTGCATGTGCCTCCCAATCCTTTGAATGTGATGTCTTCACCCTGGCCCTTTGCCATGTGGGGCATTGATATGATTGGCAAGATTGAACCGACTGCTTCAAATGGCCACAGATTCATCCTGGTTGTCATTGACTATTTCACCAAATGGGTTGAAGCAACTTCCTATGCAAATGTTACAAGGCAAGTGGTAGCCCGATTTCTGAAGAGAGACATCATTTGTCGGTATGGAGTTCCCGAGCGAATCATTACTGATAATGGTTCCAACTTGAACAATAAAATGATGGCAGAGCTATGCCGGGACTTCAAGATCCAACACCACAATTCTTCTCCTTACAGGCCAAAGATGAATGGCGATGTTGAGGCAGCTAACAAGAATATCAAGAAGATTGTGCAGAACATGGTAGTTACCTATAAAGACTGGCATGAAATGCTACCATTTGCCTTGCATGGGTACCGAACGTCAATCAGAACATCCACTGGGGCAACACCGTATCAGCTTGTGTATGGTATGGAGGCAGTCCTACCTGTTGAAGTTGAATTACCCTCCCTGCGGGTACTAATGGATGTTAAACTGAGTGAAGCAGAATGGGTCCGATCCCGATACGAACAACTAAGTCTGATTGAAGAAAAGAGGTTGGCTGCAATCTGTCATGAGCAGCTGTATCAGAAAAGAATGAAGAAAGTCGTCGATCAGAAAGTCAGACTCCGAGAGTACCAAGTGGAAGATCTTGTGCTGAAAAGACTCCTCCCTCCTCATACAGATCACAGGGGAAAGTGGACCCCAAACTATGAAGGGACATTCGTAGTAAATAAAGTTTTCTCTGGTGGAGCACTGATGCTCAGCACTATGGATGGTGAAGGCTTCCTGTCCCCTGTGAATTCAGATGCAGTTAAAAAATACTTCGCATAAATGACCCGCTGGACATAAAAACAGAATGTAAGTCCAGGAAAAAATAGGGCATCCCGGCGAGTCAAAAACAGAATAAAAGGCTCGGGCAAAAATAAGGGAAAATAAAAAAAAAATGTACACCCGCTGAGTTGAAAAGCCACATTGAACAGCTCAGACAAAAATGGGTATCCCGGTGGATTGAAAACCCGAAAGGGCGATCCACGCAAAATAAGGGAATAAGCGAACAACTGCATTCTGAATTCATTTGTATCACTCGCAACATGATAAGCTTCGAAAGGTCCGAGCTGCGGTCAGAATCAGCCATCTTCAGAAAGCATGATGAGAAGAACGTCAATGCCATACGAGTCATAGCAAAGGGAAGCTCCTTGAAGAGTCATCAACATTGCCAGCGTCTTGTTGTTTCTCAATTTGTAACGATCTCCTCGTTTCAGGGGATCTGTTTCTTTGACTGTATCTTGCCAATTCAGGGCACTCAAGTTAATAAAATCAGACTTTCAGTCATGTTTCGTCTCGTACATTTTATTTTCGTTTGCAAAAAATGTCCGATGATATTGATTGCATAAATATAGGTGTTTCCCTTCTAAAAATACGTGCTTACAGGAAATATACTTACTCCCGGGAGTGTCTAAACTCCTATGATGGAATCCAGTAAGGGATACCTCGGGGTACTTGTGCGTTTCTTTGTCTTTACAGGATTGCAGGTATCCAAAGCGCAACATGGGGCATGAATGCTTCTCCCCAGTAGGCTGCCAAATCATGGTTTCCTCAGCACACCTTCCAAACAACACCAAAGATGCTTTCTCCCCATCAAAGTGGCCAGGCATCACTTCTCTAACATTTCCTTCAAAGAACAGCACCTGAAGGTGTTCATATCCCCAGCTGAGTTGTCAAGTGTCATCCTCGGCCGAATCCCCTACAGGAATCTCTAGAAAGATATTTCAGTGATCTTTCTTCTTCCCCATCCAAGTGCTAGACAGGGAACCATCTCCCCACAGAGTTTCAGCCTCTATCCAGAAGAGCAACGCCTGGAGATCTCCCAACAAAGTGACGAAAGCTCCCACAAGCCCCAGCGGGGTCCCTCATTACTGAGTAGGTCTATCAGTGATCTATTTCCCCATGCAGAGTCAGATATGCTAGATCTACCAATGATCTCATCCCCATCTGGGATATCCACTTCAAGCAGATCAGTCGGTGATCTCTGCAGCAACGAGATCCGAATCCCGAATTGGTATCTTTGCATAATCATAGCATTCGCATCATATTTTTCCCCAGAGCGTAGCATTGCGGAAAAAATCAAACATGTTGCATGATCATAAGCCATGTTCTGAACACTTGTAAATACTGACAATCCATCAACAATATACAGAACATTTCCCAATTCCTCACCAGAGAGCCAAAACATTTCCCTCACGAATACAGATACACATTGTTTTTGGCACTCGTCCGTGTCATCATTCCCCAGCAAATTGCCCGAAGCAAACAGATGCCTATACAGTACAGATACTTCTTGACACCCATCTGTGTCATATCCCCAGTAGAAAGCCAAAGCGTCCCCTTTGCACTCACTATACAGATACATATATATACACAATTCCTTGACAGTCGTCCGTGTCACCTTCCCCGGCATAGTTACCTAAACACTTTGTAAATCATATATTTGTTTATATTACACTTTTTCCGGCACTCGTCCGTGTCATGCTCCCCCTAGCAAGTTAAACACTCTTCCTTGTTACTCATACTCTTTACTCATACAGGTACTCGTCCGTATCCTGTATATACCACTTAAATCCCCTCAGATTCGACACTCGTCCGTGTTCTTTGTTAACCAGTTGGTACTCGTCCGTATCATCATCTCTGAACCTGCGTCAAGCGTTTGTTTCTACCTGATACTCGTCCGTATCATGGTCTTAAGGGTGCTCGTCCGCATCCTTAATCTACACACAGTATCAAACACTTATACCTTCATCTTTTGAATTTAGACACTCGTCTGTGTCTACTATTCCCCAGAAGAGTCCCAACAAAACTTGCTAAGCTATTTTCTTTCTATCTGACATTCGTCCTATGTCATGATACCTTTTTGGCAGCCATACCCTGCCAGGTGATCGTCCTTCACCTTTTTGATGATCGTCCTTCATCAACCCCAGTGGAATCTCTATTCATTAGAACCCCTTCTTAGCCGTCATTCTTCCTATATCGTAATATTTTCAGCAGTCGTCCCCTGCTAGGTGATCGTCCTTCACCTCTTGATGATCGTCCTTCATCATTTTATCTAATGGTCGTCCCCATCGTTGATCTTGTTATCTGACATTCGTCCTATGTCATGATAAACCCGAGAGCAGCCGTACCCTGCTAGGTGATCGTCCTTCACCTCTTGATGATCGTCCTTCATCATGCTTACCCGATGGCCGTCCCCATCGTCGACTTTTTATCCGACATTCGTCCTATGTCGCGATACTTTTGGAAACCGTACCTTGCCAGGTGATCGTCCTTCACCTTAGATGACTGTCCCTCATCTTATCCCCAACAGAGCAGTCGCCCCCTGCTAGGTGATCGTCCTTCACCTCTGATGACCGTACCTCATCATTTATTTCATTTATGCCTTGAGCTTGATGATTGTCCCCATCATTTACCTATAATCCCCAGAGATCCTTATAGCTTTACTAAATGGCCTTCCCCATCATAATTACCTATAATCCCCAGAGAGCCTTATAGCTTTACTAAATGTGCATAAGTTCAATCATAGCATCTCATATTGCACTTTTGCTTCACTACATTGTTTCTAAGTCATCTGCATCTAGGGTTTGTGATCTGAGTCATCCCTGGGCCATTTGAGCCACTCCAAAGGTCTTCAATCACTTCAAATGGGTCCATGTGTGTTCAAGCATCATATTATGTCCTCAAAAAGTCAAAAAAGTCAAAGAATCACAAGAACTGAGAAAGGCATGGAAGCAGAGCCAGGTTTAGCTGCACAGATGACCTAAAATTAGGGTTTTGGTTTCAGAGGCCATAACTCCAAAATTTTTGGTCATTCTTGTTTCTATTGGTCTCTATATGTTATAAGGATCATTCATATCAATTTTCATGAAGAAATTTCATGGGGAAGGCATCTAATCAAGGGTTGACTTCTTGAGCAAGTCAGGGTAAAATCAGGGCATCTGAGGCCCCCAATGACCCAACCAAAGGGGATTATCCATCATTTTGAATGTGTATGATCTTTATTTGATCATATAAGGTGTTAGAAGTTCACAAAATTGAAGAATTTCAAGTCATTTGCAAAGTTTCCATTTTGGGAAAGTGACTTGTAATCTTTTCTTTTTGATTAAAAAATGCTTCAAATGAGAAAACTTTGGTCATGAAAGTTGTAGAATGGATCCTCCCGTTTTCAAAAAGTACAAGAACTCATTCTAATTCATTTTGGATCAAAAGTTATGGCTTGTCAAAGTTGGCAAAAATCACTTAATTTTCACTTTTGCACCAAAGAGGCAAAGTTGCAAAACCTCATGCCAAGGCAAAATGTGAATTCAAATGGACATCTATGCATTACACAAACATGAACCATGACCTAAAATTCAGAATGCACCAAAGAATCTCCAAGTTTCATGACTTATGCTTCAAGATTTCACAAAAGGGGCAAACTTTGTGAAAAGTGCAAAACCTCACATAAACCCTAATCCACTTGCAAGTTGGCCTCAAATTCACTTCCATGGTCTGCCTTGATTCAAGCTGCAACAGACATGCTTTTGTTCTAGCCCTAAAACAGCCCATACCTTATAGTACACCTAGACTTGACTTTTTGCAAAAGGGGCCATACCAATCAAGCTGTGCCACCAACAACTCTCTGCCCTATCACAGCTTGATATGTGGACTAAAAGAGACTCAAAAGACACAACAAGAGGGCAAAAATACACAGCATTGCCATAGTTCCCAAAAACTCTCCCTTTTGCATTTTCATTCGAAACTCAGCACTCAAGTCTCAAACATCAAAACCAACTTCACCATCCATTCAGAAAAGCTCCATAGAGCAAAAACCATCCTTCATCTTGCCTTGAAAGTCCCTGAAACAGAAATACGATTTTCCACCTCCTTGGTCAGAACTTCATCAATCTCAAAAACTAGCCATCATACACTCCAACTAAACCTCAAAGCATCCTCAGGGAGACCATTGGAGAAGCTTTGAAGCAAGGAGGTAGTCTAAAAGCTCCAAACTGAAAGCTTCACCTCAGGTAGATTCGAAAATTTATTTTTCCAGAAGCTCTATTTTAAGTTCTCAACTTGTTAAGTTTGGTCCCCTGAGTGCAATGAACCTTTTACTTTTGAAAATGATGAAGAATTGAGAGTGTATGGCTTGTCTGAAAGTTTTGCAATTTTTGTTCTTGGCTTCGAATCTTGTAAATGGCTGAAAATAAATTGTGTTTGAAGTTAGATTCAGGTTTAGGAAGGTTAGAGGAACAAATCTGGAGCTTTAGAGCTCCATAAATGACCTAGAGAGTGAGATTGAAATTCTCAGGGAGGGTTGTCACCGGAGAAGACGACCGGAGCTCTTCTCCGGTGACCTGAATGTAATTAGGGCTTAATCTGGGATTAGGGCAAAGTTTGAATCTGGGCCATGCGATTGATCCTTCCCGCGCGTGTTTGTGTTGCCTGGATCTCATGATTAGTCTTAATTTAGGTTTATTTATTTAATTAATCTGGATTAATGAAGTTTGAACTTGGGCCCTTGGATGTGGCGCCAAGTCAATGGTCTCAAACCCAGAACCAATCTGATCCATTCATTCAGCTTACTTATCATTTTATTTAATTTTATTTTCATTTTCATTGCATTTATTTACACGAATTATTTAAAATAGTAAAAAACATTTAAAAATTATGAAAATTTTTGTCAAGCATTTCATTAAGTTTTAGAACCCAAAACTATTTTTATTTTTATTTTTTGCATTAAAAATAATTTTTAAATCATTTAAATGTTTATTTTTAATTAGTTATTGAAAATTAATTAATTAAAAATGCATTTAGGTATTTGAAAATCACAAAAAAATTCACATTGCATTTAAAAACATTTAGAAACATTATCCAACTCTCAAAACAAATTTCTTTTTGGTCCTTAATGCATTTTGACAATTTTCATTGAAATTAAATTCATTTTAAGGCAATATTTTTGTTCAAACTTGAAAAAATCCTTTCTGCCTAACCATTGAGAGTTTGATGATGGTTCTTCTTGCATTGCATCCTTCATGGCATGTAGTTTATAGGATAAATTTGGTTTGAATTGATATTCCATTTTCAATTTGTTTTGCATTTTTCATGATGAGGTACCTTAAAACCCTAATTGACTTAAGAAAATCATAACTTGCACTAGGTTAAGAGTTAGGTCCCCTCCTTTGGGCAGTGAACTTGTGTAGGGTTAGGGTTCCCTTGATCCCATTTTCAATTTTTTGTCATGTCATTTGCTTCTGGTTTTGAATTTTACTTTGTGTGTTGATCATAAACCCTAATTTTGTGCCTTCCTTTGCATCCATCTCTCATTTGCTTGCATTCAATGACTTGCCATGACATTTTCTGCATCCACATGATTCATAATACATCTTAGGACATATTAGAATCATGTTTGATCATTGCATATTTCATTTGACATGTTATATGTCCATTGCATTTCATAAACTTTCATGAACTTCCATGGTTCAAAGCATACCTCATTGGCATCCTTATGCTTGTTTGATCACTCTCATCTCTTGACATGTATTTGCATCATCTCTTGGCATCATTGAAATCATGTTTATGCTTCTGACTTTGGCTTGCATCATGGCATTTCATCTCATCTTCATTGCATTTCATTTCGTTTGCTAACTTTTCAGGTGGTAAGTTGTTTTGAGAAGTGAATTTGCCTTCACTTCTCACAATCCCTTCTCATCCCTCTCTTACATCATTGCTGCATTTTATATTGTCTTTGTGTGAGCTTGCTCATTCTTGCTCTTTCCTACTTTCTTTCTTCAAACAACTTGTCTTCTTAAGTGAAGCAAGTTGTCTTGATTCTCTTTGATTCTTCCTCCTTTCATCTGCTTCTATTCCTGGTGGCTTTTCTCTTGAAGATCTCTTGCAAGCTTCATAAACCCTAGGAATAACCAAGCATGATAACAATTAGGGTTTGATTAGTCCCCCAGTTAGTTTTTGCCTTTGTGTCATCTTTGAGTCTCCTCCTCTCATCTCACAACCAAGGACTAAACCCTAAGGGTTTTAAGGCTTTGTGATTAAGTTTATACCTGCATCCTTCTATTAGGTTGGAGTGTATAACTTTAATCCTAAGTGTTAAACCCTTAATGTGTTTAAACCCTTTAATCAATCCATCTAATGATCACTAAGACATCAAGCTTGTAACTTAGGCCTTGCATTAGGGTTCTAATTCTTCCTTAATTGGTTAAGAAGGACTAACCCTAGTGTTAATGGACAAGTCCCCCTCAAGTTGTCTTACAAACCATAAAATTCATTTCTTAATCTCATCTTTAATTAAAATCCACTTTAATAAAGGCCTTATTTTGTCATGAGGTTAATCCCTAATCATGGATTAAGTTGAGGAGCCTTCCTCAGCTTAAATGTTCTCATCTATTATCCTTCTATTAGGATGGTGTAATGGGTCCATTAAATCCTTGATTATGGCTTAAACTCATTACTTAAAACTAAACAAAAACAACAAAAACATCTAAATAATCACAAGTAGGTTAATGATCTTAATCCTACATCATGGTGATTAAGTGGGAGGTGCTTACTTCATACTTAAGGTATTCTCATTACCCCTAATCAGAGGGAGGATGTAATGAGTTTACTAACCCTTCGGTTTAGGCTTAAGCTCATTTTCTTATGACAAACTCCAAAAAGCAATAAAAGATTGAAAACACCAAAAACAAACAATAATCGTCTCCTTCGGGATTCTTTTCTCATCTCATTCACTCACAAACGAGAACTTGCTTCTTCCGTCTAATGCAAGACAGTTTGCACCTGATCCAGACAGGTCATACACTTGAGCATAGACAAGTAAGCAGTTCACAAGTCAATTTATCTTTCAGTCTCTTTGAGTCGAACTACGGTGTTCTGACTTCCTCATTGCACAGGAGGATACGTAGGCATAACTTAACAGTTATCGAACAAAAGTCTCTGTATATTCCCCCCTCTTTCCAGCATCATTCTTTAAGCCTCATAGTCTTGAGCATTTCATCCTTGTTCTCACACTGACACTTCTCTTATACACTTCACATTTCTTTTACACTGACACTTGCATTCTTTCCAGCTTTGATACACAAATTACACTGACACTACCCTTTTAAAACACAAATCTTTTAAGCGTGGATCCCGTCGAGTACGACGGAAAATCTGGGTGCTAATACCTTCTCAGGTTGTAACCAACCCCCTTTCTCAGTCTCTCTGGTTCGCAACCGACTTATCCATCTTTTCTCAGGTTTATGCAACATTACCTTTCCCCCGGGATAAAAATGCCTAGCTGGCGACTCATTTCTCTTGAGTTCACCCTTGTGTGTTCTCTCTTCTTTCGCCGATCGTTCGCGTCTGTACCCCATTTGACTTAGCCTCATTTGGTGGGAGCGACAGTTAGGACATTTGTAATCTGCCTTCCAGAATTTCATTAATGATTTCTTTAAGTATTCTTCTTTCATTTCCTAAATTTAACGTAAGACTATATTATATGCTTTTCTTGAAGAGGGATGGCTCCTTGATATTCCAAAAGAGCTCATTCAATTTAAACATAATGCCATTTGAGACCTTGTTCCATGTCCTAAGAATAAAATTGTCATTGGCACTAGATGGTTGTTTAGGAACAAATTGGATGAAAACTGAATAATTACTACAAATAAATCTAGGTTTGTGGAAAATGTTTATAGTCATGCGGATATAATTGACAATGAGGAAACTTATGCTCTTGTAGCTTGTATTAGGGTGATATAACTCCTTTTTGCATTTGTCTGCTGCCTAGATTTTAAGTTGTATAAGAGGGATGTAAAATTGGTTTTTCTTATCGTGTTTATTAGAAGAATTATATGTCTCCCAACCTCCTAGTTTTGAGGACAATGGAACTCCTAATTCTATTTTTAAATTTAAATGAGCTCTATGATCTCAAACATGTTCCTAAAGCTTGGTATGAGCGCCTTAGTGAATTTTGTTTTTATAAAATAAGGATTTAATCATGGTAAAGTAGACACTACTTATTTTATAAGAGGTAAAGCAAAATATATTCTATTAGTTCATGTTTACAATGATGATATTATATTTGGATCCACTTATGAATATCTTTGCAACGAATTTGCGAGTTTGATGTAGGGGAGTTTGAATTGTCGGTAATGGTAAATCTTACTTGCATCTTAGAATTTCATACAAAGAAAACCAAAGTTGACACGTTCATTAGCCAGACAAAGTATTACTTGGAGCTCCTAAAGAAATATGATATGAAAGATTCAAACAGCATATCAACTCCTAGAGTTTAAAATGTTCTAATAAAGATGAACAAGGCATATACATCAATATTACCAAATATAGAGGTATCATAGGATCTTTACTCATATAACTGTGATTAGGCCAAATGATATGTTTAATGTGTGCATGTGGACTTGATTTCAAGTGTCACCTAGGGAATCCAACATTAAGATCATAAAGAGAATTTTGAGGTATATTAATGAAACTTCGCATTATGGTGTTTGGTTTCCCAAAGGCAACGTGTGTAGCTTAGTATGTTTTTTCAATTCTAATTTTGTTGGTTGCAAGTCGGATAGGAAAAACACTAGTGGAACTTGTCAGTTGTTTGGAAACCTTTAGTTTCTTGGAATTGTAAGAAGTAGCATAGCATTGTTCTTTCGATTGTTGAGGTTGAATATGTAGACGTCGATAATTTTTATGCGTAACTCTTATGGCTAAAACAACAATTATAGGATTATGATTTAAAACTAGGTTTCATTTCAACAAAATGTGATAACACTAGTGCGATAACACATAGTTTTGTTGTTGGTTAATCTCATGATGTATTGCGCATATTTGTTGAATTTGGCATGTATTTCTTTGTATATCTGAAATATATCCTAATTTGATGTATATCCTTTTTAACTATCTTTAGCTCTAATTTAATTTCTCTGGATTACTTTTTGTGTTGCTAGTAATTTTGCGTTTAGGCTCATTAGCACCTATCTCTTTTTGATATTGTAAAATGGAGAGAAGTTATAATGTAAGTCTATATTTGATTTGTAAATTTTATGTTGTTTTTGCTTTTGTGGAAATCGGATAGGAAAAATACTAGTGGAACTTGTCAATTATTTGGAAACCTTTAGTTTCTTGGAATTGTAAGAAGTAGTATAACATTGTTCTTTCAACTGTTGAGGTTGAATATGTAGACGTCGATAATTTTTATGCATAAGTCTTATGGCTAAAACAACAATTATTGGATTATGATTTAAAACTCGATTGCATTTCAACACAATGCGATAACACTAGTGCGATAACATATAGTTTTGTTATTGGTTAATCACATGCCGTATTGCGCATATTTGTTGAATTTGGCATGTCTTTCTTTGTATATCTGAAACATATCCTAATTCAATGTATATCCTTTTTAGCTATCTTTAGCTCTAATTTAGTTTCTCTGGATTACTTTTTGTGTTGCTAGTAATTTTGCGTTTAGGCTCATTAGCACCTATCTCTTTTTGATATTGTAAAATGGAGAGAATAAGTTATAATGTAAGTCTATATTTGATTTGTAAATTTTATGGTTTTTTTGCTTTTGTGGAAGTCAGATAGGAAAAACACTAGTGAAACTTGTCCGTTATTTGGAAACCTTTAGTTTCTTGGAATTGTAAGAAGTAGTATAACATTGTTCTTTCAACTGTTGAGGTTGAATATGTAGACGTCGGTAATTTTTATGCATAAGTCTTATGGCTAAAACAACAATTATTGGATTATGATTTAAAACTCGGTTGCATTTCAACACAATGCGATAACACTAGTGCGATAACATATAGTTTTGTTATTGGTTAATCACATGCCGTATTGCGCATATTTGTTGAATTTGGCATGTCTTTCTTTGTATATCTGAAACATATCCTAATTCAATTTATATCCTTTTTAGCTATCTTTAGCTCTAATTTAGTTTCTCTGGATTACTTTTTGTGTTGCTAGTAATTTTGCGTTTAGGCTCATTAGCACCTATCTCTTTTTGATATTGTAAAATGGAGAGAATAAGTTATAATGTAAGTCTATATTTGATTTGTAAATTTTATGGTTTTTTTGCTTTTGTGGAAGTCAGATAGGAAAAACACTAGTGAAACTTGTCCGTTATTTGGAAACCTTTAGTTTCTTGGAATTGTAAGAAGTAGTATAACATTGTTCTTTTAACTGTTGAGGTTGAATATGTAGACGTCGGTAATTTTTATGCATAAGTCTTATGGCTAAAACAACAATTATTGGATTATGATTTAAAACTCGGTTGCATTTCAACACAATGCGATAACACTAGTGTGATAACATATAGTTTTGTTATTGGTTAATCACATGCCGTATTGCGTATATTTGTTGAATTTGGCATGTCTTTCTTTGTACATCTGAAACGTATCCTAATTTGATGTATATCCTTCTTAGCTATCTTTAGGTCTAATTTAGTTTCCCTGGATAACTTTTCGTGTTGCTAGTAATTTTATGTTTAGGCTCATTAGCACCTATTTGTTTTTGATATTGTCAAATGGAGAGAAGTTATAATGTAAGTCTATATTTGATTTATAAATTTTATGTTGTATTTGCTTTTGTGAAATGTTTTAGGGGAGCACAATAAAAATGGAGGAAAAAATTGATCATACTTTGCTTCTGTTTAAAGTCGACTCAATTCCAAATTGCAAATGTCTTAAGCTTGCCAAGCCTAAAAAGGGGGAGACTTGAGTTGCATTACCTCTGCCTCCTAAGGATGAAAAACCTATGCAATAACCGAATAGCCTATTCATCTGTGTCACACTTGAGCAGAGCCTTTGTATTTATAAGGCGAGTTTCATGGATGGGCATCCCGGCGTCATCTACATAGGGTTTGTCCTGTCGGTTCACCCAGATCGCCAAGTTGAAGCTTTGAACGTAATCCACAAACATTTGGTAGGCCAGCCGATCCTCGACCCCCAGGCTTGCATGTCGGACTCGGTAGTAGCTGGTCGACAGATCAAAATGGTTTGGCTGCCATCTTAAAGGGATCCTCGACATCAGTTTTTCCTCGTCGTTTGCGTTACTTTTATAGAAATAAAGACTTTCGAGAGCGTACTGGGTGAGAGGTTTCACCACGTACCATCTCCCTTTGAAATGGCGGGCAGAGTCGATATACGTCTTGAACAACCTCAGAGGCTGCTTGAGAGACACCCAGCTGTGACATCCCCCTGCGTCCGACCGTTGCAGGTAGAAGATACAGAAGAAAAGGGGCAACGTACAACCGACCCCAAGAAACCAGCAGACCAGCTCGAATTCCCGGATGAAGGCAATGGCATTAGGGTGAAATTGCGAAGGTTCCAGCCTGAGCCACTTGAAAACCCCCATCTGGAAATCGTTGAAGGGGAACCTCATCCTCGCTTCTCGGAAAGTGAACTCGTACATGGCGAATTGCTTCCCCGGGAAACGCATGCATATTCGGTCTGTTTCTCGAGGGGCAAAACACTGCCAGTTTGGTCTGTCCTCGGGGCCTATGTCCTCGACCAATGCGTATGCGGTACTGGTCTCGTCCACAAAATACGATTCTTCTTCCAAAGGTTCGTTAGTGACCTATGACAGGTCGTTACATCCGGACGAAGAAACGACCTCGTTCCCTTCCTCAGGGTTTCTTTCCTCGGTTCGTCGTTGCTCAACCGTACCTGAAAAGCATAAAGGAAAAATGAATTTGACATCGCATCAAATTCACCCTTCCACCGCAGTTCAAGTGAAAGGGCGAAGAGCTGAACGCCCTAAATTCCCACTAAACTACCCTAGTCAAGGGACAACCCTCAGACCCCCTCGAGCGCTCGTGAAACACCTAAACGTTCCTAAGAAAGCTAAGAGATTTTTGCCCGACGAACGCATGGGGCGCTCGTGATCTTCATCAAATATATGATGATCATGGCCGACTTATTCATGCTGATATGCATTTTTCGCCCGGGTCAGTCAAATTGCGCCCGAGACGTTCATATCTAAAACCTAAAAACTATCCTAAAACAGTGACCTACCTACTCTAAACGAAAAATTTACGTGTTTTTCTACCTATCAAGCGAAAAAATAACCAAAAAGAGAAGGTGTGGAGGGTTACCTGACATAATGATGACGAGAAGATCAAGGTGGTGCGCGGGGAGTGAGCGGCGGCGACGTCGACGGTTGTGGGCGGAAGAAAGATTCCTTTCAAAGGTTCCGGTTAAACGTAAGAGCGAAAAATGAAATGAAGTGGTCCCTCCACCTTATATACTAGGGAAGCGCGTGAGGAGACGCGCTAGGCAATCATTACCTAGGCCCCTAGGTCGGCACTAGCACGGAAAACGAAGCGATGCACCTTTAATTCCTAGGACACGTCAGTTTAGAGAATTTTGAACGAAGCGATGGCATTTTAAAATATATATTTAATTTTTAATTATGATTTTATTATTTATTCAATTTTCGTTTTTTACATTTTTTTTTATTCCACCTGAAATTTTATTTCTAATTAAACTATTTTTAATAATATATTTTAGAAATTATTTTTCTAAATATTTTATTTCTAATTAAACTATTTTTATTAATATTTTTTAGAAATTATTTTTTAAAATAATCAAAATGTTAGTTTTTGGTCCATTCCAAGACCATTTTAGTTTCAAGAGCAACCTACATACTCTTAAACTATTTTCAATTCATTATTATATATGTTTGATTGGTATATAAACACTAGTTTTCTTTGTATAGCAATCTATATGGGACTACATGCAATTCTTGAAGAACACAACTACATGCAAGTGGGTGCATCAATCTGCAACGCCTCTTCATCAACTCATTATTTGTTTAACATGAACTTTCATCTCCATCACTCTCTTCATTAAATATATTCTTACACTCCATAAGCATCACTCTCCACAACAAGAACCTTCACACTCATACACTGCATGGGATGTCATGAATCTAGGAGATTGTTTTAGCTTTCATAATCATATGATAGGGGATAAACAACATTTAACCCCTTTTTAAATAAACAAAATTTTAAACATTATCGATGTTTAGGAGGTCTATTCAACCCTCCTCCTTCTAGATGGTTTGTATTCTCGTATCCTTACCCAACATATCAATCTACCTTTGAGAGTCTTTTCAGCATTTCAACTTGAGGCTTTTTGTGATCAATTTAATTTCGATAGAGAGCTTATTAGACACATAAAAAGTTGATTCCCAATGCAAATACAAATATCAAAGGGTATAGGTACTCATCAACGAATCAAATGAATTTATTATCCTAAAATATTTTAATATCAAATTTCTCCCCCTCTGCAGCATGTGTTGAACAAATCAGTTGGAAATATCCATAAACTCATTTGATTAAGTGTAACATATATGGGACATTAAGAAGGAATCTTGGTCTTAAAACATGAGAATTTCTCAATTCGTCTCTTAATATTTTTAGGTATCTAGCACGTTTCTAAAAATACTCCCGTTTTTAGAGATATATTTCAGAAAATATTTTTTTATTCAATATTGATTTTTTTGGAGATTTATCTCCGAAAGCACCATAAAACATACATTTTATTCGTTTTTAAGTCAGACTCAAAATTTACAAATAAATGATTTCCTTAGATATATCTACAGAAAAGTTTCATAGATATATATCCGGAAACAACTTTTACCATAAAATATTGAATATAAATTTCAAAATATAAAATTTTATTTATATATTAATTAAATAAAATATTATTTACATAAAACTTATTTAATTAAACATTTTTAATATATTAATTAAATAAAATGTTAATTACATAAAATTTATTTAATTAAACATTTTATAATATATTAATTAAATATAAATATATTAATTAAATAAAATAAATTTTATATAAAATTTATTCACCTAAACATTTTATAATACCTTATTATTAGTTTGAAACTAAAAATTAAATCTTTTATAAAAATAACATTTTATTTAATTAATATATTTTAATTTTAAAATTTTTATAATATAAAATAATTTATTAAGTTATTTTATTCAATTTTATTTAATTTTTTTAATGAATATATACAACTATATTTGATTTAATATGAAATTAAAATTGGTTATTTAATTAATATATTATAAAATGTTTAATAAAATAAATTCTATATAAACAATATTTTATTTAATTAACATATAAATAACATTTTATAATTTAAAATTTATATTCAATATTTTTCAGTAAAAGTTATTTCCGAATATATATCTTTGAAACTTTTCTATAAATATATCTACAAAAATAATTTATTTGTAAATTTGGGGTCTAATTCAAAAACAAATAAAATACACGTTTTATAATGTTTCAGAGATGTATCTCTGAAAAAATCAGCAAAAATTAAAAATATATATACTTCCACATGTATATCTCCGAAAATAAAAAAAGTATTTTGAAAAAATGTCTGAGAAATACGAGGGGTAAGAAATTCAGAGTATTTTGTGATTGGTTGGGCCACTACATAGGTCCATTTTCAATAAGCCTGGCCATTGCAACCTCCTTTCAAGTTGAATTTACAAGTATTATTCTAACTACAATCATACCTCTTGAAAATGATGAAAAAAATTACAGCTTGAAAGTGATTATCAAGTGATTCTCTGATTTCCATTCCAGCATTTACTAATGCAGACATTGTCCTTGGAAGGTTCTATTCAAATAGAAAATTTCTCTTCACACCATTATATCATTTTGTTTCAAGATTGTTTATGGATTAGGCTCTTTCCCTTATCTTTTTCTTTGAATTTTTCATTTATTAATACAACTTTTTCTTGATGATGACAAAAAACACTAAAGAAGTTTTAAAAATGGTTATTTTAAAAAAATATTTTTTCTTTTAATTATAATATAGCCTTAACTAGTTATGAATAGTTTTGACAAATTTTTAAAGTTTTTTTTAAGTAAAAAGGCAAGATCCTATTAAAATATATATCTATAAAAAAGAACTAATGCAAAGATAGAGACAAAGAGAAATGGGAAGGAAGAAGTATATTTTAAGAACTTTGCATTAATTAGTATATGACTTTTATATCTAGAATAGACAGATGAAGTAATAATGGAATAAGGTCTTGAAACTAGTGGCTGCATTGAAACATAACCATGGACTTTACTAATGAAACAGACTGTTTGCTTTGTGGTAGGCACGCAAGTCTTGACCTATAAGATACTTGAAGTTGTGGTCATCCTCATCTATATAAATAGTAAAAAATATTATTCATAAAATTTAAAATATGGAAACAAACAATTTTTAAAATATTTTTAATGCCTTTTAATCCAAAATTGTACATAACCATTAATATTATATAATAGAGTATTGAAATACAAATATTATTATATTAATGAAATATATACACATTTAAATTAAAATAAGATTAAGTTAGAAAAAAGAAAATTATAAACCAATTGCAAATTAAGAAAGATATATCAACGGAAATTTGCTAAACTCATAAAAGTTATAATTGGTATGTGTAATCTTCCCGATGAATGATCATCTGCAAACTAAAAATTTAATGCTACAAACCGTATTAAATATATTCCAAAAAGCATTCCGAAAAATAATACTATTCCTTAGAAGCCATAAACTCCAACAAGTAGCCACCCAAAAAATACATTCATTGCCTCTTCTTAACCTCTTCCCCTTGCCAAAGCGATATCACAAAAAAAAAACTCTCTTTAATATAGAAGCAACGAAATCATTTAAACCAATTCATCATCCAACTTCTTTCCAAACCAACTTTGAAATACCACACAACAAAAATAAGTGGTTTACCGATTCGGTAAAATCATCACATAAAGCACAACTAACATTATTATTAGGAAAATAACAACCTCTAATAGATAATGCATCTATAGTTGGAATTCTATGAATAAAACATCTCCAAACAAAACCCTTAACTTTAGGAGGAACTTCCACCTTCAAACTTAAAGAAAAAGCATCATGAAAATTATCAAAAGGGCCATAAGAAGTTCGAAACATATCCGACAAAAGCCGGAAACAACGCGGAGAAAAAACAACCCCGGAATTGGAGTTCCAAGCTGTAATAAGTTAATCATTTATTTATTTATTTAATTTAGAAAGAATTAAGATTTTTAGTAATTTTTTGAGAATTTTGAATCAAGAGAGAATATTTTTAAATAATTTTAATAGAGTGAATAATTAGTGTATTATTTAGACTATTATTATTATTAAAATAATAAGAAAAAGGGCAAGGTGGTCATTAGGAAAAAAAGTAAGGATAGAAGTGGAAGTTTATTAACTGAGATATTTTGCCTAAGAAGAAAAGACCGATCATTTTTCTAACTTATCGTGAAATTGTGAAGAACGCTGAAGAAGAGAAGAGGAAGAGAAAAGCCTGGGGTCTTGAAGGATTGCTAGGATATCTTGGAGAGAGAAGGAAAA
Organism: Lathyrus aphaca; assembly: GCA_963966055.1. NCBI lineage: Eukaryota > Viridiplantae > Streptophyta > Magnoliopsida > Fabales > Fabaceae > Lathyrus > Lathyrus aphaca. The sequence goes on along the minus strand of OZ014524.1, from coordinate 494,525,653 downwards.
ATCTACGGATTTCTCTAAGGTATGGGGAGTTTTTATGGTTTATTATAGTTCTATTGGATTTGGTTTATGAATAGATTAGGTCTTTGTGAATTTCTGAGTAATTGTTGTGTTTGATGATGTAGATTGAGTTAGTAGTGAATGTTTTGATGAAATTGAATGAAATAGGATGATATGTGTTGATGTATGTTTAAATGTGAGCTAATTGATGCATTTTCGAATTGGAAAAACTGATTTTTGAGGTATTTGAGATAAAAAAACGCACTAGAAAATATTTTGGGAAAATTTGAGTTTTTACGCATTCTGACACATGTTATGTCACACGACACGGGTCGTGTCACAGGACATGGGCGGCCGTGTCAGACCACTTTATTTGTTGCATTTGTCTGTTTTGAGTTTTGAGTGCATGCCTTCTGACACGGGCCGTGTCACAGGACACGGGCGACCGTGTCAGGTGACTGTATTTGTGGTTTTTGATGTTTTCTTAGTGTTTCTTGTGCTGATTTTTGTTATCGAGTTGTTTTGTTGATGTATAACTGATAGAACATGATTGTATGATGATTACTTGTTTAATATGAAATGAATGATGCACATGTTGATTTTTGGATGAATTGAGGAGAATTAGCATCATTGCATTTCATAACATTTTATGTTGGGGGTTCAGTCCATTGGTAACTTCAACCCCATTGTACGAATTAAAGTGATATGTTGATTATGTCGTGTTCCCTTGTGGAGGGTTGATGGTCAGTGTCTATCCATGTATAAATCGACACCACTTGCTTTCTTTGCATTTCATAATAGTTGATATTGCATATGAAAGATGTAAATGTGATTGTGTTGTGAAGATTTGTTGATGATGTCGTGACATTGTTGTTTCTTATTCTGTTTAATTTCCATGTTCTTATATTATTATAATGAATTGTGATTTCTCAACCTTCCTTCTTGGAAACTTTGCCTCTTATGTGGGTAACTTGCAGATAACCAAGAGTAGACTTGCGGTTCTGAAGGATTGAGTCTTGGAGCGTTTCCTTTTCTTTTAGTCGTGTTTTAGAGGTGTCCTACTCTGTGTCATCTAACAACGGGTTGGGAATAGTTTGCGAACCTTGCTTTTTTCCTTTTTGGTTTTTCTTGGAATTTCTCATGGAGTTGATGATATTATGAATTTAACATATTTCTCTATGAAGTAATTTTTATTGACTTGAATTAAAAAGTATGATTCCGCGGCATAGTTGTCGATTTATGTTAGTGATGAATGTGTAACCCGTGTTACGGGACATGACGATGAATTCTAATGATGTTTTGAATATTTATGTGGCATCTTTCTTTTGGTTTTACTCTGATAATATGAAATATGTTTTAAAATTGTGTGTGGGGTAGAAGGGTGTTACATCAGTGGTATCAGAGCAGGTCGGTTTGTCCGGCCAAGTTTGTTGTTGTCAGTTTGTTGTTAGTCGTTACTTGATAACAATTATTTTCTTTTCTGATGTGGCGAGCGTTGTGCAAAATTACAAGAAAATGTTTTCTAAACGAAATAAAAGATAAAACTACGTCATCCCGACTCCCAAAGCGACGTATCAGAGCCGACACTCTAAGACGAGAAGTACACTAACTTCACTGACCACCACTCGACTTATCCTACTCACCTGCATGTTACCAACATAAGGGTAACATTCAAACAGAAGGGGTGAGATACTTACATCTTAAAGAATAATATAATAAGAATTTAAGCAAGTATAAGAAACACCACTCGACGACAAACACATACCACAACTTCACATATACAACAACAACACATGTACAACAACATCATAACTACCACAACTTCATATACATCAACAATAATCTCGCTCCTTGGATTTCTATCCTGGCACAAACACGAAAGTGGTGCAGAAAAGGGTAGAGTCGTCAGTCAGGAATTTTTATCCCGAAGGAACGGGAATGGTAATGCTGCACAAACCAAAGAAAATAAAAGGAAGGACACATGTCTTGCGAACCAAAGAAACTGGGTTCGGGAGTCGGTTACGACTTGGGAAGGTATTAGCAACCTAGATCGTTCTCCGTACCCGACGGGATCCACGCTTGCAAAGAAACTGTTTCAAAGGGTGAAGAAATGAAACCTGCTGCAAAAGAAAAACTGAAACTGGATAAAAAAAAGAAAAAAAGGGGGAAAATGTAGGGAAAATAAAATAGTGCTCGAACGGGCCCTACCCCGCTGCCTACGTACCTCATCTGGACATGAGGATCAGAGACGTCGTAGTTCCCCTAACTAGGGATGGAAAAGGTTGCTTACGATGAGAGTGAAGGTGATGAGAAAAGAAGTCCCGAAGGAGATACGCTTATTCTTTATTTGTGTTTTTTTGAAAGTTTTTTTTATGAGTGTGGCACAAGGAAGTGAAAGAAAATCCTTTTCTAAGGAATGTGTCCTTATTACCACATCCCTAAATAGAATGAGTAACAAGTCCACCAAGAATGAAGAAGACCCTCAAACTTGTTTCCTAAGATCAGGGTTTGAATTCACTAACTTGTATGAAGTTATTAAGTGTTTTGGTGAATTAAAGTGAAGAAGTGTTTTTTTATGGTTTTCTTTGTGAAGATAGTATCATAATTGAACTTGTACATCATAGACAAACTTATGCCACCACCAAGATGGGGTGAATAAGAATATCCATGGAATAAGGACATAACACAAGAGACCACTTCAACCTTTATTAAAGTATTTGTTTAGTTTTTGTATGAAGATGAGAAGAGAAGAACCAAAAAGATCTAAAGGAAAAAGAACTAAGGGGAAAGACTAATCATATTATTGTCATACATAGAAGGACCTAGGTTAGTGTGGCTTCAACTATCCTAAAGAAGAAAGAAAGAAGAAAAGAAGAAGGAGAAAGAAGTAGAAAGTCAACTTACTTCTTATAAAGAAGATAAGTTAATTTCTAAGAGGGGTGGAAAGAAGTTGAACAAATGATGGCATAAGGCACATCTCAAAGACAAATGAGAAAGCATTAAAAGATAAGGAAAGAATGTTTGAAATGTGGATAACATCCACACTTCACTTACCATTGCACCTAAAAATGGTTAGCATCATATACAAAAGATAAAATGAAAGCAAGTAGGATCAAATGATATTCAAACAAGCAAAAGATCCAATCAAACTATCACAACCAGAATTTAAACTTCACATTCAATTTCCAAGATGAAACACATAACAACATGTAAGAAATGAAGCAACAAGTCACACCAAAACATTACAAGGTAACATGAAAGAAACAAAGGCTTAACATGAAATATGAAGGCTACACAAGCTAAAACTCTCACACAAACACCAAGGTCAGAACCCTAACATGATATGTAGTGCCTAAGAAAAGGAAATCAAATATGAGTGGAGACATACAAACTTAAACAAGTTCAAACAAGAGAGGCATGTAGAAATGAGAGGTGATATGAACATTCATATAAATGTGAAGCTTAATGAACAAGTAACATAAGGCAAACCAAGATGTGAACTTCATATAAGGACCAGAGGCATGTTAACATATTAAAAGACCCTAAAACAAACCTTAGGAGTTGGCACAACTGCCCTCATAACCTAATAAGCAAGCATAAGTCATGGGAACATCAAAACTAGGTCAAGTAGATCACAAAATTCACATAAAATGGAAACAAGTCATAAAAATTCCACAATTAGGCATATGGACTCTTGGATCAAGTAAAAACAATATACTAAAACCACAAGTCAAAAAAACAGAAGCAAACCATCTCAATTCAATGCTCAAAGACCAAATATGGTTTCATAAACTTCAACATAAAGCAACATGGAAAACTCTAAGCAAATAAGTCATAAAAATCATGAAATAAATCTCAAAGTAACTTAAACATGTTAGGAATCTATAGAAAAAAGAATCAGGTTCATATCCATTTTCAAAAGCAAGTTTAAAATTAGACAAGGCAAGTTACTCATGGAAGAAACAAAACAAAAGGAAATTAATGGCAAAATTAATTTAGAAATAAAAAACAAAGAAAAATAGAAAATAAAAATATAAAAAATTAGGGAAAACTAAAAAGAAGTCACATGATTATTTTGAGAATTTGTGAAAATTGTTTACTATTTTTAATAAAAATAAAATGAAACGATCAATTAACATGAAAATAAAGAAAACAAAGGAAGCCAGGGGGTTCAGGAAGCAAATATATCACGTTATAATAAAAACTAGGCTAAAAAAAGGGGGTGGATTAGCATTTAGGCCCAGGTCCAATTCAACGCAGGTTTCACAGGAGTATCATGGAATTCATTAAAATTCAGAAGCAAACAAGGCCCTTAGATCCATCCAATGCATGTGGTGAAGTCAACAGATAAACAAAGTCAACAATCAAAGGAACACAAAACGCACGCACATGATAACAATGGTAGGCTGGCAAACAATAGAAACAAATATGAAACAGAAGGGCACATGAGAGAGGGTGTGCGTTTTTAATGTGTTGGCACATTCAGATCACAAAATGGAAGGCAGAGATTGCTTCTTCTTCGTCAACACATGCATTCAACATTCAACACAAAATATAGAATCCAGTGACCGGAGCTAGGGCTCCGGCACCGGAAAATTCAAACCAAGAAAAAAAACAAAAAAACGCATACAAAACTCCAGATCGAATCCTTTTGGCATGGTGAATAAGAATTTAAACCCAAAAATCATAAACAATCAACACATGAAGCAAATCGAAGCAAACCAGTTCATACATCAAAACTTCAAACCAACATTAAACACTCAATATGCAACCTTTTTCAAATATGAATACATCATCATCATCAGCATCACTCACATATCACATATAATATTTACATGTGAGAGGGAGTTTAATCATTCCAAAATGAATCTATTTGTTTTCTCTTTTATCACTTTTATGAAAGATGCATTGTAATCATCAAAAAGAGGTAGAATATGGATCTATGTGCTTACAAGTATAACCATATCAGTAATATTTTAAAATAAAATTTGAGTTGTTCTTCTTTATTGAATTTTTCTCTATTGTATGCATAAAGTCTAGTTTTTCTTTTTACATGCAAAATGTGCTAAATACATTTAAACATTCAAAGTTTGTATGGTTGTTCTTATGTATACTTGCACCTCAGCGGCCCCTCAATCAAGGTTGGTGTTTTTGGATCTTTACGTCCATTTTGGGAGATGCATTTGGCTTATCTTTAGTTGTCCATGGTGATTGAGCCTATACAAGGACTTGTTCCATGTCCCTTCCCTCATGTGATAACTTGGTTTGAGGTTGACAATGCAGATGGTGCCAGCGCCATTTCTTTATAGTGGCTAACTACTTTGATTGCAATCCACATTCACATTTGTGGTTTGATACCAATGTTTTTTCCACCACCACACATCGAGTTTTGATTTTGCAAAAATGAACTTTGTGAAATTCTCATTCATCAAGCCACGGGTTCTCCATTTTCTATGCATAAAATCTCCTACCTTGGGTTATATTTGAACATTATGATCCACTTTGGTCTATGAAATATTTTGGAAAATAGTTATGAGGGTTTTTGCAAATGGTAGAAACTTCAAACTTATGATAAAACCCTAAAAATGCACCAACTTCAATTGGACATATATTTCAAACCATAAATGCTACGATCATGTTCTTGGACTTTTTGGAAATGGAAGAGCACACACTATAAGTTTTATGTTTGAGAGAAATCCCTTTGGATTCATCTTGATCATGAAATAATCACTTGAAGATTAGGGCGAATTTTACCAAAAATAGTAAGTTCTTATACATGCCACTTTCTAATTTTGGAAAATTCTTCATAACCTCTTGATTCTTGACCCTTGAGATCACCAAAGGTATTCTTTGACCTTAGGAAGGTCCCTTGACTTGAAAATCATGGTTAGAGGCCTTGAAGTCCATTGGTTGACTTTTTAATTGTACAATTGACCTCTTTCTTTATCTGCAAGTAAATGAAGAAATAGCTGACTTCCTGAAGGTATTCTCTCATCAAACTTCATCCATAGGCCTAATATGTAATATGATAACCTTTGACCACAAGAATTGGTCAAAGGTATGAGTATATGAGGCTATGAACCAAAACCCTAATTAGGGTTTACTTGTGTAGGAGAATGTTGCATCATTGATCTTCTGATGATACATCACCCTTCTTGGACTTTGGGGATGACTTTGGGCTTGTACCAGACACGTGAGGAGACCTTGTGAGCTTCTTGAAATGTCACTTGGCTCTTATCTTGACTTGTAGAATCATGAATTTCCAGATGATTGATCATATGCCTTACGCTAACACCTATGGATGTCATGCTTCATTTTTCTATGCCAAATGCTAGGATATGGTATCTACATGTTATGCCTATGATATGAAAAATGATATGAAACAAAGAGGGCAAATTTGGGGTGTTACAGATGCCCATATTCAAGCAACTGTTAATCTAAAAAGGGCGAAAGCAACAGCTATCGGCCGTTCAAGATGAACTGTGGTTGAATACCAGAATAACCGAAATTTGCATTCTGCTGGAGAAGAAGAAAAGGGAAATAAACCCAACCAAGGAGAACTACTGCAAACTAACGTGGTAACAAGTAACTAGTAACTAAGAAGATGCCTTTTAAATGACGCCAGGAGACTACTGGCTTTCCACAGCGACGGTGGACTTTGAACCAGTCTTTTGAATGCCACCAAACGACTACTGGCTTGCCACGACGACGGTGGACTTTAGAGCTTGTCTTTTGAATGACGCTAGATGACTACTATCTTTCTACAACGATGGTGTACTTTGGAATGGGTGATTCCTTACGAATCTCACGTCTTCATACGCTTCCCATTGGTGCACTTGAGTCTGTGGGGTAGATATGCACTAATCAGGATCTACATATTAACATGTGCTTACAATACTGATTAGAATTCACATCTTAATATGCGATTACGATTCTATTCATATACCCTCAGGTCAGATATACGGTGAACACGTGCATCTGCGAGAATCTGCATCTTAACATGCGCTTACGATCCTCTGCATTACTTTAACAATATAAACCCACTGTCATGATCTCGCCTTAACTGCGCTGGAATGACCCTAATTAGAATCCATATCTTAACATGCGCTTACGATTCTAAAGCAAAGTTTTGACGATTTCTATTGTCAGGACTTAAAACCTAGGTCCGTTGACACGGGATACATCAATGAACAAGAGGAGTCCGTCGACACTCGACAACACGAATTGAATAAGGAGAGTAACATCTCTGCAAGGGAGAATATCAATCGTAACTCCGTTGAGGATGAGAAAATTATGACCAATGTTCTGCTGAAGAAAAGACATCAAGATATTCTTACAATACTTGATCTTAACTGAGGAATGAGAACACCATCTGCATTACTATGTCAAACTAGCCAAAAATAAATTGGCGACCTCACTGAGGAATATTGCAATGATGGTTGACTTTCGATCATGAAACTCTGTGGGGAATAACCATCTTCCGACTTGGTTGGGGAAACAAACTGTCAAGACCTAACTGGGGATATAACTCTGACAATTCTAATTCTGCTGGGAGACCGTGCATTTAGCTGCTTGCTAGGAACAAAGACTCCAGTTGGGGAAGAGAATTGTTCAACTGATCTCGAAGTTCTGCTGGGAACATTGGCTGCTCTGACTCAGCTAGGGAATGTTCTTTATCGCACTCTACTGAGAATGTTGTGGATCATCTTCCTACTGAAAGTAGGAAATGTAAAGTGTCTCCTGCTCGGGAGAAACACCCTGCTTGGAAAATGCTGCCTGGTAACATCTCCTTATTGGCTGCAAGCCTGCAACAACAAAGTACCCACATATGCCCTGGGAAATTGCATGGTACGAGTTAATCATCCCATGTCACCTGACATTCAAAGTGATTTTAAATGTTTTCCCTTTGCACGCCATTTATAAAACCACCAAGTTTAAATGCAATATCCTTTTATAAAAAATTCAGGACATTTTTGCAAACAAAGCAAGTAAAATAAAATAAGGATAAACTTTTTGACTTAACATTCTTTTATTGATGAGCATGTGAATAGGCAAAGATTTACATCAGGAAGCAATCACTTAAAAATAGGTAATCACGATAAATTGAGAAAAGAAAATATCATAATGGCAATGTGCGTGGCATTCCAATGAGTTTCCTTTCTGCTATGACCAATATGTCTTCAAGATTCTCCATTCCTGCCTTTGCTTTCTGAAGAAAATTGGACCGATTTCTACCCTTCTGAGATTACCAGCTTAACTGAGACAATAATGTGGTACAGATTACCCAGATCGCAGTCATTCGCTTATTCCCTTATTTTGTGTGGATCGCCCTTTCGGGTTTTCAATCCACCGGATACCCTTTTTTGACTGAGCTATTCAATGCGGCTTTTCAACTCAGCGGGTGTACATTTTTTTTTATTTCCCTAAATTTTCCCCGAGCTTTTATTTTGTTTTTAGCTCGCCGACATGCCCCTTTTTTTCCTGGACCTTTATTATGTTTTTTGTCCAGCGAGTCTTTTATGCGAAATATTTTTTAATTGCGTTTGAGTTAACAGGGGACTGGAAGTCTTCACCATCCATAGTAGTGAGTATTAGTGCTCCACTAGAGAAAACTTTCTTTACTATGAACGGTCCTTCTTAATTCAGAGTCCACTTGCCCCTGTGATCTGAACCTGGATGAATGATTCTCTTGAGTACAAGCTCACCAACTTGGTACTCCCGAGCGCATACTCACTGATTGAATTCTCACTTCATTCTCCTCTGATAAAACTGACCATAACACACAAATGCTAATCTCTTTTCATCAATTAGGAATAACTGGTTATATTGGGCACGCACCCATTCAGCCTCGTCAAGCTTGACATCTATCATCACTTACAAAGAAGGAATTTCCACTTCAATAGGTAAGACTACCTCCATGTTATATACTAGGGAAAAATGAGTTGCCCCATTAAACGTCCTGACTGACGTTCGGTACCCATGCAAAGAAAACGGTAACATCTCATGCCAATCTTTATAGGTGACAACCATTTTATGCACAATCTTCTTAATCTTCTTGTTTGCTTCCACAAACGCGCCATTCATCTTTGGCCGGTAATGAGAAGAATTATGATGTTGAATCTTGAAGTCCCGGCACAGTTCAACCATCATTTTGTTGTTCATATTGGAACCATTATCAGTAATGATTCTCTCGGGAACTCCATATCTGCAGATGATATCCTTCTTCAGAAATTTGGCCACCACCTGGCGGGTAACATTGGCATAAAATGCTGCTTCGACCCACTTGGTGAAATAGTCGATTGTGACCAATATGAAACGATGGCCATTCGAAGCAGTAGGCTCTATTTTTCCGATCATGTTAATGCCCCACATGGAAAAGGGTCAAGGAGATGACATGACGTTGAGTGGGCTTGGAGGAACATGCACTTTGTCTGCATAGATCTAGCACTTATGGCATTTGCGGGCGTATGAACAACAATCTGCATCCATTGTTAACCAGTAATACCCCGATCTCAATAACTTCTTAGCCATTGCATATCCTCCTGCACGAGTACCAAAAGATCCCTCATGGACTTCCTGCATTAACATGTCTGCTTCCTTCTTATCCACATATATGATCAGAACCATGTCAAAGTTTCTCTTATACAGAACACTATTAGTGTTTAAGAAGAAACTAGCAGCAAGTCGCCTTAAGGTCTTCTTTTCATTGGAAGATGCCCCAGCTGGATATTCTTTGCTTTCCAGGAAGTGCTTAATATCATAATACCAACGCTTATCATCAGATACTGCGTCAATAGAGAACACATAAGCAGGTATATCCAGCCTGGAGATGTCAATTTCTGAGGACATAATTCCAACACATCACTTTGATAGACGAAGAGAGCGTAGCCAATGCATCGGCAAACTGATTTTCATCGCGTGGTATATACTGAAGCTTTACTATTGTGAAGAACGTCAACAGTCTTCTGGCATAATCCCAATAAGGAATTAAATGATCTTGGTGTGTATACCACTTGCCGATAATTTGATTAATCACGAGGGCTGAATCTCCGAATATATCGAGGGTCTTAATCCTAAGATTAATAGCCTCCTTTATTCCCATTATACATTCCTCATATTCCTATTCATTTTTGGTGCAACCAAAAGTGATTCTGGCGGCGAAGGAAAAGTGAACACCTTCAGGAGTAATTAGAACAACACCAACTTTGCGCCCATTGATATTGACTGCCCCATCAAACATCAACTTCCATTTGGATTCAGGGTCTGGCCCCTCCTCCAGAAGTTGTTCCTCACAGTCCTTTGCTTTGAGGTACATGATGTCCTCATCAGGGAAGTCAAACTTTATTGGTTGATAACATCCTCACGAGGTTACTATGCGAGATAGTCTGAAAGTACGCTTCCTTTGATGGAATTCTGGGAAGTGTATTGAATGTCGTACTCTGTCAGCACCATCTGCCATCGCGCAACCCTTCTAGTTAACGTTGTTTTCTCAAAAAAGTATTTGACATAATCCATTTTTGAAATTAATAGGGTAGTGTGAGTCAACATGTACTGTCTTAGTCGGCGAGCAGCCCATGCCAAAGTGCAACAAGTTTTCTCGAGTAGTGAATATCGAGACTCACAGTCGGTAAGCTTTTTGTTAAGGTAGTATATTGCATGCTCTTTTCGACCAGACTCGTCATGTTGACCTAGAACACACCCCATTGACCCTTCCAACACAATCAAGTACATGATGAGTGGCCTCCCTGGAACCGGAGGCATCAGGATTGGAGGTTCCTGCAAGTATTCTTTAATCTTTTCAAAAGCTCTTTGACAATCTTCGTTCCCCCTAACCGACTGCTCTTTTCTTAACAACTTAAATATTGGTTCACATGTAGTTGTGAGGTGAGATATGAACTGAGAGATGTAGTTCAATCTACCCAGGAAACCACACACTTCTTTTTCAGTTCGCGGTGCAGGCATATCTTGTATAGCTTTGACTTTTGCAAGATCTACCTTAATTCCTCTTTAACTTACAATGAAACCCAATAGTTTTCCACAACGCACCCCAAAGGTGAACTTGTTAGGATTTAACCTCAAACGATAATTTCTCAGTCGTTCAAACAGCTTCTTGAGGTTAACCAAATGCTTGTCTTCATCTCGGGACTTGGCGATCATATCTTCCACATAACATTCAATCTCTTTGTGGATCATATCATGAAACATAGTCACCATTGCCCGTTGATAGGTTGCCCCGACATTCTTCAAACCAAAAGGCATGACCTTGTAGCAAAACGTACCCCAAGGGGTAATGAACGTTGTCTTCTCCATGTCTTCCGGAGCCATCTTAATCTGTTTATAATCGGAGAAGCCATCCATGAAGGAGAATACCGAGAATTGAGCCGTATGATCAACCAATACATCGATGTGATATAATGGAAAGTTGTAACATTCCGATTTTGGTAATTATTTATTTATTTATATTAATTACGTAATTGTTGATTGTGTGTCTAATTGAATTATTTGACTTGTTTGATATAATTGACTTATTGGATTTATTTGAATTAATTAATTTAATTGAATTATGTGATTTAATTTAATTAATTGAATTATTTATTTTATTTGAAATAATTGATATAATTGAATTAATTAATTTTATTTGGTTTATTGGAAATAATATAATTATTTGATTTAATTGAATTATTTAATTTGTTAGATGTGTTTTATTAGTGAAATAAAATAGATATAGTATATTTGGCTAATTGGACTATTAGGAGTGTGTAAATAGTGAGTGAGTGGTAAGCCCAACAAGAGAATATAATAATTATGAAAGAGTTAGGGTTTAAAAGAGGAAAATAATAAAAATAGTAGAAAGAATATAAGAGAGGGAAAGAGGCAAAAGGTAGAAGGAGGAGAGGAACTCAAGATCAAGTTGGAAAGCTCAAGAAAATCCAAGGTAATGGTGGATTTTCATTAAATTATTTGGGATTGTTAGATGATATATAATGGAAAGAAATGTGGTTAGAGTAAAATCTCAATTTTTATGGTTTTTGGAATTGTTAGGTTTTACTAAAAATCTTTGATTTGAATTGTGTTAATTGAATATGTTTGAAATTGTGTTATGGTATATAGAAAGACCCTTTCTAATTTAGAGGAAACTAGTTAATAGTAATTATTCATTTTGGGTTGGGGTGAACAATATCGCAAAACATGAAAATGGGTATTGGCGATGAACAGGAGTATTGGCGATGAAACATATATACTTACTTTTTTGTTCTTTTCTTCTGTATCACATGGTATATATGTAATGAAGTGTGGAATTAATAAAGGGGTTCTAATCAACAATTTATTAGTATTAGATGTGGACATATAGGTTTAAGTGATGAATATACTTTATTCATTATATTAAATAGTGAAGTAATACAATAATAATGATGACATGTCAAATTATTTAATGGTTTAACTAGAAACAAAAAGGTGCCACTTGGAATGAGCATCAGTTGGTTTTAATGCTAGAACAATTACTAGTCTCTCATGTACTAGTATGATTTAGTGATCTAGACACATCATTCAGTTGGTTTTAATGCTAGAACAATTACTAGTCTCTCATGTACTAGTATGATTTAGTGATCTAGACACATCATTCAGTTGGTTTTAATGCTAGAACAATTACTAGTCTCTCATGTACTAGTATGATTTAGTGATCCAAACACATCATTGGTTGTGGACTTATGATATATAACCAGCACATGAATCAATACAAAAGGATTAATTTTAGTAAGCCTTTTAATTTAAGAAATGAGAAACATGAAATATCCAACCGAAAATATGTAGTACCTGGAGTTCACCAATCTAGCACCTGTGTATATAATTGGAGCCAAAAAACATTAATTAATAAGATTCATGTAGTTCTTTTTGAAATAAATGTGATATCAATTAAAGAAATAGTAGTAATATTTTCCTACAGTGGAACAATATCGATCATTTTCTTTGTGAAGTAAAAGGAAATGAGATATCTACAGATGTATTAATGTCATAGTCAAATAGAAACATGGGATGATATACCCCTTAGCACACATGTCTTAAATTAACAATTATTTATTTATTTACTTATACATCTCATTTCTTTAACATAAATAATAATGACACACCTTTAATTAATTATTATCCTCCTTTTTAGTTATCTTATGAATGTTGAACTTAATTAATTGGTGATTAATTTAGAGATTGTTTTGGTGATTAAATTGATGATTATTTTAGTGATTTATTTGGTGATTAATTTGATGATTCATTTGATCATTATTTTGATGGATCAATTATTCTAGATTTGATCGATATCGTGTGGTTTGTAAATTGAGATTGAATTGTGTTGATACCTTGTGGTTTATTTGCTAAGTGTGGTGGCAATGTTTGAGTAGTGAATATCGTGATTTGAAAATGTGTTGTATGTGCAATTGTATGATAATTCGAATGTGAAGAATTATTGAGATATGCATGAATATTAAGATTAGAGAATGGTCTTAATTGCATATGGTTGACTGTAATTGTACATAAATCATTTGTGTCAAGAGGCAATGTTTGCTAGTTCCGTGGGAGCTAGTGACTTGTCCCAAACCTAGAGGACGAGTTTGAAAGCTTAGAGGACAGTCTTTTGATGTGTTATCGATCTAGAGGACAAACCCGATTTAAATATAAAAACCGAAAAATGATAATAAGTGATTGGTACCACATGCATCAGTTGCATTGAGTCTTGGATCGAGTCTCATTATGTTTATGATTGAGTATGAAATTATGTGGCTTATGTACATTGTTGGATTGGTAAAATTGTAACTTGTGTGTTGACTTATGAATGGTATGATTCTTTGATTAATAATTTATTGATGAATTTTGGAAGTGTGAGAATAATTTGATTTTGTTTGAATTCCTTACATTATATATTAACTTATGATTTCAGTAATTATATGAATTGTCACCCTTCTGTTGGAATGATGTTTTGTACGACATTGATCAGGTACCTAGGACTAGGGTTGCTTCTAGCTCGAGGTAGCGATTTGGAGCAGCTTGCTTAGTCTTTTATTTATGTTGGGTCGAGTCATGCTCTGATCATGTAACACTAGGGATGGTATTCGATTCATGTTTTGAGAGATACTTTATCTACTCTATTTATGATATTATTATTATATTTCGACTTATGTGGAATATTGGCTTGTTATGCCTAAGTGATGATTATGAATGAGTTAAGCATGAAACTTTATTTATATTTAATATGATTGAACTAAATTCACTGCTATATGCTAATTGTGACAAAGTTATCTGAAAAGCATGAGTTTATTTTCAAGTGTTAATGAGTATGACATGTGTGGTATGATGTGTTTGAATTATGTGTGACACTCTTGATTTAAGATGCATGATAAATTACTCTGATTATGTGTATATTTTACGCAGGGTTTAGAAGGGTGTTACAGAAATCATCTTTTGGGCTCGCTCTATTTAAATCTCGGTAGTCAACGCACATCCGGATCTTGCCGTCATTCTTTGGTACTGGCACAATATTAGCTACCCAGTGTGGATAACTAGTTATGGCAAGGAAATCGGTGTTTCATTGCTTATGAACCTCTTCTTTAATCTTCATTGCCATGTCAGGATGGGTTCTTCTGAGCTTTTGCTTAACATGAGGGCAGTCTTCCCTTAGTGGCAGCTTATGCATAACAATTTCGGTATCCAAACCTGGCATATCTTGATATGATCAAGCAAAGATATCCACATACTCTCAAAGCATACCAATTAACTCTTTTTTTACCCTGGCCTGCAGACTGGCCCCAATCTTAACCTCCTTCTTTGCGTCTTCTATTCCGATGTTGATAATTTCGATCTCTTCTTGGTGAGGCTGAATAACCCTTTCCTCCTTTCTCAATAACCTAGCTAATTCTTCAGGGAGTTTATAATCTTCCTCAACCCCTTCATCAGCTTGGTAGATTGGATTATTAAATTCATGCTTGGTCATAGCAGAAAAGTTATCAAAGGAATCCGGATGATTGGTTCTGCACAAGTGATGTGCTTATTTCATAATTTGTTTTTTATGAAAAAGAAAAAGACAAACAAAATAAGGAAAACATTGCCATTTTTATTTTTATTTTTGTGAAAATTTTGGAAAAGAAAGAAATGGAACACAATTTGAATGAAAAATATCCTTTATTTATGATAAAATAAATTGCATAACATGCAAGGTGACCCTACAATGAATCCATACACCTTGGGCATAGTGCAGGACTTAACATGCAAATGATAAATGAGAAAGCAAGAAAAATTACTCTGGTTGACAAGTTACTTGGACGAAATCCTCTACAAACCAGTTCTGAAGCTCTTTCCCGTGAACGCATGGGCGCACCTTATTGTCCAGATCACAGTCACCGTCGACATCTTCTTCCACAACACACACTTGGTTCGGATCAATCATTCCAGCACTAGTGAAGCTCATTATCTGTCTACCTTGAGACCACCCAGCTTTCCCCGGTTGATAGCCAATGCCAAATTTGTCATCTTTCTTCTCAACCTCCAACAGCTTGCCCCAGCTGTGGGCATATCCTGACTGCACTACCTTTTTGGCATGCTTGTAAGAAGATATGGAAGTCCCCACCCTTTCACTGCTCTTGATTATGGAAGTAGGAACGACTGTACTGACATTCACAACTTCAAATGCCTAGCATAACATGTCGTGGATCTCACCATCCATTTCAACGAATTTAAACATGGACAAATGGCTAACAAAAATGTCCTCCTCCCCACATACAGTGACCGCCTGACCATCCACCACATATTTTAATTTTTGGTGCAAAGTAGACGTCACAGCACCTGCAGAATGAATCCAAGGGTAACCTAATAGACAGATGTATGCTGGTTGGATGTCCATGAAATAAAAAGTACTTTTGAACACCTGCGACCCTATTTTCACTGGCAGCTCCACTTCTCCAAAAACCGATCTCTTGGAACCATCAAAGGTCCTCACAACTAGATCACTTGGTATGAGAATTATACCATCTACATCCAACTTCATTAGAGCTTTCTTCAGGAGCACGTTCAAAGAGGAACCCGTATCAACCAGGACATGGGACAACACATCACCTTTGCATTCCATGATGATATGCAAAGCCTTATTGTGGTTTCTCCCCTCGGACGTAAGATCTATATTTGTAAACCCTAGCCCGTGACTAGAATTTACATTGGCCACCACCGCCTCCAGCTAATTAACAGTGATCTCTTTAGGTACATAGGCCAATTGTAATACCTTCAAAAGAGCCTCTCGATGCGCTTTTGAACATATCAACAATGATAGGATATAAATCTTATATGGTGTCTGATTCAATTGCTCCACCACTTTGTAATCACTTTTCTTTATGATTCGCATGAACTTTTCCACCTCTTTCTCAAACACACTCTTCTCGGTGGCTGGAGTCGCAACTTTTTCGGTGGCTACTTACTTACCCTTGGCTTTGGCAGCTTCTTCGGCTTCAATATTTGTTCGAAGAGTTTGTGGAGCGAAAAAACATCCACTACGAGTAAAACCACCAGAACCCCAACATTCATAATAACTTAATTGATCGTCACTAGTTTATCTTCCACCTTCTGACCTTGCACATAAACATTAGAGCTGTAATGCCATGGAACGACTTTATCATCCTTGTATGGTACATGTCCAAGAACAGTAATAGTAACAGGGCTTATGTCTTGAGGCACTTATATGGTGACGGGTTCCGGTCGGGGAGGCACCGGAATGTCAGTAGGGGTATAATATATTGTCATAATGGATATGCAGTCACCTTGGCTGTTCACCTTGTCAAACTACAATTAAACCTCATCTATCAAACCTTGAAGCCTATCTTTCAACTTGTAGCAACCATTGGGAGAAAGCACACACTCCTCGCAGTTAAATCCGCAACCGGGAAACACTTGTCCTTTCAATAACCTTTCTTTTACAACCAGGAGGGGAGTCTGCACTTCCTCAATATCTGAAACTAGATTCAACCGTTCACCTCTCTCGACAGCATTAACTCTATCCCCACCAAGATTAGGAATAGGGTTTTTGGTGACATTCGGTGGTGGTGAGAAATTGATAGCTTTTAAATCTATCAGGTATTGCACCTTCATATGCAACGCTCTACATTGCTCAGTAGGATGTCCGGGACCATCGGAATTGAAAGCACACCTGGCATTAGCATCATAACTTGGAGGAGGATTACCCACAAGTGAAGCCACGGTTCTCAGTTGGACCATATTCAACTCTAGAAATCTTTGTGACAAGGTTGTGTATGTCATTGGAATGGAATCAAAAACACGATCAACGTGTCTGGGCTGACGTTGTTGGAAAGATCTTTGCTGGTTTTTGCGCTGCTGCTATTGTTGAGGAGGAGGGTTTGAAGGTATGGTGACAGCTTCCACATGATCATATGAACTTCTGCGCCCATGACCTCTTCCAAAAACAACATTAGTTTCGCCCTCTCTCCTCCTCTGAGGACCTGCAAAAGGCTTCCTCTCCCCAGACGAACTACTAGCACCAATGTCTTGAATTTTGCGCATCTTCAACAAGTTCTCAACTCTTTCCCCTGCTATAACAAGATCAGTAAACTTGGTTGCTGAACATGACGCCAAGCGATCAATGTATACCCCCTACAAGGTGCCCATAAACATATCAGCCATTTCATTCTCCAGTAACGGAGGTTGCACCCTTGCAGCCAGCTGACGCCACCTCTGGGCGTACTCTTTGAAGCTTTCTTTCGAATTCTATGACATGCTCTGAAGTTGTGTGCGATTGGGAGCCATGTCCAGGTTGTACTGATAGTGTTTAACAAAATCCTCAGCCAATTCCTTCCATTTTCTGATAGAGACCCTACTCAATTTCATGTACCACTCTTGGAATGCCCCGACGAGACTATCCTGAAAGTAATACATCCACAACTTTTCGTCGTCGATATGAGCAACAATTATACCGATGAAAGATTGAAGATGAGTCTTCGGGCATGAAGTACCATTGTATTTGTCAAATATAGGAGCCTTGAACTTATAGGGAATCCTTACTCCAGGCACGAGACCCAAGTCAGTAATATCAAACCCCAAGGAGTTCTGGGATTGAATAGAACGGATCTGCTCAGCCATTTCTTCAACATGTCGATTCACCTCGACCCCCTGGCCTTCAGCTTCATCCAGTATAGTGAATTGTTCTTCTTCATTATCTATTTGAGGTTGAGGACCCCCACCAACATTAACAATAACCTTAGGGTGGGGTTGAGGTTGAGGACCACCACCACCAAGAGCACCAGTACCTCTAGGACCTCCACTGTTTCCATCTTGATTCCTATCAATCATCTCTCGCATACGCTCTTGGTTCTTATTCATACCAGTCATGAGGGTCATGAAATGGTCCATCCTATTGCGCAATTCTTCCAGATCAGCTTGCATTTAATCCATAACTTGCCCTCTGTTTTCTTTTGTAGGATACATGTGGACCTTCTTATGGACCTTCTTCGTAGCAGTATTGCCTGAAACAGAAGAGACCTTAGAACTTGTGGCCGTACCTGCAAAACAAGAAAAGGGTGATATGTATGCAATGCAAAACTTTCGTGTTATCATTATCAGGATATATTTCACCAATCCTGGTATCTGTTAAAGAATCCAGATGGCCCTTGAGGAAATTCTTGAGATTACTCTCTTCAAAGTTTCCACACCTTTCCACACCCAATTTTAAAGCACACAAAACTCAAAGGATCTAAAATGACAACTGCATAAACACAAAGCCCTAGGGCATAAGTAAAATCCTCGTAGGGTTACAAGTCTTACAAAAAGCAACAAGTACAAAAAGATAAATAAGATTCCCACAACAAACCTGTGGGTAATCTGAAATACAAGAAAGAAAATAGACAAAAATTCTAAACTGCATGAAGACTCTGGCCCTTCCTCTGTGAAATCCAGCTCCATCCTAGCCCTCTTCACATCTTCTCTCCTCCTGAGATCTTCCATCTCTATGAGTGCTTCGTTCAGTTGTTGAGAAGTTTCCAGCTGACCCCTATAGGCATTCTCCAGTTCCTCCTTCTGAGAAGGGATCTGCAACTTGTACACCTCTTCTTTCTTCTTGTACTCCTCTTGGTCTTGATTTCTCTATTCTTGCATCAAGGTGAGAGATTTCTTGGTTTCTCTAAGAGTCTTCTTAGTCTTTCTAAACTTTTCCTCTCTTTTAGTATCCATCAAACCTCTCCTCTGAAAGTACGCCTCTCTTTCTGCAAATTCTTTATCCTTAGCCTCTTGAGCCACCTGTATCCTGTGCAGCTTATCCTCTATAGCTGTTTTGGAGTGAGCCATCTAGTGATACAAGCTAGTCATTTCTGCATTCTCAACCTTCAACTCCCGCAACTGAGCTTCCAACTTCTGGTAATCCTCCAGGGGGACAGTAGTTTGTACATTAGTAACCTGAGGTGTCACAACCTGGGGATAGAATGGAGGCTCAACTGAGAAAGGCAATAATGTAATCCCAACACATTCTTTCAGCCAAGCTGCAAAGGGATCATACATATTTGGGTCTACCCTCCCAAATTCCTTCTTCCTTTTTTGCGTCTTTATAGCCCAAGCTTGAAATACTTTGACAGCCATTTCCCTATTTCCCTCAACAGGAAGGTACAAAGATTCAACAACTTCCTCTTCAGATGGAGAATCTTTCAACGGATACCCAAATTGTCTTCTAGCCAACACCAGGTTATAATTGATCAATCCCTTCCTTCCTATTAAGGGGACATTAGGAAAACCATCGCACTTGACAATCATTTCTTTTCCTAGCACATCTCTGTCACATCCCTAAGCTATATTCTCTACAGTCAATCCCATTAATCTCCAGGACCATTTCCATTCTCCTCTTAATTCTTTAAAGTGTCCAGACTTGAGCAATTGCTTGGCGAACCAATCAGCGAACAAGGGTGCACAACAACTCACACGCCCCTTTTTTCTCTCATTTCTATAGTGTACCCCGTAATAGAAATCACCCAACAGAGTAGGTGTAGGGTTTCCTCTGAAGAAAATAAAGATGGCTTCTAAGCTTACAACACCTTGGTCACATGGAAACAAATAGGTTCCATATATCAACAAAGATAACATCACACTGAATTGTGCCCACTGACCTTCCTGTGCGTATGCTAAGGCTTCCTGAATGAGTACATTGCAGGGAAGATGACACTTCTGGGGAATTTCTTCTGCTTGGAGCACTCTTCCAGAATTGTAGTAGGGTTGTCTTCCTCTGAGGGGGATATGCAACATACTAGAAATATCCTCCAAAGTAGGCGCAAACACGTAATCAGGGAATACAAAGCAACGCAGTGGAGCATCATAAAACTGCAAGAGAGTATGAAGACTGTCTTTCTGCTCTTCAGTTGGCTTGTCCATATATCTGAGAATCTTCCTGAACTTAGCCCTGAAGTCACCAAAAACCTTGTCATTCATCAGACCTTTCAGCTTGTATAGCTTCTTTACCTCTGGCTGTGCGAAGGTGTAATGCGAGTTATTCTTTCGGGGAATTGTAATGACTCCTGCCATCTGGATGTAAGTAGCTAAAAGATACCAGAACTGAGTGTAAACAGAAATGCAACCTGAAGATTGAAAACACAAAAAAAATTAATATGTTATGGTATGATGAAAATCCAATACAAGGCACATATGATCAATCTTGAACTTTCTGGAAATCGGATATCAGAGTCAAGTGAATAGAACGGGCCCTACCCCGCTGCCTACGTACCTCATCTGGACATGAGGATCAGAGACGTCGTAGTTCTCCTAACTAGGGGTGGAAAATGTTGCTTGTGTGTTAAAATCTTGAATTTCTTATGTCAATGTTCAGGTATTGTAGGATCGTCTGGCACAGGTGGGTTGCCGTCTTGCAAAGTGACTGTAGGAGAAAGTTCTTATGATGAGAGTGAAGGTGATGAGAAAAGAAGTCCCGAAGGAGAGACATTTATTCTTTGTTTGTGTTTTTTAGAAGTTTTTTTATGAGTATGGCACAAGGAAGTGAAAGCAAATCCTTTTCTAAGGAATGTGTCCTTATTACCACATCCCTAAATAAAATGAGTAACAAGTCCACCAAGAATGAAGAAGACCCTCAAACTTGTTTCCTAAGATTAGGGTTTGAATTCACTAACTTGTTTGAAGTTATTAAGTGTTTTGGTGAATTAAAGTGAATAAGTGTTTTTTTTATGATTTTCTTTGTGAAAATAGTCTCATGATTGAACTTGTACATCATAGACAAACTTATGCCACCACCAAGATGGGGTGAATAAGAATATCCATGGAATAAGGTCATAACACAAGAGACCACTTCAACCTTTATTAAAGTATTTTTTTAAGTTTTTGTATGAAGATGAGAAGAGAAGAACCAAAAGGATCTAAAGGAAAAAGAACTAAGGGGAAAGAATAATCTTATCGTTGTCATGCATAGAGGGACCTAGGTTAATGTGGCTTTAACTATCCTAAAGAAGAAAGAAAGAAGAAAAGAAGAAGGAGAAAGAAGTAGAAAGTCAACTTACTTATTCTAAAGAAGATAAGTTGATTTCTAAGAGGGATGGAAAGAAGTTGAACAAATGATGGCATAAGGCACATCTCAAAGACAAATGAGAAACCATTAAAAGAGAAGGAGAGTGTAACACCCCAAAATTTGTCCTCTCATTTTCATGCCATTTAGCATATCCTTTCATACATTGCATTGCATTTAGATCACAATTGCATCATAAACATACATGAACATACATCTCAATTTGAGATTTCATAGGTTGCGACTGACCTTTATTTCTTCATGTGGAACATGCACAAGAATCTCAGAAGAATCCAAAAGTTCTCGGTTGATTCAGGGGAGTTTAAGCAGAATATCAGTTTTATGGTGCAGTTTGCAAAAGTTGTAACTTTTGCTCGGAAACTCATTTTGGCTTGAAACTCAATAGTTTATACCGTTTTGGTATTCTCTAAAACTTTTGTGTTCGGCTCGGAGGCCAATTCATCAAGAAAAATGGCGTGAATTATTTGTTTTTGAAATTTCGGTTTCGCCGATTAACTGTGCTAGCGGTATTCAAGAGTTCGTAACTTCCGATTGGGTCAACATGTCTGAGAGATTCATATGCCAAAAGTTCCGTCTTGATATCCTTTCCAACTTTTGGATTTTGACCGAGAACTAATTCTTTGAAGAATATCTCTGAATGTGCGAGTTTTTAGAGTCGACATAGTGAAAAACAGTGCTGAACCGATGAGTTTTGAACACTAAAAAAATTCATAACTCGTGGCTCGTTCATCAGATTGATGTCATTCCGGTGCCTAAAATTCCTTTTAGATGTTATCATCATTATGTGAATTCAGTTTGGGTTAGGTCCGAGCGGAAGGATCCCGAAAACGCGAATTACCAGTAAGGTTCTTTGATGTAGTGCACTGTCTGTCAGATTATGTAAAATTCATAACTCGATCAATTTTCATCGGATTGCACCCATTCTTGAGGCGTTGGTTCACAAATTTTATCCTCTTCAAGTTCAAAGACAAACGCGAGTTCGAACAGTGCTCCAAAGATTATCGTTTTGGTTTATTTCACAAAACTGAAGTGCTGAACCGAAGAAAAAGGCTGAAAGTGATTTCACGAGAAAATTCATATCTCCCTCGTCGTTTTTCCGGTTGAGCTTAAATTTTAACACCAGGTCACTGACTCATATATCTACAACTTTACTGACAAAGTCGAGTCGATATTATGCTCCGAAGAGGTTGACCTCGTCACATTTTTGAGTAGCGGACACCAAATAAGCCGAAAAAATAACTTATTCAGTGATGTCTTGCAGCTTAAATGTATCGATCGCACTCGATTTTGATCGTATGACATCCGTTCTTTTTGCGTTGCAACTGTGATTCAGAGGAGGACGATGTTGTGGAAGACTCAGAGTCAAAATTTCTTGCCGAAGATATTGTTATTTTCACTTAAGCCGAAATTCTATCTTTTGCCTTTCATTTTACACTCCACTATATATTCTTTTGACCCCACAATTTGTCTTATAACTTCAATCACAATTTACAAACACCAAAAACACTCATAAACTTTCTCTAAAGGATCAAAGTTCATTCTCTCAACTCTTTCTCAAGAACACAACAACAACTTCATCAAGAACTCAAGAACACAACAATTTCGATCAAGCTTTCGGTAGCCGAGCCGACACGAACCACCACCTCCGGTCAACTTCACCATCGTGCGACCACCATCTTTCGCCGCCGGAAGACACGCGGCCTCTCTTCCTCTCCTCCGTTCATGATCGCGTCTCACTTCCTCCGGATTCACAATTTCTTCATCGATTCTTCATTCGGTAAGCTTCTTAAACTTTAATTCATGAATAATTGTTGAATTGTTTCTTGAATTGAATTTTGAAGTTGAATTAATCATGTGGAGATTATGTGTATTGATTCATGATTTGATTATTGATTGATTCTTGATTGATTTATCCTAATAATTTTTGTGGTGCATAATTGAAAAAGCATGGTAAGGTTGACATAGAATAATCTGTGCATGTTAGGTGTTTGACAAAATTCCTAAGTGAACTAATTATTATGACTTGATATTGCTTGAAGTGCTTGACTTTTGAATTCATGCTTGTTTCAATGTGTAAATTCGGAATAGGATAGGTTGAGGCTTAATTGTTGATGTTGTTCATGTGCCGCGTGTCGAAAAATGCGTTTTGGTCATAACTTCCTAACCGTAGCGTGTTTTCGCGAATGTGAATACTGTAATTTGACTTTGTTGATTATTTCGGAGCCATTGGTGAACTTTTTAGTCGATTTCGAACAACTTTTTTCGGCTATTCTGCTACTGCCAGCCGATGAAATTGGCCAAAAAGTCACACTTCCGAGCGGAATTTTCAAAAACCGATTGCATATTTGAATCCGTTGGCATGTTTGCAAGTTACCATTCGATTTAGTTCAATTCCGAGTCGGTTATTTTTTACGCGTTTTTTCGTTTTAAGGCTTTTTAAGTTCGGTTTGGTGCGACTTTGATGCATTGATCTTGTTTTGACTTGTACTTATGTTTGTTGATCATTTTCCATTCATTGCATGTAAATTTGTTCGATTCCGGTTTGAGTTTACATGTTGTTTATGTTAGAGCATAAGTGCAGACCCGTTTTGAAACATAAATTTCAATGCATGTCCATGACTCATATATTCATCTTTTTACTTGATTTTGAGTTGTGAGGCATAGGTGCAACTTCCAGTTGCACCTCTTTTTGGATTCTAATGCGTTTGTTGAGTTCATGCAAGGTTCTCGCGAAGATCTTAACAACGGTCGTTTGGTTGATATTCCAGTTTATTTGTGGGATACCTTTGGATTCAAATGATATTTTGTGTCGTTGTTTTTGTTTCGATTATGGGGGATCTTCACAAAACAATTCTGGAAGATGAGCATTTATTTTTCTCATGGAATATTACAAGACCTTGCTTGGAGTTTTTTCGGATTTCTCTTATATGAAGAATCGGTACTTCGATCAAGTGAGTAATTTCGACTTTCCACTTTAACGCACCATTTTAGTAGTATGTGGCTTAGGATCATATAACTTAAGGTGCATATTGAGCCCTCCCACCTGAGGCACTAGATTTATTTATTATTTTTGATTATATGTGTCGATTTCGGAGCTTAGGGATTTAGGTTACGGATTGTAGAATTCACTTCCTCTCGCTTTCCCTTAAAATATCGTTTTTTCCCGTTTCGTCACAATTATTAAAAATAGTTTTAGGTGTGATAAAATTCTGGGAAATATCATGAGTGATCCTTATCCTCTTAATTAATTTTCCATATTTTTTGATTCCAGGTTTGATTGGTTTTAGTAATTAATTTGGATTTTGCATTCCAAAAGGAATGGTATTGACATAAGAGACCAAAATCCAATTTTTCCCATAGGTGTGAGACCTATATTTTGTGTGTGATTAAACATTGGAGTTGGTGAAATTTTTATGCTCCTTTGGTATTTTTTTTCATAATTTTTGGTGCCATTTTTATCCACTTTGTGGAGTTGTTTTTCGGTGATCATGCCTTGGTATCTCAATCGTTAAGTAATTGTTTTGGCACTTTGGTGCATAATTTTGTGAAATACTTTTATACCATGTTAGATAATTACTTCAACATTCTAGGGATTTAATTTCATAATTTTTAGATCCTTCTTACTATTTTTCCATGTCACCTAGATCATAGGTTTATATATGTGTTTATTTGCTCCATACCCTAAATGATAGGAAGGCATTCATGCCATTGGCTAGAGATACTTTTTGGTAAATTTTAGGAGTTGATTATAGGTCATTTTTATGTCTTTAATTCCAGTCATATGTCACTTTTTGAACCATATTCATTTGATTTGTTTTGGTGTTTTAAAATGCTCACTTACTTGAACATGTGTAACTTAAACTTGTTTCTCTTCTCCTATAAATGTTAACATGATTTATGTAGGAATAATTAATGCCAAGCCAATCATTATAATTGCATCTCATACCTTATATGCTACTGACCCATAATCATCTCATGCATATTCACATGTCATTCATTCTTAACTTGCATTCTTTGTGATCGCATGCGATGTTTGCTCCGTTTCTTCTCACATCTTCTTCTCCTTGCTCCATATGCTTACACCATTGCATCCATGATGGTATATTCATTCATCCTCATTCATAAGCATTCAATAATTACTTTTATGCTCATTTTACGTATTAATTCATGCTTGAAAGCCATACGCATCCATACTTCATCCATAAGCCCTAACTTGCATTTAGGTGAACTTAGGTGAACTTTTTGTACATAGTTTAACATAGTTTGATCTTGTGAGGTATCCTAGCATACTTAGGGACCTATAGAATTTAGCTACTGACTTTAGAAGTCATGTAACCTTTAGGTACCTTCACCTTTAGACATAGGTCTTATTTGGAACCCTAGTTTCATTCTAGGACGTTTATGGTACTTAATCGCTTTTATGCTTTGTTTATGCTTTCAATATGCATTGTTAAGATAACATTTGTTTTGTAGGGGGGAAGATAGAGGTAAGAATTACTTATCTCATATCTTTATGCATTCTAAATTGTGGTTGCCTTAGCACTTTGTGCTTTGCTTGTATAGGCTTCCCCCTTTTGTTTCTTAGAACCAACTTAACTTCCTTAGGAAGTAAGTTGAGTTCTAATTCTCGTTTCTTATTTTTCCTTTTATTCCTTAGGACTAGAAAAACCTCACAAACCATTAGGATCACCTTTTGAATATAATAACTAACTTAGGGTTGTGTCTTAGTCCCCCATTAGCTTTGACCTTTTGCCTCTTGACTCTTATTTTCTCATCTTCAAACAAAATCAAAAACACTTAATAAATGCATGAAAGAATCTCTTGTGTATAGCCTTATTCCATTGGGCACTTACATTCATTCCATCTTGGAATGGTATAAGCTTGTCTAGCATGATGTACAAGTCTCATCAAGGGGTTGTTTCACAAAGAAAATTTAAAAGACACTTCTTCACAAAAGCTACAAAAACAAGTAATAAAGTTCAACAAGCTAGTGAACTTAAACCCTAATCCTTGGAAACAAGTCTTGGATAAATTCTCCTTACTTGGTGTGCTTGTTCTATTATTCCATCTTGGAATGTAGTAGCAAGTACACATTCCATGGAAAAGAGTTTGAATTCACTTCCTTGTGCCAAATTCATACAAAACTCGTAAAAGACAAAAACAAACAATAAACGACTATCATGCGGGAACTTCTCTTTCTCACCTCATTCACTCACAACGCGAACTTGCGACGACTTGTCTCGCATGCAAGACGGTAAACGCACTCGTACCAGACGAGCCTGCAACACCTGAGCATAGACATACGCAGTTCCAGCGCATAAAAAACATAAACAAATAGTTCCCTCCTTAGTTAGGCGAACTACGTCGACTCTGATCCTCATTATCCCGATGAGGTACGTACGCAGTGGGGTAGGGCCCATTCGAGCACATTCTTTATTTTCCCTACATTTTCCCCTTTTCTTCGCATTCTCTTTTCTAATTCCTTTTCCCTTCCTCACTTCAGTTCCAGTTAGCAGTTCATTTGTTCATCAGCTTTATTTTCTCACCCTTTGAAGCAAACAAGCAAGCAAGCGTGGATCCCGTCGGGTACGGCGGACGATCTGGGGTGCTAATACCTTCCCAGGTCGTAACTGACTCCTGAACCCAGATCTTTGGTTCGCAGGACCTTGTCCTTTCCTTCTTCCTTAGGTTTGTGAAGCATTACCTTTCCCGTTCCTTCGGGATAAAAATATCTGGCTGGAGACTCTACCTTTTCCGCGCCACTTTCGCGTTTGTACTAGGATGAAAATCCCGGGAGCAACAGCTGGCGACTCTGCTGGGGACCGAACCCAGAATCTCTAGTTTCCCTCGTAGAGTCACTCCTAGCGCCTGTTTGATTTTGTTTCTTTGGGTGTTTATCTGTTCGCTGTTGTGTGCTTTAGATTAGCTTTACTGTTTTCATTTACAGTTTTACTTTACAGCTTTACTTTATAGCATTTATTTACTGCTTTCACTATTTATTTTCCATGCACCATATTATACTGGACAGTCTGGCTGTGCTGGTTTTCATTTTTTTCTGAGGGATGGGAGTTACTGTGAGATAAGCCAAATACACGGCTTGAGTGCACCCTAGGATTAGCGTGGACACGTTGTACTCGCATGGTTACATGATGAGTGGCGATATGTTCCACACCCAGGTTGCGACCGTCTTGGAACTATATTGTGTGGGGTTTTTGCCCCACTTCGGGATACAACCTTGATGGTTATATGCAGCTAGGGACCGATCATTGAGAACCTTAGTGGAAACAACCCTCTCCAGTGTTGACAGTGGCAGACCACATTTGTTGGCAAACCCACTCGCATCCGAGGACCCACTAGGAACTCGCACAGGATGGCCTGGTAAACTCATAGGAATCCAGTTAAGGCAAACTATTTGTATGACGATAGTATTGTTCCCTTCGGGATGAATGTACTATTGTTTCTCGATTTAGTGCTTGAAGCTAGGGACCGGTGAGGGATGCTTGTTTCCTTGGACTCAGTTAAGACCTACCTGAGTAGTACATAATGTCAAACCGATTCCCTGATTTGGTCATGAGCCATTCCTCAGAAATTGTGAACGTATTATTGCTACTCGACTTTGAGAGTCCATGATGTTGACCTGAGTAGCACACCCGTGAGATTGGGAGGGGTTTGCAGGTTTTCAGGAACCCTAAACTTCAACATACCAACTTTTCCATTATTGTTCAGTGTTCTATGGTTATTTGATTCTAAGATCCAGGATTTCTATTCAGAGAAATTGTTACTGTGATTACCATTGTGACCTTGATATTGTGACTATTATTATTACTCTCCTCAGACACATGGCTCGTTGTTCAAGTTCAACACCATCAGTGACTATTCTATTATGTGATCCAGTTCTACAGTTATTGGGTTCTCAGTTATGGGGTTCTATACAGAGATGGTACTGCTGTTGTGGTTCTATATAGACAGTTGGTTCCCTGCTTAACACCAACATCAGACTATTGATCACATGCCTGATGCATACATGACATCATATTATTCTAGCACACATGTTCAGTTATTTCCGAGGATCACATATCTGAATCATGCCATTGGACGTTTTCTATGTCAAAACTTGAATCAAAGCGGATAGATTCCTTGGAAATAACCGAACATGGCATTTGCATACATCCTTGAATTCATGCAGGCACTCAGAGACAGATTAGTATCATGACTTTGTTTCCCTTCACAATGGCCAAATTGAATTACAACTATCAAGGTATAACTCCGGGCGGAGGTAACCAAACAAAGACCCAACTGAGGCCATTTAGGGCAGAGGTACAAGCTTTATTTCAGAATAAAAAACTATTGAAAGAGGAAGTCAACCAGATGAAGACTCAGATGAGCTTGGTTATGGAAATTCTGAACGAATCTATTTTCATCCCTATTGAGGGGAACTACGCTGCTCTGATTCTCCATTGGTCAATGGAGATACGTAGGCAGGAGATCGTGCAAAATCTTTGCGAGCAACCTTATTTATCAACTTTATTATCAACCTCTTCCCCCCAGATGTCGTTTGTCAGCATCCAACCTCAGCTTCCTAAGAGAATCCTAGGGGAAGAGCATAAGGGTAAAGGCCAGAACAACTTGAGAAGAAGTTTGATCATATTTCGATGTCGTACACGCAACGGGTTTCCTCATTTGCTCAGATTCAGGCTAGTTGAGCTAGTCACATCAGGATCATCTCCGACAAAGCTTCCTTTGGGGTTTCAATGCCAAGTATGACTATCATTCTAGGGGAACCTAACCATCTAATTGAAGATTGCGAGTATTTCAGAGGCAAAGGTAAATACAAGGTCGCGAATTTGATTGACTCCAAGACTATTGTGTTCACGCCAGGAAAAAGTGGAAATATGGCACCAAAACAGTTATGGAATGAATATCCAGACTGCTGACTGCTGAAAGTCTTCGAGAGCAATAAATCCAGACGGAGTCAGACCTCCTCAATAATGGAAACCACGATGGGAATGCTAGATGCAAATACCACTCAGGGGCATTTAGGCATACCATTTGACAACTATGATGCGTTCAGGCGCAAGGTTCAAAATTTGATCGACTCAAAGGTCATCATGCCAGAAAGTCTGCTCACATATTGAAGTCTCCTCATCAAATGGACCTCCCAATTTACAAAGGAATTTTCAGAAGTAATAAGTCCAGACGGAGTCAGGTCTCCTCAATGACGGCAATGTTCAGCTTCTTTACTGCATTTGTATTTGTAGTTTCTATTGTTTGTTTAAACATTTGTATACATGCATGAAACTTATTTGTTTTTGAATGATAAACATAATAAAATGCACATGTTTTTCTTGAAGTAATCCATTCGTATTCACTCATGATTTTTTGTATGTGCATTGCAATACCAACTCTCGTGCTAAACTCTATGAAGGAGGATGACAAAATGAAAAATGAAAAATCTCTAATTGTATGCTTTTGAGGAAGACCCTGTTGACGATGTACATGCATTGTTTCAAATCCTAAACATCAGAGACATAAGGGAGATAAACCCTCGCCAATCCATTTGAGCCTTGAAGTATGAGTTTCTTTTCGCATGAAAACCCTTGCATGTAACTCAGGGGCAGGGTAGGCGTCAGTTAGTTTGACCGGGCGTTCAAATTTCAAAAAGGAGTGCACATCTGAGGATCCATTGCCTTTTGTTGTACCAAATCAAGAAGTACAATGACCAGAAACCACAATGGTTATCCCAAGCAAGAGGTCCAGAGATCGGAAACCACAATGGTTATCCCTCATCAACTAAGAAGTGAGACAGTCACGACCCTTTCAAAGCAATCAAGTCAACCAGTGTCACACGATTTATTCAAAAAAAAAAGGAATTGGAAAAAAGAAATGAAAAAGCCTGCTAAGTTGAAACTTGAAAACAAGCGACTTAGGAAAAAATTAGGGCATCCCGCTGGACTTCGCAATCAAAGATTCACAAGAATCAGTCCAGGAAAAAATTTATAAGCAAAATAATGCAAAAGCGAAAGACAAAAAGGATTACACAAGAAAGATCCTTGAATAAGAACAAAGTCGTGTGATATAGACATGAAAGACAAAGGGGTGACTGACTCCAAACGACAACATGATTGGTGCTTAAACCGTTAGTGTAATTGGTTCCTTAACCATCACAAAACCCTTTTTGAGAGGTGGGCGCTTGTGAAATATAGATGAACATAGGAATGAAGAACATCACGAAGATGGGTGGGTACAAATAAACTTCGAGCCTATATCCTTTATTTCTATAACCGTGAACTAGGCCACGATACAACCCTCAAAAGCCCTAACTGAAACATGGTTATTTTGAGAAGGTACCAACACGAGACCGCATTCCTGACTCCTATGAGTTTTGCTAAAATATCTGGGTTGGTGTTGCATATGCATGCTTTTCTTCTATCAAAAATCAATGTCGTATTTTAACCGGTGATTCACTCACAAAGGTTTGCGATGGTTAAGGAACCAATTACAGTAAAACTTCAAGATTAACATGTGTTTTGCATTAGAATTTTCATTCTCAAAATAAACATTTTCTGCTTGCATACATTTGTTTGGCATCATAAAAGTTTACATATGGAATCTCAGTCCAGAAGCTTAATCTTGCCAAATTGAGAAGTCTAAAACTTCCGAAGGTCAATCTGTTGAGATGCACTTTAAAAAAAAACTCCATTGAGTGGGGACTTTGATAACCAATTATGGTAAGAGCCAGCCAATCCGGGGTAATCACGTCGAGCAATCTCTTCAAAATTCAACCAAACTGGGGCAATCACTTCGAGATTCAAATCTCTCAAAGAGCCATTAGTCTGAGGCGTGCATTCAAATTTTAGCCAAACTGGGGAAATTACTTCGAGATCCAATCACTCAAAGAACAGTTGGTCTAGGTTTTTTCTTCAAAGCACAATCAGTCAGAGGTGATCACTTCAAGGCTTGTTCTGGGACATGCACCCCCAAGAGCATGAGAGGTCACTCTCTCTTGAAGACGGTCAATCCAAAGCACCTATCCAAAGTTCAAAATACTAGGGCAAAATATTTCACGGTGATATGAGGTTTTTCATGAATCCTCGCGAGGCAAATTTCTTTCATAGACCATGCAGTCTGGGGCAGTTATTTCGAGATCCGATGAATCTCTCCAAGAGTTTGAAGACACTGAGGCATCTCGTATGTCAGTTTTCTGTAAAATCCTCTTGAGACATTATCTTTTGATAGATCATCGTAGGAGGCGAGTTGAAAATTTCAAAGAACCGTTGTTCACTCATGATTAGTTGGCAATCTATCAACCCAAAGTCTAGGGGCAAAGCCATTGTCAGCACAATACTTCAAGAGTTGTTTCATCTGCGGACTTCATCGATCAGAATTCCTTAGCAAGTCTCATTAGACAATCCCTGCTCCAGCAATGTAGCAAATGGAAGGATACTTCTTGAGCAGAAGGGTATCATCGTCTCTCATCCCCAGCGAAGGGCAACTTAAACTCTTATCTTCAGTTGGAAGATTTATCATTGACATCCTCCATCATCCCCAGTAGAGTTGGAAGTTGAAATCTCCCCCAGCAAGGCAGCAGAAGGTTGATGTCCTCCCCAAGCAGAGACTTCCCTTCAACACAGGGGCAATTCCCAGCAGTACAAGGAGTGTCTTTCCTGCCCAGCAGGTTGCTTCCTCAGCAGTGTCATACTTCTAGTTCCCAGCCGAGTCAGAAGATTTCCACTTCCCCACTAGAGTGCAAGAAGGATCCATCTCCAGCAGGGTATTGGCTCCCTAATCTCAAAGTCCAATTTATTTTTGGAAGTGGCGGCTGTTCAGAGCCGGTGTATCATTAACAACGTTCCCCGCAGAGTTGTTTCCTCTCACGAAGATTAACCAGATCAATGCAGTGATCACCGGTTCTTCCCAGTCAAGCCATTTGGGATACTTGCAGTCTCCTTATCAGGAGATCTCTTTGCATTTGCATTTAGTAATCATAATTACATTTTCATCCTCCAAAGCGTAGAACTTCCATCATCACGGAGCATTACGCCATAAACCCAAGCATACGCATGCCAGCATGGGCCAGTTTTGAGGTACATTACATATGACCCAGAGCATCTTCTCAACCTGAGATATTCCCCACAGACGATACTTATACCATATTCCAGACATCTTTGTCTTTCCAAGTCAATGTTGTCATTTTTTCCGTGGCTTGATTCCTTAGCAGTCGCGTGTTTTCTTTGTGGCTTGATTCGCTCAGCAGTCACATCTCCGAGTTCCATTTTGTACAATGGCCTCGTTCCAAGCCCTGTTTTATACAACATGCTCCCTTTCCGTGGCTTGATTCGCTTAGCATTCGCGTGTTTTTCTTTGTGGCTTGATTCGCTCAGCAGTCACATCTCCGAGTTCCGTTAAGTACAATGGTCTCGTTCAAAGCCTTGTTTTGTACAACAGGCTCCCTTTCTGTGGTTTGATTCTCTCAGCAGTCGCGTTGTTTTTCTTTGTGGCTTGATTCGCTCAGCAGTCACATCTCCGAGTTCCGTTTTGTACAATGGTATCTGTTGCACCCAAAAATTTGCCCTCACAATACAAGACTTTGTGTGCTAAAAAGGTTCACAAGGTTCACAAGACCTTTCATGAGGTTCATGAAGTCTACAAGATACTTTATGAGGTTCACAAGGTTCACGATACATCTTATGATGGTTCACAAGGTTCACAATACTTACAAGATCTTTCATGAGGTTCATGAAGTTTACAAGACACTTTATGAGGTTCACAAGGTTCACAAGGTTCACAAAGCTCACAAGACCTCCCATGAGGTTCACAAGATATCTTATGAGGTTCACAAGGTTCACAAAGTTCACAATTGGTCAGAAGATTTGACAATTCCCTCAGACAATGCATCCTCCTAAGCAGTGCATCCAAAACTAGGGTTTTAACTTTAATCAGGCTAAATGTACTTCCAAGACTTCAAGTGAGCTTCATAAATCTTATATGTGTCTAAGAATCCCCATGACAAGTTTCAAGACTTTTCTCAAAAGTTTGCTCAGTCAGATGATCATATAAGTCAAAATCAGTCAAAGCAGTTAAAAAGTCAAACTGAGGTCAACTGTGGTCAAACCAAAGTCAAACTTCATGATCTTTTGCCAACATCAAGTATATGAAGTAAAATTCATCATTTGATCAAGGGTTGATCATGATTCATCAAGGAGATTTCAGATCATCAAGAATCAGAGGTTTCTAAATTAGGGTTTCCTTAGGAAAAGTCAACTGAACTTTGACCAGCCATAACTTTCACATGCTTCATCACATTTTTTTCCATCCAAAGCTCATTTTGAAGTAAATTGAATTCTCTACAACTTTGTGTCTCACAAGCCAAGCCCAAAAATGCTTCATTTGGAAGGTATGAGCTAAGACATTATAGGTCCTTTTGAAAGTCAACAAAAAGTCAACAACTTCAAAAGGGCATAACTTGAGAATGGTAAATGATATGGACATGAAACTAGTGGGGTTGGTTAGAGGACTCTCTAAGCTTTCCAAAATATCCAAGAACACCTTCATATAATTAAAATTGAAGGATTTGTGCCCTTGTAAAGTTGGGAAATTTTTGGGGAATTTATGAAGCAAATAAGGCCTTAAAACCAATTTATACTAAATGAGCCCACCAAATTACCATCCAAACTTTACAAACTCATCAAGCACGACCCAACCCACTCATTTTCTGATTTTTTTATTTTTATTTCATATTTATTTTAATTTTATTCATTAAAATACAAATTAAATTTAAATAAAATATAAAAATCATATATTTGAAAATAATTTGGTTTCTAGAAGGTCTTAAAAAACATTTAAGCTTGATTGATACAAAAATAATGGAGATCACACCAATATGGCAATGCTAGATCAAGGAAAATCAAGTTTTAATGATCAATCTTTTTCAATCTCAAAAAGTCCAAAAATTCATAAGTTTGTTTAATAAATTCTTGACCTAATTTTAGTGTGTGGTATATATACAACATAAGACCAAGCTCTAGAGACGAATTGGCAGCCTCTAATATCACCTTCAAACTTCACAAAAATTCATCAAAAATCCAATTTTCGGTTTTCACATTGCAAGGAGTTAGAAGGTATTTTAAGAACACAAAGAGGTTCCCTGGACATCCCTGAATCGAAACCACCCATCACATGCCTCTGAATCACACTCATATGCCATAACCGAATCATCTTTCTCTTGATTTTTCAAATTTTCGATTCATTAAATTCATGCAATATTATTGTGTTTTGACTTGAATTTCTTGTTTGTGATAAGTTGTAGACTGATTCTGGACAGGTTTCTTGAAGCTTCATGGAATAAATTGAATTTCACCATAGCTAGGGTTGCGGCCTCATTTAGGGTTTCATGATTTAGCCGAGATAAATGAATTCTAAAGACATAGGATAATTGCAAATCTCATTAAGAATTCAATGGTATAATTAATTTTGTGAAATTTTGCTGTTTGGTTGGAGTTTGTTATTCGCAGGAACAAAAATCGCAGGAAAATTCAAAACAAAATTCGCAGCAAAATTCGTATGTCCAGAGGTAGAAGACGAAGTCTGCGCGCGAATTTTAAATTTGAAATCTTATCTTATTTTATTATGTTTGGTTTCTATTAATATTACAAAGAAAGCAAGTGGTTCAGTTCGTGAGGATGCGCGTGTGTGGAGCTAGCGTCCAGTGTTCGAATCCAGGCAGGGCCAATCTTTTTGCTTCAATTTCTGTTGTCTTGCAAGAACGGAATAAAACAAAATCATGTTGATTTCTATCACCAACGCGCACGTTGGCCCAGTGGTTGGAGTCTTCTTCAGGTATTGGGGAGGTCCTGGGATCAAAACCAGGCCTCCCCCTTTTTCTTTCTTGTCTTTTATTTTTTGTTTTGTTTACTATTATTATTGTTTTTTTAATTATAATTAATTTTAATTTAACTATAACCCTAATTTCTTTTAATTCTAAAACCTAATTTATTTTCAAAAATCATAATCATAATTTTTTTAAATTATTTACATCATGTATATTTATTTTATAACTTGTATATAATTTTTATATGTTAGTAATCTAATTAATATAAAACCCCAATATTTTCATATAAAACTTAATGTTATTTATAAACCCTAATAATGATTAGGAATATTAATTTATATGTTTGTAAATTTAATTTGTATATATTTATTTTATAATTTGTTTATATTATTATTATATGTAGTTTTATAAATAGTGTAATTAGGATTAGATTAATTAATTAACCCTAATTTATTTTCCTAAAAAACAATTAAAAAACCTTAACTTTATTTTATTAAATTAATTTATTATTTTCATATATGTACATAAAATTAAGATATTATAACTATTAATCATATTTTATAAATGTATAATATTCATTATTTATTTCTTTTATTAAAAATCTAAAAAAATAATTATTTATTTAAAAAAATTGAACTTCTTTATATTATTATGCTAATTTCTTCCTCTTATATTTATTTTGTTTATTATTACTAACTTCTTTATCAATTATGTGATTATTTATCTATTATTATTATTATTATCATTACTAACCCCATTTAACTTTGTATTATTTTTATTATTATTTTCTACTAACCCAATCATTATTATTATTTAATATTTTGCTTATTTATTTAATTTGCTTTTATTATTATTATGTAATTGTTCCTGGATGTAATATTTTAATAATAGTATTTAAATATTTATTTTTATGCTATGGTTAGTAAAATAGGGAGTGTAACATGTTTGTATATTTAAAATTAACTTAGCTTACTAATTTAAAGATAAATATTAACATTGTACACTCACACACGTAAGTCGATCTTTGATCGCCATCTCACTTCCTTAGGGATACCTCTCATGTTGCCTCTTACAAAAAGGTCAAGTAGGGTGTATAAAGCAAAGTCCCTCAATTTCACATCATCTAGTCCCTTAACAAATAAAATATCAAGTCCCTTTCGAATGTTGCCTTCGTAATGATCTTGTCCCTTTCGAATAAAGATGATAAGTCCCTTCGAATTGCTTATACACCCCACAGTTGCCTAAATAACAATGTCCCTTCACTTGTCCCACACATCCAAGGTAATGACTACCTATTCCTTAATAATAGGGATAGTCTTACCATTTAAGGGATTCAAGAACAGAAAAGACTTAAACTTAGGGTAGGTTCCTCTTAAGATACTTGCTCACTCTTTAAAACATTTCAAACACTTCATACTTCAAACAATTTTCAAAACAAAGGTTTTTTACGCATCCGTACATGGATCATTATAAAACTCTTAAGAAA
Organism: Lathyrus aphaca; assembly: GCA_963966055.1. Lineage (NCBI taxonomy): Eukaryota > Viridiplantae > Streptophyta > Magnoliopsida > Fabales > Fabaceae > Lathyrus > Lathyrus aphaca. The sequence goes on along the minus strand of OZ014524.1, from coordinate 494,488,783 downwards.
ATTTCTATTCACACACTTCACATTTCAAAAACATTTTAAAGTGAGCTAAGTAACTAAGAGCCCATGGATAACCATGGATGTAAAGGGTGCTAACACCTTCCCTTTACATAACCTACCCCCCGGACCCAAAAATCTTTTAAAAGGTCTTTCCTGTTCTTTTATGCCTTTCCTTTGGATAAAATAATAGTCGGTGGCGACTCTTGCTATCCGCAACATAACTAAAGTCAGTTCTCCCACCGTGTTACAGTATCGTTCAAAGCCCTGTTTTGTACAACATGCTCCATTTCCGTGGCTTGATTCGCTCAGCAGTCGCGTCGCAGGTTATCGTTTTGTACAACAGTCATATTTTCCTAGGCTCTCGTTTATGTACAAGTATCCCGTTCCACCCTGTTCTTTTCCCGCTACCTATTCAGTGGTCAAATCAAAAGAAAAAAAGCAAATAAAAAGCAGATGACATTTCTATTATCCACCGAGTTCAAATTTCCAGGTTTTATTCGAGTATTCAATCACTCCACACCTTGAACGTCTAAAAGATGTTGCAATTATTCGTTCAGGTCTACAGATGATTGAATAGGGGCAGCTGCAACACCCCAAAATTTGCCCTCTCATTTTCATGTCATTTAGCATATCCTTTCATACATTGCATTGCATTTAGATCATAATTGCATCATAAAAATACATGAACATACATCTCCATTTGAGATTTCATAGGTTGCGACTGACCTTTATTTCTACATGCGACACGTGCACAAGAATCTCAGAAGAAGCCAAAAGTTCTCGGTTGATTCAGAGGAGTTTAAGCAGAATATCAGTTTTATGGTGCAGTTTGCAAAAGTTGTAACTTATGCTCGGAAAATCATTTTGGCTTGAAACTCAATAGCTTAGACCATTTCGGTATTCTCTACAACTTTTGTGTTCGGCTCGGAGGCCAATTCATCAAGGAAAATGGCGGGAATTATTTGTTTTTGAAATTTCGGTTTCGCCGATTAACTGTGCTAGCGGTATTCAAGAGTTCGTAACTTATGATTGGGTCAACCTGTCTGAGAGATTCATATGCCAAAAGTTCCGTCTTGATATCCTTTCCAACTTTTGTGTTTTTTCCGAGAACTAATTCTTTGAAGAATATCTCCGAATGTGCGAGTTTTTAGAGTCGACATAGTGAAAAACAGTGTTGAACCGATGAGTTTTGAACACTAAAAAAATTCATAACTCGTGGCTCGTTCATCAGATTGATGTCATTCCGGTGCCTAAAATTCCTTTTAGATGTTATCTTCATTATGTGAATTCAGTTTGGGTTAGGTCCGAGCGGAATGATCGCGAAAACGCGAATTACCAGTAAGGTTCTTTGATGCAGTGCACTGTCTGTCAGATTATGTAAAATTCATAACTCGGTCAATTTTCATCGGATTGCACCCGTTCTTAAGGCGTTGGTTCACAAATTTTATCCTCTTCAAGTTAAAAGACAAACGCGAGTTCGAACAGTGCTCCAAAGATTATCGTTTTGGTTTATTTCACAAAACTGAAGTGATGAACCGAAGAAAAAGGCTGAAAGTGATTTCACGAGAAAATTCATATCTCCCTTGTCGTTTGTCCGGTTGAGCTTACATTTTAACAACAGGTCACTAACTCATAGATCTACAACTTTGCTGACAAATTCGAGTCAAAATTATGCTCCGAAGAGGTTGACCTCGTCACATTTTCGAGTAGCGGACACCAAATAAGCCGAAAAAATAACTTATTTAGTGATGTCTTGCAACTTAAACGTATCGATCGCACTCGATTTTGATCGTATGACGTCCGTTCTTTTTGCTTTGCAACCGTGATTCAGAGGCGGACGATGTTGTGGAAGACTCAGTCAAAATTTCTTGCCGAAGATATTGTTATGTTCACTTAAGCCGAAATTCTATCTTTTGCCTTTCATTTTACACTCCACTATATATTCTTTTGACCCACAATTTGTCTTATAACTTCAATCACAATTTACAAACACCAAAAACACTCATAAACTTTCTCTAAAGGATCAAAGTTCATTCTCTCAACTCTTTCTCAAGAACACAACAACAACTTCATCAAGAACTCAAGAACACAACAATTCCGATCAAGCTTTCGGTAGCCGAGACGCCACGAACCACCACCTCCGGTCAACTTCACCACCGTGCGACCACCATCTTCCGCCGTCGGCATCCACGCGGCCTCTCCTCCTCTCCTCCGTTCATGATCGTGTCTCACTTCCTCCGGATTTACAATTTCTTCATCGATTCTTCATTCGGTAAGCTTCTTAAACTTTAATTCATGAATAATTGTTGAATTGTTTCTTGAATTGAATTTTGAATTTGAATTAATCTTGTGGAGATTATGTGTATTGATTCATGATTTGATTATTGATTGATTCTTGATTAATTTATCCTAATAATTTTTGTGGTGCATAATTGAAAAAGCTTGGTAAAGTTGACATAGAATAATCGGTGCATGTTAGGTGTTTGACAAAATTCATAAGCGAGCTAATTATTATGACTTGATATTGATTGAAGTGTTTGACTTTTGAATTCATGTTTGTTTTAATGTGTAAATTCGGAATATGATAGGTTGAGGCTTAATTGTTGATGTTGTTCATGTGCCGCGTGTCGAAAAATGCGTTTTGGTCATAACTTCCTAACCGTAGCACGTTTTCGCGAATGTGAATAGTGTAATTTGACTTTGTTGATTATTCCGGAGCGATTGGTGAACTTTTTAGTCGATTTCGAACTACTATTTTTTGGCTATTTTGCTACTGCCAGCCGATGAAATTGGGCAAAAAGTCACACTTCCGAGCGGAATTTTCAAAAACCGATTGCATATTTGATTCTGTTGGCATGTTTGCAAGTTACCATGCGATTTTCGTTCAATTCCGAGTCGGTGATTTTTGACGCATTTTTTCGTTTTAAGGCTTTTTGAGTTTGGTTTGGTGAGATTTTGATGCATTGATCTTGTTTTGACTTGTATTTATATTTGTTGATCATTTTCCATTCATTGCATATAAATTTGTTCGATTCCGGTTTGAGTTTACATGTTGTTTATGTTAGAGCATAAATGCTGCCCCGTTTTGAAACATAAATTTCAATGCATGTCCATGACTCGTATATTCATCTTTTTACTTGATTTTGAGTTGTGAGGCATAGGTGCAACTTCCAGTTGCACATCTTTTTGGTTTCTAATGCGTTTGTTGAGTTCATGCAAGGTTCTCGCGAAGATCTTAATGACGGTCGTTTGGTTGGTATTCCACTTTATTTGTGGGATACCTTTGGATTCAAATGATATTTTGTGTCGTTGTTTTTGTTTCGATTATGGGGGATCTTCACAAAACAATTCTGGAAGATGAGCATTTATTTTTCTCATGGAAGATTACAAGACCTTGCTTGGAGTTTTTTCGGATTTCTCTTATATGAAGAATCGGTACTTCGATCAAGTGAGTAATTTCGACTTTCCACTTTAACGCACCATTTTAGTAGTATGTGGCTTAGGATCATATAACTTAAGGTGCATATTGAGCCCTCCCACCCGAGGCACTGAATTTATTTATGATTTTTGATTATATGTGTCGATTTCAGAGCTTAGGGATTAGGTTACGGATTGTAGAATTCACTTCCTCTCGCTTTCCCTTAAAATATCGTTTTTTTCCCGTTTCGTCACAATTATTAAAAATAGTTTTAGGTGTGATAAAATTCTGGGAAAATTCATGAATGATCCTTATCCTCTTAATTAATTTTCCATATTTTTTGATTCTAGGTTTGATTGGTTTTAGTAATTAATATGGATTTTTCATTCTAAGTTGTCCCAAAAGGAATGGTATTGACATAAGAGACCAAAATCCAATTTTTCCTATAGGTGTGAGACCTATTTTTTGTGGGTGATTAAACACTGGAGTTAGTGACATTTAGATTCTCCTTAGGCATTTTTTTCATAATTTTTGTAGTCATTTTTTATCCACTTTGTGGAGTTGTTTTTCGGTGATCATGCCTTGGTATCTCAATCGTTAAGTAATTTTTTTGGCACTTTGGTGCATAATTTTGTTAAATACTTTAATACCATGTTAGATAATGACTTCAAAATTCCAAGGATTTAATTTCATAATTTTTAGAGCCTTCTTGCTATTTTTCCATGTCACCTAGATCATAGGTTGATATATGTGTTTATTTGCTCCATACCCTAGATGATAGGAAGGCATTCATGCCATTGGATTGAGATACTTTTTGGTAACTTTTAGGAGTTGATTATATGTCATTTTATGTCTTTAATTCCAGTCATAGGTCACTTTTTGAACCATATTCATTTGATTTGTTTTGGTGTTTTAAAATGCACACTTACTTGAACATGTGTAACTTAAACTTGTTTCTCTTCTCCTATAAATGTTAACATGATTTATGTAGGAATAATTAATGCCAAGCCAATCATTATAATTGCATCTCATACCTTGTATGCTACTGACCCATAATCATCTCATGCATATTCACATGTCATTCATTCTTAACTTGCATTCTTTGTGATCGCATGCGATGTTCGCTCCGTTTCTTCTCACATCTTCTTCTCCTTGCTCCATATGCTTACACCATTGCATCCATGATGTTATATTCATTCATCCTCATTCATAAGCATTCAATAATTACTTTTATGCTCATTTTATGTATTAATTCATGCTTGAAAGCCATACGCATTCATACTTCATCCATAAGCCCTAACTTGCATTTAGGTGAACTTAGGTGAACTTTTTGTACATAGTTTAACATAGTTTGATCTTGGGAGGTATCCTAGCATACTTAGGGACCTATAGAATTTAGCTACTGACTTTAGAGGTCATGTAACCTTTAGGTACCTTCACCTTTAGACATAGGTCTTATTTGGAACCCTAGTTTCATTCTAGGACGTTTATGGTACTTAATCGCTTTTATGCTTTGTTTATGCTTTCAATATGCATTGTTAAGCTAACATTTATTTTATAGGGGGGAATATAGAGGTAAGAATTACTTCTCTCATATCTTTATGCATTCTAAATTGTGGTTGCCTTAGCACTTTGTGCTTTGCTTGTATAGGCTTCCCCCTTTTGTTTCTTAGAACCAACTTAACTTCCTTAGGAAGTAAGTTGAGTTCTAATTCTCGTTTCTTATTTTTCCTTTTCTTCCTTAGGAATAGAAAAACCTCACAAACCATTAGGATCTATTTTTGAATATAATAACTAACTTAGGGTTGTGTCTTAGTCCCCCATTAGCTTTGACCTTTTGCCTATTGGGTCTTATTTTCTCATCTTCAAACAAAATCAAAAACACTTAATAAATGCATGAAAGAATCTCTTGTGTATAGCCTTATTCCATGGGGCACTTACATTCATTCCATCTTGGAATGGTGTAAGCTTGTCTAGAATGATGTACAAGTCTCATCAAGGGGTTGTTTCACAAAGAAAATTTAAAAGACACTTCTTCACAAAAGCTACAAAAACATGTAATAAAGTTCAACAAGCTAGTGAACTTAGACCCTAATCCTTGGAAAAAAGTCTTGGATAAATTCTCCTTACTTGGTGTGCTTGTTCTATTATTCCATATTGGAATGTAGTAATAAGTACACATTCCATGGAAAAGAGTTTGAATTCACTTCTTTGTGCCAAATTCATACAAAACTCGTAAAATACAAAAACAAACAATAAGCGATTATCCTGCGAGAACTTCTCTTTCTCACCTCATTCACTCACAACGCAAACTTGCGACAACTTGTCTCGCATGCAAGACGGTAAACGCACTCGTACCAGACGAGCCTGCAATACCTGAGCATAGACATACGCAGTTCCAGCGCATAAAAAACATAAACAAATAGTTCCCGCCTTAGTTAGGCGAACTACATTGACTCTGATCCTCATTATCCCGATGAGGTATGTAGGCAGGGGGGTAGGGCCCATTCGAGCACATTCTTTATTTTCCCTACATTTTCCCCTTTTCTTCCCATTCTCTTTTCCAATTCATTTTCCCTTCCTCACTTCAGTTCCAATTAGCAGTTCATTTGTTCAACAACTTTATTTTCTCACCCTTTGAAGCAAGCAAGCAAGCGTGGATCCCGTCGAGTACGGCGGACGATCTGGGGTGCTAATACCTTCCCAGGTCGTAACCGACTCCCGAACCCAGATCTTTGGTTCGCATGACCTTGTCCTTTCCTTCTTCCTTAGGTTTGTGCAGCATTACCTTTCCCGTTCCTTCGGGATAAAAATTCATGGCTGGCGACTCTACCTTTTCCGCGCCACTTTTGCATTTGTACTAGGATGAAAATCCTGGGAGCGATAGAGAGATTGTTTGAAATATGGATAACATCTACACTTCACTTACCATTGCACCTACAAAGGGTTAACATCATATACAAAAGATAAAATGAAAGCAAGTAGAATCAAATGAGATTCAAACAAGCAAAAGATCCAATCAAATGATCACAACCAAAATTCAAACTTCACATTCAAGTTCCAATATCAAACACATAACAACATGTAAGAAATGAAGCAAGAAGTCACACCAAAAAATTACAAGGCAACATGAAAGAAACAAATGCATAACATGAAATATGAAGGCTACACAAGCTAAAACTCTCACACAAACACCAAGGTCAGAACCCTAACATGATATAGAGTTCCTAAGAAAAGGAAATCAAATATGAGTGGAGAAATACAAACTCAAACAAGTTCAAACAAGAGAGGCATGTAGAAATGAGAGGTGATGTGAACATTCATATAAGTGTGAAGCTTAATGAACAAGTAACATAAGGAAAACCAAGATGTGAACTTCATATAAGGATCAGAGGCATGTCAACATATTAAAAGACCCTAAAACAAACCTTAGGAGTTGGAACAACTGCCCTCTTAACCTAATAAGCAAACATAAGTCATGGGAACATCAAAACTAGGCCAAGTAGATCACGAAATTCACATAAAATGGAAACAAGTCATAAAAATTCCACAATTAGGCATAAGGACTCTTGGATCAAGTAAAAACAACATACTAAAACCACAAGTCAGAAACCAGAAGCAAACTATCTCAATTCAATGCTCAAAGACAAAATAGGGTTTCATAAACTTCAACATAAAGAAACATGGAAACATCTAAGCAACTAAGTCCTAAAAATCATGAAATAAATCTCAAATGAACTTCAACATGTTAGGAATCTATAGCAAAAATAATCAGGCTCATATCCATTTTCAAAAGCAAGTTAAATATTAGACAAGGCAGGTTACTCATGGAAGAAACAAAATAAAAGGAAATTAATGGCAAAATTAATTCAGAAATAAAAAACAAAGAAAAATAGAAAATAAAAATATGAATAATTAGGGAAAACTAAAAATAAGTCACATGATTATTTTTATAATTTTTGAAAATGATTTACTATTTTTAATAAAAATAAAATAAAACAATCAATTAACATAAAAATAAAGAAAACAATGGAAGCCAGAGGGTTCAGGAAGCAATTATATCACGTTATAATCAAAACACTGGGCTAAGATCAATACAATATCCATTATTGTACAAATATACATAAATAAATAGCGGGAGACTAAAACTATGCTTCACTTGAAACATCCCGAGCATAGCTCCACTTGTTAATCAAACCTGCTAAAGAAACCTGAAAAGCAACAATAATAGTGGGGTGAGATAATAACATCTCAGTGGGTTCCCTATCTCAGAGTTCTCTGGGCTCTAAGGGTTCTATCAAAACCTAACTCAAGTTTTTAAAAAAAGGAAAACGACCTTGAGTTCACACGTCTTGCACTCGTTGGAACCACGTCCAAGAGTTCTACAAATCCTACAATTACTAGCTAGGGTGTTACCTTTATACTTCTCATGGGACTCGATATAACACCCATCTCAAGCCTAAGGTCACTTCTCCATAAGGAAAAATCAAAACGAGATGGAATAACCAAAACAGCGTTCTCGACACTTCACGTGGGACTCAATGTAATACCCACCTCAAGTGTTCACTGGCAAGGATTCCCATGGGACTCAGTGTAATACCCATCTCAAGCGACTACCAATTTGATGCTTCCCGTGGGACTCAGTGTAATACCCACCTCAAGACTTACTCAATGCTTCCCGTGGGACTCAGTGTAATACCCTCCTCAAGCCTAAACATTTTGATGCTTCCCATGGTACTCAGTGTAATACCCACCTCAAGACTTACTCAATGCTTCCCGTGGAACTTAGTGTAATATCCACCTCAAGCCTAAATAATCTGATGCTTCCCGTGGGACTCAGTGTAATACCCACCTCAAGACTTACTCAATGCTTCCCGTGGGACTTAGTATAATACCCACCTTAATTTTAAACCCAAACCAACGATACCTCAAGCCTTTACGGATGCTTCCTGTGGGACTCAAGAATTTTCGGAGGACACCGCGTATTACGCGTCAACGATTCGCAACCACATAGGATAATTCTAAGAATCTCATAGTCATACCATCTAACAATTTCTAGTTATACTACTAGGCCACACTATTAGTTTATGGTAAATTTCCTCACTCTCTCTCCATTCTTGATACTTTTAATTATATAGTTTTCAATTACATAATTCTAACATTTTATTTCAATTATCACCATTTAGAAATTCTCACAATAATCTCATGCCTCTACTCTCAATCAATTCTCATGATTAGGCATACCTTTCACAATAGGTTTAATACCCCAATTCCTTAACTTTACATAATTATGGTTAATTGGAAAATTCGGGTAAATGTCGGCTCAAAATAATATTTCTCGACATCATTAGATAGTTCATGTTTTTAGCTTCAAATTGAAATGTGGAAAACTAAAAACGGATACCCGGATCACAAGTTATGAATTAATTACGAAAACTGAACTTCCAGATCTAGTTGAGCGAGCCCTTAGCTCGCTGAGCGAGAATCTCCCTGTCTTTGTTCACTGAGCAAGCTAAACCAGAATCACCAACTTCTTCTGCAAAATTTCCACTGCTCGCTGAGCGAGCCTAGCTCGCTGAGCAAGCTTTGCGATTCAAGAAAATTCAGGCTTACGGGAAACACCCATTTCCATGCCAAACTTAACCAAAACATCACCAAAATAGAGGAACCAAACACTAAACATGAATACCATCATATATTAGTCATTATACTTTCATTTAATCGAGTTTTAACCATTTAATCTTCAATTTCTAAGATTTTCTACAAAACCCTAAAACTCGATATCTCAACCAAAACTCGAAAGAAAAGCTTCTAACTATGAACCCACCTTGCCAATGAATAGGAGTTTGGTGAAGATTAAGATTTGATGAAGATCCATGCTTTTCCCTCTTCTTAGTTTTTCTTTCTCTTCTTCTCTTCTCCCTTTCTTTCTTTCCTTTTTCCTTCTTTCTCTTTTTCTTACCAACTTTCTTTCTCTTTCTCTTATAAACCCTTCTTTTCTGTTTTTATAAAATAAATACTATTCATTAGTTATTAACACTAACTGGTCCAATTTGAGAGTATTTAAAAATGTCTCTGAGTCGAATATTTAATAAAGCCTATGTGTCAGATAATAATTAATTAATTAATTTCAGTTCGTCGGTTGCTCTAATTACTTCAACTGAAAGCTCTTAGAGTACACCGGAATCCTATTATACTTAATTAATATTATCCATAGCACTTAATTAATTACGGGGTATTACATCTTCCCCCCTTAAATTGAAATTCGTCCTCGAATTTTCTTTACTCATCCTCAACGACAGTTTACGACACTATCTTAGATCCACACTTATCCTTAATTCTCTTACATATTCTAACATGATTAAATCCCAATTTGAGTTTGAGGCTCAAAGTCCTCGTTTCATAACAAATCAAATCTCACGTCCTTACTCATACGCTTATTTCCAACATTGGGTTAATTCCCAACTTGCCATTCCGCAATTTATCTGTTGTTTCATACTTAATCACTCAGTCTCATCTTTCCGTCGAAGAAACATACCATGCTAAAACCATCCATTGGTTTACAACACAAGACATAACACTCCGGCTTGATTCCGGAACACACAACACTCGACAAGGTTTCACAAGGTATCATGGCGAGATCTCATTTTCATACAATTTCCCAACAAAAAGCTCCTATTAAAATCCTTCAACAATCTAACTGAATTCTTTATCTGTCTCCTTCCACTATGCTTTCAAAGCCTAACAACAGAGATACTATGAAATTTCAAACAATACTAAGTAACTGATCATCTGCGGGGAAACACTTATCCATCGGAGCTCTCACCAACCAATAGAATAAGAACTTGCAAACATGCAACGATAGAATAATCCGCCTGACAACCTCTTAATAGTGACCTCGATCCAAACTCTTCGGCGTTGCATTGTCGCAATCATAGCTCACACAAATTCTAATTTCCATTCAAAACTCGAAACAATTTATCCAATTAAGCTTAACCAATCTGACCATGGTTACTATGCTCCACATCAATTCTCTTTACAGAATTTCCATTCACTCGAGATTTCTGTCAACACAAGGTCTCTATCAATAAAACACAGTAACGCCGCATAACTTACAATAACCAGAGAGTCACCAATACCAAACGCAAATTATCCTTAGAACACTTGTGGGTTTCCATAACACTCAGGGTTAAGAATTTAACGATACTAAACTTTACCAATTGTTTAACTCTTATCCACACAATAATCCAAATGCCCAAACTTTTCATGGAAGATCAATACTTCTTTATCTGACACTTTGAACGGAGACCAAAACAGACTTACAGTTTGGAAGGTACGATTCTCTAAAGTTCTCAACAAAAGTCGTGTGTTAATCGATTTCCTATCCAAGGTTAAGCAATCGAACACAACTAAACTTGTTCTTCTTATTAACGAACAATCCAACTCAACATTACCAATTCACACCACGCCATCTTGAAAGATGATTCTCACTCTCAATGTCCATACATGCACACAACCACTCGCCGTTTATAACTTGAGATAACACGAACGACACAGCATGCAGATCACAAATCCAACAAGCAAAGAAGTAAAATTACCATTATGTCACGGTCACAACACGAATACTCAACAGAATGGCTCAATTCCACTCGCACAATGACGTTGTCAAAAGGCTTTTGTCACAAGCTATCACTTAGTTCGTCCATAAACAAAATCCAACACATAATCCTTATCGGGTAAAAAACAAGATGATGAACACCTCATGTCTAGTATACAAATCTGTCCTCTCTCTTTAATTCCTTGGTGAGGATTAAAACAACAACAACATTCTCAATCTCATTAGAGACAAATTCCAAATACTTCGGTTATTCCTTACACTTGGAAACTGAGGTAATGCACTCCTCTGAAGAACTTTCGATACCTCTACTTACATATAATTCGGAGTTCCCTTACTTTCTACAAATCATTTCATATAATGTTTCCACAACCTTCTGTCGTACTAAGAACGCTCTAATCAGGCACTCAAGTCCAAATGCATGCATCTTAGAAAAGATCCAACTTTCAAAACTTAATAACATTATCCAGTCACTAATAGGAGGGTAACCAATTACTCAAACCCAGAAGCAACTTCTGATATTCATTATTACCTAAGCCTCATAACTCACTCCAATCGTAACTACAAGTTATAACCATCACCAATGGATGATTCCAACCGACCAATGCTGAAAGAAAATAGCGGACAAGTTGTGGTTAGCGGACATGTTCTCATCAATCCAAGCAATAGGTTACTGCAAACCAGATTACAAATTCATCTAATACACGTGCAAAAGTTCACTGCAAGGTGATGCCTAATCAATTTGACCTCCACCACTGCTTTCTTTACATCAAAATCTTTCTTAACCAAGTCAACAACAACTCCAGGAGAGTCCTTCCATCCACCATTCTCGTAGACCATCAAACGTCAGGACGTCCACTCTTCTTAAAAATTCATATAATACTGAATAACGACTGTCCAAAACAAGTCTCTGAATTTGTAGGCTTGCTCCATACTTATTCAATCTCATTTGTTGACTATCCTGTCCTTGACGATACGAGTGATGTCCATAGAGGTAACACTGATCGCAGAGTTCCATTCAGACAGGTAGCATATCGAGAAGCATGCTCTCGCTTTAGATTAGCACAGACCATCCAATGCCTTCTCATATCGCGCGGTCAATGTCGTCTCCATACCGTATTAACTCCATGCTCTGTGGTAATCTTCTCACACTCAAACACAAACCTTTTTATTAGAACTTCTTCCAAGTCCAATGTGTTTACTCTAACACTTATCACCACTTTATCAAGTCCGCACTTCACACACCTCATATCACTAAATAGAGTTTATTCTTCTTCTGACACTATACATTATACCATTCCTTAGGTCACTCAACAATTTCCGACTTAATCTCTTATAAAAAACATAACACCCTGATGCCTTACTTTGATCCTTGTCTCTTTGATTTCAATCGAATAAACAACTTTGGACTTCTATCCTTCGTCCGGGGTATACTTGTCTCAATTTGAAACGTGTAGTCACATCCTCGTGTCCCTCTTCACGTTCCGCCACACCTTAGGTTCTTTTCGTGGAATGAAACTTCTCAACACTCTTGTCCATACTAGTGACCATTACCAATCCACCAGTGACTTTACGTATTCCTCAATACACCGACTACTCATTATGTAGATATCTTTACCACTCGGATCCTATCCATTCTAAAGGATTCCTCAAACCACACACTTCTCTGCAATCCCACGTTACATGAAGTAAAATTCTTAAGAAGACTCCAACCGAGTTGACCAAAGCTCTCCTTTGCTATCCATTGGCTTGAGCCCACTCTCACTGCACAAGTTGAAACAACACTTCAGAGTCCTCATGGTCACATAACCATGATTCCACCTACCACATACATAGCATTAGGTTGATCAGACCCAATACTACATAGTATGATATTAAGAACCATGTCGGCAAGACACACTTAAGAGGAAAGAAAGTTTTACTTAAGATGTTTCAAGGCTAGGTCGAGGATACAACCTGCTCTGATACCAACTGTAACACCCCATATAATATATATCTAGAATAATATCATATAAGTGTTAATTTTTGGTACTGACACCATCATAAGTTCCTAATAGCATAATTCACATTCTTGACCAATACTAAATCACAATACAAACTATGGTGCAAGACATGGAAATTATACTAAAACAAAATACTAAGATCAATACAATATCCATTATTGTACAAAGATACAGAAATACACAGTGGGAGACTAAAACTATGCCTCACTTGAAACATCCTGAGCATAGCTCCACTTGTAAATCAAACCTGCTAAAGAAACCTGAAAAGCAACAACAATAGTGGGGTGAGATAACAACGTCTCAGTGGGTTCCCTATCACATAGTTCTCTCGGCTCTAAGCGTTCTATCAAAACCTAACTCAAGTCTTTAAAAAAAGGAAAACGACCTTGAGTTCACACGTCTCGCACTCGTTGGAACCACGTCCAAGAGTTCTACAAATCCTACTATTACTAGCTAGGATGTTACCTTTATACTTCTAATGGGACTCAATATAACACTCATCTCAAGCCTAAGGTCACTTCTCCATAAGGAAAAATCAAAATGAGATGGAATAACCAAAACAACATTCTCGACACTTCACGTGGGACTCAATGCAATACCCACCTCAAGTGTTCACTAGCAAGGCTTCCCATGGGACTTAGTGTAATACCCATCTCAAGCGACTACCAATCTTATGCTTCCCGTGGGACTCAGTGTAATACCCACCTCAAGACTTACTCAATGCTTCCCGTGGGACTTAGTGTAATACCCACCTCAAGCCTAAACAATTTGATGCTTCCCGTGGTACTCAGTGTAATACCCACCTCAAGACTTACTCAATGCTTCCTGTGGGACTCAGTGTAATACCCACCTCAAGCCTAAATAATTTGATGCTTCCCGTGGGACTCAGTGTAATACCCACCTCAAGACTTACTCAATGCTTCCCGTGGGACTCAGTGTAATACCCACCTCAAGCTTAAACCCAAACCAACGATACCTCAAGCCTTTACGGATGCTTCCCGTGGGACTTAAGACTTTTCGGAGAACACCGTGTATTACGCGTCAATGATTCGCAACAACCTAGGATAAACCTAAGCATCTCATAGTCATACCATCTAACAATTTCTAGTTATACTACTAGGCACACTATTGGTTTATGGTAAGATTCCTCACTCTCTCTCCTTTCTTGATACTTTTAATTATATAGTTTTCAATTACATAATTCTAAGATTTTAGTTCAATTATCACCATTTAGAAATTCTCACAATAATCTCATGCCACTACTCTTAATCAATTCTCATGATTAGGCATACCTTTCACAATAAGTTTAATACCCCAATTCCTTAACTTTATATAATTACGGTTATTTGGAAAAGTCGGGTAAAAGTCGGCTCAAAATAATATTTCTCGACATCATTAGATAGTTCATGTTTTTAGCTTCGAATCGATATGTGGAACACTAAAAATGGATACCCGGATCACAAGTTATGAATTAATTACAAAAACTGAACTTCCAGGTCTAGCTGAGTGAGCCCTCAGCTCGCTGAGCGAGAATCTCCCTGTCTTTACTCGCTGAGCGAGCTCCTTGCTTGCTGAGCGAGCTAAACCATAATCACCAACTTCTTCTGCAGAATTTCCACTGCTCGCTGAGCGAGCTCTGCGGTTCCAGAAAATTCAGGCTTACAGGAAACACCTATTTCCATGCCAAACTCAACCAAAACATCACCAAAAAAGAGGAACCAAACACTAAACATGAATACCATCATATATTAGTCTTTACACTTTCATTTAATCGAGTTTTAACCATTTAATCTTTCAATTTCTACGATTTTCTACAAAACTCTAAAACTCAATATCTCAACCAAAACTCAAAAGAAAAGTTTCTAACTATGAAACCACCTTGCCAATGAAGAGGAGTTTGGTGAAGATGACGATTTGATGAAGAAATGGTGAAGATCCAAGCTTTTCCCTCTTCTTAGGTTTTCTTCCTCTTCTTGTCTTCTCCCTTTCTTTCTTTCCTTTTTCCTTCTTTCTCTTTTTCTTACCAACTTTCTTTTTCTTTCTCTTATAAACCCTTCTTTTATCTTTTTATAAACTAAATACCATTCATTAGTTAGTAACACTAACTGGTCCAATTTGAGAGTATCCAAAAATGTCTCTGAGTCGAATATTTAATAAAGTCTCGGTGTCAGATAATACTTAATTAATTAATTTAAGTTCGTCGGTTGCTCTAATTACTTCAACTGAAAGCTCTCAGAGTACACCGGAATCCTATTAAACTTAATTAATATTATCCATAGCACTTAATTAAATACGGGGTATTACAATAAAAAAGTATGATTATATATGATTTTTTGACAAATTTGGAAACATGATTTCTTCACATCCAAGCAATCCAAAAACAACTCATTTAGGCCCAAAGTTTTGGCCTAAATTACACTATTATATAACATGACCACAATACAATGGACGATAATTCAGAGCAAGAGAACCACTTTCTCACTTCAAAGTTTCACAAAAAAATCTCAAAATTCGGTTTCCTTGATCCTGTCACTCTCCAAGCGTTTTGAAGGTTGAAATCAATTCTTTGAAGCATTCCAAACATGCTCCAATCATTACTTTCATCAAAAACATGACAAAATGCCATAGCCGATTCAATATTTTCTTTTTTTTTGTGAATTTCGATTTCTCACATATACATGTTATAAACGTCATTTGACCATGTATTCATGTTTGTTTTGAAGTTTGGAGTCTTTCTGGACCATTTGTTTGAAGTTTCATTGCAGGAATCGAAGAACACCATGGCTAGGGTTTAGAGCTTGAGAATAAGGACTTTCGATTGAGGCAGTTTCAAGACCATTTGATGGTATATTTAAACTGTAGAGCTTATGGGCAATTGATTGATGTGCTTAGATTGAATTAATTGTACGTATTTTTTATTGTTTTAAAATCGCAGGGAATTAGCTACGAAATAATCGTAACAAATTCCCATGTATTTTGTAGCAAAATTCGTAAGGCTGGAGGAAGAAGATGATGACTCGCGCGCGGTTCAAACTTTAAATTTTCGTTTTATTTTATTATGATTTGTTTGTGTTTGGTTAACACCTGCGCGCAGGCAACCCAGTGGAAGAGGGATACACATATGAGGCAAAGGGTGTGGGTTCAAACCCTAATTCTCTAACCCTAATTTTTCATAAAAACAATTTCTTTTCTAATTCAATTTTATTTGTCTTATTTATTTTACTTAAAAAAATTGTATAGGTCGCATTCTTATGTAATTTAATTTCTCGCTTTATTCCCGATTATGTAACTTCTTCTCCTATGTAATAGTTTAGGTTTAATTTTCCATATTTTAATTTCCGCAATCCCCCTAAAAGTCAAATGTACCCCTCCCCTAATGTAATAGCGTAGGACTTTAATTTCCGCTTTTAATTTATGCAAATATAACTGTGTGGTTAGTAATTTAGGGAGTGTAAAGATTGTATGATAAATAAATTGGACTTTGCCCACTAATTGCAAGATAAATAACTAAAATCGATATTCACACATGTAAGTCGATCGTTTTACGATTACCATCTGCACCTCCTAGGGTTTCCCCTCTTGGTTGCCTTACAAAATATGGTCAAGTCCCTCGAATGTGGGGGTGTCTTAATAAATGTCCATTTAGATCTAAAATCATCATAGTTCCTTCAAGATAAAAGATCATAGTCCATTCGGGTTGCCTACGAATAAATGATCTCGTCCCTCGATGACCCTACGAAAATGATGATAGTCCCTTCGAATTACTAAGACACCCTTACAGGTTGCCTTCTATGACCATACAATGATCCTACGCCCGTCCCTTATAATATCTAAGGTAAAGACTACTTACTAATCGATAGTAAGGACAATCTTACCCCTTAAAGGAAATAAATAACAAGAAATACCAACTTAGGGTAGGTAGCTCTTAAATACTTGTTCACTCTTTCGAAAACACTCTTTACACCCCATTTTTTCAAAACATCTCTCAAAGCTAAACACTTTATATATATCCATATGAGGATCATTACAAAGTTAAATACTTATGAAAATATTTTCTAAACACACACTACACATTTTTTCAAACAAGGTAAAGTGAGCTAAGTAGTTAAGAGCCCATGGATAACCATGGATATAAAGGGTTCCAACACCTTCCCTTTATATAACCTACCCCCCGAACTCAAATCTTTTTTAAGAAGGTCTTTCATGTTCTTTTATTCCTTTTCCTATTGGATAAAATAAAAGTCGATGGCAACTCTTGCTTACCGCAACATAAATTAAAAGTCAGTTCTCCCACCTTCACTACCTGGGTGTTCAGAGAGTCTTGGATCTCCACTTTTGAGTAGGCTATCAATATGCTCTCCAACTATCATCAAATCAGATATGTTTGATTTCCCAATGCTACTCATTCTTTCCAAGTACAGACCTTTCAAGGTGTCCACGAACAGGTCAAATAATTCTCTGTTCAAAAGTGGTTGTCGCACTTGGGTTGCCAATTCTCTCCACCGTTGTGCCTATTCTCTGAAAGACTCACTAATCTTCTGAGATAGGTCTTGCAATTGCATGCGACTGGGCTCCATGTCTAAAGTGTACTTGTATTGCTTTAGGAAAGCTCTGGATAAATCATTCCCTGACCGGATACGACTACTTTCCAAATCCATATATCAACTTAAGGATGCGCCACTTAAACTATCCTGAAAACAATGAATCATCAACTTATCGTTGCGGGCATAAGATGTCACCTTTCTACAGAACATCACCAAATGACGCTTTGGGCAACTGACACCAGCGTACTTCTCGAACTTCGATTCTTTGAAATCTGAAGGTATGACAAGACCAGGAACCAAACACAAGTTTAAAGCATCAAAACCAAAAGCATCATGACCCTCAACGACTTTGAGTTTCACATCCAACACATGATACTTTTCAGCAGACTCAATAGCTCGTGGATCCTTGGTTTTCAATACATGGATTTCCCCTTGGAAGTTTGGCATAGAGAATGCAAAACTCCGATAGTCTGTAGCATCAGAAGAAGATGAATGTCCACCTCAGACAATAGACTACTCAAGAACATCCTGATTCACGACCAAGATCTGCATAAGCTAAGCTTGAGTAAGGTTGTTCAATTATGGAAGATCCTCATCAGGAGAAAGACCATACAAAGGACTGGTCATCAAAGTGAAACCAGGTGGCAGATTAACACTCTGAAGGTTGTTCCTTGACATAGCTACCAATGACTTCCAATTTGACCTTTTACCTCGTGACCCTACTCATTCTTACTTCAAACACTTTTTCTTCTTCCAACGATTACCACTTGTTCCAATATGACATTTTATCTCTTATCACTTGTGGAATGCAAATGCAATATGATGATGCTAAAAATGCAAAGACATGGGATCGATGCTGCCATAAATGTTGGCTAACTACTGCACTGATAACAGAACATGTTGAACATAATAGAATCTGAACTTTGTCGTTGTAAGAAGACGAGAAAACCTAGTATGTTGAAGATTATGGTATCCTATCAAAAGCCCTTCCCTCTCATAGGTGTGCTACTACAGGTCAACATCACAGACTCTCAGGTCGAGTAGCGATAATGCGTTCACCGTCTCCGAGAAACGGTTTGACATTATACACTAAAAGAGGAGGTCTCAGCAGAGTCCTGGAAAACAAGCATCCCCTATAAGTTCCCATCTTCAAGCACTGAGATCAAGAAGCAATAGTACATTCATCCCGAAGGGTACAATACTATCGTCATACAGAAAGTACTTTAACTGAGTTCTTACGAGAGAACAAGGCCATCATATGCGAGTTCCAAGTGGGCCCTCAGGTGCGAGTGGGTTTTCCAACAAATGTGGTATGCCATTGTCACCACTGGAGTGGGATGTTTCTATAAAGGTCATAAATGATCGGTCCCCAAATGCACATAACTATCAAGGTCGTATCTTGAAGTGGAGGAAATCCCCACACAGAATATTTCCAAGACGGGCGCAATCTGGGTGTGGAACACACTGCCACTCATCATGATGATATAGCATGGAAGTACAATGTTTGTCCATGCTAAAGTCTAGGGTGCACTCGAACCTTGGTAATTGGCTCATCTCACAGAACCAGCCAACCTGCAAAACAGAAAAAACCAGCACAGTCCAGTCCAGCACAGTATATGGCAATAATGCAAATGCAATAAAGTAAATGTGAAAAAGCAAGTAAATAAAGCACATAAAGCAAATAAAAGTAAACCAAATACACACCCAAGAACAGAAACACACTAACACTAGGGTTAACTCGCATAGGGAACCAGAGTCCCTAGCAGAGTCTCCAGCTATCACAATGCGAAAATAAACCGGTGGAAAGCAGAAGAGTCGCCATCGATACGTTTTTTATCCCAGCGAGGGAAAGGAGAAAAATCAAAGAAAATCTGAGGGAAAAGGAAAAGACGAGGTGATCACAACCAAGTCTGGGCTCGAGAGTCAGTTACATGAAAGGAAGGTATTAACACCCATTCGTGTCCATCGTACTCGATGGGATCCACGCTTGCTGCTCTTCTCAAAGGGTGTAGTCATCTGAAGCTCCATCTGCTTCTAAACTGGAAAGAACGGGAAAGAAACGAGAACAAAAACGGAAAACAAAAACGAATGAGTGATAGAAAGAAACGGACTCGAGAGTGAATCACACCCTAGCCTGACGTATCTCGTTGGAACGAGAATTAGAGTCCACATAGCTCTGAACAGAACGAGATTTGGGTCGACAAGCATTGCGCTTGTGCCTACGTATCTCCTAATGAGAATCAGACCGCTGTAGTTCCGCTAACTAAGGGTGACCACAATCTTTTTTTTTTTTGTGTTTTTTAACGCTTGAACTGCTTATGTCTATGCTCAGGTGTTGTAGGATCGTCTGGCACAAGTGCGTTTACCATCTTGCAAAGAGAAAAGTAGGAGAAAGTTCTTACGTAGGAGTGAATGAGATGAGAAAAGAATTCCCGCAGGAAAGACAATTGAAGCTTGGTTCAAGTCTTTTAAGGAAATGTTTTTGTTGTTTTGTTTGTGAATCATCCTCATGCTAAGACTTATTCATCATGATAGATACCCTACACCTCATCCCCCATATGGAATGTGTGCAAATACCCCATGACAAAGTCTCTTGGCACATGAAGAAGTTCATCCTTTATTAGGTTTTTTTGGATTTTCTTTAAGAGGAAAAAGAGAAAAGACTCAAGGGTTTAAGAGAAAAACACTAAAGGAGACTCGATCTTAAAAGTTAGCATGCAATGATTGATCCTATAATTAAGGTTTCTATCCTATTCCGACTTAATTCAAAATTAAATTGGATTAGGCACCTAATGGAAAACTCGTGGACTAAGCACAAGTGAACCAACAAATAAACCAAACACAAATGAAAAATCAAGATTTAAGCAAATCTCGAGTAAAAAGAAAAGAGGAAATGAGATGAAGAAGAGGGTATGCAAATGAAAGATGCAACAAGGATGATAGGAGAATGCAACATAAAATGATCAAACAATGCGCATAAAGAGCCTACTAAAGGTAGGAATTCATATGCAACTAGTATGCTCCTAACATGTAATTAATGTCTAGAATGAGGCGTGAAAGAGATAAAGTCGAGTTTCAGTGGTACTTAACGGAGAAAGTTCGTTGCCTCTTCGATACACGTAAAAAGAGCTCAAGAAAACTTGTAGAAGCTTCACGATTAATCCAATCAACATACATGATCAACAAATTCGAAGAGACAAGGCTATAAAGTGAAGGATTCCAAGATTAATTTAATCAAGGTTCTAGAAAATAAATTAAACAAAGTTATACAAGAACTTGATAAAAGAAAGTCAATTAAAATTCTAATAAAAAAACCCATAGAAAAACAAACAAATTTCAATTGATTATTATTAACAAACAAATTCAAGATTAACATTCTAAAACGCAATTATCATTAAAACAAAACCTACAAAAAGTCTAGTCACAAGATTTACAAAGTTAGATAATAGAATTTACACAATTTAACTCATATGGGGTGCAAAGTGAATGGACAGACGGTGCACTAGTAGTAAACAGAATACTCCATAAGAGGCCCAACATCCTAACCTAATTAGATACTAAATCAATACAAAGAGTAACACTAATATAGAAATAAAAATATTAAAACTAAAAATAAAACCATATGCCACGGAAGCCCTTTTGACATATTTGGAATTAATTCTTTAAACAACATTTCCTACTGCATATGTATTCATCTTATAACAAAAGAAACAAAAGAAAAGAAAAGTGAAACATAACAAGTCAAAACCCATTTGAAAACTCACGAACCGCCCTGCATCAACTAGAGGACGAAGACAAGCCTCCGTTCTCATCTCTTCTCCTTCACGATCTGCTTCTAATTGGCGCAGATCTCTTTCCCTTTGATTTCGGTCTGCTCTCTCTGTTCTCTTCTCGGTTCTCTCTGTTCACGAACGTCAACACATCAACGTCGTCTGAAAATGAAGAAGTCTCACCGCGAACATCTCAAACTTCCGTCATTTTCTCGTCGGTGTTGTGCCCTGATGAAGGTGTAGATCACACTGTGAGCTTCATCTCGCCGTGAAGCTTTCTTTGTTATCAAAGTATCAGCCGGTTGCGATTTCGCTCGTGTTTCTCACGTATTTTCACGGTTCCGATTTCATGGCTTTTCTTCAAATTGAGGGTGCTTTGCGTTGTTGTGAGCGGTTACGTCACAATTTGTTCTTCTTTCTCAATCTATCTTCATCTAGTTCTGTTTGCTGTTGGTTGAAGGTTTAAATCGATTTCGATTTGGTTTATTGATATGGCCGGAGAACAAGGAAGAAAATGATGATTCTGCAATATCGAAACAAGTTGAAGGTGTGGTTGGATAATTGTTAAAGGGAGGTTGGTTGATTTTTAGAGGTGAGGATTTGGTTGAATGAGGTGTTATGAAAGTTTGAATGGAGGTAATGGTCGATTGATTTTATTGAAAAGGGTTGAGGTTGAAGTAAGAATGGAGTTATGAATGTTTTGTTGTCGTGTGATGAAGAAGATTACATAGGTTTTCGGTTGTTATGAGAGAATGAGTAAAGAAGAGAATGAATGGTCTTATGGTATGAGTTTGTTGTGAAAAATTGATGAAGAGTGAGAGCAGAGAGTGAAAAATTTGTTAGAAGAAGAAATTGATTTGTGGTTGGAGGATTATTTGTGTGAGCATTTGTGAACGTTATGTACGTGACTGAAGGAGTGCTAGCAGTGAATTTGTGATATTCACGTGATGTTGTTTCGTACTATTTTCATTGTGTGTTTGAAATTTTGTTTTTCTCCATGAAGACTTGCGTTTGAGTAATGAAATTTGCGTTGTGAGCAGTGTAGAAAAAGGAGCGGAGTGTGTGTGTACGGAAGCTTTGCGGAATTGTTGTTGCCTGTATGCGTGTTTGGAGTGAATGCGTGAGGTAATAATAGTGGAATTGCAACAACAAAATTGTGGTGAGGTAGTGTAACACCCCAAATTTGCCCTCTTCTTTTTAAGCATCATCATCATATCATAATCATTATAAGCATGTCATGTGCTTGGCATCTTTGCATAGAAAAATGAAGCATAACATTCTCATGTTCTAGCATTGGGCATATGATCAACTATTGGTGGATTTGAGGCATCACAAGCTATAGTAAGAGGCCAATTGGACTTGTCCAAGTCTCATTAAGGGTCTATATGACATTCACAAGCTCAAGATCCTTTACAAGAGCCCATAAGGTTGGGAGGTCATCAGAGAATCCAAGCTAGGGCAAGCTCCTACACAATGATTCCCAGATTAGGGTTTCACTTTCAAGCAGTATTCCTTTGAGACTTTGGCCATTTCATCTGGGAAAAGTCTTTCATATGATAAGAGGTTCCTATGGATGAAATTTGGTGAGAAAATTCCTTGTGGAAGGCAGTTATTTCAACAGTTGCTTGCATAAGAAGAAATTGGTCAACTGTGCATTTTAAAAGTCAATTGTGAGAATCCAAGGGGTCCAATCCCATGTTTCAAGTCAAGGGATGTCCTTAAGACCTTATAAGAGGATTGGCAAAGTTAAGGATCAATAATCAAGGGGTTTTGAAGAACTTTCCATTTTTGGCATATGGTTTGTTTTGAAACTTTCCATTTTTGGCAACTTTTGCCCTAATTTTCAAAGGCCTCTTTCATGATGAAAATGATCTCAATTGAATTTCCAATAAACATGAAAGTTGTAGGGTATGTTCTCCCATTTTCAAAAAGTACAAGTGCATTTTCATAGCCTTCATGGATCAAAAGTTATGAACATTTGAAGTTCACTTGTTTTTAGGGTTTCACATGAAATATCACTTTCCACCAAGTTGCAAATTGACATGTAATTCAGTTTCAAGCTATGTTATGGGTCATTTATGATCATAATATTCAAAAGCAAGGCATGAGAGCTACTTTTGTTCCAATAGGCAAGAAAATTCGTGGCTTGATGTATGTGCATTTCAAAAAATGCAATTTGTGCAACTTCATCCAAAGGACATGATTCACTTAATTCTAAACTGCAAGGTTAATCCAAGGGTGGTGAGGGCATCATAGAGAGTCAATATGTGTACATGGGCCAGGCTTTGCACGCATGAATGAGGGTATCACACTTTTCTTGCCAAATTGCATTTTCACTCCCATCACACTCTACATGCTTCTATTTGATCAAAAACCCTAATCAGTATTCTAAGGGCATGATATAAAAGCAACACACACGAATTTGGCAGCCAATTCTCTCTCATCTCACCATTTCCATTTTTCTTGCATTTGTGCTCTTCTCTTTGAATCTCCATATACATTCACACATTGCTAAAACAAACCACATAATCTTGATCCCTGAATTCTAAGGAACACTCTCCTACCATTGATTCAAGCAGAGAGTAAGGTTTTCATCAAGTGCCATTCAAGAGCAGCAGGTGTCGAATCTCAAGATCTAGGAGAATTCAATGCTTCTTTTGCATTTATTTTGCAATAAGAAGTTAAAAGGAGTAGATCTCCAGCTGGAGGAGTCTTATTTTGGTGTTTTGAAGGATTTTCGAGCTCAGGTATGCTTTGGAATTTTGAGATCTGGATTTGAAATTAGATGTTTGTATTGTGTTTTGCTTGCTGTGCTGATGATTTTGTGGTGTCTAGATTAGAAAATGAGTGGATATTGAGTTTATTATGTTGATCTGAAGTTTGATGCATAGAACTGATTGTGTTCGATTTGTTTGATACTTGGATCTAATGGAAAATTTGAATGCATATTTGAAATCAGCATGTTCTAATTGGTTGATCTGGAGGTTTGTATGAGTTTCTGTTCATGTTTGTTCTTGTGTATGAATATTCCGGTGACCGGAGCTAGGGCTCCGTCACCGGATTCTGGAAATTCAAATTGAAGAAGATGATTGCATTGCCGTTGGATTTTTGATCTGGACGATTCATGCGATGCCAGCGCATTAAAATCGTACCCTCCCTTGCACGTGCTTCAATTTTATATTTTAATCTGAATTGAGCTTCATGTGATGCACCACACAGTATTTACCATGTACCCACACACTGGCCAATGGTTGAGATGACTTAGGGTTTCCATTGACCAGATCTCACGCGTTCATTTGATCCAATGATTCTCTATTTTTCCAGCTTTATTTGATTTTCCACTATAATTGCCATAAACTTGCGCAAGTCTCTGGGCCTCAGGTGCTATTCGCACCCCTCTCTTTTCCAAGCCCATTAGAATTGAACTGAAATAACTGCTAATTGCACCCCTGGCCCTTTCTTTTCATTTTATTATTTTATTTTATTTCAGTTTGATTTTTAATTAATTAAAATAGCTAGATGTTCACAAAAATTCCAAAAAAATTCATGAATGATATTTTGAGTTTTCTTTAATTTGTGATATTTTTATTTTCCATTTATTTTCATTTTCCACGCTGGATTAATTTCTTCATTTATTATTTGTTTTTTATTCACTTTTAAAGCATGGTGTCTTGTAGAATTTATATCTTGATCATTAATTTGAATTTTGAATTGATTCTTTTTGCTCTGGATTCATATTGAAGTATAGTTTGTTGATGATTTTTCTTCTGATTTATAGAACTTTTCTTGATTATTTTTGGTCCTTAACTTGTGCATGAAGTTTCCTAACCATAATCCATGTTTAGTCACATATTTGATCCACTTAGCTTCTGATTTTGATCCTACTCTTTTGGCATGTTAATATTAGATGTTTGAAGAGTCTTTGTGCAAAGTTGTGAAATTTTTGGATGAATGATTGATTTGATTTGAATTTTGTTCTTTGCTTATCCTCTTTTGCACCCTTTTTGGTCATATGTTTAGTCCTTAGGTTGGGAGGGCACTTGTGCCAACTCCCTTAGGTTGTTTAGACCGCTTTTAAGATGTGGGTACCTCTCTGGTCTTGGATTGATGTTTGTACTTTGAGAATTTTTGTGGTTGCTTATCTTTGAAGTTCATTCACTTATGTACATGTTCACCTCACTCCTTGTGTTTATTTGCTTCTCATGTTGATAGTGTTAAGTTTGTATGCTTCTATTCTTAACTTCTTGTGATGTTTAGGCACATTCTTGACAAGTTAGGGTTTTGGTCTTGAAGTGTGTGATGTTGGTTGGCTTTTTATGCTTTGTGTTATCTCATATTTGTTATGTTTTGTCATGATAATATGTAATGCTTTATGTTGAACTGTGTAGTCCATTTCTCATTCTTGTGTTGTGTGTTTGAGCTTGACACTTGTAATTGAGATTCCCATTCTGGTTGTGTTGCTTTGGTTTGATCTTATGCCCATTTTGTGTTTCATTTATTATTTGCTTTTGTCATGATGCTTGCTTGTGTTACTAACCATTTCAAGGGCTCTGGTAAGTGAGAGGTGTGGATGTGATTCCCATATCTCCAACTCTTATCTCTTCTCTTTTCTTTGTGCTTTCTTATTTGTGTTTGATGTGCTTAGGCCATCTTTTCTATCTTCTTCTCTTCTTCATTCTCCTCTTTTTTCTTCTTATCTCTTTCTTCTTTAGGATAGTAAGCCACACTAACCTTAGGAATCCCTTGCATGATAACAATTAGGTGTTAGTCCCCCATTAGACTTTTACCTTTAAGATCCTTTTGTTTCCTTCTCTTCTCATCTCAAAACAAAACCTAAAAGACACTTAATAAGGATTGAAGTGGTCTCCTGTGCAATAGCCTTATTCCATGAAACACTTGTAGTTTTCCCATCTTGGTATAGTACAAGCTTGTTCATCATGATGCACAAGTCTGATCATGAGACCATCTTCATCAAGAAAAACCATAAAACACACTTCTTCACAAAAATTACAAAAAAAACACTTAATAAATTCAACGAGTTAGTGAGCTTAGGCCCTAATCTCTGGAACCAAGTTTTGGGGATCTTCTCCTTACTTGAGTGTGCTTATTCTATTATTCCATCTTGGAATGTAGTAGCAAGTACACATTCCATGGAAAAGAGCTTGAGTTCACTTCCTTGTGCCACACTCCTAGAAAACTCATAAAAAAATACAAACCAACAATAATCGTCTTTCCTTCGGGAATTCTTTTTTCATCTCCTTCGCTCCGTCCGCGAACTTGCTCCTACTTGTCATTTTACAAGACGGTAACGCACTCGTCGTCCGAGCCTGCAACACCTGAGCATTGACATAGGTAGTTCAAGCTTTAAGACACAAGCAATCCTTTCCACCCCTAGTTAGGGGAACTACGACGACACTGATCCTCATTGTCCAGATGAGGTACGTAGGCAGCGGGGTAGGGCCCGTTCGAGCACAATCTTTATTTTCCCTACATTTTTCCTTTTCATTTCTTTTTCAGTTCCCTTTTCATTTCTTTTATTCAGTTCAGTTCATTTTCTTTGCAGCAACTTTCATTTCTTCACCCTTTGAAATAGATTTCTTTGCAAGCGTGGATCCCGTCGGGTACGGCGGACGATCTGGGTGCTAATACCTTCCCAAGTCGTAACCGACTCCCGAACTCAGTCTCTTTGGTTCGCAGGACCTGTGTCCTTATTTTTCTTTTCTTTTGGTTTGTGAAGCATTACCATTCCCGTTTCTTCGGGATAAAAATGTTTGTCTGGCGACTCTAACCTTTTCCGCGCCACTTTCGTGTTTGTACCAGGATGGAAATCCGGGGAGCGACAGCTGGCGACTCTGCTGGGGAACTCCTAACCAGAGTATCTCTGGTTCCCTTGAGAGTCTCTCCTAGCGCTTGCGTGTTGTCGCTCCCGGGATTTTCATCCTAGTACAAACGCGAAAGTGGCGCGGAAAGGTAGAGTCGCCAGCCAGACATTTTTATCCCGAATGAATGGGAAAGGTAATGTTGCACAAACCTGAGGAAGAAGGAAAAGGACGAGGCCTTGCGAACCAAAGATCGGGGTTCGGGAGTCGGTTACGACCTGGGAAGGTATTAGCACCCCAGATCGTCCGTCGTACCCGACGGGATCCACGCTTGCTTATTTGTTTCAAAGGGTGAGAAAAATAAGAATGCTGCTGAACAAAACCGCTAACTGGAACTGGAATGGAAATGAGAAAGGATCTGAAAAAAGAGAATGGAAAGAAAGGGGGAAATGTAGGGAAAATAAAGAATGTGCTCGAACGGGCCCTACCCCGCTGCCTACGTACCTCATCGGGATAATGAGGATCAGAGTCGACGTAGTTCGCCTAACTAAGGCTGGAACTATTTGGTTTGTGTTTTTTAGGATGACGTTGCCATAGCTCTAGCTCAGGTGTTACCGGCTCTGACACGAGGGTGTTTACCGTATCGCTGTTTGAACTGTTGAGACAAGTCATGAAGAGTATGAGATGAGAAAGAAGACGTGACTTCTTGGTTTGTTGTTTTTTAGAAGAAATGTTTTGAATTTGTTTGTGAACGGTCTTGTACTAAGACCTATCCATCGCGGGAAGTATTTATACCTCGCCCCGAAACAGGACGCGTATGAACACTCCGCAACAAAGTCTCGTGTCGTACAAGATTGTTCGGTTTTTTCATTAAGTGTTTTATTGCTTTTCTTTTGAGATGAGAAAGAGAATGACTCAAATGGGAAAAGGAAAAACTAAGGGGGACTAAGACCAACCCTAAGTTATTTATTATGTACAAAGGAGATCCTAAAGGTTAATGAGGTTTTTCTAATCCTAAAGAGGAGAGGAAAGCAAAAAGGAATAGGAAAATGGATGCAACTTACTTCCTAAGGAAGATAAGTTGATCCTAACAAGGGGGAATCCTACCAAACACAAATATGGAAGGAAAAATGAGTAGAATGCATAAAAGAAATGCATAAAAAATAAGGGATAAAGTGAAGTAAACTTGCCTCAATCTTCCCCACTACAAAACAAGTGGTTAGTGCACATTTTTATTAAAAAGAATAAGGCAAAACACACATTAATTAAATTCTAATTAAACTTGGACCTAAACTAGACCCTATTTAAATCCTAAAGGAACTAGAAAAATGCTAAACCAAAAATACAGCACCTATTACAGCCCCTATTACACAAACAGCCATGAAAACAATGCATGATACGACTCAGCTTTTTACAGCCAGCATGCAACATGAAAAAAGTAGGCGTAAAAGGTCAAATGCAACATGTACACATAACAAACAGCACACATTTTACAGCACCTATATGCAAAACAGCTATGAAATGCAAAATTCAGAATTGATTATTTTCATTTTTTAATGCACAAACTCAATTAAAAATGCACTAAACACATCATGAACACACATTTAAACATGGATCAACATACAAAAATGCAAGAACATGAATATTTTTGATGATTATGCAAGAATACACCACATGGTTAATTATGCAACAAGTAAGGCAAAAATGTAACACATAAACATGCATATGAACATGGCATTTGAACATGGTGATTATTGATTATGAACATGCAATATATGATTCAACAAACACACTAAACTCAATGCAAAATTCAGAATTAAATGGATAAAAGTGATGCAACAAATTCTACCAAATGCACATACATACATGATTATGCAAAATGCAACATACATCAACATAATGATACAATGAAATGCAAAATGATTTAATGCAATGCAAACATGTAAAACAGAATGCAACATGATTATTATGTGTCAAATAATGCACAAACATGGTAACAACATGCAAGAAACCAAGATATGCACAAATAAACACAAAAATGCATAACACGCGACATGAACGGAATCGTGTCGAAACGACTCGAAATGGGGAAACTAGCTACTGGAAATGGATCCTAAAATTACCTAAAATCACTACCTAAACATACATGATCATTAGGGGCACTAGAAAGCAAGATTGAGCAATCAACTAAACCAAGAACACAAGAATTCACAGCGTTAACCGGTTAACCATATAGGTTAACCGGTTAACAGACCCAAAACAGAAGCAATTTGGCCAGAAACGCATGTGTTAACCGGTTAACCATATGCGTTAACCGGTTAACACTGAACAGAGTTGAAAAAAAACTTTTGAAAAAAGTGCTTTTGGCCACAAACTCACTTCTTGGGATCCCTAACCTACCTAGGAACATGCTAACGCTAATTTCGACTTATTCGGAGCTTATTTACACATGATAAAACCTATATCTATTAACACATTAAAAACTAATTCAACAAAAATCACAAAATGCAAACAACACATAATCGAACGGAATTAATTCAAGCAAAGCGAAAAGCACTTAAAGAATGCCGAAACGGCGAGATGAAGAGAATAACTTAAAGAAGAAGTGATTAAGATCACCAACCTACGAAGCGGAGGATTGCTTCGGTGATTGTTGCAAGTATCGAAGCTTGAATCGAAGAGAAAACCGAAAACCGAGAAATCGCAAAATAAATGCGTTCTTGAGCTTGAATCTTTGGTGCGCTTCCGATAATCCGAAATCTTCAACAAAATCACTAGCTTCTTCTTCTACGATCCACCATTAATGGAGGTTGGAGGTTTAAGCTTCAAGATCTTCAAGTTTCAATGTGAAACTTGAAGAGCTTATTCAAAGAAGCTTTGGTGAAAGGAGGGAAAATGGAGGAAAAGTGAGAGAGAAAAAGTGATTATGAAAGAAGTGAAAAAATTTTGGAATTAATGGGTCGGACCCTTTTGCATTGAAGTGATTAAGGGTTATATAGAGGCTAGGCTTGGAGCTAGGTTTGGAATGGAATGAGGTTTGGGGCCCAAAAAATAGGTTTGGGATCCAAAATTAGGTTTGGAAGTTAGTTAGGGTTAGGGTTGGAAAATGGAATATTCCTTGGAATATTCCTTGGAATACTCTAGAACATTCCTTGGAATACTCTAGAACATTCCTTGGAATACTCTAGAAGATGGTGGAAGGTGGTGGAAGTTTCCAAGGGAAATGGAGTTGAATTGGAGTGGAAAAATGGAATGGAAAGAATGAAAGGAAGTGTGGAAAGAAAGTGGAAGGAAAAGCGGAAAGAAAAGGGGAGGAAAGTGGTGAATTCTTCCTTTTTAATGGGTTAGCTTGAAAGTGGTGTGGATTATTTTTGGTACATCATTTTCTCTCGAACTCCAATGTTTGCCAAGCCTCGATCGACCACACACCTCATGCAAAGGACGATGAATGACTTATTTATTATTTTTTTTCAAATGCGATGCGATGATATGCGGAATGATGCAAGAATGAAGCGTGAATCGCTCGAGGTTGATGATAAATAAGAGGGCAAATTTTGGGGTGTTACAGCTGCCCCTATTCAATCACTGTAGACTTGAATGGATGATAGGAGTTGCTTTCATACATTTGAAGTATGCAGGGATTGAATACTAGAAACAACCAGAAAATTTGCACTCGGTGGAAGAGAACAGGGAAATAAACCCAACCATCTAAACTCTGCTTGTGGAGAACTCGGACATGAAGAGTAGCGAATTGGTGAATGTTTTTGGAATATCACTGGGAGATTGTTGATTTGTCACGCTACGGGTGGACTTTGGAAATTGCCACGCTGCGGGTGGACTTGTGACATGATGCCACCCTGAGGGTGGACTTTCGCCAATCTGCGGTTGGACTTCAACATACATTGCCACACTGCGGGTGGACTTTGGAGAGTTGCCACGCTGAGGATGGACTTTCGCCAATCTGCGGTTGGACTTCAAAATACATCGCCACACTGCGGGTGGACTTTGGATATGATGCCACCCTGAGGATGGACTTTCGCCAATCTGCGGTTGGACTTCAAAATACATCGCCACACTGCGGGTGGACTTTGGAAATGATGCCACCCTGAGGATGGACTTTCGCCAATCTGCGGTTGGACTTCAAAATACTTTGCCACACTACGGGTGGACTTTGGATATGATGCCACCCTGAGGATGGACTTTCGCCAATCTGCGGTTGGACTTCAAAATACATCGCCACACTGCGGGTGGACTTTGGATATGATGCCACCCTGAGGATGGACTTTCGCCAATCTGCGGTTGGACTTCAAAATACATCGCCACACTGCGGGTGGACTTTGGAAATGATGCCACCCTGAGGATGGACTTTCGCCAATCTGCGGTTGGACTTCAAAATACATCGCCACACTGCGGGTGGACTTTGGATATGATGCCACCCTGAGGATGGACTTTCGCCAATCTGCGGTTGGACTTCAAAATACATCGCCACACTGCGGGTGGACTTTGGATATGATGCCACCCTGAGGATGGACTTTCGCCAATCTGCGGTTGGACTTCAAAATACATCGCCACGCTGCGGGTGGACTTTTGCTCACTACGGGAGACTTTTGCTCACTACGGGAGACTTTTGCTCACTACGGGAGACTTTTGCTCACTACGGGAGACTTTTGCTCACTACGGGAGACTTTTGCTCACTACGGGAGACTTTTGCTCACTACGGGAGACTTTTGCCCACTGCGGGGGACTTTTGCTCACTACGGGAGACTTTAGAGATTTGCCACCCGAAGATGGACTTTGGCCAGTCTGCGGCTGGACTTTTGCTTGCCACCCGAAGATGGACTTTGGCCAGTCTGCGGCTGGACTTTGAAGCTTGCCACCCGAAGATGGACTTTGGCCAGTCTGCGGCTGGACTTTGAAATTTGCCACCCGAAGATGGACTTTGGCCAGTCTGCGGCTGGACTTTGCATATGGAATTGCACGGTATATTGCCCCATGACACTGGGGATATTATGTCTTGAGTATTGTTGATGAACTGGTGAATGTAAAAGAAATTCCTGACGCGGAAGTGATAAGTCTCTGTTGACTCTGTGGGGAAACACAATGATCGCGAATTCAATATCAAGTAGCCCCGTGGGGGATGACATCTCTGTCGGAGAGGAGCGTGAATAATTCATCTGTCCCGAATTATCACCTTTGCCAAAAATAAATTGGACTTTTAGATTTGAGGGTCGTGCCCTAGGATACCTTGATTATTGAGGAATATCCACTCTTATGGATCTGCTGGGGATGACTAGAAACCGAGACACATCCTGCTGAGGAGGAAAGATTTCAAGTTGTCTCGTGCTGGGGATGAGTTGCTTCGGTAGGGATTTTACCTCAAGAGGATTTTACAAAAGGACTTGGCGTCTTTAAACTCTTAGGTATTGTAACGACTGCATGAATCAATGTGATGACCTCGCTGAGGAGGTAACCATTGCCAATGTGGATGAATTTGTATCTGTCAGAAGTGTTGAACGAGATAGTTGACTTGACAAGTAACCACGGTATTCTAGACTCCGGGTAAATGCTTCTGATCGTCTGTCTTCGGGAAAGAATGAATTCTCGTACTATTGGGGTGGCCTGCCCCAGGATGAGTACTTGAATAGTTTTGCTCTTGACTGACTAATCTTCGCTCTTGGAGAGATTTGAATCTCGAGGTGCTTGCCCCAGATTAGCTGAAATTTGAAGGGATTGCTCAACATAACTGCCCCAGATTGGCTCAGTACCTTAATTTTGAAGAGATTGCTCGATGTGACTGCCCCGGATTAGCTGGCTCTTACCATGACTAACTGGGGAAATATCTGCTCAATGAAGCTTTATTCGGATAAGTGCACCTTGACGTGACAGTCTTTCAGAAGTTTTAGACTCCTCAACCTGGCAAGCTTGAGCTTCTGGATTGAATTTCCGTATGTGAACCATTTATGATGCTCAACAAATGTATGCAAGTGAGAAAATGTTTATTCTTAGAATGAAAATCCTAATTCAACAAACATGTTAATCTTGAAATTTTGAAAACGGATCGTTAACCTTTGTGAGCAAATCACTGGTTAAAATACGACCTTTATTTGAATGAAAGTATGTACATGCAATACCAACAAACGTCTTTTAGCACAACTCATAGGAGTCAGGAACGCGGTCTCTTGTTAGTACGCTCTCAATTTAACCCTGTTTCAGTTAGGACTTTTAAGGGTTGTATCGTGGCCTGGTTCATGGTTGTAGAAACAAAGGATATAGGCTCAAAGTTTATTTGTGCCCACCCGCTCTTCGTGATGTTCTCCATTCCTATGTTCAGCTAGTTTTCACAAGCATTCACCTTTCATAAGGGTTTCGTGTTGATTGAGGAACCATTGCTGCTATCCGTTCAAGCACCAATCAGGTTATTATTGAGAGTCAGTCACTCCTCTATCTTTTGTGTTTATGCCACACGACTTTGTTCTTATTTGAGGATCTTTCTTGGTGATCCTTTCGGTCTTTCGTTTTTGCGTTATTTTGCTTATCCCTAACTTTTGCCTGGACTGATTCTTGTGAATCTTCGATTGTGAAGTCCAGCGGGATGCCCTAACTTTTGCCTAAGTCGCTTGTTTTCAAGTTTCGACTTAGCGGGCTTTTCTTTTCTTTTTCTTTTTGCATTTTGAACAAGTCGCGTGACATTGTTGTCTTGATTGCTTCACGAGGGTTGTGACTGCCTCATTTTGTGGTCGACGAAGGATAACCATTGTGGTTGTCAATCTTTGGACCTTTTGACTTGGATAACCATTGTGGTTTCGGGTCTTTGGACCTCATGATTAGCATAGTGGAATGCAACGGATCTTCAAGTACACTTCTTTATGAAAGTTTGAACGCTTGGTCTGACTAGCTGACGTCTACCCTGCCCCTGGGTTACATGTGAGGGTTTTTTTATGTGACAAGAAACTCCTACTTCAAGGCTCAAAGGGGTTAACGAGGGTTTATCTTCCTTATATCTCCAGTGTTTAGGATTTGAAACAATGCCTGTACATCGTCAACAGGGTCTTACTTGAGAGCACACATTTCAGAGATATTGCGTTTTTGTTTCGTCATTCTCCCTCATAGAATTTAAGCGTGACAAATGGTATTGCGATGTACATATGCAAAAATGCAAATGAATTTACTTCAAGAAAAACATGTGAGTTTTATTATTTCTAACATTCAAAAGCAAAAAAATTTCATACATGTAGACAAATGTTTAACACATAGAAGAAACTACAAATGGAAATGCAGTAAAGAAACTGAATATTGCCATAGTTGAGGAGGCTTGGTTCCGTCTGGACCTGTCAGTCTTGGATACTTTCGACGATCAATAGCTCTTTTCACAGACTTGTAATCTTCCATTTGCAGTTGCATGCTCAACCATGGCAGTAACACTTCCTCTTCTGGCTATACTGACTTTGACGCGAGACATCTGGAGGAAAGAGTGAAGCTGGGGAGTAAAGTTGCCCCAAAAGTTTGCTCGGAAAGACCTGACGATCTTCTGCCTACGTATCTCCATTGACCAGATGACCAATGAAGAATCAGAGCGACGTAGTTCCCCTCAATAGGGATGAAAAACGAACAATGAAGAAAGGCAATCACATAAATGCCATCACTGAGAGTATTTGAATACTGCTGGCTTTATTTGCTTCATGAATACCCTGGCGTCCTGGGTGATCAGCTTGAAGACTTCAGCTTAACGTGAACCATCTGGTAGAACGACCGCGACACCAGTTCCATTATGATTAGGCATCGGATTATGAAGTACATTTGGGAGAGGAGCGAAATTGATCGCCTTGGAGTCAACTAGGTCCTGTACCTTGTTCTGAAAGGCCCAACATTTCTCAATACTGTGCCCCTGGGCACCTGAATGGAATTCGCACCTGGCGTTAACATCAAAATTCGGAGGTAGATTGTCAGGAGCGGGAGATCTCATGGTGCGAAGCTCAACCAAGTTCAACTTTAGCAGCTCTGGAAGCAATACAGCATATGGGCATGGGACGGGGTCGAGTCTGCGGTTTCTCGCTCTTGTTCTTTCTTGGAACGGTCTCTGTACCTGTTGTTGCTGACCCTGTGGACTCTCTTGGGAAGCTGAAATTGGATGCCGACAAACGACATCTGAAGGGAAGAAGTTGACAAATGAAGTTGATAAATAAGGTTGCTCGGAAAGATCTCATATGATCTCCTGCCTACGTATCTCCATTGACCAATGGAGAATCAGAGCAGCGTAGTTCCCCTCACTAGGGATGAAAATAGCTTCGTTCAGAATTTCCATAACCAAGCTCATCTGAGTCTTCATCTGGTTGACTTCCTGTTTCAGCAGTTTCTGGTTTTGAAATACAGCTTATACCTCTGCCCTGAATGGCCTCAGCTGGGTGTTCCTTCGATTACCTCCGCCCGGAGTTGCTTCAAATATATACTTTGATGACTGTGATTCAAGTTGTCCATTCTGATGAGAAACCAAGTCTGGATAGAACCTGTCTCTGAACACCTGTAAAAAATGCAAGGATGTATGCAAATGCCATGTTCAATTATTTCTGAGGAATCTATCCGCTTTGATACAAATTTTGACACAGAAAAAAAACCAACAACATGATTCAAATATGTGATCCTCGGAAATAACTGAACATGTGTGCAAAAATGCTATGATGTCATGTATGCAACTGGCATGTGGTCAGCGGTCCGACGCTGGCGTGGATCAGATAACCAAGGGTTGGTGAAGATCATGATATCAATATCTCTGTGCAGAAGTTCCAAAATTCTCAACCAAGTATCATATAGGACCAGATCATATCATTGAGTAACACTGGCAAAAGTGGGTATGTTGGAAGTTTTAGGGTTCCTGCAAACCTGTAAACCCCTCCCAATCTCACGGGTATTGCTACTACGGGTCAACATCACGGACTCTCAAAGCCGAATAGCAATAATACGTTCACCATTTCCGAGAAATGGCTCATGACCAGATCAGGGAATCGGTTTGGCATTATGTACTACTCAGGGAGGTCTCAGTTGAGTCCGGAAAAACAAGCATCCCTCACAAGTTTCCAGCTTCAAGCACTGAGTCGAGAAACAATAGTACATTCATCCCGAAGGGTACAATACTATCGTCATACGAACAGTTTGCTTTAACTGAATTCCTATGAGAGAACCAGGCCATCCTATGCGAGTTCCCAATGGACCCTCGGATGCGAGTGGGTTTGCCAACAAATGTGGTCTGCCACTGTCATCACTGGAGAGGGTTGTTTCCATTAAGGTTCTCGAAGATCGGTCACCAGATGCACATAACTATCAAAGTCGTACCCTGAAGTGAGGTAATCCCCACACAGAATAGTTCCAAGACGGTCGCAATCTGGGTGTGGAACACATCGCCACCCATCATGGTGAGATACCATAAGAGTACAATGTCTGTCCACGCTAATCCTATGGTGCACTCAAGCCGGGTAATTGGCTTATCTCACAGTAACTCCCACCCACAGAAAAAATGAAAACCAGCACAGCCAGACGGTCCAGTATAATATGATGCATGGAAAATAAAATACTGAAAGCGATAAATAAACGC
The DNA here is from genome assembly GCA_963966055.1 of Lathyrus aphaca. Classification (NCBI taxonomy): domain Eukaryota; kingdom Viridiplantae; phylum Streptophyta; class Magnoliopsida; order Fabales; family Fabaceae; genus Lathyrus; species Lathyrus aphaca. The sequence goes on along the minus strand of OZ014524.1, from coordinate 494,452,031 downwards.
GATAAAGTAAAGCTGTAAAGTAAAAACTGTAAATAAACAGTAAAGCTAAACTAAAGCACACAGCAACAAACAGGTAAACACCCAAAGAAACAAAACCAAACAGGCGCTAGGATTGACTCTACAAGGGAAACCGGAAGAATCAGGTTGGTCCCCAGCAGAGTCGCCAGCTGTCGCTCCCGGGATTTTCATCCTAGTACAAACGCGAAAGTGGCGCGGAAAGGTAGAGTCGCCAGCCAGACATTTTTATCCCGAATGAATGGGAAAGGTAATGTTGCACAAACCTGAGGAAGAAGGAAAAGGACGAGGCCTTGCGAACCAAAGATCGGGGTTCGGGAGTCGGTTACGACCTGGGAAGGTATTAGCACCCCAGATCGTCCGTCGTACCCGACGGGATCCACGCTTGCTTATTTGTTTCAAAGGGTGAGAAAAATAAGAATGCTGCTGAACAAAACCGCTAACTGGAACTGGAATGGAAATGAGAAAGGATCTGAAAAAAGAGAATGGAAAGAAAGGGGGAAATGTAGGGAAAATAAAGAATGTGCTCGAACGGGCCCTACCCCGCTGCCTACGTACCTCATCGGGATAATGAGGATCAGAGTCGACGTAGTTCGCCTAACTAAGGCTGGAACTATTTGGTTTGTGTTTTTTAGGATGACGTTGCCATAGCTCTAGCTCAGGTGTTACCGGCTCTGACACGAGGGTGTTTACCGTATCGCTGTTTGAACTGTTGAGACAAGTCATGAAGAGTATGAGATGAGAAAGAAGACGTGACTTCTTGGTTTGTTGTTTTTTAGAAGAAATGTTTTGAATTTGTTTGTGAACGGTCTTGTACTAAGACCTATCCATCGCGGGAAGTATTTATACCTCGCCCCGAAACAGGACGCGTATGAACACTCCGCAACAAAGTCTCGTGTCGTACAAGATTGTTCGGTTTTTTCATTAAGTGTTTTATTGCTTTTCTTTTGAGATGAGAAAGAGAATGACTCAAATGGGAAAAGGAAAAACTAAGGGGGACTAAGACCAACCCTAAGTTATTTATTATGTACAAAGGAGATCCTAAAGGTTAATGAGGTTTTTCTAATCCTAAAGAGGAGAGGAAAGCAAAAAGGAATAGGAAAATGGATGCAACTTACTTCCTAAGGAAGATAAGTTGATCCTAACAAGGGGGAATCCTACCAAACACAAATATGGAAGGAAAAATGAGTAGAATGCATAAAAGAAATGCATAAAAAATAAGGGATAAAGTGAAGTAAACTTGCCTCAATCTTCCCCACTACAAAACAAGTGGTTAGTGCACATTTTTATTAAAAAGAATAAGGCAAAACACACATTAATTAAATTCTAATTAAACTTGGACCTAAACTAGACCCTATTTAAATCCTAAAGGAACTAGAAAAATGCTAAACCAAAAATACAGCACCTATTACAGCCCCTATTACACAAACAGCCATGAAAACAATGCATGATACGACTCAGCTTTTTACAGCCAGCATGCAACATGAAAAAAGTAGGCGTAAAAGGTCAAATGCAACATGTACACATAACAAACAGCACACATTTTACAGCACCTATATGCAAAACAGCTATGAAATGCAAAATTCAGAATTGATTATTTTCATTTTTTAATGCACAAACTCAATTAAAAATGCACTAAACACATCATGAACACACATTTAAACATGGATCAACATACAAAAATGCAAGAACATGAATATTTTTGATGATTATGCAAGAATACACCACATGGTTAATTATGCAACAAGTAAGGCAAAAATGTAACACATAAACATGCATATGAACATGGCATTTGAACATGGTGATTATTGATTATGAACATGCAATATATGATTCAACAAACACACTAAACTCAATGCAAAATTCAGAATTAAATGGATAAAAGTGATGCAACAAATTCTACCAAATGCACATACATACATGATTATGCAAAATGCAACATACATCAACATAATGATACAATGAAATGCAAAATGATTTAATGCAATGCAAACATGTAAAACAGAATGCAACATGATTATTATGTGTCAAATAATGCACAAACATGGTAACAACATGCAAGAAACCAAGATATGCACAAATAAACACAAAAATGCATAACACGCGACATGAACGGAATCGTGTCGAAACGACTCGAAATGGGGAAACTAGCTACTGGAAATGGATCCTAAAATTACCTAAAATCACTACCTAAACATACATGATCATTAGGGGCACTAGAAAGCAAGATTGAGCAATCAACTAAACCAAGAACACAAGAATTCACAGCGTTAACCGGTTAACCATATAGGTTAACCGGTTAACAGACCCAAAACAGAAGCAATTTGGCCAGAAACGCATGTGTTAACCGGTTAACCATATGCGTTAACCGGTTAACACTGAACAGAGTTGAAAAAAAACTTTTGAAAAAAGTGCTTTTGGCCACAAACTCACTTCTTGGGATCCCTAACCTACCTAGGAACATGCTAACGCTAATTTCGACTTATTCGGAGCTTATTTACACATGATAAAACCTATATCTATTAACACATTAAAAACTAATTCAACAAAAATCACAAAATGCAAACAACACATAATCGAACGGAATTAATTCAAGCAAAGCGAAAAGCACTTAAAGAATGCCGAAACGGCGAGATGAAGAGAATAACTTAAAGAAGAAGTGATTAAGATCACCAACCTACGAAGCGGAGGATTGCTTCGGTGATTGTTGCAAGTATCGAAGCTTGAATCGAAGAGAAAACCGAAAACCGAGAAATCGCAAAATAAATGCGTTCTTGAGCTTGAATCTTTGGTGCGCTTCCGATAATCCGAAATCTTCAACAAAATCACTAGCTTCTTCTTCTACGATCCACCATTAATGGAGGTTGGAGGTTTAAGCTTCAAGATCTTCAAGTTTCAATGTGAAACTTGAAGAGCTTATTCAAAGAAGCTTTGGTGAAAGGAGGGAAAATGGAGGAAAAGTGAGAGAGAAAAAGTGATTATGAAAGAAGTGAAAAAATTTTGGAATTAATGGGTCGGACCCTTTTGCATTGAAGTGATTAAGGGTTATATAGAGGCTAGGCTTGGAGCTAGGTTTGGAATGGAATGAGGTTTGGGGCCCAAAAAATAGGTTTGGGATCCAAAATTAGGTTTGGAAGTTAGTTAGGGTTAGGGTTGGAAAATGGAATATTCCTTGGAATATTCCTTGGAATACTCTAGAACATTCCTTGGAATACTCTAGAACATTCCTTGGAATACTCTAGAAGATGGTGGAAGGTGGTGGAAGTTTCCAAGGGAAATGGAGTTGAATTGGAGTGGAAAAATGGAATGGAAAGAATGAAAGGAAGTGTGGAAAGAAAGTGGAAGGAAAAGCGGAAAGAAAAGGGGAGGAAAGTGGTGAATTCTTCCTTTTTAATGGGTTAGCTTGAAAGTGGTGTGGATTATTTTTGGTACATCATTTTCTCTCGAACTCCAATGTTTGCCAAGCCTCGATCGACCACACACCTCATGCAAAGGACGATGAATGACTTATTTATTATTTTTTTTCAAATGCGATGCGATGATATGCGGAATGATGCAAGAATGAAGCGTGAATCGCTCGAGGTTGATGATAAATAAGAGGGCAAATTTTGGGGTGTTACACGTGTTTCTGTTTCGTTGGGCGTTGATTGTTTGCTGTTGTGTGTATATTTTACTGTTGTTTTATTTACAGTTTATTTACAGCTTTATTTACAATTTTCAGTATTTATTTTCATTGGTCATATATTATACTGGATTGGCTGGACTGGAGTTTTTGGTGGGACTTGGGTGATACTATTACTGTGAGATGAGCTCATTACCAAGGCTCGAGTGCACCTTAGGACTTAGAGTGGTTCCACTTTGGCCTCATGAGATCTTGTCATGGGGGTAGTAGTGAGTTCCACGCCCAGATTTGCGACTGTCTTGGAAATGTCTTGATTTGGGGATCTTCCTCTCTCATTTCATAACCTTGATAGTTATGTGCAGCTGAGGGCCGATCATTGAGAACCTTGTGGAAACATCCCTCTTCAGTGGTGACAGTGGCAGACCACATTGTGTGGCAAACCCATTCGCACCCGGGGGCCCACCTGGAACTCACATAGGATGACCTTGTTTTCCCGGACTCAGCTGAGGCCTCCCTGAATAATACATAATGCCAAATCGATTCCCTGATGTGGTCATGAGCCATTTCTCGGAAATGGTGAACGTATTATTACTATTCGGCTTTGAGAGTCCGTGATGTTTGACCCGGAGCATACCAGTTAGATTGGGAGGGGTTTACAGGTTTGCAGGAACCCTTGACCTCTACATACCCTCATTGTCAGTATGGTCTCTGTTATGCTTTGGTCCTTATGGTTCTGGATTTCTTGATCTTTTGGTTCTGAGGATTTCTATCAGATGGTTATGGCTCAGAGAATATTGGTTTTCAGTCACTTGGGGTCCTAATATCCAGTATCCAGAGGGTCCCAGATTGATCATATGCCTGCATTGCATTTGCATCGCATCATACTTGCATTAACTATTTGTGTTTCCATTTTCAGGTTTTGTTTACAGTTTAGCGCCCAGTTATGGTAATTGTAAGCTTTCCAAATGGCAGAAGTTAAGAAAATTACAAGAAAGAAGAATGTCCATTACACTTTTCTCCAACCAGAAGTCAAGAGTGTTCAGAGATTAGCAGGGCTGATGAATGATCAAGTTTTAGGGAACTTCAGAAAGAGGTATGTTCAGATTTTGAAGTATGTGGATAAACCTACTGCAGACCAGAAGGATAGCTTACACACTTTGCTTCAGTTCTATGATCCCTTGTTGCGGTGTTTTGTATTTCCAGATTATATTCCTGCTCATACCTTGGAGGATATTTCTAGCATTTTGGGTATTCCTGTCAGAGATACTTTTCCTTACTATGGGTCAGAGATAATTCTCAAGGAAGAAGACATATCCAGAGTCTGTCGTACACCAGTTGCTAAGGTCAAGAAAGCTTTGAAGGACAGTGAGGGCAGAGGACTTCCTTGGGATGTGCTTATACCAGAAGCTGAAGAGTATGCCAAAGAGAGTAAGCGGGGGGATTTTGGTGTTGTGGTGGCCTTGATGGTATATGGATCTAGTCTTTTCTCGGGAGAAAAGGAGTTTGTGAATTTGGAAGTGATCTCCATTTTTGCTAAAGGTAATCCTGTACGAACCTTGTTGGAGATTTCTACTACAATGTTCACTACCGGAATGAGAAAGGCAGAGGTGGACCAGTGAGTTGTTGTGCTCCATTATTTGCTGATTGGTTTGCGAAGCAATTGCCAAAGTCAGGCCCTTTCAAAGAGATGAGAGATGAATGGAGGTGGTCCAGGAGGCTAATGGGACTAACTTCCGAGGATATAGCTTGGGGTTATAACAGAGATTTGCTGGGGAAGGAGTTACTGGTTAGTTGTGGGAGTTTTGCTAATGTGCCTTTGCTAGGAAGAAAGGGTGTGATTAGTTACCATCCAGTCTTAGCCAGGAAACAATTTGGCTATCCTCTGAGAGATCCACCAAGTATGGAAGAATTAGATGAGTCTTTATACTTTTTTGTGGAGGGAAACAAAGAGTTGGTCATACAAGCATCTCAGGCTTGGGCTCATAGAGTGAAGAAAGGTAAGAAGGACTTTGGAAGGGTGGATCCCAAGACATATCCTCCTTTTGCTACATGGTTACATAAGCGTGTAGAGGAAGTGCTCATGCCATTTTCAGTGGAAGCTCCATTGTATCCCAAAGAGGTGCCATGTCAGAATACTGTCTCTCTTGAAGAATATAAGAAGTTGGAAGCTCAGTTGCACGAGGTCCGGATAGAGAATGCTGAAATGGTTAACTTGTACCACCTTGCCAAGCGTGCTAAGAATGAAGCAGAGGAAAAGCTACAGAGGATGCAAGTTACCTTAGAAGCTAAAGAAAAGGAGTTTGCTGGAAGAGAAGCTCATTTTCAGAGATTGGGGCTAATGGAATCAAAAAGAGAAGCGAAGCGTAAGAAGACTTTGAAAACTCTTAAGGAAACTCGCCAGTCCATTGTTTGGTTACGGGGCCAAAGGGAACAGGAGCAGAAGAAATACAAAGAAAAGGAAGAGTTTTTCGAGGTACATATGACCTCCAAGAAAGAAGAAGTAGAACAAGTTCACAAAATACGAAGGGAGAAGACTCAACAATTGGCACAAAGCCAGATGGCCTTGGAGGAGGCATTGAAAGAGATTGCAGAGCTTAAGCTGAGAGCAGGCGTAAAGAAGAATCAGACAGAGGTGATAGCTGTAGAAGAAGAACCTGAGTAGTATCTCCTTTAGTCTAGGATTTTAGTTTATTGTTGTCCAGACTACCTACAGGCTTGTTGTAGGAGTCTTGCTTTATCTTTCTTTATTCATGTATTGACTTGTAACCCTCCGAGGAATTTGTCTGTGCTCTAACTTTTGGGCTGCCAGTGGGTAATCCATGATATGCAATGTTAAATTCTAGTTACCATTTCTGAGTACGCAAAGCTTGTTTGTATGAGACTACTGAGATATGAACACTTTTCAAAGGGAGAATTTGAAAATTAATGCTCAAAGGGGCTATCTGGAGAAAATACCAGAATTGGGGCATATAAATGCCTAAACCTGGAAACATGAATAGTTACATTGCATGCATATAACGTGTTTGTTGTTTTGCAGGTAGTTCATCAGAATTCCAACGTTTATGTCCTTTCAGGAACTATAGCTCCAAGGAAGGTTCGAGAACAGCCAACGGTGCACCGATATCCTACAAGAGTAAACAGAGAGAGAGAGTAATGGATCAGATGCAAGCAGATCTGGCTGACTTAAGGACAAGAATGGACAACTTCATGACCCTCATGGCTGGGATGGGTCAAACTCAGGAGCGCTTGCGCGAGATGGTGGAAAACAATCAGGCCAGGAACAATGGGACCGCAGATGGAGGTAATCATAATGGGGCTGGCGCCCGCCAAGTAGAGATCCCTGTGGTGCAACCAGGGGTTACTATTGTCAATGATGGAATGAATAACGTGCAGATGGATGGACAAGATGAACAATTTACTTTGCTGGATGAGGCAGAAGGTCAAGGAATTGACATGAATAGAAAGTTTGAAGAGATGGCTGAGCAGATTCGTGCCATTCAATCTCAGAGTTCTCTGGGGTTTGATATCACTGACTTGGGCTTGGTGCCAGGGGTTAGAATTCCCTACAAGTTTAAGGTCCCTACTTTTGACAAGTACAACGGCACGGCATGCCCGAAGACTCACCTCCAGTCTTTTGTAGGAAGAATTTCTGCACATACAGATGACGAGAAGCTGTGGATGTATTACTTCCAGGATAGCCTTGTGGGGGCCTCCTTGGAGTGGTACATGAAGCTGAGCAGGGTTAATATTCGAAGCTGGAAGGATTTAGCTGAAGCATTTGTGAAACAGTATCATTACAATTTGGATATGGCTCCAAATCGTACTCAGTTGTAGACCATGTCTCAAAATGCTAAAGAAGGGTTCAAGGAGTACGCACAGAGGTGGCGTCAGCTTGCTGCTAGGGTACAACCTCCCTTGTTGGAAAATGAAATGGCAGACATGTTCATGGGAACACTACATGGGGTGTTTATTGAGAGGCTGGCATCTTGTTCAGCAACAAAGGTCAATGACATTGTGATAGCAGGAGAGAGGGTTGAAACTCTTTTGAAGATGGGGAAGATTCAAGACATTGGTGCAAGTAGCTCCAGTGGTGTTCGAAAAGCTTTTAATGGACCTCCAAGAAGAAGAGAGGGAGAAACTAATGTTGTGTACGGCCGAGGCAGGGGCCGGGGATACATAAGATCCTATGAGCAAGTTGCAGCTGTCACTATTCCATCCAGTCCTGTGCAACAAACTCAACCACAACAGCAACAACAACAACAGTCACAACGCAATAATTATCAGCAAAGACCCTATCAACAGAGACAAAATCGTCCAACTAACAGGGTGCTTGAAGCCATCCCAATGACATACACGACATTGCTGCAAAGGTTGTTAGATTTGAACTTAGTCCAGTTGAGGACATTAGCACCACCTCCACCTGGAGAGCTTCCAGTGGGGTATGATGCTAACGCAAGATGCGCGTTTCATTCAGGAACTCCCGGGCACTCAGCAGAGAAGTGCAGGGCATTGCAGCATAAAGTTCAAGACTTGATTGATTCAAAGGAAATTAACTTCGCACCGCCTCCTAATGTTACATCAAATCCCATTCCAAATCATGGAGGGGCAAGGATAAATGTTGTGGACGGTGGTGAGAGGTTAAGCTTGATTTTGAATGTAGAGGAAGTAAAGACTTCATTGCTGGTGGTGAAAGACAGATTGTTGAAAGGACAAGTATTCCCAGGATGTGGTTATGACTGCAAGGGGTGTCAGAGTTCAGTTAATGGCTGTGAAGACTTGAAGGTTGGCTTACAACATCTGATTGACGAGGGGTCGCTACAGTTTGATAGGGTTGATGATAGAAGTGATTGTGTGTCTACCATAACAATTTACTTTGATCTTGCTGAAGTTCCTGTCCGGAGGGAGCCTGTGACTATCTATGTTCCAGAGGTTAGTCCTGTTACCATTACTGTTCCAGGACCAGTTCCTTATGCTGATGACAAGGCCATCCCATGGCACTATGGCTTGGATGTGTACATAGAAGGTCAGAAGGTGGAGAGTAAGGCAGTGACAATTGACCCGACTGTGGTGAATGTCGGAGGAGTTGGTGGGTTTACAAGAAGCAGGCGTCTCTTTTCTCCTCAAGATCTTAGAAGGGGTCCTGAAGCTGAAGCTGCTGCAAAGGCTAAGGGTAAACAAATAGCAACCGAAGAGGTGACAACGCCTGCTGCCGGGCAAGGTACTTTTGAAAAGGAAGTCGAAGAGTTTATGAGGATAATAAAGAAGAGTGACTATAAAGTAGTTGAACAGCTGAATCAAACTCCGTCTAAGATATCTATCCTGTCATTGTTAATGTGTTCTCCGACACACCGGGAAGCTCTACTGAAAGTCTTACAAATGGCATATGTACCACAGGAGATAACGGTTAATCAGTTGGAGGTTGTGGTAGGTAGTGTGAATGCCAGTCATGGGTTGGGTTTCACGGATAGAGATCTTACTTCTGAAGGCCGCAATCACAACAAGGCCCTGCACATCACCATGGAGTGTAAGGATGTTGTCCTGTCACATGTCCTGGTTTATACAGGATCTTCTCTCAATGTGCTTCGTAAGAAGGCCTTAATGAAGTTTAATATTGATGGCATTGTTTTGCGACCCAGTGATCTAATTGTGAAATCCTTTGATGGGTCCCGGAGGTCGGTGTTCGGGGAGGTTGAGCTACCTGTGAAGATAGGATCTCAAGTTTTCAAGAGCACGTTCTATGTCATAACTTGCTTACAGTTGCTTGTTAGGATGTCCTTGGATCCATGCTGCAGGCACAGTGACATCCACGTTGCATCAGAAACTGAAGTATGTGGTAGATGGTCAGGTGATCACTGTGTGCGGGGAAGAAGATATTTTTGTGAGTCATCTGTCAACTTTTAAGTACGTGGAAATGGACGGGGAAATTCATGAAACGTTGTGTCAAGCTTTTGAAGCGGTCAATGTTAGTACTTTGGCTCTAGCAGATAGGAACAACGAGAAGGAAAGGACTTCTATCTACTCCTACAAGCAAGCCAAAGAAGTGGTCCAATCCGGAAGCGCCTAGGGCTGGGGCAAGTTTCTAGAGTTAGAAAAGAAAGACGACAAGTTCGGTCTTGGTTACCAGCCTGGTGGGTCCAATTGGCCTCAGGGTGGTAAGGTCATAACCTTCACAAGCGCCGGAATGCTCGATCGCAACAACATCTGTGCAACAAGTGAAGAAGGGGACAGTGACTGCGACTGAGATAGTTGGATTCACCCATGTGTACCTGGGGAGGAGCTCCGGAACTTGTCTGCCGAGGATTTCGTTCAAGTTACCTGGCAATCAAAGTAATTTACTTGTTTCTTTTTTATCATGCTGCGTGTCAATCCTGCACTCTGCCCAAGGTGCACGGATCCATTTGTAGGGCCACCATGCTTTTAATGCATTTATTTTTTCCATGAAATAAAGGACATTTTTCAAGCAAATTTTGTTCTCTTTCTTTCGTTTTAAAATTTTTTCACAAACAAATAAAATGGCAATGTTTTTCCTTTTCTTGTGTTTGCATGTTTGCGTCTCTTTTGAAAAAGAACAGATTCTGAAATAAGCACATCATCTGTGCAGTGTTGATCATCCGGATTCTAGTGATAACGTTCCTGCTATGACCACGCATGACTTCGACAATCCTATCTACCAAGATGATGAAGGGGTTGAGGAAGATTGTGAACTTCCCGAAGAATTGGTCAGGTTGTTGAAACAAGAGGAAAGGGTCATTCAGCCTAATCAGGAAGAATTAGAGATCATCAACATCGGGACTGAAGATGTAAAGAAAGAGATAAAGATTGGGGCCAGTCTGCAGGCCGAGGTAAAGAAGGAGTTAATTGGTATGCTACGTGAATATGTGGATATCTTCGCCTGGTCGTATCAAGATATGCTAGGGCTAGATACTGACATTGTTGTGCATAAGCTACCACTAAGAGAAGACTGTCCTCCAGTGAAGCAAAAGCTGAGAAGAACTCGTCCTGATATGGCGATGAAGATCAAGGACGAATTTCAGAAGCAGTGGGATGCCAGATTCCTTGCCGTAACTAGTTACCCACCTTGGGTAGCTAACATAGTGCCTGTACCAAAGAAAGACGGCAAAGTCCGGATGTGCGTTGATTATCGGGATCTAAACAGAGCAAGTCCAAAGGATGAATTTCCATTACCTCACATTGATGTGCTGGTAGATAACACCGCTCAATTCTCGGTATTTTCTTTCATGGATGGCTTCTCCGGGTATAATCAGATTAAAATGGCACCGGAGGACATGGAGAAAACAACGTTCATTACCCCGTGGGGTACATTCTGCTACAAGGTTATGCCCTTTGGGTTGAAGAACACCGGGGCAACGTATCAGTGAGCTATGGTCACATTGTTCCACGACATGATACATAAGGAAATTGAATGCTATGTGGACAACATGATTGCCAAGTCCCGGGATGAAGAGGAGCATTTGGTCAATCTAAAAAAGATGTTTGATAGATTGATAAAGTATAAGTTGAGGTTGAATCCAAACAAGTGTACTTTCGGAGTGCGGTCCAGAAAATTGCTGGGTTTTATTGTTAGCCAGAAAGGAATCGAGGTGGATCCTGCAAAAGTAAAAGTAATACAAGATATGCCTGCACCGAAAACAGAAAAAGAAGTGCACGGGTTTTTGGGGAGATTGAACTATATTTCACGGTTCATATCTCATCTAACTGCCACGTGCGAGCCAATATTCAAATTGTTAAGAAAAGAACAAACGGTCAGGTGGAATGAGGACTGTCAAAGAGCCTTTGAAAAGATAAAAGAATATTTGCAGACACCTCTGATTCTAATGCCTCCAGTTCCAGGACGACCACTTATCATGTACTTGACTGTGTTAGAAGGGTCAATGGGGTGTGTTCTAGGCCAACATGACGAGTCTGGTCGAAAAGAGTATGCTATTTATTACCTTAGCAAAAAGTTTACCGACTGTGAATCTCGTTACTCACTGCTCGAGAAAACTTGCTGCGTTTTGGTATGGGCTGCTCGCCGACTGAGACAGTATATGTTGACCTATACCACACTACTAATCTCAAAAATGGACCCTGTCAAGTATATTTTCGAGAAACCAGCATTAACCGGAAGGGTTGCAAGGTGGAAAATGATCTTGACAGAGTATGATATACAATATACTTCCCAGAAAGCCATCAAAGGAAGTGTATTGTCAGATTATCTTGCACAGCAGCCACTGGAGGATGACTATCAGCCAATGAAATTTGATTTCCCTGATGAGGACATCATGTACCTCAAAGCAAAATATTGCGAGGAACCACTTCCGGAGGAGGGGCCAGACCCTGAATCCAAATGGAAGTTGATGTTTGACGGGGCAGTCAATATCAATGGACGTGGAGTTGGTGTTGTTCTTATCACTCCTGAAGGTGTTCACTTTCCCTTCGCTGCCAGAATTACTTTTGGTTGCACCAACAATGAAGCGGAATACGAGGCGTGCATAATGGGAATAGAAGAGGCTATTAATATTCGGATTAAGACCCTCGATATATTCGGAGATTCAGCCCTCGTTATCAATCAGATTACCGGCAAGTGGTATACACATCAAGAACACTTAGTTCCTTATAGGGATTATGCCAGAAGACTGTTGACGTTCTTCACAACGGTTAAGCTTCAGTATATACCACGAGATGTGAATCAATTTGCCGATGCATTGGCTACTCTTTCTTCTTCCATCAAAGTCTTGTGTTGGAATTATGTGCCCAGGATTGACATTTCCCGGCTTGACGCACCAGCTTATGCTTTCTCTGTAGACGCAGTGTCTGACGAGAAACCTTGGTACTTTGATATTAAGCTTTTCCTAGAAAAACAAGAATACCCAGCTAGGGCATCATCCAACAACAAGAAGACCTTAAGACGACTTGCTGCTAGCTTCTTCTTGAATACAAATGGGGTTTTGTATAAGAGGAACTTTGACACGGTCTTGCTCAGATGCGTGGATAGAAACGAAGCAAGCCTGTTAATGCAAGAAGTCCACGAGGGATCTTTCGGTACTCATGCAGGAGGACATGCCATGGCTAAGAAGTTGTTAAGATCGGGGTACTATTGGATAACAATGGATGCAGACTGTTGTCCGTACGCCCGTAAGTGCCACAAGTGCCAAATTTATGCAGACAAGGTGCATGTTCCTCCCAGCCCGCTCAACGTCATGTCATCTCCTTGGCCCTTTTCTATGTGGGGCATTGACATGATCGGGAAAATAGAGCCTACGACTTCAAACGGTCATCGTTTCATTTTGGTCGCGATTGATTACTTCACTAAGTGGATTGGAGCAGCATCCTATGCCAATGTCACTCGTCAAGTGGTAGCTATATTTTTGAAAAGAGACATCATTTGCAGATATGGAGTGCCCGAGCGAATCATTACTGACAATGGTTCCAATTTGAACAACAAGATGATGGCGAAATTGTGTCGGGACTTCCAGATTCAGCATCATAATTCTTCTCCCTATCGACCAAAGATGAATGGTGCGGTGGAAGCGGCTAATAAGAATATTAAGAAGATTGTGCAAAAGATGGTTGTCACTTACAAGGATTGGCATGAGATGTTACCATTTACGCTGCATGGGTACCGAACGTCAGTCAGGACGTCAATCGGGGCAACTCCTTTCTCATTGGTATATGGTATGGAGGTAGTCTTGCCTGTTGAGGTGGAAATTCCTTCATTGCGTGTGATGATGGATATGAAGCTTGATGAGGCTGAGTGGGTACGTGCTCAATACAATCAGTTATGTCTAGTTCAGGAAAAGAGATTAGCGGCTATCTGTCATGGTCAGCTTTATCAGAGGAGGATGAAACGAGCATTCGATCAATGAGTACGTACTCGAGAGTATCAAGTAGGCGAGCTTGTGCTCAAGAGGATCGTTCCTCCAGGTTCAAATCACAGGGGCAAGTGGACCCCAAACTACGAAGGCCCATTCATAGTGAAGAAAGTTTGCTCGGGAGGAGCATTGATGCTCACTACTATGGATGGAGAAGATTTCCAATTCCCTGTTAACTCGGACGCAGTTAAAAAATACTTCGCATAAAAGGACCCGCTGGACACAAAAATAGAATTAAAGTCCAGGCAAGAAAAGGGCATCCCGACGAGCTAGAAACAGAATAAAAAGCTCGGGAAAAAGTTAGGGAAAATAAAAAAAAAATGTGTACACCCGCTGAGTTGAAAAGCCACATCGGACAGCTCATGCAAAAAAGGGTATCCCGGTGGATTGAAAACCCGAAAGGGCGATCCACGCAAAACAAGGGAATAAGCGAACAACTGCGATCCGGGTAATCTGAACCAAATCATCGTTTCGTACAGCCGGACAATATCAGAAGGACAGGAATCAGTCCCCTCATCTCTTTTAGAAAGCAAAGGCAAGAACGAAAAGTTTTAAAGACATGCTGGTCATAGCAAGAAGGAAACTCATTGGAATGTCGTGCCCATTGCCATTAGGATAGTTTATTTTCTCAATTTTATGGTAGCTACCTCTTTCCAGGTAGTTACTTCCTAATGTAAAAACTCTGCCTATTCAGAGGCCTCTCAATAAATGAATATTCAGTCAAAAGTTGTGTTGTGTTTTGTTTACTTTGTTTGCAAAAATGTCCTGAATTTTTGGCAAAAAGAACATTGCATTTGAAACATGGTGATTTTTTCTAAAAATGACATTGCAGGGAAACATTTAAAACCATCTTTGAGTGTCGGGTGACGAGGGATGAACAAATCATACCATGCAAGTCCCTAGCGTACATATGTGTATTCTGTTGTTGCAGGTTTTGCAGGGTGGTGTCATACTTTCCCAAGAAGATGTTTCCCCAGCTAAGTTAGAGCAGGTGGAATCCCCAGCAGATTCTCAACACTGTGTGAAAAGTTGGTTTTCCCTAAGCGGATTACCTTTCCACAAGTGAAGTATGCTTAGCAGGCGGCTGAAGGACCGATTTCCCCACAGAGTTCATGTTTGGGTTTCACTCCCATCATTGAAATATTCCCTATCGAAGTCGCCAATTTATTTTTGGTCAATGTGATGATACAAACAGTTAGTCATCCCCAGTCAGAGTTAGGCATCGTCAAGGCCTCTTGACCAGGTTCCCTTGCAGAGTCGGGATGGTTGTTGCCAATCAGGATGTCTTGATAGATGCTCGTCTGCAGTCCCCAGCACTCGTCTGTGTTCATACTTTGTTATTGCTCGTTTGCTTTCCCCAGCAGTCGCCCATGGTTGGTATATGCTAATGCTAGTCCACACTTCTCAGCACTCATCTGTGTGTAACATCCATTTGGTGCTCGACACTCGTCTATGTTGGAGCATGTGATGTCCAACACTCGTTGGTGTTTGATAGTTGCTTTTGCTCGTATGCACTCCCTAACACTCGTCGGTGTTTGATGGTTGCTTTTGCTCGTATGCACGCCCCATCACTCATTTGTATTGGATATTTTCCTGTTGCTCGTCTGCATTCCCCAACGCTCGTCTGTGTTTGTTATCCGTTTGAAGCTCGTTTGCATTGTTTGGATACTCGTCTGTATAATCCCTCACACTCGCCTGTGTTAGCTTATATCCATATGTGTTAATTTGATAATCACTCTGATACTCGTCTGTATTGCTACTTCAAATGCTCGTCTGTGTTGAGTTTCTGGTATTCATCTGTACCCGTGGCTGATATTCGTCTGTATCATTTCCTGAAGCGCTCGTCTGCGTTTCTAAGATCATCGTCTGATATTCGTTTGTATCATTGACTTATGGAACTCGTATGTGCTCTCTTGATGATCATCCAATACTCGTATGTGTTGAAGAGGTTTGAAGTCCTGACGTTGGGATTAAACGTCAAAATGGTTACCGGTCCTGGCGTAACAGGTTTATCCGAAGGAGGTTCGTCTATCTCAGCCACCACTTATCTACGCAAGATTTGTGAAGAGGGTTCGTCCAATCCTAATGTCGCACCTGGCGTAACAGGTTATCTGAATAAGACTCGTTTGTCTTCGACCATATATCTACGGAGAATATATGAAGAGGGTTCGTCTATCCTGATTATGCATGTCTATCCCGCAGACTTAAGTGCATCACCGGTACTGGCGTAACATGTTTATCCGAAGGAGATTCGTCTGTCTCAAGTCATATATTTTTGCAAAGTGTATGAAGAGGACTCTTATGTCCAGGTCCTGGCATAACAGGTTTACTTGATGAGGGCTCGTGTGTCCAACACCTGGCGTAATAGGTTTGCGTTCGAAGAAGACTCGTCTGTCTAAGTTTTCCTTATCTGGTGTAACAGTTCAACTTGGAAGGAGCTAGTTTTCTTTCTTCTTACTTCAGTCACCAAAGCGTCATCTGGTTGGGTTTATTTCCCATTGTTTGCGTTCTCCAGCAGAGTGAAAATTTCAGGTTTTCTTGGTATTCAACCACAGTTTATCTTGAACGGTCGATAGCCCGTGCTACCATCCTTTTCAGATTAACAGTTGCTTGAACAGGGGCAGCTGTAACACCCCAAATTTGCCCTCTTCTTTTTAAGCACCATCATCATATCATAATCATCATAAGCATGTCATGTCCTTGGCATCTTTGCATAGAAAAATGAAGCATAACATTCTCATGTTCTAGCATTGGGCATATGATTAACTATTGGTGGATTTGAGGCATCACAAGCTATAGTAAGAGGCCAAGTGGACTTGTCCAAGTCTCATGAAGTGTCTATATGACATTCACAAGCTCAAGATCCTTTACAAGAGCCCAGAAGGTTGGGAGGTCATCAGAGAATCCAAGCTAGGGCAAGCTCCTACACAATGATTCCCAGATTAGGGTTTCATTTTCAAGCAGTATTCTTTTGAGACTTTGGCCATTTCATCTGGGCAAAGTCTTTCATATGATAAGAGGTTCCTATGGATGAAATTTGGTGAGAAAATTCCTTGTGGAAGGCAGTTATTTCAACAGTTGCTTGCATAAGAAGAAATTGGTCAACTGTGCATTTTAAAAGTCAACTGTGAGAATCCAAGGGGTCCAATCCCATGTTTCAAGTCAAGGGATGTCCTTAATACCTTAGAAGAGGATTGACAAAGTTAAGGATCAAGAATCAAGGGGTTTTGAAGAACTTTCCATTTTTGGCATATGGTTTGTTTTGAAACTTTCCATTTTTGGCAACTTTTGCCCTATTTTCAAAGGCCTCTTTCATGATGAAAATGATCTCAATTGAATTTCAAATAAACATGAAAGTTGTAGGGTATGTTCTCCCATTTTCAGAAAGTACAAGTGCATTTTCATAGCCTTCATGGATCAAAAGTTATGGACATTTGAAGTTCACTTGTTTTTAGGGTTTCACATGAAATATCACTTTCCACCAAGTTGCAAATTGACATGTAATTCAGTTTCAAGCTATGTTATGGGTCATTTATGATCATAATATTCAAAAGCAAGGCATGAGAGCTACTTTTGTTCCAATAGGCAAGAAAATTCGTGGCTTGATGTATGTGCATTTCACAAAATGCAATTTGTGCAACTTCATCCAAAGGACATGATTCACTTAATTCTAAACTACAAGGTTAATCCAAGGGTGGTGAGGGCATCATAGAGAGTCAATATGTGTACATGGGCTAGGCTTTGAACGCATGAATGAGGGTATCACACTTTTCTTGCCAAATTGCATTTTCACTCCCATCACACTCTACTTGCTTCAATTTGATCAAAAACCCTAATCAGTATTCTAAGGGCATGATATAAAAGCAACACACACTAATTTGGCAGCCAATTCCCTCTCATCTCACCATTTCCATTTTTCTTGCATTTGTGCTCTTCTCTTTGAATATCCACATACATTCACACATTGCCAAAACAAACCACATAATCTTGATCCCTGAAGTCTAAGGAACACTCTCCTACCATTGATTCAAGCAGAGAGTAAGGTTTTCATCAAGTGCCATTCAAGAGCAGCAGGTCTCGAATCTCAAGATCTAGGAGTTAAAAGGAGTAGATCTGCATCTGGAGGAGTCTTATTTTGGTGTTTTGAAGGATTTTCGAGCTCAGGTATGCTCTGGAATTTTGAGATCTGGATTTGAAATTAGATGTTTGCATTGTGTTTTTCTTGCTGTGCTGATGATTCTGTGGTGTCTAGATTTGAAAATGAGTGGATATTGAGTTTATTATGTTGATATGAAGTTTGATGCATAGAACTGATTGTGTTTGATTTGTTTGATTCTTGGATCTAATGGAAAATTTGAATGCATATTTGAAATCAGCATGTTCTAATTGGTTGATCTGGAGGTTTGTATGAGTTTCTGTTCATGTTTGTTCTTGTGTATGAATATTCCGGTGACCGGAGCTAGGGCTCCGTCACCGGATTCTGGAAATTCAAATTGAAGAAGATAATTGCATTGCCGTTGGATTTTTGATCTGGACGATTCATGTGATGCCAGCGCATTAAAATCGTACCCTCCATTGCACGTGCTTCCATTTTATATTTTAATCTGAATTAAGCTTCATGTGATGCACCACACAGTATTTACCATGTACCCACACACTGGCCAGTGGTTGAGATGACTTAGGGTTTCCATTGACCAGATCTCACGCGTTCATTTGATCCAAGGATTCTCTATTTTTCCAGCTTTATTTGATTTTCCACCATAATTGCCATAAACCTGCGCAGGTCTCTGGGCCTCAGGTGCTATTCGCACCCCTCTCTTTTCCAAGCCCATTAGAATTGAACTGAAATAACTGCTAATTGCACCCATGGCCCTTTCTTTTCATTTTATTATTTTATTTTATTTCAGTTTGATTTTTAATTAACTAAAATAGCTAGAGGTTCACAAAAATTCCAAAAAAAAATCATGAATGATATTTTGAGTTTTCTTTAATTTGTGATATTTTTATTTTCCATTTATTTTCATTTTCCACGCTGGAATTAATTTCTTCTTTTATTATTTGTTTTTTATTCACTTTTAAAGCATGCTCTCTTGTAGAATTTATATCTTGATCCTTAATTTGAATTTTGAATTGATTCTTGTTGCTCTGGATTCATATTGAAGTATAGTTTGGTGATGATTTTTCTTCTGATTTTTAGAAGTTTGCTTGATTAATTTTGGTCCTTAACTTGTGCATGAAGTTTCCTAACCCTAATCCATGTTTAGGCACATATTTGATCCACTTAGCTTCTGATTTTGATCATACTCTTTTGGCATGTTAATATTAGATGTTTGAAGAGTCTTTGTGAAAAGTTGTGAAATTTTTGGATGAATGATTGATTTTATTTGAATTTTGTTCTTTGCTTATCCTCTTTTGCACCCTTTTTGGTCATATGTTTAGTCCTTAGGTTGGGAGGGCACTTGTGCCAACTCCCTTAGGTTGTTTAGACCCCTTTTAAGATGTGGGTACCTCTCTGGTCTTTGATTGATGTTTGTACTTTGAGAATTTTTGTGGTTGCTTACCTTTGAAGTTCATTCACTTATGTACATATTCACCTCACTCCTTGTGTTTATTTGCTTCTCATGTTGATAGTGTTAAGTTTGTATGCTTCTATTCTTAACTTCTTGTGATGTTTAGGCACATTCTTGACAAGTTAGAGTTCTGGTCTTGAAGTGTGTGATGTTGGTTGGCTTTGTATGCTTTATGTTATCTCATATTTGTTGTGTTTTGTCATGATAATATGTAATGCTTTATGTTGAACTGTGTAGTCCATTTCTCATTCTTGTGTTGTGTGTTTGAGATTGACACTTGTAATTGAGATTCCCACATCTCCAACTCTTATCTCTTCTCTTTTCTTTCTTATTTGTGTTTGATGTGCTTAGGCCATCTTTTCTATCTTCTTCTCTTCTTCATTCTCCTCTTTTCTCTTCTTATCTCTTTCTTCTTTAGGATAGTAAGCCACACTAACCTTAGGAATCCCTTGCATGATAACAATTAGGTGTTAGTCCCCCATTAGACTTTTACCTTTAAGATCCTTTTGATTCCTTCTCTTCTCATCTCAAAACAAAACCTAAAAGACACTTAATAAGGATTGAAGTGGTCTCCTGTGCAATAGCCTTATTCCATGAAACACTTGTAGTTTTCCCATCTTGGGATAGTACAAGCTTGTTCATCATGATGCACAAGTCGGATCATGAGACCATCTTCATCAAGAAAAACCATAAAACACACTTCTTCACAAAAATTACAAAAAAAACACTTAATAAATTCAACGAGTTAGTGAGCTTAGGCCCTAATCTCTGGAACCAAGTTTTGGGGATCTTCTCCTTACTTGAGTGTGCTTATTCTATTATTCCATCTTGGAATGTAGTAGCAAGTACACATTCCATGGAAAAGAGCTTGAGTTCACTTCCTTGTGCCACACTCATAGGAAATTCATAAACAAAAATACAAACCAACAATAATCGTCTTTCCTTCGGGAATTCTTTTCTCATCTCCTTCGCCCTGTCCGCGAACTTGCTCCTACTTGTCATTTTGCAAGACGGTAACGTACTCGTCGTCCGAGCTTGCAACACCTGAGCATTGACATAGGCAGTTCAAGATTTAAGACACAAGCAATCCTTTCCACCCCTAGTTAGGGGAACTACGGCGACTCTGATCCTCATTTTCCAGATGAGGTACGTAGGCAGCGGGGTAGGGCCCGTTCGAGCACAATCTTTATTTTCCCTACATTTTTCCTTTTCATTTCTTTTTCAGTTCCCTTTTCTTTTCTTTTATTCAGTTCAGTTCATTTTCTTTGCAGTAACTTTCATTTCTTCACCCTTTGAAACAAATTTCTTTGCAAGCGTGGATCCCGTCGGGTACGGAGGACGATCTGGGGTGCTAATACCTTCCCAGGTCTTAACCGACTCCCGAACTCAGTCTCTTTGGTTTGCAGGACCTGTGTCCTTCCTTTTCTTTTCTTCTGGTTTGTGCAGCATTACCATTCCCATTCCTTCGGGATAAAAATGCCTGGCTGGCGACTCTAACCTTTTCCGCGCCACTTTCGCGTTTGTACCAGGATGGAAATCCGGGGAGCGACAGGTAGCATTTGAATGAAATGTTTTGTGTAATAGCTGGTAAAAGAAAATGGTTGTGGGTCCATGTTGAAAATTGTGTGACTTGCATCAACTTGGAAATAACCCTACAAAATTTGACCTCTTCTCAACATTAGGTTGGGTCGTGTAGTCCTGAGGAGCTTGGAATTGTAATTGTAATGGGCCTAATAACTATAATGGCACTTTGGTTTTCTTTGCAAGTAAAATAATGGAATGGATATTTAACATATGAGAAAATGGATTTAAAAATGGTTTAATGGATTAAATGGGTTTATGGATATTGGGATTGTGAATAGAAATGAAACAAATGGATTAAAATGAACATGAGTATTTGAATGTGAATAATGGATATGACTTAAAAAATCAGAAAATGGATTTCACATATGAAATTGAATTTGATAAATGATCATCGAATACAATTCGAATTGAAACTTGAATAAATCCTCCTCTAATATTTTCCACCGATGCAGCTTCACTGAATTAAATCCAAAGAACACACCTGAAATTCTTCCAACAACTCTTGATTAAAAATGGATGAACACGCTCCTGGCCCACTAAATAAGCAACAAATAAACCATGATCAATTCAATAATTTGAAGTTCCGATCTTTATGAATCCTGAATCATTTTTGAATTCTCCTAAATAAATCCACTAAGGGGCACAACTGAACCTGTGAGGAATATGAATTTCAAATTAAACTTCTCAAGACCTACTGCTCGATGAACTAAGGAATTCCACGCAAAACAATCTGATCTTGGATGCACACTGACTGAGAAATAGTCCACTGAAACGGATAACATGAATTGAAACAAAACTCTTAATAGTTTGACCAAGATTAGGTCAAACTTCCATCTGAACTGGATCGTAACTGAATAGCCATAATAACTTAAAACCAAAGCTTTTGAGATGTTGAGAAAGGAGAATAGTCTGAGATGTCGAGAAGAGAGTAATAGCCTTGTAACTTGATGAAGAAGAGACCCCCGATTCACGCTTAACAACTGATGAACCAGAAAAATCAGATGAATAGTCTTCATATGTGAACTCCTTGAATACCACTTAATCAGGGAAATAAACCCTAATCAAGTGACAAAAGCAATAAGAAAATGATGCCACTAATGAATGCATATCCAAAACATTGAATTCTCTTGATAACCAAAAATAGGGAGTGAAACCTTAATTCCTCGGAAACTCTCGGTCCCATGTCTCAAAAGCTTATGCTAATGAATGAATGCAAAGTGTATGACCTAATGAGAATGCATATGAATGTGAAGCGAACAGGCAACTAAAGATAGAAAACCAGAGGGAATATTTTTGGGTGTTACAGTTGCCCCCATTCAATCATCTGTTAATCTGAAAAGCATAAGAGCATAAACTATCAGACGTTCGAGATAAACTGTGATTGAATACCAAAAATAAACCATAAAATTTGCACTCTGATGGAGAAGAAAAGGGATATAAACCCAACCATAGAAAAATCTGCTTGGAGAACTCTGGTGTGGTGAAAAGTAACCAGGGATAATGACGGAGAAATGTCTTTTTGAGCGACGCCATAAGACTACTAGCTTGCCACAATGACGGTGGACTTAGAAACCTGTCTTTTGTACGACGCAAGGAGACTACTGGCTTGCCACAATGACGATGGACTTTGAAATTGTCTTTTGAGTGAAGACAACTGACTACTGACTTGGCACAGTGACGGTGGGCCTTAAAATTGTCTTTTGAGTGAAGCCAGACGACTACTTGTAACACCCCATATAATATATATCTAGAATAATATCATACAGTGTTAATTTTTGGTACTGACACCATCATGAGTTCCTAATAGCATAATTCACATTCTTGACCAACTATAAAAGTTCTATACAACAATGGTGCAAGACATGGAAATCATACTAAAACAAAAGCTAAGATCAATATAATATCCAATATTGTACAAAGATACAAAAATACACAGCGGAAGACTAAAACTATATTTGACTTGAAACATCCCGAGCATAGCTCCACTTGTAAATCAAACCTGCAAAAGGAACCTGAAAAGCAACAACAAAAGTGGGGTGAGATAACAACATCTCAGTGGGTTCCTTATCTTAGAGTTTTCTCGGCTCTAAGGGTTCTATCAAAACCTAACTCAACTCTTTACAAAAGGAAAACGACCCTGAGTTCACATGCCTCATTCTCGTTGGAACCACGTCCAAGAGTTCTACAAATCCTACTATCACTAGCTAGGATATTACCTTTTTCTTCTCATGGGACTCGATATAACACTCATCTCAAGCCTAAGGTCACTTCTCCATAAGGAAATCAAAACGATATGCCATAACCAAAACAACATTCTCGAAACATCACAAGGGACTCAATGTAATACCCACATCAAGCGACTACCAAAACGGATGCTTCCAGTGGGACTCATTGTAATACCCACCTCAAGACTTATACAATCTGATGCTTCCCGTGGGACTCAATGTAATACCCACCTCAAGACTTACACAATCTGATGCTTCTCGTGGGACTCAGTGTAATACCCACCTCAAGACTTACACAATATGATGCTTCCTGTGAGACTTAGTGTAATACCCACCTCAAGACTTACACAATTTGATGCTTCCCGTGGGACTCAGTGTAATACCCACCTCAAGACTTACACAAAGTTGACGGCACCTCAAGCCTTTATGGATGCTTCCCATGGGACTCAGTGTAATACCCACCTCAAGACTTACACAAGACTTTTCGGAGAATACCGTGTATAATGTGTCAAGGATTCACAACGACCAAGGATGAACCTAAGCACCTCAGAAGTCATACCATCTAACAATTTCTAGTTACAATACTAGGCCACACTATTGGTTTATGGTAAGATTCCTCACTCTCTCTATCTCTCTCCATTCTTGATACTTTTAATTATATAGTTTTCAAATACATAATTCTAACATTCTGGTTAATTACCGTCATAAAACAATTTTCACGATAATCTCATGCCTCGACTCTCAATCAATCCTCATGATTAGGTATACCTTCCAAAATTCCCTAACTAACATAATTACGGTTAATCGGAAATGTCAGATAAAAGTCAGGTAAACGTAATATCTCTTAGCATCATCAATTAGTAAATATTCTCAGCTTCAAATAGATATACGGAGCACTAAAAATGGATACCCGGATCACAAGTTACGAATTAAAAACACAAAACAGAACTCCTAGGTCTCGTTGAGCGAGGGACCTACTCGCTGAGCAAGGACACTCTCTGTCTTTGCTCGCTGAGAGAGCTCCTGCTCGTTGAGAAAGCTATACTAGATCACCAATATTCTTCTACAAAATTCATATGCTCGCTGAGCGAGCTCTGCGATTCCATAATTTTCAGGCTTACGGGAAACATCATTTTCCATGCCAAATTCAACCCAAAACCACCAAAACAGAAGAATCAAACACTAAACATGAGTACTATCATATATTAGTCATTATACTTCCATTTAACTGAGTTTTAACCGTTTAATCTATCAATTTCTAAGATTTTCTTCAAAAACCCTAAAACTCATAAACTTCAAAACTCAACCAAAACTCAAAAGAAAAGTTTCTAACTATGAACCCACCTTGCAATCAACGTGGAGGTTGGTGAAGATGATGGTTTGGCAGAGAAATGGTGATGATCCAAGCATTTCCTCTCTTAGGGTTTTCTTCCTCTTCTTCTCTTCTCTTCTCCCTTTCTTTCTTTCCTTTTTCCTTCTTTCTCTTTTCTTTCTCTTACCAACTTTCTTTCTTTTCTTTTTCTTTTATAATACATAACTTGTTTCTCTTTCTTTTAAAAAACCAAACAATGTATATTATACCAATATACAATAGTTAGTATACTAATAGGTCCAATTTGAGAATAACCATAAAATATCTCTGAGTCAGACAATACAAATTTATCCTAATTAATATTATCCAGAGCGTTTAATTAAATACGGGGTATTACATTCTCCCCTCCTTGAATTGAAATCTGTCCTCAAATTTCCTTTACTCATCCTCACGACAGTTTACAACACTGTCTTAGATCCATACTTATCCCTAACTCTGTTACATATCCTGATATACTCAAATTCCAATCTGACCTTGCGGCTCAAAGTCCTCGTTTCACAACGAATCAAACTTCGCGTCCATGTTCACATGCTTGTTTCCAACATCGGGTTAACCTCCACTTACTACTTTCACAATCCATATGTTGCTTTATACTTAATTACCTAGTCTCATCCTTCCGTCGAAGAAACATACCACATTAAAACCTTCCATTGATTCTCAACACGAGACAAAATACTCTGGCTTACCTCGACAAGGTTCCACAAGGCATCTTGGTGAAATCCCTTCCTTGTACAATTTCCCAACAAAAGAATCCTATTAAGATCCTCCAATCACTAACGCTATAACAAAAGTTGTCAAAAGACTTTTCTACCAATTCCACTTGATCTCACAGTAAAATTGTGACCATTTGCATCGGGTGCTTCAGTCTTTCGGTATCTTACCATAGACAACCCACTTAGAACAAGATTCTCTTACTTCGACACTTATAAATAAATCTCTTTAATTCTCATAATCTGTCAGAACTCTTTCATTTGTCTCCCTCCACTATGCTTCCAAAGCCTAACAGTGGAGATACCACGAATTATCAAGCAATACCAAGTAATTGGTAGTCTGCGGAGAAAACACTTATCCATTGGAGCTCTCACCAACCAATAGAATAAGAACCTCCAAACATGCAACGATAGAACAATTCACTTGTCGACCATACAACAATAACATCAGACCAAAAACTCTCCAACAACAGAGATACAGGAGTTGCGTTGCTGCAAACATAACATACACAAACTCAATCCCATCCTAAACTCGAAATAATCCATCCAATTTAAACTTAACCAATCTGACCATGGTTACTATTCTCCATATTAATTCTCTTTATGAAATTCCATTCACTCGAGACTTCTGTTGACACAAGGTCTCCGTCACTAATAACGCAGTAACGCCACAAAACTCACAATAACCAAAGAGTCACCAATACCAAACTCAATTCATCCTTAGAACACTTACGAGTTTCCATAACACTTGCCTTCTGCATAAAATATTCCACACTCTCACCTTTGAGGACTACAAAAACTTATCATTCAATTTTCGCTTCTCTCGAGGGTCTTGTTCCTTAAATGATCAAATTTTTACATGCTTAACTTCAGAACCTTCATCTCCCACTGTACTTAGAAGGTAACTAAAATTCTTATCTCTGTATAAGGTTCAATTGCACACAACCGGTATTACTCTTATGGGTCCCATAACTTCATGTTAAGAATCTTACAATACTAAAATTAACAAAGGATTTATCTATTACCCACGCAATAATTCAAATATCAAAACTTTTCCTGGAAGATCAACACTTCGCTATCTGACACTTCGAATGGAGACCAAAACAAACTTATGGTTCGGAAGGTACAATTCTCTAAAGTTCTCCACAAAAGTCGTGTGTTAATCGATTGCCCATCCGAGGCTAAATGATCGAACAAAACTAAACTTTTTCTCCTTATTAACAACAAATCTAGCTCAAAATGACCAATCCAATCCACACCATCTTCCAAGATGATTCTCACTCTTTATTTCCAGACATGAGCACAACGTTCGCCATTCACAACTTGAGATAACACAAAATGGGCGCAACATACAAATCACCACTCCCATAAACGATGGAGTAGAACTACCATTCTGTCACGGTCACAACACGAAAACTCAATGGATCGGCTCGATTAGACTCGTACAATTACGTTGTCAAAAAGGCTTTTGTCGCAAGCTAACACTTAGTTCGCCCATAAACAAAATCCAACACACAAGCCTTATCGGGTAAAACAAGATGATGAACACCTCACGTCTAGTATACAACCTTGTCCTCTCTCTTTAATTCCTTGACGAGGATTAAAACAACAATAACATCATTCTCAATCTCATTAGATACAAATTCCAAATACTTCGATTACTCCCTACACTTGAAAAATGAGGTAATGAACTCCTCTGAAGAACCTTTGATACCTCTACTTACATATAATTCGGGGTTCCCTTACCCTATACTAGTCATTTCATAAAATTTTCCCCATATTTCCATTGGTACCAAGAATGCTTCAACCGACGCCCAAGTCCAAGTGCATACATCTTAGAAAATCCAACTTTAAAAACTTAACAACGTTAACCAGTCACTAACAGGAGGGTAACCAATTACCCAACACAAAAGCAACTTTTGATCTTCATTGTTACCTAAGCCTCCTAACTCATTACAATCGTAACAAAAGTCACAACTATCACCGACAGATGATTCCAACCGACCAAAGCTGAAAGAAATCAGTGGACGAGTTACGGTTAGAGGACTCGTCCTCATCAATCCAAGCAATAGGTTGTTGCAAACCAGATTACAAATTCATCTGATACATGAGCAAAAGTCCAGTGCAAGGTGATGATCATTCAACTCGACCTCCACAACTGCCTTTTCTACATCAAAATCTTTCTTAACCAAGTCAACAATACCCCTAGGAAATTCCTTCCATCCACCATTCTCGTAGACCAACAAATGCTCAGGATGTTCAGTTCTTCCTAAATTCATATAATACCGAATTAACAACTATCCAAAACAAGTTTCTGAATTTGTAGGCTTGGGTTATACTTATTGATTCTCATTCATTGACAATCCTGTCCTTGGAGATACTAGTGATGTCCATGGAGGTAATATTGATTGTAGAGCTCCATTTGGACATGTAGCATAACCAGAAGCACGCTTTCGCTTCAGTTGAACTCAGACCCCATCCAATGACTTCTCATACCATATTAACTTCACGCTCTGCGGTAATATTTTCACACCCAAACACAAACCATCTTACTAGAAATTCCTCCATGTCTAATGTGTTTACACTAACACTTAACAAAACTTCATCAAGTCCATACTTCATATTTCTCATATAACTAAATATAGCTTCTTCTATCCTTCATCCGGGATGTACTTGTCTCACTTGAAATGTGTAGTCACATCCTTGTGTTCCTCTTCACGTTTCACCATAATTTTAGGTTCCCAAAAGAAAATGAACATTCTTAACTGGTAACTTCAATCCATCTGGGAGGTATTATCCGAATACATTCTTTGAGGTGCTCTCGTTCATCCACGAGGCCACCGCGTCCTTAGAATTTAAACACTTACAAGAATGAATCATTCTTGAACTTATGCCACACATTCCACAAGCATTATCTCTCTCTCTCTCTCTCTCTCTCTCTCTCTCTCTCTCTCTTTCTTCGCGGAATGAGGCTTTTCAACACTCTTGATTATACCAGTGACCGATACCGATCCACTAGTGACTTTGCTTATTCCTAGATACAGTGACCATTCATCTTGTAGACATCTTTACCCTTAAGACTTTTATCCATTCCAAAAGTTTTCTCGAATAACACACCACTCTGCAACTCCATGTTACAGGAAGTAAAACTCTTATGAAGACTTCGACTGAGCTGACAAAAACTCCTTCTGCTAATTCTTGGCTTGAGCCCACTCTCACAGCACAAGTTGCAACAACACTACAGAATCCTCATGGTCGCACAACCATGGTTCCACCTACCACATACATAGCATTAGGTTGATTAGACCCAATACTAAATAGTATGGTATTAGGAACCATGCCAGCAAGACACACTTAAGAGGCGGGAAATATTTACTTATGATGTTTCAAGGCTAGGTCGAGGATACGACCTGCTCTGATACCAATTGTAACACCCCATATAATATATATCTAGAATAATATCATACAGTGTTAATTTTTGGTACTGACACCATCATAAGGGCCTAATAGCATAATTCACATTCTTGACCAACTATAAAAATTCTATACAACAATGGTGCAAGACATGGAAATCATACTAAAACAAAATCTAAGATCAATACAATAACCAATATTGTACAAAGATACAGAAATACACAGCGGAATACTAAAACTATGCTTCACTTGAAACATCCCGATTATAGCTCCACTTGTAAATCAAACCTGCAAAAGGAACCAGAAAAGCAGCAACAAAAATGGGGTGAGATAACAACATCTCAGTTGGTTCCCTATCTTAGAGTTTTCTCGTCTCTAAGGGTTCTATCAAAACCTAACTCAAGTCTTTACAAAAGAAAAACGACCCTGAGTTCACACGCCTCATTCTCGTTGGAACCACGTCCAAGAGTTCTACAAATCCTACTATCACTAGCTAGAATATTACCTTTTTCTTCTCATGGGACTCGATATAACACCCATCTCAAGCCTATGGTCACTTCTCCATAAGGAAATCAAAATGAGATGGAATAACAAAAATAACGTTCTCGATACTTCACGCGGGACTCAATGTAATACCCACCTCAAGCGACTACCAAAACGGATGATTCCAGTGGGACTCGGTGTAATACACACCTCAAGACTTACACAATCCGATGCTTCCTGTGGGACTCATTGTAATACCCACCTCAAGATTTACACAATCTGATTCTTCCCGTGGGACTCAGTGTAATACCCACCTCAAGACTTACACAATCAGATGCTTCCCGTGGGACTCAGTGTAATACCCACCTCGAGACTTACACAAAGCTGACGACATCTCAAGCCTTTACGGATGCTTCCCGTGGGACTCAGTGTAATACCCACCTTAAGACTTATACAAGACTTTTCGGAGAATACCGCGTATAACGTGTCAAGGATTCACAACGACCTAGGATGAACCTAAGCCCCTCATAAGTCATATCATTCTGGTTAAATACCATCATAAAACAATTTTCACGATAATCTCATGCCTTTACTCTCAATCAATCCTCATGATTAGGAATACCTTCCAAAATTCCCTAACTAACATAATTATGGTTAATCAGAAAAGTCGGATAAAAGTCGGGTAAACATAAGATCTCTTAGCATCATCAATTTGTAAATATTCTCTGCTTCGAATCGATATACGGAGCACTAAAAACGGATACCTGAATCACAAGTTACAAATTAAAAATACAAAATAGAACTCCCAGGTCTCCCTGAGCGAGGACACTCCATGTCTCTGCTTACTGAGCGAGCTCCTGCTCGCTGAGCGAGCTATACCAAATCACCAATATTCTTCTACAGAATTCATTTGCTTGCTGAGCGAGCCTAGCTCGTTGAGCAAGCTCTGCGATTCCAAAATTTTTAGGCTTACGGGAAACATCATTTTCCATGCCAAATTCAACCCAAACACCACCAAAACAGAAGAATCAAACACTAAACATGAGTAATATCATATATTAGTCATTATACTTCCATTTAACCGAGTTTTAACCGTTTAATCTACAATTTCTAAGTTTTTCTTCAAAACCCCTAAAACTCAACTAAAACTCAAAAGAAAAGTTTCTAACTATGAGCCCACCTTGCAATTGACGAGGAGGTTGGTGAAGATGAAGGTTTGGAAGAGAAATGGTGATGATCCAAGCATTTCCTCTCTTAGGGTTTTCTTCCTCTTCTTCTCTTCTCTTCTCCCTTTCTTTCTTTCCTTTTTCCTTCTTTCTCTTTTCTTTCTCTTACCAACTTTATTTCTTTTCTTTTCCTTTTATAATACATAACTTGTTTCTCTTTCTTTTAAAAAACCAAACAATGTATATTATACCAATATACAATAGTTAGTATACTAACGGGTCCAATTTGTGAATAACCAGAAAATATCTCTGAGTCAGATAATACTAATTTATCCTAATTAATATTATCCAGGGCTTTTAATTAAGGAAAAATACTCAAATTGGTCCTTTAACTCTACCATTGGGTTCAATTTGGTCCCTTAATTCTAAAAAGTGTCAAAGTAGTCCTTTAATTGTTCAAAAAGGTCCAAGTTAGTCCTTTCCGTCCATTGTTTTACTAACGTCCTTTGTTTATACACGCGTGGCAGAGTTGGTAATGAGTTGTCATCTTCATCAGTAAGGTCACCAAAATTTTAAAATAAAACTCCAAAAAATTTCCTTCAGCAAGAATTGAACCAAGGTAACCAAATTTATTTTGAAAGAAAGTTTACCACTGGGCTCTATCACATTTATTTATTTATTTCATGAATAAAATACTTATCTCTTATTTATCAACTCTTCCAAACCCATTTTCATCTCTTCCAGATTCTTCCATTTTCAACTCTTCCAAACCCATTTATCTATCCAGATTCTTCCATTTTTCAACTCTTCTAAACCCATTTTCAAACACTTCCATTCATATTTTTTTCATGCTTCAATTCACCGTATACCCTGAGTTTTTCACTAATCTAAACAACAAAATTTCAATTTTTTCATCTCAGCAAAACTTCAATTCAACTTTCGTTGTTATTCTAGAAAAGTTGTGTTTGGCATGCCCAACGATGAAAAAAACCAGGTTGATTACTCGTAGCTTGTTGTTTTAATTTTCAATTTACTCTTACAGTCTATAAAATATTTTGAAGTTTTAAATATCTTCACCCATTTCTGTAGAGACAGATTTATGCTAGAACTTTGATGCCTCCTCCTCGCCCTTAAAACAAGATGTCAAGTTTGGATCATCTTCAGGTCAAAATTCATATAAACAGAGATCTGAGCTTTCGACATTCAACAACACATCAAACAAAAAAATTAGCTCAGACTTCAGAGGAAGGGAAAGGTTTGGATAATCTTCAGGCCAAAGTTCATCTAAACAGAGATTTGAAATTTCCACATCTAGCCACGCAACTGTTTCGTTTTGACTTTAGGGGTAAATTGGAAATTGAACACACTGTATTCAGAAGTGTAGCCATGGTTGAGTTGAAGGATGTTGTAATGTAATGATTCTACCAGGGAAGAATTTTGAACACGAGGGAGATGAATTCAGCAACGTCTGCCATGATTTTCTTATAGAATAAGTTGTAGAGAGAGAGAAGAGAGGATTTGGTTTGAGATAAGTATTTTATTCATGAAATAATTAAATAGATGTGATATAGCCCAGTGGTAAACTTTCATTCAAAAAATGTGTAGTGATCTTGGTTCGATTCTTGCTGAAGGAAAAATTTTGGAATTTTATTTTAAAATTTTGGTGACCTTGCTGATGAAGATGACAACTCATTGCCAACTCAGCTGCCACGCGTGTATAAACAAACGACGTTAGTAAAAAAATGGACAGAAAGGACTAACGTGGACCTTTTTGAACAATTAAAGGACTACTTTGACACTTTTTAGAATTAAGGGACCAAATTGAACCCAAGGGTAGAGTTAAAGGACCAATTTGAGTATTTTTCCTTTAATTAAATACAGGGTATTACACTACTAACCTGCCACAACACTGGTGGGCCTTAAAATTTTCTTTTGAGTGAAGCCAGTTGACTACTGACCTGCCACAACGCTGGTGGGCCTTTAAGTTGTCTTTTGAGTGAAGTCAGAAGACTATTGACCTGCCACAACCCTCGTGGGGCTTAAAATTGTTGAGAAAGTGATGTCACATAGGGAGTGATTCTGCAGGGGAAGATTCTGTTGTAGAACTCCTCTGAGAAAGAGAACATCCTGACTGACATTCTGTTGAGGAATGAAACAAAGTTACTCTAAAAAATATTTGACTCTTGCTGAGGAGAAAATGATTGCTAAATTGATCTCGGAAATCCTAAAGAGGATACCATTATGTTGAAGAAGAGTGTGAACAAATATATCTGCATCAACTTGTCACACATGCCAAAAATAAATTGGACTTCACTTGGGAATATTTCATCGATGGGAGTGAATCCCAATCATGAAACTCTGTGGGGAAATGACAATCTTTCGACTTGGCTAGGGAGATGCTTTGTCAATACATTTAATGGGGAGAGAATTATGATGATTCTAACTCTGTGGGGAAATCGGGCATCCAACTGACTATTGGGGATACTTCACTGTGGAAAGATGATTTCGCTTGGGGATGAGAACTGTTCAATTAACCTTGAAGTTCTGCTTGAGAAACCACCTGCTCTAACTCAGTTGGGGAAATGACAACCTTCTGGCCTGGCTGAGGAAAAGATTTGTCAATGATGTGCTGAGGAGAGACTTTATTGGAGAATTAGAGATCAAAATAAGCCTCCTTCTAGGGAAGACCTCTGAATCTCACACATGATGATCAAATTGAGCCAAATTATGCCTCAGGTATAGTATGACGACTGTGTTGGGAATATATGCCAATGAAAATTGGACTTTGATTGGATGAGAATGACCAACTCCTCATAAAGAAACCTTATCAGCTGAAGGAAGATTCTATGCTCAGGGAAGAATAAACTTCCAATACCCTGCTGGGAAAATAAATACCAGACATTCATCTTGAGAACTGACTCGGTGCTTCAAGCTTCTGAGCTCAATAGTTGCATACTAATTATCTAGAGGGAAAATTTTAGGGTGTTTCAGATTTTGTTATAAACATGGTTCTGATCAGATGGCGAAGTAAAGCTTCTGAAATTAATCTTCTGAAGAACTAAGTTCTGAAGACTCTGATGACATGAAGTTCTAAAGACTTAACGTCTGAAGACAAAGTGTCTGATAGATTGTGAAGACTTACGGGTTCTGAAGATTAAGATTTTGAAGAACTAAGTGATGAAGACTGTGAAGACAATATTCTATGTGAACAAATTTCTGAAGACTCTAAGACTTAATGTTCTGAAGAATGGTTCTGAAGAATCAAGTGCTATTACTCTGAAGACAATTTTCTATGTGAACAAAGTTCTGAAGACTCTAAGACTTGAAGTTCTGAAGACCATGGGTTTCAAGCAAAGTGTTGAAGTCCTGAAGAACGTTAATCTATGTTAACAAGTTCTGAAGACTAAAGACTTAGGTTCTATGAAAACCCAAGTATCATCGTCTCTAGCTCATGCTTCATTCATTGATTTATAATCAGAAGCCTCTGAAGTTAAAATGAAAATGTTACCACTGGCAAGGATAATACACAGTACGATAATTCTTTATCTCACTACCTCTCCACTATCTTTGAATTGTGGAAACGGACAATATGTGGTTGTACTATTTGATTCCTTGTGTAAAGGATTCCTCAGGTGCCGAATGGGCTGTAACGACTCTTTTATGTTTGTATATAAAAGGAAAACATCACATGCTTTGTGATGTTGTTGGTGCGAGTGAACCCAATCGTTGAAGGTCATGATATGATCTCAACCATTGTTGGTTTTATCGAACCCAACTGATTGTATGTGAATCTCTCAAGAAAAATAGAGAGGTTGTTCGACCAAAATGATACATTATCCAAAACCCCAAACACAATAATCAAAGTGTTGATATCTAAGTTGATTCTTAATAATGATCATATCATAAATCAACAATACAACATCTGAGAGTCTGAGTTCGTGTTGCTGCATCAAGATCATCATCTACAATAACAACAATCAGACATTGATGAACTGAAGCTGAAGAAGAAGAAATCAACAAGTCATCAATAAACACAACCTACATCATCTTGGAGCTCATTTAAGATCAGAAGCAGTGAGTTGTTTCTCGTAGATTTCTCGTCAACAAAGATGAAAAATTCTGAAGATGCAATTTGAATTATAATATTATGAACATCTTAGAATCATGTAATTTGCAAGGAGATGATTGCTCATCTTGCTTTAACTCTGAAGAGTTACTTTGTACTTAAATAGAGGAGTATATGCTTGCAAGGAAGCACCTCAGTTAGCTATGGTATGTCAATTCTTCCAAATGAATTGATTCTCCTCAAGTGGATGTTATCTCCAGTAGGATCCCTGAACGGTCCAACATTGAGTTGAGACTCCTCAAGTGGATGTTATATCCTGATAGGATCCTTGAATGATCCAGCTGTGAGTTGGGATGAAATCTTGGCAAAGGTTATGCTTGGCCAGTGATCGTTATATCCGGTTGGATCCCTGAACGGTTCATTGTGGAAGTCACATAAGTTCTCTGCAGTTAGTCACGACAGGTTGTCGCACAGGTGCCTCCTCAAGTAGATGTTATATCTTAATAGGATCCCTGAACAATCTAACTGTGAGTTGAGATGAATTCCTAGAAGAGGTTTTTTTGGGTCAATGAACATTATATCTAGAGGAACCCTGAACGGTTCATTGAGTTAGTCACGGTACTGTTGAGTGATTATAATCATGGATCTTGATAATATACTGATTAAGTCCTTATTTAAGTCGAAATCTCCTTTGCGGGTGTACTGGACTAGCTTGAGAAGTTTTCATGTGAACTAGGATATATCGTGTGTTCTTTACTCTTGCTTTATGCTTTAATTTCTTTATGCTTCTGCAATGCATTTATAGCATAGTTTGATGCAACTCATCAAAGTGCGAAAAGTAGCTAAGAGTGAAAACCTCAATTCAATCCCCCTATTTCTTGTGTTTTTCTCACACCTTCAATCTTCAAGTTCTCAAACTTGGAAGAATGAAATTAAAGTCTTGACATTTTCACCCTAGAGGTTCCTTCATGAGAAGTCTTCAGAATCTCCCAAGCATCTTTGGCAACAGTACAATTGTTTATTAATCTGAAGATATTTATGTCCATTCCATTGAATAGGGCATTTAATGCTTTGGAATTTCCTTGATCTAGCTTGTCAATTTCATCATCCCAATCTTCTCTAGCCTACACCATATTAATAATCTTTCCATCCTTATCTCTAACCATTGGCGGATCCCATCCCTTGACCACATACTTCCAAGCCTAGCCATCCATGGATTTAATAAAGGCTACCATATGAGCTTTCCAAAAGTCATAATTGGTTCCATCAAGAATAGGTGGTCTATTCACCATTCCTACCTCCTTTTCCACTGTACTAGAAAGTATTGTCCCTAGATCTCACCCAGAAAAAAAGGGTTTAAGCTTTGATACCAA
Source organism: Lathyrus aphaca (assembly GCA_963966055.1). Lineage (NCBI taxonomy): Eukaryota > Viridiplantae > Streptophyta > Magnoliopsida > Fabales > Fabaceae > Lathyrus > Lathyrus aphaca. The sequence continues at coordinate 494,416,559 of OZ014524.1, read as the reverse complement.
TTGAAAATATGGTATGCATAACTCAAATGTCCTAAGAGATGTCGAGACACTGATCGCTGAACTACACATAATGACAAGATAGAAACAGAATATAATTGCAGAAACTAAAGAACACACAGTCAATTGTTAATTCAGTTCGGTGTACAACAACTCCTACGTCTAGGGGCTACCAAGCTAGGAAGTAAATTCACTAAATAATATATCTTAAAGTAAACAACCTCGATTTAATCTTCGCACATAATTACTATAGTGCTTAATTTACATCTAAGAATCACTTATTTATGAGACCTTTCTCACTTCCCTTACAATCATCACGTGATACACACTCACTCAATGCTTAAAATCTTAAGTGATCAACAACTTACAACTCAATAAAACAGTCCAACTCTAATATTAACATGATACAAGTGAGGCTCACAATTAACTAACCCTAAAATCTCACTAAACAACAATATATGTTCTACATTAAAATTAGGGTTGATCTATCCTATTTTTAACTATAATCCGGATTGGATTTTGGGCTTCAAAACGCAGCAAAAATGTTGCACAAAATCTACAGCTTATTCTCCATAAAAATAGTTTTCACTCTAAAGTTTCCTAAAATGTCTCCATATTTAGAAAACAGAAAATCTTCAATCACAAACAGAATCTCTAATAATCTTCAATCTTGGACGCCACCTAGGATCACATAATATTAATAGAATATTTTGTAGTCTGTAAATAGACCTTCTGTAACAAAACTTCACTATGTAACAAACATGATGTCGAATCTTAGAGTTAGGACATCTTATTCAATATCTTGATAAACATGTTTTTATTTATGTTAAAACATCTCATTCAACATGTTGTTTTTATTTTAGTTTTACCAAAATTAATGCCAACTACCAAAATAAAGACTTAACAATATTAGAAAATAAAGAGTTATTAGTGGATCATTTTATTTTTTAAGAGAAAGTACAAGCAAAGATTCTCCCATTCTGAAGACCTGATTTTAGGTGACAAGACCAATCCTATAAGAACCATATCATCATTTAGACAAGACAAAGAGATGCTTTTGGTTCTAGTTTCTGTCACAGAACCAACATCTGTTGATGAAGCTATGTTTGATACAAAATGGATATTGGCTTTGCAAGAAGAACTAAATCAGTTCACCAGAAATGATGTGTGGGATCTAGTACCAAAACCGAAAGGAAAACACGTCATTGGTACCAAGTTAATTTTAAGAAAAAAAATTAAATGAGCAAGGAGAAGTGGTAAGAAATAAAGCCAGACTGGTTGCACGAGGCTTTAGTCAACAAGAAGGGACTGACTATACTGTAACCATGTTAAAAGGGAAGATAAAAATAATTAATCAAGAGAAGTGAAGTAAAGTTTTGAAGGGTGAAGCATTGATGCTTGCACACCTAACACAAGCAGAGAAGGTAGAGATGGTGGATAGAGCCAAGAGTGACACTATCTTGTGCCTCAGATGGTGAATTAATGTTAGCCAAAGACGTAGGCACAATGAAAGTAAAGATATTCACTGATTCTCAACTTGTGGATGTTAGACGATGGCATGATTCTAGAAGGGGTTGAATAGATCCCTTTATAAAAATTTTCTTTTCAAAAATTTATTGAAAAATATTTTGTGGAAGTTCTCCGGAAAAATCATGTCTAAATAAAATCAAGTCACAGGTGATTGGATATGTGTTCAAAACCAAATGGGATATAAAAGATGAACTGATGAATCAATTCAAAGCAAATTAATCACTTAAATTCAGCACAATTGAATAAGCCACAACCAACAATGAATATGTATAATAAAATGGAACAAAAATTAAGAAGTAATGTGTTTTGAGTTCTTATCAAAAACTTGGTGTGCACACACACAAGGTGTGTTTTGACAATTAGTGTAGTGCAAAATTTTCTCAAGTAGCTATCCAAATGTGATAGCAACAATTTCACAAACACTTGGTAGGCACACACACCAATGCAAAATAGAATTTTCAAGCAACACTATTTCAACTTGTGCAGAAAAATTAACAAATGAAAAATACGAAGAACACACGATATTTGTTTAGGCAATTCCCCCACTGCCCTTGTAACGCCCTATTTATTAATTAATTATTTAATTAATTATATTCGTATTATTGGTGTTGATTTATTTTGAATTGTCGAAGTTGGTTGTGATAAGTTGCTAAGTTGATTTTTGTTGAATTAAAGTAAGTTGAGTTGAATTAAGTCGTATTGTGGATTAGACGAATTAATTAAGTTGAACTAAGTCGATTAAGTTGATTTAGGTTGTGTTGTGGTTGGTCGAATTAAATTAAGTGATTTAAGTTGTAGAGATAATATTTTGCTATTATATTAAGAGTATAGAAGAGTTCATGGGCTTATTTAAGTGGTTGGTAGAAGTAATTGGTGAGGTGTGAAAGCTAGGCCCAATAGAATTAATAAAGAAATTATAATAACTATGGGAAGTTATTATTATTATTATTATTAATAATAATTAATTGGGTGTAAGAGAGAAAAACAAGGAAGACTAGGTATTATTATTATTATTATTAATTTAATAATTATAATAATGGGTCAAATAGGAGAGAAGAAGAAGGAGAATTATAGGGTAAGCGGAAGTAGAAAGAGAATTGGGTTTATCAGAAAAATAAGAATAAAGGTTTGGAGAGAAAGACGTGAAAGTTGCAAAAGTTGTAGAAGGAGGCACATGGGTTGATGGAGAACACGTAGAAATGGCGAGAGCAAGAATCTAATCAGAAACTAGAGTGATCACCAATCTAAGTAAGGGTGGGGTTCCGACTCTATAATGGGATAATTGATGAATGATATATGGGATTAGGTTTATAGATTTTCTTATGTGTATGTTGTCATGTATGTCGTATATGTTGTCAGTGTAAGTTGAATAATGTTGTTTATATATGTTGATTTCGTAAATGATACTGTAGGTTAGAAGAATTAATTGATGTTGTCGAATTTGTTGTAGGATAATTAGTTTATCTTGTTGGAGGAGGATTACCCATGTTGCTATTATATCGTGTTGATTTGGAATGGATGCGAAGGAAGAATCTGTACAGAATGAGAAAACCAGAGAGAACTGAGAAGAGAAGAACGTGGGAAGTCACGTTGGGATGACTTTCCCTTGTATTTGGCGAACGTCACTAGGTTGGGGAGTGGGACGACCGTCACCCCTTGTTATGAATGTCACCTAATGTGACGGGTGGGGTTGTTAATGTGACGAACGTCACATTTGTAGTATGCTGCATTTTGGGCTTCTGTTGGGTTGTGTTGCGTTTGACTTATGTCTGAATGTCTTGCATAATTGAGGTACCTATTAGGTTCAAAAGCTTTATTTACGAAGCAAATCACATTAGTTTTACTAGTAGCAGGACTAACTAACTAAGTTTTGGATCAGCAAGTAGCAGTAGTACTTTGACCAGATTTAATGAATAGTAGTAACGTGATTAAGTAGTACAAATACCAATAATACTTAGAAGAAATTATTAGAGTAGTTGTGTAGTTATTAATTAGCAGTAATAGTATTAATGCTTAAATTGAATAACTTAGTAGCAGTAGTAATAACTAATGTGTAGCAGAAATTGTTTAGTAGTAGCAAGTTGATAGTACTTTAGTAGCAGGTTGGGGTGTGTTAGTTGTTGTCAAGGATTTAACAAAAGTATGATAATAAGTTGGGTAGTAAGTAGTAATAATCGAACATAGTAAATAATTTAATTAGTCAGTTTTAATCGGAACTTGTGTGAATAGCAATGTAGTAAATTTGGTTGCCCTGGTGTTGTGCTGCTTTGTTATAAGTTGTATAGTTGCTGGTTGTTGTTGTTAAGTTGCAGGCCCTTGAGTTAAAGTTGAATGTTCTTGAGTTGTAGGCCTATGGAAAATGTTGATTCGTTGTTATTATTAAGTTGATGGGCTTGGGCAAGTTTTGATTTGTTGTTGTTATTGACAAGTTTTAGTCCTATTGCTAAAGTTGAATTGTTGTTGTGTTGGTTACGTTGTTGAGTCGTATATGCGATATAACATACTTGCATTTTTGTCGGAGCCGCTGCTCACACAATGTTGGTCTGGATTGGCACGAGTTGAAAGTTGAAGGCTTATTGTCTCTCCCGATAAGTGACACCAGGGTCATATGAAGGTACAGACGCGAACGGTCGGCGAGAGGGACAATGAGAACACACAGCCGTGAACTCACTGGAGATGAATAGAGTCGCCAGCTAGGCATTTTTATCCCGGAGGAAAGGTAATGCTGCATAGACCTAGAAAAAGATGGATAAGACGGTTGCGAACCAGAGAGACTGAGAAAGGGGGTTGGTTACAACCTGGGAAGGTATTAGCACCCAGATTGTCCGTCGTACTCGACGGGATCCACGCTTAAAAGATTTGTGTTTTAAAGGGGTAGTGTCAGTGCAATTTGTGTATAAAATAGCTGGAAAAGAATGTACAGGTGTCAGTGTAAAAGGAGTGAAGTGTGATATATACAGTGTCAGTGTGAGAACTGGAATAAGATGCTCAAGATCATGAGGCTAAAGAATAAGGCTAGAAGAGGGGGAATGTACAGAGACTTTTGTTCGATAACCGTTAAGTTATGCCTACGTATCCTCTCGTGCAATGAGGAAGTCAGAACACCGTAGTTCGACCCAAAGAGACTGAAAGATGAATTGACTTGTGAACTGCTTGCTTGCCTATGCTCAAGTGTATGATCTGTCTGGCACAGATGCAAACTGTCTTGCACTAGACGGAAGAAGCAAGTTCTCGTTTGTGAGTGAGTATGATGAGAAAATAATCCCGAAGGAGACGATTATTTTTTGTTTTTGTGTTTTCAGTCTTTTATTGCTTTTTGGATTTTTGTCATAAGTTAATGAGCCTAAGCCTAAACCAATGGATTTAGTAAACTCATCACATCTTCCCTCTGATTAGGGGTAATGAGAATTACCTTAAGTGTGAAGTCAGATTCTCACACTTAATCACCTTTGATGCAGGATTAAGATCATTAACCTACTTGTGATTATTTAGATGTTTTTGGTGTTTTTGTTTAGTGTTGAGTAATGAGGTTAAGCCATAATCAAGGATTAAACAGACTCATTACACCATCCTAATAGAAGGATAATAGATGAGAATGTTTAAGCTGAGGAAAGCTCCTCAACTTAATCCATGATTAGAGATTAAACTCATGACGAAACAGGCCTTTGATTAAGTGGATTTTATTCAATGATATGGTGATGAAGTGAATTTTATGATTTGTAAGACAACTTGAGGGGGACTTGTCCATTAACACTAGGGTTAGTCCTTCTCAACCACTTAAGGAAGAATTAGAACCCTAATGCAAGGCCCAAGTTACAAGTGTGATGTCTTGATGATTATTAAGTGAATTGATTAAGAGATTTAAACACATTAAGGGTTTAACACTTAGGATTAAAGTTATACACTCCATCCTAAGAGAAGGATGCAGGCATAAGCTTAATCACAAAGTCTTAAAGCCTTTAGGGTTTAGTCCCTGATTATGAGATGAGAAGAGAAGACTCAAAGAGAGACACAAAGGTAAAACTATGAGGGGAGACTAATCAAAACCCTAATTCATTATCATGCTTGGTTATTCCTAAGGTTTGTGAGGTTTGCAAGAACAAATCTTCAAAGGAGCCACCAGGAAGCAGATGAACAAGATCAAGAGAAGCAAAGTGACTTGCTTCATTCAAGAAGTCAAGTCACTTGAGGAAAGAAAGTAGGAGGAAGAAGAATGAGCAAGCTCAATCTCAAACACAAATAGAAATGCAGCAATGTATGCAAGAGAGATGAGAAGAAAAGTTATGAGAAGTGAAGGCAAATTCACTTCTCAAGGTCACTTACCACCTGAAAGGTTAGAAAAGAAAAACGCAATGCAACGCAAAATGGGATGAGATGACATGATGAGAAACAAAACCAGAAACATTTACACAAGGTTAAAGATGTTGAGAAATGATGCAAACACATCGTCGCACCTCGAAAAAACACGATCCTAAAACAATCAGAGGGGTGCCTAATTCTATTTACTCTACCTAATCAACTATCGTCGTAATGCGAGAGCAAAATTCGAATTCGTACAAATCAAAGACTAACCTCGCTCAACTAAATGAATTAATACAAATAAATTGAGTAAAAATGAAATATGACAAAGTAATATATATATATATATATATATATATATATATATATATATAAAAGAATAGAAATGAAAAGTTAAATAACTAAATTAACTACAAGATATTCAACTAATTAACAAAAATAAAATAAAAATAATACACATATACATATATATATAAAGACAAAAAGAAATATCATAAAAAAGAGATGGTTGTGTTTATAAGTTTCTTTTCAAAAAAAACAAAACAAATGAATTTAAAAATAAAAAGAAAAAAAGAAAGCGTGGCTGTGATGAGGCCCATATGGGGCGGACAGGATCAAGTACCGGGTCGGTGTGACCCGGTTCGGCCAACACATAACAAAGGCAAGGGGAAACCCTAAATCAGCCGCTTCCAACATAAACACACAAACGCGTTCCCAAATTCATAGAAAAACAGAGGAAACCTGTTTCCAACAACACTCTTTCTTCTTATCCCTGCTATTTTACAAATTCCAAACACAAATTCTTTCTGAAACGAACATAGTAAATGGGAAGATGGTGTAATACCTGGCCGGAGCTGGAAGACTTTCAGTGAGGAGTCCAACGCTTGCTTCTACTCGCGGCGTCGTTGATTAGAGGAGGTGGAAGGGAAGACGGTTTGGGGTCTTAGAGGTTTATTCGTTTGCGTGAAGGTGGTGAGCGGCGGTTTCTTACGGAGATTTCGTCGCAAAAGGGCAGTGGTTCGAGTTTGAGTTGACAAAGGTTGATTTTCACGATGATGGATGGTTTTACGAGGTAAGGTGTTTTGAAACTGCTCTGTTGTTCTGTGTTCTTGATCTTAAAACGTTTCTGTCTTTTTTCAAAGAAAAAAAAACCTCTCTGTTTTCTTGCAGGAACCACTCTTTTATAGGAGAGACAAAAGGATGGGTGCCATTGAAAGATCTTCTCCCCTTTTAGTTGAGTTTTGACTGAATTCGTTGGCCTTGGATTGAACTCTTTTGATAGCTTTTCTGCATTTTTGACACACTTTGTTTCTTGTTACTTAGGCTGTCCCTTCATGCTTGTGCAGGTTCTGAATTCATAATCCCATCAGCCTGCAGGGTGTTGTTGAGAATAGCAGGGCGCAGCCGAGTCAGATTCAACAGGTATAGGTCTGCTTCTTTTCAAACTTTCAGCTGCTTGTGAGAGAACAACAAAAGCCATCCATGTACTTTCTACTTTATTGTCAAAACATTTGTCCTTGTTGTTGTGACAGTCTGCCTTAGGTTGATTAGAAATGAAATGAATCTCCTTTGCAGAAACCTTTTGTACCCCCCCTTTTTTATGTGATCTTGATATTGTGATTTTTGCAGGTCATAGTACATTGATGCGAGCTTGCAGTGGGCCTCTGGAGTTTGTGTATGGTGCAAGCAAAAAAATGCAGCTGTATGGCCTTTTCCCGTGCACTCTCAATTCCAAGATTGTACTTTTGAGTGCTGACTTTGTTTTCAAGGTGCTTCCCTTTGTCCTTTTATTGAAATTTAATGAGGTTTGATGCTATTTCTTCTTCTGATTCCTCTTATTGGTACAAAAATCCTGCTGGTGCTAGACATTAGATTTGGTCATGTTGTGATACATTACTGCCATGGATAAAAGTTATGTTGAAAAACACAGTAAAGATTGCAGAAATGTTCTCTCTTGGTGTATGATGAGTGTATTGTAGGCCCTTAATGAACATGATGACGTTTTCCATGGAATTGCAGCTGATCCCACATTTCCTTAATGCTTTGTGATTTGAAAAAAAAATGTCCATGGCTTGAACACTTGTGTGTTCTTTTTATGCTTAGGTGAGAAATTAAGTGAAATGGGGATGCTTAGAAAAAACTCATATGACCTCTGACTTTGTTGTGTCAAGTTGCAAATAAGTTTGATAATCCATAAAAACCATGTGTGACCTTTGGAACCCTTGTTTTCGTGTCGTATTTTAATCTTCGTATGCTTGCTGTGGACTGATCTTTTGTTTCTTTTTCATGTTCAACACGCTTGGAGCCGGCGATTGGGATTGGTGAAGGTTCGGATGGCTGAATTGATACGAGGCAACGTTTGCAAACCGTTTCGGACAATAAACAAATATGGTAGCGGCAAAGGCGTTTCTCCGTCTTGATTAAAAGATAGCATAGGCTGAAGAGCTTTGGGACTTTGAATTTATTCTTGTAAATGTAACAGCAATAGCTTTTGTAGCAATGTAGCAATGTAACTATGAATTTTAACCTTGTAGCAATGTAACTATGAATTTTAACCTTGTAGCAATGTAACTAATAATTCTGGAATTGCTTTTGTAATATTTATGATGTGCTCTTGAAAATTCCGCCGTTCACTGCTCGATACAACTGAATATCGCTTCCTGGATTTGAATCTTTTTTGGATGGGTAGCAATATATTCATGATGTAATCTTGATTAGTCACTTGCCTGTTCAACAATCAGACTTGTTCCTTGAAACTGATGATACAAACTTTTGGCATTATTGAAATTGCAGTTTTGAATGCAAACATTTTGACAACACTTAAGTCCTAACACCACTCCAATTCTTTGTATGATACATTGAGCTTAAAGATAACTTGTAAAACTTGAATAATCATGGTTCTTCAAAATCAAACCTCAAAAGAATGTGACTTGAAAGCAACAGACACCAACTTGAAAATGACCAACAAAAGAAATCTCTCATGACAAAAGGAGAAACTTCAAAATGACCTTGAAAATAATAATAATCCCAAACCAAAGAAATCTCTCAAAAAAAAGAGAAACTTCAACATGACCTTGAAAATAATAATAATCCCAAACCAAAGAACTTGAATGAGGAGGCAAAAATTCGGTCTCTTAAGACCTAAAAAAACGATTTCTCCATTCAAAGTGCCCTAATCCACAGTTCATTCTCCTCAGTTTGATCATAAATTTGCATGCTAAATGATCAGAGAGGTGATAGTCCCGGCCATAATGCGTCTTTAAACCATTTCTTCTATTACCGATCAATCTCCCCATGATCCCAGGCTACACAACCTCAACCTGACGATTCGGGCGAACTATATCCAGATGCTTGAAAAGTAAAGACCATCTCGAACTGAAGCTTTGGTTTCTGGTACTTTCTAGCTGGTTTCTTGCTTCCATGCCATTCTCAGTCCTTGCGCTTCTCTGACATTCTTGGCTTTGAGAGGGTATAATATGATGCTTGAACACACATGGACCCCTTTGAAGTGATTGATGACCTTTGGAGTAGCTCAAGAAGCTCTTGGATTGCTCAGATCGCAAACCCTAGATGCAGATGACTTAGAAACTATGCAGTGAATCAAAAATGAGATGTGAGATGATATGATTGTGTTTATGCATATGAGAGTGATCACAAGCCAAGGTGTGAAAGGGTGAGGGCAAATTTGGGGTGTTTACAGCTGCCCCTATTCAAACATGAGTTAGCTGTGCAGGATGTAAGCAATGGCTTAACGGGCAAACAAGATAACTTGTGGTTGAATACCAAAGACAGTCCTAAATTTGCACTCACAGAAATGAAGAAGAACAGGGATATAGATTGTAAAAGCAAATAAAGTATATTGTAAAATGTGGGCGACGGAGGGCGACCGTCGGGCAGAGGACGACTGCTGGGTGAATAGCGATGACGGGGACGGCCGACATGCTGGGAAAAGTGTGCAAAGCGATGACGGGGACGACCAACATGCTGGGGATAAAAATTAAAGCTAAGACGGGGACGGCCGACTAGCTGGAAAAATAAAATATCATGATGGGGACGGCCATCAAGATAAAGCTGTAAAATTCTCTGGAAATTGATGAGTCATGACGGGGACGGCCATCAAGTTCATAAAGCAAAGTAAACAACGATGGGGACGGCCATCGGGCTAAAAGAAAAGGGACCACGACGGGGACGGCCATCGGGTTAAAGAATAAATGAAATAAACAGATGATGGGGTACGGCCATCAAAGGTGAAGGACGATCACCTAGCAGGGGACGGCTGCTCTGTTGGGGATAAAAGGAATATGATGGGGACGGCCATCAAAGGTGGAGGACGACCACCTGGCAGGGTACGGCTGCCGAAGATATCAACGATGGGGACGGCCATCGGATAGAAAAGGTCAGCGATGGGGACGGCCATCGGACGAGCATGATGGAGGACGACCATCAAGAAGTGGAGGACGACCACTCAGCAGGGTACGGCTGCTCTCGAGGTTTCTCATGACATTGGACGAATGCCAGATAACCAAAATCAACAATGGGGACAGCCATTGGATAAAATGATGAAGGACGATCATCAAAAGGTGGAGGACGACCACCTAGCAGGGGACGACTGCTAAAAACAACGATGGGGACGACCATCGGATGAGCATGATGGAGGACGACCATCAAGAAGTGGAGGACGACCACTCAGCAGGGTACGGCTGCTCTCAGGGTTATCATGGCACAGGACGAGTGTCAGATAAAAGAAAATGCTTTGTTGGTGATCTACTGGGGATATAGTGAACACGGACGAGCGTTCACAACCAAGAAAAGAAAGTATAAGCGTTTGGTATTGTATAGATTAAAGATGCGGACGAGCATCCTTAGACTATGATACGGACGAGTATCATGTAGAAACAAATACTGACACGTGTTCAGAGATGATGATACGGACGAGTATCAACTGGTTAACAGAGAACACGGACGAGTGTTGAATCTGAAAGAAATCTTCTGGGGAATAACAGACACAGACGAGTATCTATATTCAAGGAGACACAAGTGTTTGACACGGTGTATGGGTTAAAGATGCGGACGAGCATCCCTAAGACTATGATACGGACGAGTATCATGTAGAAACAAACACTAGACGCACTGTTCTGAGATGATGGTACGGACGAGTACCAACTGGTTAACAAAGAACAAGGACTACTGTCGAATCTGTGGGGATATGAGTGGTGTATACAAGATACGGATGAGTATCTGTATAAGTGTACCAATGAGTAGTGAGTATATATATATAAGTGTTTATCTGCTGGGGAGAGTGACACAGACGAGTGTCAAAAGAGAAAAGTAGCATTATCAAGTATATGGGTGGTAAAGGTGTAAGCGACCGCGCTGGGGATATGACACGGACGGGTGTCGAGAAAGTGTATATATAAGTATATGTGAGTGCCAAGAGGATGTCTTTGGCTTTCTGCTGGTGATTTGACACGGACGGGTGTCAGGAAGTATCTGTAGTACGGGTGATTTTGTTTGTAAAGTGTATTCAGGCAACCTGTTTGGGGAAGTGATGACACGGACGGGTGTCAGAAATATATACTGGTGTTTGGTGATTGGAGAGGCAACTGCTTTTGCTGGGACTCTGGTGGGGATTTTTGTACAATGATGATGAACGGTTATTATGCACAAGCGTTAATTCAGAACATGGCTTATGATTATGCTATGCGTTTGATTTTTTTTCCGTAATGCTCCGTATTAGACGAAATGCTACGCCCTGAGGGGATAGTATGATGCGAATGCTATGATTATGCAAAGATAACAAACCGGGATTCGGATCCCGTTGCTGCGAAGATCTCTGGTCGATCTGTTTGAAAAGGACCTCCCCGCTGGGGATGAGATCATTGGTAGATCTGGTGAGATGTATTCATTTGGGGGTATAGGTCACTGGTTGACATATCCTTGTAATACGGGACCCAGCTGGGGTTTGTAGAAGCTTTCTTCACTCTGTTGTGATCTCTTCATGTGTTGCTCTTCTGGATAGAGGCTGGAACTCTGTGGGGAGATGGTTCCCTGACTTCTGTATTCAGCTGAGGATGACACGACAACTTGGCTGGGGAATTATGAGAGGCAACTCAGCTGGGGAGAGCAACAAGTGGCAACTCGGCTGGGGATAGGGCATTTCAGATGTTGAGATTGAGTGTATGCTGATTTGGCAACTTCGCTGGGGAAATGGGCACCTTCCAGTGCCATGTGGAAGATAGACCGAGTTGATAATGATTTGCCAGCTTGCTAAGACGTAACTTGCATGCCCTAGGTTGCGTCCTGGATACCTGCAATCCTGCAAAGATAAGGAAACGCACAAAAGGTCCCGAGGTATCCTTCACTGAATTCCGTCAAAGGAGTTAAGTACTTTCGAGAGTAATTATATTCCCTGTAAGCATGTGTTTTATTATTATTATTTTTGGGAGAAAAGCATCTGTACTTATGCAATTGATTTTTTTGAGACATCAGACATCCTTTGCAAATAAGAATATACAAAACGAAACATGACTGAAAAAAATCTGATTTTATTAATTCATGTGCCCTGAATTGGCAAGATACAGTCAAAGAAACATATCTCCTGAAATGAGGAGACTGTCACAAATTGAGAAACAAAAGTGCTGGCAGTGTTGGCGACGCTTTGAGGAGCTTCCTCTCCTGCTATGACTCGTATGACAATGACGTTCTTCTCGTCTTGCTTTCTGAAGAAAATTGATTCTGATTGAAGCTTGATTCCGTCGAAGCTTTCCAAGTTGTAAGTGATACAGACGAACTCAGAGTGCAGTTGTTCGCTTATTCCCTTATTTTGCATGGATCGCCCTTTCGGGTTTTCAATCCATCGGGATACCCATTTTTGCCTGAGCTGTCCAATGTGGCTTTTCAACTCAGCGGGTGTACATTTTTGTTTATTTCCCTTATTTTTGCCCGAGTCTTTTATTCTGTTTTCGACTCGCCGGGATGCCCTATTTTTGCCTGGACTTACATTCTGTTTTTATGTCCAGCGGGTCATTTTATGCGAAGTATTTTTTAACTGCATCTGAATTCACAGGGGACGGGAAATCTTCACCATCCATGGTGCTGAGCATCAGCGCTCCACCAGAGAAAACTTTCTTTACAACGAATGGTCCTTCATAATTTGGAGTCCATTTGCCCCTGTGGTCTGTATGAGGAGGGAGGATTCTTTTCAACACAAGATCCCCTACTTGGTACTCTCGGTGCCTGACTTTCTGATCAAAGGCTTTCTTCATTCTCTTCTGATATAACTGCCCATGACAGATTGCGGCCAATCTTTTCTCTTCGATCAGACTCAGTTGTTCGATTCGGGACCGAACCCATTCTGCTTCACTCAGTTTAACATCCATCAATACCCGTAGAGAGGGTAATTCAACTTCAACAGGTAGGACTGCCTCCATACCATACACAAGCTGATACGGTGTTGCCCCAGTGGATGTTCTGATTGACGTACGGTACCCATGCAAGGCAAACGGTAGCATTTCATGCCAGTCTTTGTAGGTGACTACCATCTTCTGCACAATCTTCTTAATATTTTTATTTGCTGCCTCGACAGCGCCGTTCATCTTCGGCCTGTAAGGAGAAGAATTGTGGTGTTGGATTTTGAAGTCCCGGCATAATTCAGCCATCATTTTGTTGTTTAAGTTGGAACCATTATCAGTAATGATTCGCTCGGGAACTCCATATCGACAGATGATATCTCTTTTCAGAAATCTGGCTACCACTTGTCTTGTAACATTTGCATATGAGGCTGCTTCAACCCACTTGGTGAAATAATCAATGGCGACCAGGATGAATCTGTGACCATTTGAAGCAGTTGGCTCAATCTTGCCAATCATATCAATGCCCCACATGGCAAAGGGCCACGGTGAAGACATTATGTTCAGAGGATTGGGAGGCACATGCACCTTATCTGCATAGATCTGGCATTTGTGGCATTTTCTGGCGTAAGCACAACAGTCTGCATCCATTGTGATCCAGTAATAGCCTGATCTTAACAATTTTTTAGCCATGGCATGCCCTCCAGCATGGGTACCAAAAGATCCTTCGTGCACTTCATGCATCAACAAATCTGCTTCTGTCTTGTCAACACATCTGAGGAGTACCATATCAAAGTTCCGCTTGTATAAAGACCCATCAGTGTTCAGAAAGAAACTACCAGCAAGCCTTCTCAAAGTCTTCTTATCATTGGAAGATGCCCCAGGCGGGTATGTCTGATCCTCCAAGAAGCATTTAATGTCATGGAACCAAGGCTTATCTTCTTTTACAACATCCGCTGCAAATACATATGCTGGTCTATCAAGTCTAGACACTGAAATCTGGGGTACAAAGTTAGCAGCTTGAACTTTGATCATGGACGAAATGGTAGCCAAGGCGTCTGCAAACTGATTCTCATCCCGAGGGATATACTCAAGTTTGACTGTTGTGAAGAAAGTCAATAACCTTCTTGTATAATCCCTGTAAGGTATCAGATGATCCTGGTGTGTATACCATTTTCCGTTGGTCTGATTGATTACCAAAGCTGAATCTCCGAATACGGTCAATGTCTTGATCCTGAGGTCAATGGCTTCCTCAAGACCCATAATGCAAGCTTCGTATTCAGCTTCGTTGTTAGTGCAGTTGAAAGTGAGTTTTGCCGAGAAAGGCATGTGAACTCCCTTTGGTGAAATGAGGACTGCACCAACACCACGACCATTCATGTTAACAGCCCCATCAAACATCATAGTCCATTCTTCTTCCGGGTCAGGCCCTTCAGTGTGAATAGGCTCCTCACGATCTTTTGCTCTTATGAACATGATGTCTTCATCAGGGAAGTCAAATCTCATAGGCTGGTAGTCATCAATGGGTTGCTCAGCAAGATATTCAGATAGTACACTGCCCTTGATGGCTTTCTGAGATGTGTACTGTATGTCGTATTCTGTGAGAATCATCTGCCATCTTGCAACCCGTCCGGTAAGAGCTGGCTTCTCGAAAATGTACTTAACTGGATCCATTTTTGAGATTAATAAGGTAGTGTGGGTCAACATATACTGTCTCAGTCGGCGAGCAGCCCACGCTAAAGCACAACAAGTTTTCTCGAGCAGTGAATAACGTTGTTCACAGTCGGTAAACTTTTTGCTTAGGTAGTATATTGCATACTCTTTTCGACCAGACTCGTCATGCTGGCCCAGCACACACCCCATCGACTCTTCTAACACTGTCAAGTACATAATCAGAGGTCTTCCTTCTACTGGAGGCATGAGGATTGGAGGTTCTTGTAAGTACTCTTTGATCTTGTCAAAAGCCTTCTGGCAATCTTCGTTCCACCTGACCGTTTGTTCTTTTCTTAACAACTTAAACAAAGGTTCACAGGTTGCTGTAAGGTGAGATATGAACCGTGAGATGTAGTTCAATCGACCTAAGAACCCTCGAACTTCTTTCTCTGTTTTCGGTGGAGGCATTTCTTGAATAGCCTTGACTTTATCAGGGTCAACTTCAATCCCTTTCTCACTTACAATAAATCCCAGCAGCTTACCGGATCGCACCCCAAATGTGCATTTGTTGGGGTTCAGCTTCAGTTGGTACTTCCTCAGACGTTTGAACAACTTCAGCAGATTTACCAGGTGATCTTCCTCTGTAAGGGACTTGGCGATCATATCATCCACATAACACTCGATTTCCTTATGGATCATATCGTGGAATAATGTCACCATAGCCCGTTGATATGTTGCACCAGCATTCTTCAGTCCGAATGGCATTACTTTGTAACAGAACGTGCCCCAAGGTGTGATGAATGTTGTCTTCTCCATGTCTTCAGGTGACATCTTGATCTGATTATACCCTGAAAATCCATCCATGAAGGAGAATACCGAGAACTGAGCCGTGTTATCCACCAATACGTCAATGTGAGGTAATGGGAAGTCATCTTTCGGGCTGGCTCTGTTCAGATCCCGGTAGTCAACACACATTCTTACTTTGCCATCTTTCTTAGGCACAGGTACTATGTTAGCGACCCACGGTGGATAGCTAGTCACAGCAAGGAACCCGGCGTCCCATTGCTTTTGTACCTCTTCCTTGATTTTCATAGCCATGTCTGGACGAGTACGGCGCAGCTTCTGTTTAACTGGTGGGCATTCTTCCCTCAAAGGCAGCTTGTGCATAACAATGTCGGTATCCAACCCTGGCATGTCTTGGTAGGACCAAGCAAACACATCAACATACTCTTGAAGCAAATCTATCAGTTGTCTCTTCACCGAGTCTTGCAGGCAGGCCCCGATTTTAACTTCTTTCGCGTCTTCGTCTGTACCAAGATTAATCACTTCAATCTCCTCCTGGTGAGGAGTAATAACCTTTTCCTCCTGTCTCAACAACCTGGCTAGCTCTTCAGGAAGCTCATACTCTTCATCAACCCCTTCATCAGCTTGATTGATTGGATTGTCAAAGTCATACGATGTCATAGCCGTGCTGTTGTCGGTGCTGTCAGGAAGGCACTCTCTGCAAGGGTTAAGTTGTTCATTTTAGTGATTGATTTTAATCTTGCTTTAAAAAAAGGTGAAATGAAGTTATCATTTTGAAAACACCGCCATTTATTTTTGTACAAAAAGAAAAATGGAAAAACAGTGAGCAGAAAAGAAAAAGACTTGTTTGCAAAAAGATGTCTGATATTTCATTAATTTAATCTTGTTTGCACAAAAGTACAGATGGCCCTGATTACAAAATGAGTCTTGTCATCTTGGGCAAGATGCAAGACTTTGATGCATGCTATAAAAATGCAGGAAATAATAATTACTCTGCATGAGTAACTCTTATAATTTCCTGGGAAGACCAGTTCGAGACACTGCTCCCCGGGATCTTTGGACGAATCCAATCCTCCAGATTGCGCTCCTCTTCCAGCTCGTCTTCCAGACAGTTGACAGCATCGGGGGTAAGCATCCCCCCACTGACAAATCCAGGCTCTGCAGCAGCCTTTGCCTGATGTTGAGTTGGTCTGTAACCCAACCCAAATTTGTCCTTCTTCTCCTCCACAGCTAAGACCTTGCCCCAGCCTAGGGCAGTTCCTTTCTCAACAACCTTCCGGGCTTGTTGGTAAGACGACATGGAGATCCCTGACACAGCAGATGCTTCATTGACATTCAAGGCTTCAAAACCTTGGCTCATTGTTTCATGGATCTCCCCATCCATCTCAATGTATTTATACGTAGCCAGATGGCTAACGAAAATATCCTCCTCCCCGCAGATTGTGACAACTTGACCTTCCCACTCAAATTTTAACTTTTGGTGAAGGGTAGACGTTATTGCGCCGGCGGCGTGAATCCAGGGTCTACCCAACAAGCAGCTGTAGGCGGGCTGAATGTCCATCACATAAAAGATAGTTTTAAAGGTTTGCGGGCCAATTGTCACGGGCAGCTCAATCTCTCCCAGAACCGATCTCTTCGAACCATCAAAGGCTCTCACCACCAGGTTGCTGGGTCTCAATGCCAATCCATCATATTCTAACTTCACCAGAGCCTTCTTTGGTAAGACATTCAGGGAAGAACCTGTGTCCACCAGCACATGAGAAAGGACAGCTCCTTTGCATTCCATGGATATGTGCAAGGCTTTGTTGTGGTTGCGGCCATCCGCTGTCAAGTCAGAATTGGTAAACCCTAGCCCATTTCTAGCAGTAACATTTCCAACCACGGTTTCCAATTGGTTGACAGTAATCTCCTCAGGCACGTAAGCTGCGTGCAAGACTTTAAGTAGTGCATTCCGATGGGCCTCGGAGCACATAAGCAGTGAGAGGATGGAGATTTTGGATGGCGTCTGGTGAAGTTGATCCACCACTTTATAATCACTCTTTTTGATGATTCGCATAAACTCATCAACTTCCTGATCAAATGGAGTCTTCAGGGTTTCTTTAGCAGCTGGATCTTCCCGCACCAGGCCCTTTCCTTTTGCCTTGGCAGCAGCTTCTGCTTCGGCTGTAGGTCTTTGGACTTGTGAAGCAAAGAGACGTCCGCTTCGAGTGAAGCCTCCGCCTCCCCCCACATTATCTACTTGTGGTGCAGGTGCTGATGTTTCAAGAGTGATTCTTTTCCCTTCACAGTACACGTCGGAGCCATAGTGCCAAGGAATGGCCCTATTGCTTTCATATGGTACTGGTCCAGGCACCGTGACAGTGACTGGACTGATTGCTGCTGCTGAAGGGACTGTAATTGTTTGTGGATCATAATAGATTGTAACTGGTGCTCTGATGGGAGCAGCATTCTCTGAATGGTAGGCGGAGTTACTCTCAGGATCGTAGAATATGGTAACAGTAGAGACATCTTCGTGATTGGTTGCTGGTGTTGTAGGAGGTATTGTTGGAAGGACTGATGTTGTTGTTGCTGGAGATTCGAAATGGAATGAAGCTGAAATTGTAGCAGGAGAAACTGTTGAAAACTGATCATTTGAGAGAATAGGTGAAGTACTTGTTGATGTTGCTGGTGAACTGTCGGGAACAATAGTTGCTGCAGTTGTAGGAGGTTCTGAAACCGTTGTTGACGAAGTTGCTGGATTTGTCGGGAATGATGTAGTGATCTGTAGCAGGCCACTCTGAATAAGGCTGTCAATGCCATTCCTCAGGTCCTCACACCCATTCCATGAAATATTGCAGTAGGGGCACCCTAGTTCACATCCCAGAAATATTTGGCTTTCACGGAGTTGAGCTTTGATTTCCACCAATGGTGTCCTGATCTGATCCACACTGGTTATTAAATAAGACGGTCTGTCTTCTTCAATAGCGTTAATTCGGGGACCACCATGGTTTGGCATAGGGTTTTTATTGACATTGGGCGGAGGTGCAAAATTCAGAGCCTTGGAGTCTACTAAGTCTTGTACCTTCATATGCAGAGCCCTGCATTTTTCTGTACTGTGACCAGGTGCGTTTGAATGAAAAGCACACCTAGCATTAGAGTCATAGTTTCTTGGTAGACTGTTGGGATCCGGAGGTGCCAACGTTCTTAGCTCAACTAGGTTGAGTTTCAGAAGTTGTGGCAGCAAGGCAGCATACGGCATTGGGATCGGGTCGATTACTCTATTAGCTTGGGATGGCCTTTGTTGGAATGGCCTCTGTTGATTGTTGTTGTTGGTGTTGTTGCTGTTGTAGTTTCTTGGAGGATATTGATTCTGCTGATACTGAGGTTGTTGTTGGAAGTTTTGTTGCGGAGGTTGATAGACTGGCTGTGGATGAGCTGGAGCAGGAATGGTGACTGCTGCTATTGTCCTTTGAACATATTGGGGCCTACCCCTGTTGGTGTGAATGGCATTGGTCTCGCCAGTTCTCCTCGGGCCTGCAAAAGGCTTCCTTGTACCACTGGACGAACTGGCACCATTATCAGAAATCTTACCCATTTTTAACAGGCTTTCAATTCTCTCCCCAGCTATAACAACATCTGCGAAGCTAGTGGAAGAGAAAGCAGCCAACCTGTCAATATACGTTCCCTGGAGAGTGTTCATAAACATGTCTGCCATTTCTCTCTCAGACATTGGTGGTTGAACGGCAGCAGCCAATTGCCTCCATCTCTGGGCATATTCTCGGAAACTTTCCCTTGACGACTGTGACATTCCCATTAGGAGAGTCCTGTTGGGCGCCATGTCTAAGTTGTATTGATACTGTCGGATGAAGGCCTCTGCCAGGTCCTTCCAGCATCTTACAGTTGCCCTTGTCAAATGGGAATACCATTCCCTTGATGCTCCAGTCAAGCTATCTTCAAAATAGAACATCCACAATTTCTCATCCATTGTATAGGCCTTCAGCCTTCCCAGAAATGATTGTAGATGAGTCCGGGGGCATGAAGTCCCATTATACTTTTCGAAACAAGGTGGCTTGAACTTATGGGGGATCCTGACCCCGTCTACCAAACCCATGTCCATGACGTCGAAACCCAAAGAATTTTGAGATTCTAAGGACCTCAACTTCTCAGCTATTTCTTCCAACCGTCTATCATAAGTTTCCTCTCCAGCACCCATTACTGTAAATTGGTCCTCCTGAGGGTCTTCTTGAAGTACCCTGGCTGCAGTGGCTGTCCCTTGAACATTTGCAGGAATGTTAATCTCAGGATGTAGATGTGGGCCAAACACAGGAGGGTTAACATGGGGTTGCACCCGTTCATTGTTACTTGTGCCGGCAGTCCCCACATGGGGCTCATCTTGATTCCTCCCTTCTACCAAAGCTCTGAGCCTCTCCTGGCTTTGAGCTAAATTGTTCATTACTTCCATGAATTGTGTTATCTGGGTTCTCATCTCCAATCTTTCGTTTGCCATCTGGTTTCTGACCTCTGTAAGGTCCTGCTGCATCTGATCCATCTGAATTCCCGGAAGGTTGCTTCTAGTTGGGTACCTGTGTGGCCTGTTGAGGGGAAATACCCGGCGGCGAGCAATAATTCCTGAATATCACAACAGAGGTTAGTAACAACAAAACAAAAACCTACAAAACAAACAAAAGGGTTAGTATGCAATGCAGTTATGCTTATTTGTTCTCAAGGTATCCAGTTTGGTCTTCAGTTTTGACCCTTCCAGACCCTTGAAGATGATGCTGTTGAAGTTGCTTTTGAAGTAACCCAGATGGAAACTAACACAAATATATTACAAAAGGTGAAATAATACAACTTGTTCATTTTACAACACAAGCCCGTAAAGGGGGCAAAAATACATCAAAAAAGGTAAAAGTACACGGAATGGAAACAACAACAAACAAATGATCAAACTCCAAGGCCAAACTCATCCTCACGAACTTCCTTGAGAAGTGCTTCGGTCACAGGATCAGCCGGACGCTCTGTGAGACTTCTGATGAGAAGGTTTCTCGTTGCAACAGCTGCAGTCAACCTCTTGTTCTGACTTTGGTCCTTAGATCTCTTCACTCCAGCTCTGATTTCTAGCTCTGATATTTCCTTCTGGGCTGCTGCCAGGGCTTTTTCCATCTGCTCTATCTTGTCCTGAACTCTCTTGTCTTCTAGAGTACGGGCCTCAGTGATCCGGACCCACCTGGCCTGACTCTCTTTCAAGTACAAGTCTGTTCTTGCTCTCTGGAACTGGGCTTCTTTACAAGCATTCTTCAGAATCTGTTCACCAGCTTTAGACTTGTTGATATAATCTCCAGACTTCTCAATTTTAGTCAAGTGTTCCACTCTCAACTTCTCCAGTCTCTCAATCTCCCTCACACCTTCACTCCTCTCCCGGAGGGTCTTCTGCAAAGCCTGGGTTAGCTTCTCATTTCTTTCCTTCAAGCTTTCAAACTCCTCCAAACTGATAGTGGCAGGGGGGGTGCTGAAGATGACTCAGGCATGTCTTCTATGGTGAAGGGCAATCCAGAGAATTGGGCCCTAGCATGGGACCACTCATGATATTGGGCTGATGCCACATTATTGCACTTCCCCAAAATGGTGATTCCCTTGGTTTGAACATGATCCCAGGCCCAGGCAGCCTGCCTAACAGTTGCCAGACTAATCTTGTTCTCGCAGTAGAGGGTCTCCACCAAGTCTTGTTCCCTAGGAGTATGAACCAGTGCATAGCCCAATTGCCTCCTGAACAGCAGAGGGTTGTAATTGAGACTTCCCTTAACTCCTATTAAGGGCACATTGGGAAAGCGCCCACAGCTGGTGATTATATCTCTGCCCTTGCTGCTTTGAGTGCACCATCTGATATCTGCTGAAGTTAGGACAGTGAGTCTTTTAGCCCAGTTGCTTTGCTGATGAGGGTTTAGAAATGCATCTGTCCTGGGTAGATGCCTGAGAAGCCAAGCATGGAATAATGGAGCACAACACCTCACTAACTTACCCCTCTGCTTCTCATTCCTCTGATGTACTGAGTAATAGAGATCACCCAATAGAGTTGGCACTGGGTTCTTCAGGATGAACAAATGGATGGCATTCTTGCTAATGAATCGAGGCTCATCTGCAAACAACACAATTCCATATATACTTAAGGTCAACAAAGCACAAACAACTTTCCAATCCCCCAAGGAGGCCTTCAGACTAGCTTGAGAAATTAAGAAGTCCAGATGAAAACCAGGGATCCCAGCTTTAGAGGTCATATGCTGCTCAATCAAAGCAGGTTCCAGGTGCAGAGCTTTTGCCACCTCTCCATTGCTGGGAAAGACCATTTCAGGGTTGAAAGGGATTTCCCTCTTGATAGGCAAACCAACCAAAGATGAGTATTCTTCTAATAGAGGGCCCAACTGGAAGTCTTGAAAGGTGAAGCATCTCAATGGAGGGTCATAAAACTGAATGCAGGTGTGGATCAAACTCCTCTGAGATGGGTCCAGATCCATGACCAAGCCAAGTATATCCCCATAATGCTCCCTGAATAAAGGTATGTGATCTGGAGTGATCAGGGTTTGGATCCTCCTAATGTCTGATAAGTCTGGTTGGAAGAAATGATAGGTGATGTTGCTTTTCTTTGGAGCCATGATGCTGAAGACTGAGTAGGGTGTTGAGGAAGATGTTGAGAAGTGGGCCACTGGTTGGCTAGTGCAAGTAACTGAAGTATATGGCTGACAAGCTGAAGCAAGTACTGGTGGAGATAGGTCAATACTGCAGATGGGGTCAAAACCAAAACCAGATGAAAATGGATACCCTGAAACACAAATAAGAAAATGTTAATATGATGCAATGGTTATGTATGCAAATGATATGCAAAGGGTTTGTGCCTGAGCTGGATCTGATTAACTGCCTTGGTATAGATCCATGTGTGTTCAAGAATTCCATATGGAGGTCTAAAAATCCAGTAACCAAGGTAGAGGACTCAAATAAAGAGCCACATGTCCAGGGTTTTAGAATCACAAGAACTGTCCAACATGGAGTATTCTTAACAAAGTCAAAGTAACAGGGTATTCTGAGGTCAAGGTACCTGCAAACCTGTAAACAGCCCAACCCCCTCACAGGTGATGATCTAGAACAAGGATCCTCAGACTTGGATCAGTTATGAGAAGTGTAAACACTTCTAACCCGGAGGTACAGTGTTTACAATAACCATAACAGTTCCTCCTCTAATTCACCTCAGTTTCTGAAGGTCAATACTAAAAGGTCATCTAGACTTAGCAGGCTTCCCAGATAGCCCTAGCATTGCAGGAAATCTGCAACACAGAGTTCTCAAGAAGAAACCCATATCTGAACCGTGTTTCATATTCCCGCACCAGACCGAAATGGAATGGGAAAGAATATGATTCACTCTAGCCTAGGTGTCACTCAGGTCCCAGGTATAGGACCTTAACTCTCAATAGAACCCCTCCCACCAAAACAAAACCAGATCCAGCCAGCATGACAGTATGATATATGAAAAAATGTAAAGAAAGCAATAAATAAAGCTGTACAGAAAGCAGTAAATAAAGCAAATATACAAACACAAATAGCACATAACACCCCCAATAAACACAAATCAAACAAGCGCTAGGAGGAACCCACGAAAAGAACCAGAAGCCCTAGTTGCAGTATAAGAGTCCCCAGCAGAGTCGCCAAGCTGTCGCTCCCGATAAGTGACACCAGGGTCATATGAAGGTACAGACGCGAACGGTCGGCGAGAGGGACAATGAGAACACACAGCCGTGAACTCACTGGAGATGAATAGAGTCGCCAGCTAGGCATTTTTATCCCGGAGGAAAGGTAATGCTGCATAGACCTAGAAAAAGATGGATAAGACGGTTGCGAACCAGAGAGACTGAGAAAGGGGGTTGGTTACAACCTGGGAAGGTATTAGCAACCAGATTGTCCGTCGTACTCGACGGGATCCACGCTTAAAAGATTTGTGTTTTAAAGGGGTAGTGTCAGTGCAATTTGTGTATAAAATAGCTGGAAAAGAATGTACAGGTGTCAGTGTAAAAGGAGTGAAGTGTGATATATACAGTGTCAGTGTGAGAACTGGAATAAGATGCTCAAGATCATGAGGCTAAAGAATAAGGCTAGAAGAGGGGGAATGTACAGAGACTTTTGTTCGATAACCGTTAAGTTATGCCTACGTATCCTCTCGTGCAATGAGGAAGTCAGAACACCGTAGTTCGACCCAAAGAGACTGAAAGATGAATTGACTTGTGAACTGCTTGCTTGCCTATGCTCAAGTGTATGATCTGTCTGGCACAGATGCAAACTGTCTTGCACTAGACGGAAGAAGCAAGTTCTCGTTTGTGAGTGAGTATGATGAGAAAAGAATCCCGAAGGAGACGATTATTGTTTGTTTTTGTGTTTTCAGTCTTTTATTGCTTTTTGGATTTTTGTCATCAGTTAATGAGCCTAAGCCTAAACCAATGGATTTAGTAAACTCATCACATCTTCCCTCTGATTAGGGGTAATGAGAATTACCTTAAGTGTGAAGTCAGATTCTCACACTTAATCACCTTTGATGCAGGATTAAGATCATTAACCTAC
Source organism: Lathyrus aphaca (assembly GCA_963966055.1). NCBI lineage: Eukaryota > Viridiplantae > Streptophyta > Magnoliopsida > Fabales > Fabaceae > Lathyrus > Lathyrus aphaca. The sequence goes on along the minus strand of OZ014524.1, from coordinate 494,392,347 downwards.
TTGTGATTATTTAGATGTTTTTGGTGTTTTTGTTTAGTGTTGAGTAATGAGGTTAAGCCATAATCAAGGATTAAACAGACTCATTACACCATCCTAATAGAAGGATAATAGATGAGAATGTTTAAGCTGAGGAAAGCTCCTCAACTTAATCCATGATTAGAGATTAAACTCATGACGAAACAGGCCTTTGATTAAGTGGATTTTATTCAATGATATGGTGATGAAGTGAATTTTATGATTTGTAAGACAACTTGAGGGGGACTTGTCCATTAACACTAGGGTTAGTCCTTCTCAACCACTTAAGGAAGAATTAGAACCCTAATGCAAGGCCCAAGTTACAAGTGTGATGTCTTGATGATTATTAAGTGAATTGATTAAGAGATTTAAACACATTAAGGGTTTAACACTTAGGATTAAAGTTATACACTCCATCCTAAGAGAAGGATGCAGGCATAAGCTTAATCACAAAGTCTTAAAGCCTTTAGGGTTTAGTCCCTGATTATGAGATGAGAAGAGAAGACTCAAAGAGAGACACAAAGGTAAAACTATGAGGGGAGACTAATCAAAACCCTAATTCATTATCATGCTTGGTTATTCCTAAGGTTTGTGAGGTTTGCAAGAACAAATCTTCAAAGGAGCCACCAGGAAGCAGATGAACAAGATCAAGAGAAGCAAAGTGACTTGCTTCATTCAAGAAGTCAAGTCACTTGAGGAAAGAAAGTAGGAGGACGAAGAATGAGAAAGCTCAATCTCAAACACAAATAGAAATGCAGCAATGTATGCAAGAGAGATGAGAAGAAAAGTTATGAGAAGTGAAGGCAAATTCACTTCTCAAGGTCACTTACCACCTGAAAGGTTAGAAAAGAAAAACGCAATGCAACGCAAAATGGGATGAGATGACATGATGAGAAACAAAACCAGAAACATTTACACAAGGTTAAAGATGTTGAGAAATGATGCAAACACATCGTCGCACCTCGAAAAAACACGATCCTAAAACAATCAGAGGGGTGCCTAATTCTATTTACTCTACCTAATCAACTATCGTCGTAATGCGAGAGCAAAATTCGAATTCGTACAAATCAAAGACTAACCTCGCTCAACTAAATGAATTAATACAAATAAATTGAGTAAAAATGAAATATGACAAAGTAATATATATATATATATATATATATATATATATATATATATATATATATATATAAAAGAATAGAAATGAAAAGTTAAATAACTAAATTAACTACAAGATATTCAACTAATTAACAAAAATAAAAGAAAAATAATACACATATACATATATATATAAAGACAAAAAGAAATATCATAAAAAAGAGATGGTTGTGTTTATAAGTTTCTTTTCAAAAAAAACAAAACAAATGAATTTAAAAATAAAAAGAAAAAAAGAAAGCGTGGCTGTGATGAGGCCCATATGGGGCGGACAAGATCAAGTACCGGGTCGGTGTGACCCGGTTCGGCCAACACATAACAAAGGCAAGGGGAAACCCTAAATCAGCCGCTTCCAACATAAACACACAAACGCGTTCCCAAATTCATAGAAAAACAGAGGAAACCTGTTTCCAACAACACTCTTTCTTCTTATCCCTGCTATTTTACAAATTCCAAACACAAATTCTTTCTGAAACGAACATAGTAAATGGGAAGATGGTGTAATACCTGGCCGGAGCTGGAAGACTTTCAGTGAGGAGTCCAACGCTTGCTTCTACTCGCGGCGTCGTTGATTAGAGGAGGTGGAAGGGAAGACGGTTTGGGGTCTTAGAGGTTTATTCGTTTGCGTGAAGGTGGTGAGCGGAGGTTTCTTACGGAGATTTCGTCGCAAAAGGGCAGTGGTTCGAGTTTGAGTTGACAAAGGTTGATTTTCACGATGATGGATGGTTTTACGAGGTAAGGTGTTTTGAAACTGCTCTGTTGTTCTGTGTTCTTGATCTTAAAACGTTTCTGTCTTTTTTCAAAGAAAAAAAAACCTCTCTGTTTTCTTGCAGGAACCACTCTTTTATAGGAGAGACAAAAGGATGGGTGCCATTGAAAGATCTTCTCCCCTTTTAGTTGAGTTTTGACTGAATTCGTTGGCCTTGGATTGAACTCTTTTGATAGCTTTTCTGCATTTTTGACACACTTTGTTTCTTGTTACTTAGGCTGTCCCTTCATGCTTGTGCAGGTTCTGAATTCATAATCCCATCAGCCTGCAGGGTGTTGTTGAGAATAGCAGGGCGCAGCCGAGTCAGATTCAACAGGTATAGGTCTGCTTCTTTTCAAACTTTCAGCTGCTTGTGAGAGAACAACAAAAGACATCCATGTACTTTCTACTTTATTGTCAAAACATTTGTCCTTGTTGTTGTGACAGTCTGCCTTAGGTTGATTAGAAATGAAATGAATCTCCTTTGCAGAAACCTTTTGTACCCCCCCTTTTTTATGTGATCTTGATATTGTGATTTTTGCAGGTCATAGTACATTGATGCGAGCTTGCAGTGGGCCTCTGGAGTTTGTGTATGGTGCAAGCAAAAAAATGCAGCTGTATGGCCTTTTCCCGTGCACTCTCAATTCCAAGATTGTACTTTTGAGTGCTGACTTTGTTTTCAAGGTGCTTCCCTTTGTCCTTTTATTGAAATTTAATGAGGTTTGATGCTATTTCTTCTTCTGATTCCTCTTATTGGTACAAAAATCCTGCTGGTGCTAGACATTAGATTTGGTCATGTTGTGATACATTACTGCCATGGATAAAAGTTATGTTGAAAAACACAGTAAAGATTGCAGAAATGTTCTCTCTTGGTGTATGATGAGTGTATTGTAGGCCCTTAATGAACATGATGACGTTTTCCATGGAATTGCAGCTGATCCCACATTTCCTTAATGCTTTGTGATTTGAAAAAAAAATGTCCATGGCTTGAACACTTGTGTGTTCTTTTTATGCTTAGGTGAGAAATTAAGTGAAATGGGGATGCTTAGAAAAAACTCATATGACCTCTGACTTTGTTGTGTCAAGTTGCAAATAAGTTTGATAATCCATAAAAACCATGTGTGACCTTTGGAACCCTTGTTTTCGTGTCGTATTTTAATCTTCGTATGCTTGCTGTGGACTGATCTTTTGTTTCTTTTTCATGTTCAACACGCTTGGAGCCGGCGATTGGGATTGGTGAAGGTTCGGATGGCTGAATTGATACGAGGCAACGTTTGCAAACCGTTTCGGACAATAAACAAATATGGTAGCGGCAAAGGCGTTTCTCCGTCTTGATTAAAAGATAGCATAGGCTGAAGAGCTTTGGGACTTTGAATTTATTCTTGTAAATGTAACAGCAACAGCTTTTGTAGCAATGTAGCAATGTAACTATGAATTTTAACCTTGTAGCAATGTAACTATGAATTTTAACCTTGTAGCAATGTAACTAATAATTCTGGAATTGCTTTTGTAATATTTATGATGTGCTCTTGAAAATTCCGCCGTTCACTGCTCGATACAACTGAATATCGCTTCCTGGATTTGAATCTTTTTTGGATGGGTAGCAATATATTCATGATGTAATCTTGATTAGTCACTTGCCTGTTCAACAATCAGACTTGTTCCTTGAAACTGATGATACAAACTTTTGGCATTATTGAAATTGCAGTTTTGAATGCAAACATTTTGACAACACTTAAGTCCTAACACCACTCCAATTCTTTGTATGATACATTGAGCTTAAAGATAACTTGTAAAACTTGAATAATCATGGTTCTTCAAAATCAAACCTCAAAAGAATGTGACTTGAAAGCAACAGACACCAACTTGAAAATGACCAACAAAAGAAATCTCTCATGACAAAAGGAGAAACTTCAAAATGACCTTGAAAATAATAATAATCCCAAACCAAAGAAATCTCTCAAAAAAAAGAGAAACTTCAACATGACCTTGAAAATAATAATAATCCCAAACCAAAGAACTTGAATGAGGAGGCAAAAATTCGGTCTCTTAAGACCTAAAAAAACGATTTCTCCATTCAAAGTGCCCTAATCCACAGTTCATTCTCCTCAGTTTGATCATAAATTTGCATGCTAAATGATCAGAGAGGTGATAGTCCCGGCCATAATGCGTCTTTAAACCATTTCTTCTATTACCGATCAATCTCCCCATGATCCCAGGCTACACAACCTCAACCTGACGATTCGGGCGAACTATATCCAGATGCTTGAAAAGTAAAGACCATCTCGAACTGAAGCTTTGGTTTCTGGTACTTTCTAGCTGGTTTCTTGCTTCCATGCCATTCTCAGTCCTTGCGCTTCTCTGACATTCTTGGCTTTGAGAGGGTATAATATGATGCTTGAACACACATGGACCCCTTTGAAGTGATTGATGACCTTTGGAGTAGCTCAAGAAGCTCTTGGATTGCTCAGATCGCAAACCCTAGATGCAGATGACTTAGAAACTATGCAGTGAATCAAAAATGAGATGTGAGATGATATGATTGTGTTTATGCATATGAGAGTGATCACAAGCCAAGGTGTGAAAGGGTGAGGGCAAATTTGGGGTGTTTACACTTATGCCTTGATGCCTCAGTAAATTGGCAATATTAAGTTGGGAGTTTTACTCCGAATGGTACCACATGTATGTGCATTTGTCAAAATTGCATTCTAAAGTTGTATAATTATGTTGTCGGATTGTATTTAATGTTGGTTGACGTTGTTTGTAAGTTGTGAAGTGGTAATTTATTTAATCTGATATAATATGTTATTTATCATATATTACGAATATATTGTTGATATCTCTCCCCTTTTGATTGAATGTTGCCCCTATGTTGGTAATGTGCAGTTATTCCAGAATATAGTTGCTTACCTATGTTAGTTCGAGTCGGTGTCGTTGCTCTGATATGTAACACTCAGGGGGCGGTTGAACGCATTGTTGTATTGTGGTTGATTTCATTTTCCTTTGTTGAACTTAGAAGTTGAAATGGTTAAATACTAAGTTGTTCGAAGTTGTTTTATAGTTGAATAAAGTTGAAACTATGAATTCGTTGTTTAGTAATAAAAATGCTTTGATTTAAAGAATAAATAAAGTTTTTATTTGTAACCTGGTGTTTAAGTGTTATGTATCCATCATTAAATGCGATAAATGTCGTTGTTTTTAAAGTTAAAAATGTGACATCCTATTTTAAAGTTGAATTTTGAAACTCTTGCCGGCTAGATTTGGGGTGTTACATAAGTGGTGTCAGAGCAGTCGGTCCATCCAGCCAATGTTGTCTAATGTCGTTTATTCCTTAGTGTGCGACATGTGTGTGAAACACTGTCGGTACTTGTTTGTTAGTTTCTAGTCGTTATCTGCAGGTATTGGTTTGGATTAAGTGGGGGAGAAGCTTGTCTCCCGGACGTGTTGTTGGTATGTAGAAGTTGGGTCAAGGTGACGTTGATTGCAGAAGTGTGAATGTTGGTAGAGCGATGTTGTTGCAAATCACCAAGAGTATGGACTCAGGAATTCGTATCGGTCAAGCTTGAGATGTGCGTAGATTATGGATGGTGAATTGATTGAGAATAAGAAATTATTCTAATGGAAATGATAAGTTGATGGATCAAGTCAGTAGATTGACATGCCTTGAGTATAGTTGGATTAAAGCCAAGAAATTTTCGTAGTTGGATGAAAAGAAACGATTTTTCGTAGGTCTTGGAAGCAGTATAGAGAGAGATGGAACTTATGTTCATCAATCTCAAATTCTGATTTTTGCGATTTTGGAGCAATTGTCAGTAAAAGAGGCATAACGTTTTACTCGTCATTCTGATTGAAGTGATTCTGAACTTTTTGGAAAGCTTACAAAATTATCTAAAGTTTGCGTATAAGATTTTCCATTAGGAGGTTTGTGAAGAGGGAGAAAAGTGCGTTTTAATAATTGGGTTTGATGCTGATTTTTGGAAAATTCTGCATACGGGAATTCTGAATCAGTCCCACTACAAACAGGATAACTTTTTACTCGTAACTCGGATTCAAGCGATTCTTGAAGTTATGAAATTTGAAAAAAATTCTCTTCATTTTGGAATATAATTTTATGTTTGGAATGTCTGTATTGGAAGAGATAAACGTGTTCGAAGTTGAGCGACTTTTGCTGAAAATTGAGAAAGATGAAGACGAATGCGAAATATTGATAAGGAATTAAATGTTGGTATTAAGAAGAATGGGACGGTATCGGAGGAGCATAGAGAGGAAATTTATGTTGGACAAGGATGATTATAGTAATGATGTTGTGTGGTGATAATATTAAAAGGAGAACGAATTCAAGAAAGACGAATGTTGATTAACATTGTCAAAAAATTTAACTTGGATGAAAGTTGTAATTGGAGCGAACCAAATTAGATGGTACTTGATATTGTAGAGACTCCAGTGTTAGAAGGATATTTAAAGTTATATTGTGCTACGAGCATGCATAAGAGAATACATGTTGAACTGTGAATGTTTTATAATCATTGACGAAGTTGAAATTAAGGAAACTAAGAAGATGTTGGTAAGCCTTAGAGAGTTGGCGGAGCATTATGCTTACGGGCTTTGGACATAAGTGGAAGTATGATATTATGGTTGGATAGTGATGATTTATTCCTCCTTTATGGTTGTCGGCTGACTATTGACAAATTGAGGAACTGATCACCCTTAGTCTCTTGTTGATAGTAGACGAAATCATATTGATGAATCAATGTGTCATGCCAACTAGTATAGTATGTACGTTGAATTCATTGAAGTCAAGCCGAGCGCTTGAGGATTGTTTGATTTATCGAATGAAGATTAATGTAAGGATATTGGTTAGGTTTGAAGACTTAGCATGAAGTTGCGATTGGATTTAAGAGTAGTATGGGAACTCACAGTCGAGTTCTGGATAACTTGAGTGTTGTTTTGTGATGAATCGAGTGGCTTGAGACTTTAAGCTTTCTAGAGATGATTTGAAGAGATAGTAATGGAAATGTAATACCATGATTTGACAATAATGTCAGATAGGGTTGAGTTGCGAGTATTAAAAGAAGCAAAGTTATAAGTTGATTTATTACAGTGTGATTTTGGTTAGCATAAGATGAGTTACATGGTTGTGTTGATTCAGATAAGAATTTATAAAGCACTATATCAATATAAGTAGAAATCAATGATTTTGTATGTTGATTTAGTTGGAAGTGAAAAGGGAGAGTTATCTTGTTGGAAGTAGTTGGACTCATGTACTATATGTGGTTGTAATGTTGATACGTGTTTAAGATTTTTTTTGAGAATGTGTCATTAAAGATGGTAAAGTTGTAGTTATGTTGATGATTATCAGGAATTCATGGGAAGTATAGGTATGTCTTATCCAATATTTGGAAGTAGTCGTCGACGTAATTATGTTGAATGTTCATAGTGTAAACACCCCAAATTTGCCCTCACTCATTCACACCATGGCTTATGATCTCCTCATGTGCATAAGTTTCAATCATATCATCTCATATTGCATTTTTGATTCTTTGCATTGGTTCAAAGTCATCTGCATCTAGGGTTTGTGATCTGAGCAATCCAAGAGCTTCTTAAGCCATTCCAAAGGTCATCAATCACTTCAAAGGGATCCATATATGTTCAAGCATCATAGTATATCCTCTCAAAGTCAATAATGTCAAAGAATCACAAGAACTGAGAATGGCATGGAAGCAGAGCCAGGTTTAACTGCACATATGACCTAAAATTAGGGTTTTGGTTTCAAAGGCCATAACCCCAAATTTTTTGGTCATTCTTATTTCTATTGGTCTCTACATGGTATAGGGAGCATGCATATAAATTTTCAAGAAGAAATTCCATGGGGAAGTCATTTGATCAAGAGTTGACTTTTCAAGCAAGTCAGTGTAAAATCAGGGCATCTGAGGCCCCCAATGACCCAACCAAAGGGTGTTCTTCATCATTTTGATTGTGTATGATCTTTATTTGATCATAGAAGATGTTGGAAGTTCACAAAATTGAAGAATTTCAAGTCTTTTGCAAAGTTGACTTTTTGGGAAAGTTGACTTTTGATGAAAATTGCCACTTTAGGAAACTTTTTCAACCTTGACTTTTTGATTCAAAAATGCTTCAAATGGAAAAACTTTGGTCATGAAAGTTGTAGATTGGATCTTTCCCTTTTCAAAAAGTACAAGAATATTACCTAATTCATTTTGGATCAAAAGTTATGGCTTGTCAAAGTTGGGAAAAATCACATAATTTGAAGTTTTCTACCAAAGAGGCATTTTGCAAAATGCTATGATCAAGTGTTCTAAAGGCCTCAAATGTGTACAATTTCTTCACAACATGATCACATGACCTCTAAAAATCAGAATTGGCCCAAGAATCATCTCATTTCATGCCTTGAACTTCAAGAAATCACAAAGGGGCCAAACCTTATGGAATTTGCAAAACACTACACAAACCATAAACCACTTGCTGAATCATCTCATAAACAATTCCATGGACCTCCTTAAACTCAGATGAGCAAGGACAAGCCAATGAGCTAGCTACACCATTGCCCATACCTCAAGTACACAACTTTTGACTTTTTGGCAAAAACACCCATACCAATCCCACAGTGACACAACAACTCTCTGCCCAATCCAGATCTTACAAACACACTCCAAGGCTTCATTTTCATAACACAACTCATTCTGATCTTGCCCACAAGCCATAGTTACCAAAATCTCTCCAACTTGCATTTTCCTTCGAAACACTCTCCACAAGCCTCAAACACACAAACAAACTTCACAAACAATCTCAACACACTTCACTGATCACAAACCACCCATCACCATAGCCAGAAACTCCCTGAATCAAAAACACGATTTCAACACACCCTTGACCTGAGCTTCTGCCAACTTTCTCTAGAGGCCACATAAACTCCAACTAAGTGTCAAAAGCTTCTAAGGAGGATCATTGGGACTTGTTTGAGCCAAAGAAACAGCCAGAAAGCTCCTGAATCGAAAGCTCCATCTCAGGTAGCATGATGAACAATTTTTCCAGAACTTTAATTTCTTGTTAGAATATTGTTCTGTATGTTGCCCTGATCATGGGGATCTATTTATTTTTGAAAATGAGCCAGAAACAAGCATGTTATGATGTTCTGAAAGTTTGACCTATAAACTTCTTTGATTCGATTCGTGTTTGTGTTGGAAGTTAAACATGATTTTGTGCTTGATTCGTGTTTGGGGTGGGTAGAGGATGAATTCTGGAGAGTTAGAGCTTTTAAATGGCCTGGAGAGTGAGATTGAGTTTTTGGTTGGCCGGAGAAGATGACCGGAACACTGTTCCGGTCATCTGAAAGTCATTAGGGCATTTAATTAGGGTTTAATCATAATTAGGAGATTTCGAATGCTGGCCGTCCAGATGAGCGCCAAGTCAATTCGCGCGCGTGTGAGTTTGAACCCCAGCCTTTGATTCTGTTGACTTTCTTATTTTTCAGTTTAATTTCATTTTATTTTCATTAAATTTCATTTGTTTTGTTCATTTTATAAAAAATAGTAAAACATCTTTAAAAATTCTGAAAATTTTTATCCAAGCTTTTATTAATTTTCAGAAACCAAAAACATTTTTATTTTTATTTTTTGCATTAAAATTTATTTTTAAATCATTTAAAAGTTTATTTTTAATTAATTAATGAGAATTAATTAATTAAAAATACTTTAGGGTATTTAAAAATCACAAAAAAATTCATGAAACATTTAAACCATTTAGAAACATTGTCCAATCTTCAAACCAAATTTCTTTTTTGATCTTGATGTCTTTTGACAATTTTCCATGGAATTAATTTCATTTCAAAGCATTATTTTGATCCAATCTTCAAAAATTCATTTCTGCCTAGCCTTTAAGAGTTGGACTTTGATTCTTTTTGCATTGCATTTTGTTTAGCATGTAGTTTATAGGATTAAATTAGCATGAATTGATCTTACATTTCCTTTTTGTTTGACATTTTTCTTGACAAGGTACCTTAAAACCCTAGCAATCTTAGAAAATTCATAACCCTAATTAGGTTAAGAGTTAGAACCCCTCCTTTGGGCAGTGAGTTTGTATAGGTTTAGGGTTCCTTTGATTGCATTTTCAATTTTTTATCTTGATGTTTGCTTCTGGTTTTGGTTTTTGTTTTGTGCATTGATCATAAACCCTAATTTGGGCTTCCTTTTGCATTCATCTTGCATTTGTTTGCATACCATGACTATCCATGACATTTTGTGCATTCATTTGATTCATATTACATCTTAGGACATGTTAGAATCATGTTTTATCATTGCATCTTGCATTTGCCATGTTGTATGCCATTTGCATTCCATAACTTTTCATGTATGTTCATAGTTCTAAGCATGCTTCTCTTGCATCCATATGTTTGTCTGAGCACTCTCATGCCTTGATTCATGTTTGCATCATCCCTTAGCATCATTAGCATCATACTTATGCTTCTGGTTTTGGTTTGCATCATGCCATTTCATCTCATTTTGCATTGCATTGCATTTTCTTTCACTAACTTTTCAGGTGGTAAGTTATCTTGGAGAAGTGAATTTGCCTTCACTTCTCACCATTTCTTTTCATCTCTCTTATGCATCATTGCTGCATTTTGTCTTGTGTTTGAGATTGAGCTTGCTCTTTCTTCTTCTCTTTACTTTCTTTCTTCAAGTGGCTTGTCTTCTTAAATGAAGCAAGTTACTTTGCTTCTCTTTGCTCCTTTCGTCTGCTTCCTGGTGGTTCCTCTGAAGACTTCTCTTGTTAACCTCACAAACCTTAGGAACAACCAAGCATGACAATAATTAGGGTTTTGATTAGTCCCCCACTTAGTTTTCACCTTTGTGTCTCATTGAGTCTTCTCTTCTCATCTCATAATCAGGGACTAAACCCTAAAGGTTTTAAGGCTTTGTGATTAAGCTTATGCCTGCATCCTTCTATTAGGATGGAGTGTATAACTTTAATCCTAAGTGTTAAACCCTTAATGTGTTTAAATCCTTTAATCAATCCACTTAATAATCATCAAGACATCAAGCTTGTAACTTGGGCCTTGCATTAGGGTTCTAATTCTTCCTTAATTGGTTAAGAAGGACTAACCCTAGTGTTAATGGACAAGTCCTCCTCAAGTTGTCTTACAAACCCTAAAACTCACTTCATCATCATACCATTAACTAAAATCCACTTAATAAAGGCTTTGTTTTGTCATGAGGTTAATCCCTAATCATGGATTAAGTTGAGGAGTCTTTCTCAGCTTAAATGTTCTCATCTATTATCCTTCTATTAGGATGGTGTAATGAGTCCATTAAATCCTTGGTTATGGCTTAAACTCATTACTTAACACTAAACAAAAACAACAAAAACATCTAAATTAATCATAAGTGGGTTAATGATCTTAATCCTACATCATGGTAATTAAGTGTGAGAATCTGACTTCACACTTAAGGCATTCTCATTACCCCTAATCAGAGGGAAGATGTGATGAGTTTACTAAATCCATTGGTTTAGGCTTAAGCTCATTAATCTATGACAAACTCCAAAAAGCAATAAAAGATTGAAAACACAAAAACAAACAATAATCGTCTCCTCAGGGATTCTTTTCTCACCTCATCTTCACTCACAAACGAGAACTTGCTTCTTCCGTCTAATGCAAGACAGTTTGCACCTGAGCCAGACAGGTCATACACTTGAGCATAGACAAGCAAGCAGTTCATCAGTCAATTCATCTTTCAGTCTCTTTGGGTCGAACTACGGTGTTCTGACTTCCTCATTGCACGAGAGGATACGTAGGCATAACTTAAAAGTTATCGAACAAAAGTCTCTTTATATTCCCCCTCCTTCTAGCCTTATTCTTTAGCCTCATTATCACGAGCATTTCACTCTTGTTCTTACACTGACACTTTACATACTTCACTCCACACTTCTTTTACACTGACACCTGTACATCCTTTTCCAGCTCTTCTATACACAAAATGCACTGACACTACCCCTTTAAAACACAAATCTTTCAAGCGTGGATCCCGTCGAGTACGGCGGACAATCTGGGTGCTAATACCTTCCCAGGTTGTAACCGACCCCCTTTCTCAGTTTCTCTGGTTCGCAACCGTCTTATCCATATCTTTCTAGGTTTATGCAGCATTACCTTTCCTCCGGGATAAAAATGCCTAGCTGGCGACTCTTTTCTTTCCTGTGAGTTCACTCCTGTGTGTTCTCACACCCTCTTTCGCCGACCGTTCGCGTCTGTACCTTTATCTGGGGCCATTTCCCATTTATCGGGAGCGACAGCTTGGCGACTCTGCTGGGGACCCTTATACTGTAACCAGGGCTTCTGGTTATTTTTGTGGGTTCCTCCTAGCGCTTGTTTGATTTGTGTTTACTGGGGTGTTATGTGCTATTTGTGTCTGTATATGTGTTTTATTTGTTGCTTTATGTACAGTCTGTTTACTGCTTTCTTTACAGCTTTATATACATCATACTGTCATACTGTTCTGGCTGGATCTGGTTTTGTTGCTATGGTGGGTGGGTGTTCTATTGATAGTTTAAGGTCCTATACCTGGGACCTGAGTGACACCTAGGCTAGAGTGGTTCATGTTCTTTCCCATTCCATTTCGGTCTGGTGCGGGAATATGAAACACGGTTCAGATATGGGTTTCTTCTTGAGAACTCTGTGCTACAGATCTCCTGTAGTGCTAGGGCTATCTGGGAAGCCTGCTAAGTCTGAATGACCTTTACTTTGACCTTCAGAAACTGAGGTGAATTAGAGGAGGATCTTTTATGGTTATTGTAAACACTGTACCTCCGGGTTAGAAGTGTTTACACTTCTCATAACTGATCCAAGTCTAAGGATCCTTGTTTTAGAACATCACCTGTGAGGGGGTTGGGCTGTTTACAGGTTTGCAGGTACCCTTGACCTCAACATACCCTATTACTTTGATTTGATTAACAGTACTCCATTTTGGGACAGTTCTTGTGATTTTAACCCTGGACATGTGACTCTTTATTTGAGTCCCCCACCTTGGTTACTGGACTTATGAACCTCCATCTGGATTTCTTGAACATACATGGACTTATACCAAGGCAGTAATCAGATCCAGCTTGATCACAAACCCTTTGCATATCATTTGCATACATCATCATTGCAACATTTAACATGTGTTTATTTGTTTTTCAGGGTATCCATATTACATTTGGCTTGGTTTTGACCCCTTCATCTGCATAGGCCCTTTGTTCACCAGCTATTTGCTTCAGCAATCTTCACCAGCTACCCTGCTTTAGTCACCTGCATCACCAGTATCAGCCTGTCAGTGGCCCATCTCCAGTGTTAGTCATCATCATCAGCATCAGTCTCAGCTCTGCAGCAGCAGACATGGCACCCAAGAAGAGCAATATCTCCTACCATTTCTTTGAGCCTGAGCTGGCTGGCATCAGGAAGATCCAGGCCCTGATTACTCCAGACCATATACCACTATTCAGAGAACATTATGGAGGCATCCTTGATGTGGTTATGGATTTGGAACCTTCCCAGAGGAGCTTGATTCATACTTGCTTGCAGTTCTATGATCCTCCTCTGAGGTGCTTCACCTTCCAGAATTTTCAGTTGGGACCATTGTTGGAAGAATATTCATCACTGATTGGTGTACCTATCAGGGGTGGAGTCCCCTTCAACCCTGAGATGGCTTTCCCTAGTAATGAAGAGGTGGCAAAGGCATTGTATCTGGAACCAGTTCTGATTGAGCAAAACATGACAGCAAAGGCTGGAATCACTAGTCTACACTTGGATTTCTTGACCTCTCAGGCTATTCTAAAGGCTTCTTTAGGAGAATGGAAGGCAGTCTGTGCATTATTAGCCCTAAGCATATATGGGGTTATATTATTTGCAGATGAGCCTAAGTTTATTAGCAAGAATGCAATCCATCTTTTCATTCTAAGGAACCCAGTGCCCACCTTATTGGGAGATTTCTACTACTCTGTTCATCAAAGGAATGAAAAGCAAAGAGGAAGATTGGTGAGGTGCTGTGCTCCCTTGTTCCATACCTGGCTGCTCAAACACTTGCCAAAAACTGATGCATTCTTAAATCCTCACCAACAGAAGAATTAGGCTAGGAGGCTTGTTGCTTTAACCTCAGATGATATCAGGTAGTGCACTCAGAGCACTAAGGGCAGAGACATCATTACTGGTTGTGGGAAATTCCCCAATGTACCTCTGGTAGGAGTAAAGGGTTTCATCAACTACAACCCTCTGCTATTCAAAAGACAACTGGGCTATGCATTGGTCCACCCTCCTAGAGTACAAGATCTGGCTGAGACCCTTTATTGTGAGATCAAGCCTAATCTGGCTATTGTCAGGCAAGCATCCTGGGCTTGGGACAATGTCCGTCAAAGGAATGGCCATTCTTGGGAGATGCAACAATGTGGCCTCAGCTCAATATTATGAGTGGTCTCATGCCAGGGCTCAAGTTTCTGGGATGCCCTTCACCATTGAAGAAGTACCTGGACCATCCACAGCACCACCTCCAGCAACTGTCAGCCTAGAAGAGTTTGAGAAGCTAAAAGAGAGGAATGAGAATTTGTCTGAAGCCTTGAAGAGAACCCTCTAGGAGAGGAGTGATGGTCGTCTGGACATTGAAAGGTTAGAAAAGCTTAAGGTGGAGCATCTAGCCAGGATTGAAAAGTCAGAGGACTACATCAAGAAGTCAAGGGCTGGGGAACAGATTTTGAAGAATGCCTGTAAAGAGGCCCAGTATCAAAAGGCTAGGACTGATCTCTATCTGAAGGAGAGCCAAGCTAGGTGGGTCAGGATCACTGAAGCTCGCACTCAGGAGGATAAGAGAACTCAGGACAAGATTGAGCAGTTGGAGGCTAATGCAAGGGAGCAGCAGGAAGCTCTATTAGCAGCCCAGAGGGAGATCTCAGAATTTAAGCTCAAGGCTGGTGTGAAGAGGTCAAAGGACCAAAGCAGACACAAGAAGCTAGCCACTGCTATCACTACCAGGAATCTTCTTATCAGGAACCTCACAGAGCATCCAGCTAATCCTGTGACTGAAGCACTTTTGAAAGAAGTTAGGGAGGATGAATTTGGTCTTGGTGTCTGACTTTTTCTTGTTGTTGCTTTCATTTCATGTACTTTTCTTTTATGTTGTATTTTTGACCCCTCAGAGGGAATGTATTGTAAAAAAGCAAACTATGTATGTTTCATCTTTTGTAATATATTCATTAGTTTGTTTCATTTGATCTCTTGTCTCCCAAGCAACATCGAAGCACCTTCCTCAGGGGTCTGGAAAGGTCAAAACCAAATGCCAAGCCGGATACCTTGGAAACAAATAAGCATACTGCATTGAATACTAACCTTTTGTTTTGTTTTGTAGGTTTTTGTTTTGTTGTTACTAACTCTGTTGTGATTCAGGAACTATTGCTCGACGTCGGGTGTTCCCACTCAACCGTCCACACAGATATCCCACTCGCAACAACCTTCCGGGTATACAAATGGACCAAGTACAGCAGGACCTTACAGAGGTCAGGACTCAAATGGTCAACGAGAGACTGGAGATGAGAAATCAGATGACCCAGTTTATGGAGGTGATGAATGGATTGGCACAGAGCCAAGAAAGATTAAGGGCCTTGGTAGAAAGGCAGACCCAGGAAGAACCCCATCTAGGGACTGGGGGAACAAGCAATAATGAGAGGGTCCAGCCTCATGTTAATCCTCCAGTGTTTGGACCTCACCTTCATCCAGAAATCAACATCCCTGCTAATGTGCAAGGAAATGCCACTGCAGGCAGAGTATTACAAGAAGACCCCCAAGAGGATCAATTCACTGTGATGGGAGCTGGGGATGAAGCCTATGACAGAAGGCTAGATGAAATTGCTGAGAAATTGAGATCCCTGGAGTCCCAGAATTCCTTGGGCTTTGATGTTATGGACATGGGTCTAGTGGACAGGGTAAGGATTCCCCACAAGTTTAAACCTCCGTGCTTCGAGAAGTACAACGGAACCTCTTGTCCACGAACCCACTTACAATCCTTTCTGGGGAGGCTGAAGGCATATACCATGGATGAAAAGCTATGGATGTTTTATTTTGAAGATAGCTTAACAGGGGCTTCAAGGGAATGGTACTCTCACTTGACCAGAGCAACCATCAGATGCTGGAAGGACCTGGCTGAGGCCTTTATCAGACAGTACCAGTACAACTTGGATATGGCTCCCAACAGGACCCTCCTGATGGGAATGTCTCAATCATCCAGGGAAAGCTTCCGGGAGTACGCCCAAAGGTGGAGACAGCTTGCTGCTGTTGTCCAGCCACCCATGTCGGAAAGGGAAATGGCCGACATGTTTATGAACACCCTCCAAGGGACATACATTGACAGTCTAGCTGCCTTTTCTTCCACTAGCTTCGCTGACGTAGTCATAGCTGGGGAAAGAATTGAGAGCTTGTTAAAGATGGGCAAGATTTCTGACAATGGTGCGAGCTCGTCCAGCAACCCCAAAAAACCATTTGTGGGTCCAAGAAGAACCGATGAGACTAATGCTATTCATACCAACAGAGGTAGACTTCAGTATGATCACAGGTCAGTGGCAGCAGTCACCATTCCCACTCCAGTTCCTCAGCAACCAACATATCAGCCACAACAACAACCCCATTACCAGCAACAAACTCAATATCCGCCTCAGAGAAACTACAACAACAACAATAGCAAAAATCAACAAAGACCATTTCAACAGAGACCATCTCAGGCCAATAGGGTGATTGATCCGATCCCTATGCCTTATGCTGCTTTACTGCCACAGCTCCTGAAGCTCAACCTGGTTGAGTTAAGGACGTTGGCACCACCAGATCCTTCCAGTCTGCCAAGAAATTATGACGCCAATGCCAGATGTGCTTTTCACTCCAATGCACCTGGCCATAGCACAGAGAAGTGCAGAGCTTTACAGATGAAGGTACAAGACCTGGTAGACTCTAAAGCTCTAAACTTTGCACCCCCGCCAAATGTCAACAAGAACCCCATGCCTCACCACGGAGGACCCAGAATCAATGCTATTGAGGAAGATATGTCGTCTTTCTTAATAACTAGTGTTGGGCAAATTAGAACACCCCTGGTAGAGATTAAAGCTCAACTCCTAGAATGTCAGATATTTCCCGGGTGTGAGCTCGGGTGCGGTTATTGCAACATTTCGGCAAATGGATGTGATAACTTGAGAAGCGGCATAGACAGTCTTATCCAGAATGGTCTACTTCAAATCACAACATCAATACCTTCAAATCCAGCAAACTCTCTGACAACAGTTCCTGAGTCTCCTACAACTGCAACAACATTTATTCCAAACAATGCTTCAGTTTCATCAACAAATGCTTCAAATATCACTTCAAAAAACCAGATATCAACAAACACTCCTTCTACAACATCAGAACCCCTTTATTCAGAATCTTCTTCTACAACACCAGCAAACATCTCTGCAGTTGTAAACACCCCAAATTTGCCCTCACCCATTCACACCATGGCTTGTGATCATTTCATATGTATAAAACCAATCATACCATCTCATATTATATTTTTGATTCACTGCATAGATTCTAAGTCATCTGCATCTAGGGTTTGTGATCTGAGCAATCCAAGAGCCTTTTGAGCCACTCCAAAGGCCACCAATCATTTCAAAGGGGTCTATGTGTGTTCTTATATCATATTACATCCTCCCAAAGTCAATAATGCCAAAGAATCACAAGAACTGGGATTGGTATGGAAGCAGAGCCAGGCTTGACTGCACAGATGACCTAAAATTAGGGTTTTGGTTTCAGAGGCCATAACTCCAAATTTTTTGGTCATTCTTGTTTTCATTGGTCTCTATATGGTATAGGGAGTATGCATATCAATTTTCATGAAGAAACTCCATGGGGAAGTCATCTGATCAAAGGTTGACTTTCTGGACAAGTCAGTGCAAAATCAGGGCATCTGAGGCCCCCAATGACCCAACCAAGGGGTGATCTTCATCATTTTGAGTGTATTTGGTCTTTATTTGATCATGGAAGAAGGTTGAAGTTCACAAAATTCAAGAATTACAAGTTTTTGCAAAGTTGACTTTTTAGGGCATGGTTGACTTTTAAAGAATATGTCATTTTATGCCACTTTTCAAGCCTTACTTTTTGATCCAAAAATGCTTCAAATGGAAAAACTTTGGTCATGAAAGTTGTAGATTAGATCTTTCCCTTTTCAAAAGGTACAAGAACATGACCTAATTCATTTTGGATCAAAAGTTATGGTGTGTCAAAGTTGGCAAAAATCACTAATTTTCAAAATATGCACCAAATGGAAAACTTGCAAAAACTTTGTACCAAGGCATTTGTGACCTCTAATTCATGTCTAACCATCACACAAACATCACATGTACCCTAAAGTTCAGAATGGACTAAGAACTTCTCATGTTTCATGACTTTGGGAGCAAGAAAGTTTCATGTGAACCAAAAGGGAACCAAGTTGCAAAATCATCATAACACTTCCATCCACTTGTTGTCTTGGCTGCTGAACCAACCATAGCCTTTCCCCTCACCATGCTGCGCCAGCCCACACCCTTGTACTAGCCTATAACCCAACCCATGCTTCTCTTACACAAGAGTGGACTTTTTGCAAAAGCTAGCTCACCTATCACAGCAGGCCAAGTCACATCATCTGACCAATGGGATTAATTTATGCAAACAAAATGCTAGCCATTTCACACAAGAAGCTAGCCTGAAGCCTCACCACAACTCACATTCACAAACTCACTCCCTCAAGCAAAACCTTTCGAATTTGTTTCCATAGCTCACAAACACAAAAACCAACTCCACTGATCAACTCACCTTGCTTCACTGAGCCAAAACCAGCAAGACTCAGGCCTGAACTAAGCAAGAACTGAGCTTCTCCATTTTTCACCCCCAAAGCCAGAACTTTCGAATCTCATTCCACAACTCACAAACACCTGAACAAACTTCATAAACCTTCTTCATTCATCATCCTGGTCATAAAGAACCCTTCACCTTTGCCTGAAACAGCCTGGTTCACCAACACCATTTTCACCTGAGCTTGAGCAGAAGCTGTTCAATCTCCCTAACCGGCCAACATAAACTCTTGCTGAGCATCCAGACATCATCAAGGGGTCATAAGGAGTGGTTTGCATCAAAGGAAGGGGTCAGAAAGTCACAAGTTTGAAAGCTTCGAAACTCAGGTAGCTCAAGAACATTTTTTCCAGAAATCATTTTTAAAGTTCTTAAGTTGTTCTATATGCCTTCCTGATCATGAATATGTCTTTAGTTTTGAAAATGGTGGAGAGATGAAAGTTTACCATGCTTCTGAAACTTTTTGCCCTAGAAGTAGATTGATTCGATTCAGTCATTGTAGGAATGATAAATTTGTTTTGATTTGGGGTTTTGATTCGTGAGTGAGTGGGGTTCATTCCTGTGTTCTTAGATTTCATTTTAGAAGCGTATGGAGTGAGATTGAATTTTGGGGTGAACGGAGAAGATGACCGGAACACTGTTCCGGTCACCTGAAAGTAATTAACGGTGGGATTAGGGCGTAAGCATTGATTAGCTGAGTTTGAATGTTGGCCGTGGGATCTGGCGCCAAGTCAATGCGCGCGTGTTCTTGTTTGAATGTCAGCCATTAGATTGGCTGACTTTTTCTTTTTCCATTTTATTTCATTTTATTTTCATATTTAATTCATTTTTTTTGTACAATTTATTTAAAATAGCAAAAATGTTTTAAAAATTATGAAACTTTTTGCCAAGAGTTTCATTAATTTTTAAAACACAAAAAATATTTTTATTTTCATTTTTAACATTAAAAAGTATTTTTAAATATTTAAAAGTTTATTTTTAATTGATTAATGAAAATTAATTTATTAAAAATACTTTTAGGTATTTAAAAATCACCAAAAAATTCATGAAATGTTTTAAGACATTTAGAAACATTGTCCAACCTTCAAACCAAATTTATTTTTTGATCTTGATGCATTTTGAGGATTTTTCATTGAATTAAAATCATTTTGATGCATTATTTTGATCCAAACTTCAAAAAATCATTTCCTACTATCCATGAAGAGTTGGACCTTGATTCTTTTTGCATTGCATTGTGTTTAGCATGTAGTTTGTGAGATTAAATGGTCATGATTTGATCTTTCATTTTCCATTTGTTTGGCATTTTTCTTGTTAAGGTACCTTAAAACCCTAGAAATCTTAAGAAAATCATAACTTGAAATTGGTTAGGAGTTGAGACCTCTCCTTTGGGCATTGGGTTAGTATAGGATTAGGGGTCCTTTGAGTGCATTTTCAATTTTTTATAATGTTGATTGCTTCTGGTTTTGGTTTTTGTTTGTTGCATTGATCATAAACCCTAATTTGGGCTTCCATATGCATCCATCTTGCATTCTCTTGCATAACATGACTTGCCATGACATTCCATGCTTCCATTTGATTCATTTAACATCATAAGACATATTGAAAGCATGTTTGATCATTGCATCATGTATTTGCCTTGTTGTATGCCATGTGCACTTCATAACTTTTCATGTATGTTCATGGTTCTTAGCTTGCTTCATTTGCATTCATGAGCTTGTATGATCATTTCCATGTGCTGCCTCATGTTTGTAGCATCTCATAGCATCATTAGCATCATGTAAATGCTCCTGGTTTTGTTTCTCATCATGTCATCTCATCCCATTTTGCATTGCATTGCATTTCTTTTCTAACCTTTCAGGTAGTAAGTGGCTTTGAGAAGTGAATTTGCCTTCACTTCTCATAACTTCTCTTCATCTCTCTTGCATCCTTGCTGCATTTATGTTTGTGTCTGAGATTGAGCTTGCTCATTCTTCTTCTTCTTGCTTTCTTTCTTCAAGTGACTTGACTTCTTGAATGAAGCAAGTTACTTTGCTTCTCTTGATCCTTTCATCTGCTTCCTGGTGGTTCCTTTGAAGATTGTTCTTGTAAACCTCACAAACCTTAGGAACAACCAAGCATGACAATGATTAAGGTTTTGATTAGTCTCCCCTCTTAGTTTTACCTTTGTGTCTCTTTTGAGTCTTCTCTTCTCATCTCATAATCAGGGACTAAACCCTAAAGGCTTTAAGGCTTTGTGATTAAGTTTATGCATGCATCCTTCTATTAGGATGGAGTGTATGACTTTAATCCTAAGTGTTAAACCCTTAATGTGTTTAAATCCTTTTATCAATCCACTTAATAATCATCAAGATATCAAGCTTGTAACTTGGGCCTTGCATTAGGGTTCTAATTCTTCCTTAATTGGTTAAGAAGGACTAACCCTAGTGTTAATGGACAAGTCCCCCTCAAGTTGTCTTACAAACCCTAAAAATCACTTCATCATCATACCATTAACTAAAATCCACTTAATCAAAGGCTTGTTTTGTCATGAGTTTAATCCCTAATCATGGATTAAGTTGAGGAGCTTTCCTCAGCTTAAACATTCTCATCTATTATCCTTCTATTAGGATGGTGTAATGAGTCTGTTTAATCCTTGATTATGGCTTAACCTCATTACTCAACACTAAACAAAACACCAAAAACATCTAAATAATCACAAGTAGGTTAATGATCTTAACTCTACATCAAAAGGTGATTAAGTGTGAGAATCTGACTTCACACTTAAGGTATTCTCATTACCCCTAATCAGAGGGAAGATGTGATGAGTTTACTAATCCATTGGTTTAGGCTTAAGCTCATTAACTTATGACAAACTTTCAAAAGCAATAAAAGACTGAAAACTCAAAAACAAATAATAATCGTCTCCTCCGGGATTCTTTTCTCATCTCATTCACTCACAAACGAGAACTCGCTTCTTCCGTCTAATGCAAGACAGTTAGCACCTGAGCCAGACAGGTCATACACTTGAGCATAGACAAGCAAGCAGTTCACAAGTCAATTTATCTTTCAGTCTCTTTGGGTCGAACTACGGTGTTCTGACTTCCTCATTGCACGAGAGGATACGTAGGCATAACTTAACAGTTATCGAACAAAAGTCTCTGTATATTCCCCCTCTTTCCAGCATCATTCTCTGAGCCTCATAATCTTGAGCAATCCATTCTCATTCTTACACTGACACTGTATATATATCACACATCACTTTCTTTTACACTGACACCTGTACATCCTTTTCCAGCCATTTTATACACAAATTGCACTGACACTACCCCTTTAAAACACAAATCTTTTAAGCGTGGATCCCGTCGAGTACGACGGACAATCTGGGTGCTAATACCTTCCCAGGTTGTAACCAACCCCCTTTCTCAGTCTCTCTGGTTCGCAACCGTCTTATCCATATCTTTTCCAGGTCTATGCAGCATTGCCTTTCCTCCGGGATAAAAATGCCTAGCTGGCGACTCTATTCATCTCCAGTGAGTTCACGGCTGTGTGTTCTCATTGTCCCTCTCGCCGACCGTTCGCGTCTGTACCTTTATTTGGGCCGGTCCCATCTATCGGGAGCGACAGCTTGGCGACTCTGCTGGGGAGCCTTATATTGAAACCAGGGCTTCTGGTTCCTTTTTGTGGGTTCCTCCTAGCGCTTGTTTGATTTGTGTTTACTGGGATGTTATGTGCTTATTTGTGTTTGTATATTTGTATTTACGTACAGTTGCTTTATTGCTTTCTTTATAGCTTTGCATTATGTCATATTGTCATACTGTGCTGCTGGCTGGATCTGTTTGTTTGCTTTGGTGGGTGGGTGTTCCATTGAGAGTTAAGGTCCTATACCTGGGACCTGAGTGACACCTAGGCTAGAGTGAATCATATTCTTTCCCATTCCATCTCGGTCTGGTGCGGGAATATGAAACACGGTTCAGATATGGGTTTCTTCTTGAGAACTCTGTGTTGCAGATTTCCTGTAGTACTAGGGCTATCTGGGAAGCCTGCTAAGTCTGGATGACCTTTTAGTATTGACCTTCAGAAACTGAGGTGAATTAGAGGAGGAACTTTTATGGTTATTGTAAACACTGTACCTCCGGGTTAGAAGTGTTTACACTTCTCATAATTGATCCAAGTCTGAGGATCCTTGTTTTAGAACACCACCTGTGAGGGGGTTGGGCTGTTTACAGGTTTGCAGGTACCTTGACTTCAGAATACCCTGTTACTTTGATTTGATTAAGAATACTCCATGTTGGGACAGTTCTTGTGATTCTAAAAACCCTGGACATGTGGCTCTTTATTTGAGCCCCCCACCTTGATTACTGGACTTATAGACCTCCATCTGGATTTCTTACACACATGGACTTATATCAGAGCACTTGATCAGATCCAGCTCAGTCACAAACCCTTTGCATATCATTTGCATACATAATCATTGCATCATATTGACATTTGCTTATTTGTGTTTTAGGGTATCCATCTTCATTTGGTTTTGGTTTTGACCCCATCTTCAGTATTGACCTATCTTCATCAGCACCTGCTTCAGCTATCAGCTGTCTACTTCAGTCACCCGCACCAGCTAATCAGTGGCCCATTCTTCAGTGTCATCATCAGCACTTGTCTCTACTCAGTCTCAACATCATGGTACCTAAAAAGAGCAACATCACCTACCACTTCTTCCAGCCAGAGTTAGCTGACATCAGGAGGATTCAGACCCTGATCACTCCAGACCATATACCACTGTTCAGGGAACACTATGGAGATATACTTGATATGGTTATGGATCTGGACCCCTCACAGAGAAGCCTGATTCACACTTGCCTTCAGTTTTATGATCCCCCACTGAGATGTTTCACTTTTCAGGATTTTCAGCTGGGCCCCTTATTGGAAGAGTACTCATCATTAGTTGGTATACCTATCAGGGGTGGAGTCCCTTTCAACCCTGAGATGGTCTTTCCTGGTAATGAAGAGATAGCAAAGGCATTGCATCTGGAACCAGTCCTGATTGGGCAGCATATGACTACTAAGGCTGGAATCCCTGGCCTGCATCTGGATTTCTTGATCTCTCAAGCCACTTTGAAAGCTTCTTTAGGAGAGTGGAAAGCAGTCTGTGCTTTATTGGCCTTGAGCATATATGGAATTATATTATTTGCAGATGAGCCTCGATTTGTTAGCAAGAATGCAATCCATCTGTTCATTCTAAGGAACCCAGTGCCAACTTTATTGGGGGATCTCTACTATCCAGTGCATCAGAGGAATGAAAAGCAGAGGGGAAGATTAGTGAGGTGCTGTGCTCCTTTGTTCCATACTTGGCTTCTCAGGCATCTACCTAGGACAGATGCATTTTTTAATCCTCATCAGCAAAAAAACTGGGCTGGAAGACTTACTACCCTAACTTCAGCTGATATCAGGTGGTGCACCCAAAGCACAAAAGGCAGGGATATCATCACCAGCTGTGGGCATTTTCCCAATGTGCCCCTAATAGGAGTTAAGGGTAGTATTAATTATAACCCTCTGCTGTTCAAAAGGCAACTGGGCTATGCACTGGTCCACACTCCTAAGGCACAAGACTTGGTTGAGACTTTTTATTGTGAGAACAAGCTTAATTTGGCTATTGTTAGGCAGGCAGCCTGGGCCTGGGACAATGTGCAGACTAAGGGGGTAACCATCCTGGGGAAGTGTAACAATGTGGCATCAGCACAATACTATGATTGGTCCCATGCCAGGGCTCAATTCTCTGGGATGCCCTTTACTATTGAAGATATGCCTGGGCCTTCCACAACACCACCTCCAGCAACTGTCAGCTTAGAGGAGTTTGAGAAGTTGAAGGAGAGAAATGAAAAGCTGACTCAAGCTCTGCAGAAGACCCTCTGGGAGAGGAGTGATGGTAGGTTGGATATTGAAAGGTTGGAGAAGTTGAAAGTGGAGCACTTGGCTAGAATTGAGAAGTCTGAGGATTACATTAAGAAATCTAGGGCTGGAGAACAAATCCTGAAGAATGCTTGCAAGGAAGCTCAGTTCCAGAAAGCCAGGACAGACTTGTATCTGAAGGAGAGTCAGGCTAGGTGGGTCCGGATCACCGAGGCTCGTACACTGGAGGACAAGAGGGTCCAAGACAAGATAGAGCAGATGGAAGCTAGTGCAAAAGAGCAACAAGAAGCCCTGGCAGCAGCCCAGAGGGAGATATCATAGCTAAAAATCAGAGCTGGAGTAAAGAGGTCAAAAGACCAAAGTCAGCACAAGAAGCTAACTACAGCTGTTACTACCCGGAACCTCCTTATCAGGAATCTCACGGAGCGTCCAGCTGATCCTGTGACCGAAGCAATTCTCAAGGAAGTTCGGGAGGATGAGTTTGGTCTTGGTGTTTGACCATTTGCTTGTTGTTGTTTTCATTCCATGTATTTTGATTTCTTATTTTCTTGTAATGTATTTTGACCCCTCAGAGGGCTTGTATTTGTAGACAAACTGTGTACCTTTGGCCTTTTGTAATATATGTATTAGTTTGTTCCATCCGAGTTTACTTCGAAAGCAACATCAACAGCATCATCTTCAAGGGTCTGGAAGGGTCAAAACTGAATGTCAAGCCGGATACCTTGAAAACAAATAAGCATACTGCATTGCATGCTAACCCTTTGTTTGTTTTGTAGGTTTTTGTTTCGTTGTTGCTAACTCTGTTGTGATGCTCAGGAATTATTGCTCGACGACGAGGGTTTCCACTCAACCGACCACACAGGTACCCCACCCGCAGTAACCTTCCGGGCATACAGATGGATCAGATGCAGCAGGACCTTACAGAGGTCAGGAACCAAATGACACAGAGCACTGGTGGAAGGAAGAAATCAGGAAGATCATCAGCCAGGGACTGCTGGGACTAGCAACAATGAAAGAGTCCAACCTCATGTCAATCCCCCAGTCTTTGGACCCCACCTCCATCCAGAGGCCAACATCCCTGTCAATATACAAGGGCCTGCCACAGCAGGGAGGGTACTGCAGGAAGACCCCCAGGAAGATCAGTTCACAGTAATGGGAGCTGGGGAGGAGGCTTATGATAGACGGTTGGATTAGATAGCCGAGAAGTTAAGATCCTTGGAGTCTCAAAACTCTTTGGGTTTTGATGTTATGGATATGGGCTTGGTAGACGGGGTCAGGATTCCCCACAAGTTTAAGCCACCATGCTTTGAGAAGTATAATGGGACTTCCTGCCCCCGGACCCATCTACAATCTTTTCTCGGGAGGCTAAAGGCCTATACCATGGACGAGAAGCTGTGGATGTTCTATTTTGAGGATAGCTTGACTGGAGCTTCGAGGGAATGGTATTCCCATCTGACAAGAGCAACTATTAGATGCTGGAAGGACCTGGCAGAGGCCTTCATCAAACAGTATCAGTATAATCTGGATATGGCACCCAACAGGACCCTCCTAATGGGAATGTCACAGTCATCTAGAGAGAGCTTCCGAGAGTATGCTCAAAGATGGAGGCAGCTTGCTGCTGCTGTCCAGCCACCTATGTCAGAAAGGGAGATGGCTGACATGTTCATGAACACCCTTCAGGGGACTTACATTGATAGGCTAGCTGCCTTCTCATCTACCAGCTTTGCAGATGTGGTCATAGCCGGGGAGAGAATTGAAAGCCTATTGAAGATGGGTAAGATCTCAGACAACGGTGCAAGCTCATCCAGTAATGCAAGAAAGCCTTTTGCGGGCCCAAGAAGGACTGGTGAGACCAATGCCATCCACACCAACAGGGGCAGGCCCCAATATGTTCATAGATCTGTGGCAGCAGTCACCATTCCCGCTCCAGCTCATCCACAACCAGCCTATCAACCTCCGCAGCAAAACTATCAGCAACAGCCTCAATACCATCAACAAGCTCAGTATCCTCCGAGAAATTACAACAACAGCAACACCAACAACAATAATCAGCAAAGGCCATTCCAGCAGAGGCCATCTCAAACCAACAGGGTGATCGATCCGATCCCTATGCCATATGCTACATTGTTGCCACAACTCTTGAAACTCAACCTGGTTGAGCTAAGGACGTTGGCACCTCCAGATCCCAACAGTCTACCCAGGAATTATGACTCCAACGCCAGATGTGCCTTCCATTCAAATGCACCTGGCCATAGTACAGAAAAGTACAGAGCCTTGCACATGAAGGTACAAGACCTGGTAGACTCTAAGGCCCTAAATTTCGCACCACCACCCAATGTTAATAAGAACCCCATGCCAAACCACGGTGGTCCCAGAATCAACGCTATTGAAGAAGACAAGCCGTCTTATTTAATAACCAGTGTGGGTCAGATTCGAACACCGTTGGTAGAAATTAAGGCTCAGCTCCTCGAAAGTCAAATGTTCCCGGGGTGTGAGTTAGGGTGCGCTTACTGCAATATTTCAGTAAATGGGTGCGATAACTTGAGGAATGGCATAGATGGTCTTATTCAGAGTGGCCAACTTCAAATCGCCACATCATTTCCAACAAATCCAGCAATCTCATCAGCAGCAATTCCTGTATCTCCTACAACTGCAACAACCATTGTTCCCGACAACTCTTCGGCTTCATCCACAAGTACTTCATCTATCATCTCAACTGATCAGTTATCAACAAATTTTTCTTCTACAACTTCAGCACCACTCCAATTTGGATCTCCTACAACAACAACGCCCATCCTTCCAACAATATCTCCTACAACACCAGCAACAAATCATGAAGATGTATCAACTGTCACAATATTTTATGATCCTGAAAACAACTCTGCCTACAACTCAGAAAGTGTTGCTCCCATCAGAGCACCAGTCACAATTTATTATGATCCACAAACTATCATAATCCCTTCTGCAGCTGTCATCAGTCCAGTCACTGTCACAGTGCCTGGACCAGTACCTTATGAAAGCGATAGGGCCATCCCTTGGCACTACGGCTCCGACGTATACTGCAAGGGACAAAGAATCACTCTTGATACATCAACACCTGCACCACAAATAGATAATGTGGGAGGAGGCGGAGGCTTCACTCGAAGCGGACGTCTCTTTGCTCCACAATTTCAAAGATCCACTGCCGAAGCAGAAGCTGCTGCCAAGGCAAAAGGAAAGAGCCCGGTACAGGAAGATCAAGCTGTTAAGGAAGCTTTGAAAACACCATTCGATCAAGAAGTTGATGAGTTCATGAGAATCATCAAAAAGAGTGACTACAAAATAGTGGATCAGCTTCACCAGACGCCATCCAAGATCTCTATCCTATCACTGCTTATGTGCTCCGAAGCCCATCGGAATGCACTACTCAAAGTCTTGCACGCAGCTTACGTGCCTGAAGAGATCACCGTCAATCAGTTGGAAACCGTGGTTGGAAATGTTACTGCTAGCAATGGGCTAGGGTTCACCAATACTGACTTGACAACGGAAGGCCGCAACCATAACAAAGCCTTGCACATCACCATGGAATGTAAAGGTGCAGTCCTTTCCCATGTGCTGGTAGACACAGAGTCATCCCTTAATGTCTTACCGAAAAAGGCCCTGGTGAAGCTAGAGTATGAAGGATTAGCATTGCGTCCTAGTAACCTGGTAGTAAGAGCCTTTGATGGTTCTAAGAGATCGGTTCTGGGAGAAATTGAGCTGCCTGTGACGATTGGCCCACAAACTTTTATAACGACCTTCTACGTGATGGACATTCAGCCCGCCTACAGCTGTTTGTTGGGTAGACCATGGATTCATGCCGCTGGCGCAGTAACGTCTACCCTTCACCAGAAGTTAAAATTTGAGTGGGAAGGCCAAGTCGTTACTATCTGTGGGGAGGAGGATATTTTTGTTAGCCATCTGGCTACTTATAAGTATATTGAGATGGATGGGGAGATCCATGAAACAATGAGCCAAGGGTTTGAGGCCCTGAATGTTAATGAGGCATCTGCTGTATCTGGAATCTCCATGTCATCTTATCAACAAGCCCGGAAGGTTGTTGAAGAAGGAACTGCCCAAGGCTGGGGCAAGATTTTATCTGTGGAGGAGAAGAAAGACAAATTTGGGTTGGGTTACAGACCAACTCAACAAAATCAGGCAGAGGCTGCTGAGAAGCCCGGTTTTGTCAGTGGGGGGATGCTCACCCCTGATGCTATCAACAATTTGGAAGACGAGCTGGAAGAGAAGCGCAATCTGGAGAATTGGATATGTCCAAAGATCCCGGGGAGCAGTATCTCAAACTGGTCTTCCCAGGAAATTATAAGAGTTACTCATGCAGAGTAATTATTATTTCCTGTATTTTTATAGCATGCATCAAAGTCTTGCATCTTGCCCAAGATGACAAGACTCATTTTGTAATCGGGCCATTTGTACTTTTTGTGCAAACAAGATTAATCAATGAAATATCAGACATCTTTTTGCAAATGAGTCCTTTTCTTTTCCGCTCACTGTTTTTTCATTTTTCTTTTTGTACAAAAAATAAATGGCGATGTTTTCAAAATGATAACTTTATTTCACCTTTCTAAAACAAGATTAAAATCAATCACTAAAATGAACAAACTGAACCCTTGCAGAGAGTGCCTTCCAGACAGCACCGACAGAAGCACGGCTATGACTTCGTATGACTTTGACAATCCAATCAATCAAGCTGATGAAGGGGTTGAAGAAGAGTATGAGCTTCCTGAAGAGCTAGCCAGGTTGTTGAGACAAGAGGAAAAGGTTATCACTCCTCACCAGGAGGAGGTTGAAGTGATCAATCTTGGTACCGATGAAGACGTGAAAGAAGTTAAAATCGGGGCCTGCTTACAAGACTCAGTGAAGAGACAACTGATTGATCTGCTTCAAGAATATGTGGATGTGTTTGCTTGGTCGTATCAAGATATGCCAGGGTTGGACACCGATATTGTTATGCACAAGCTGCCTTTGAGAGAAGAATGCCCACCGGTCAAACAGAAGCTGCGCCGTACTCGCCCAGACATGGCAATGAAGATCAAAGAAGAGGTACAAAAGCAGTGGGACGCCGGGTTCCTTGCTGTGACTAGCTATCCGCCGTGGGTTGCTAATATAGTACATGTGCCTAAGAAGGACGGCAAAGTAAGGATGTGTGTTGACTACCGGGATCTGAACAGAGCCAGCCCGAAAGATGACTTCCCATTACCTCACATTGATGTATTGGTGGATAACACGGCTCAGTTCTCGGTATTCTCCTTCATGGACGGATTTTCAGGGTACAATCAGATCAAGATGTCACCTGAAGACATGGAGAAGACAACCTTCATTACACCTTGGGGCACGTTCTGTTACAAAGTGATGCCATTCGGACTGAAGAATGCTGGTGCCACATATCAACGGGCTATGGTGACATTATTCCACGATATGATCCATAAAGAAATAAAATGTTATGTGGATGACATGATCGCCAAGTCCCTTACAGAGGAAGATCACCTGGTGAATCTGCTAAAGCTATTCAAGCGTCTGAGGATGTACCAACTGAAGCTGAACCCCAACAAATGCACATTCGGGGTGCGATCTGGTAAGCTGCTGGGTTTTATTGTAAGCGAGAAAGGGATTGAAGTTGACCCTGATAAAGTCAAAGCTATTCAAGAGATGCCTGCACCGAAGACAGAGAAAGAAGTTCGAGGGTTCTTAGGTCGATTGAACTACATCTCACGGTTCATATCTCACCTTACAGCAACCTGTGAACCCTTATTTAAGTTGTTAAGAAAAGAACAGACGGTCAGGTGGAACGAAGACTGCCAAAGGGCTTTTGACAAGATCAAAGAGTATTTGCAAGAACCTCCAATCCTTATGCCTCCAGTTGAAGGAAGACCTCTGATAATGTACTTGACAGTATTAGAAGAGTCAATGGGGTGTGTGCTGGGCCAGCATGACGAGTCTGGTCGAAAAGAGTATGCAATATACTACCTAAGCAAAAAGTTTACCGACTGTGAACAACGTTATTCACTGCTCGAGAAAACTTGCTGTGCTTTAGCGTGGGCTGCTCGCCGACTGAGACAGTATATGTTGACCCACACTACTTTGTTGATCTCAAAGATGGATCCAGTTAAGTACACTTTTGAGAAGCCAGCTCTTACCGGACGGGTTGCAAGATGGCAAATGATCCTCACAGAATATGACATCCAGTAAACATCTCAGAAAGCTATCAAGGGCAGTGTACTATCTGAATATCTTGCTGAGCAACCTATTGATGACTACCAGCCTATGAGATTTGATTTCCCTGATGAAGACATCATGTTAATTAAAACAAAAGATCATGAAGAACCTGCTCACACTGAAGGGCCTGACCCAGAAGAAGAATGGACTATGATGTTTGACGGGGTTGTTAACATGAATGGTCGTGGTGTTGGTGCAGTACTCATTACACCTAAAGGAGTTCACATGCCTTTCTCGGCAAAACTCACTTTCAACTGCACTAACAACGAAGCTGAATACGAAGCTTGCATTATGGGTCTTGAGGAAGCCATTGACCTCAGGATCAAAACATTGACCGTGTTCGGAGATTTAGCTCTGGTAGTTAATCAAACCAACGG
The DNA here is from genome assembly GCA_963966055.1 of Lathyrus aphaca. NCBI lineage: Eukaryota > Viridiplantae > Streptophyta > Magnoliopsida > Fabales > Fabaceae > Lathyrus > Lathyrus aphaca. The sequence goes on along the minus strand of OZ014524.1, from coordinate 494,361,029 downwards.
AAAATGGTACACCCACCAGGATCATCTGATACCTTACAGGGATTATACAAGGAGGTTATTGACTTTCTTCACAACAGTCAAGCTTGAGTATATCCCTCGGGACGAGAATCAGTTTGCAGATGCTCTTGCTACCATTTCATCCATGATCAAAGTTCAAGCTGCTAACTTTGTACCTCAGATTTCAGTGTCCAGACTTGATAGACCGGCATATGTATTTGCAACAGATGTTGTCAAAGATGATAAGCCTTGGTTCCATGACATTAAGTGCTTCTTGAAGGATCAAACATACCCGCCTGGGGAATCTTCCAATGATAATAAGACTTTGAGAAGGCTTGCTGGTAGTTTCTTTCTAAACACTGATGGGTCTTTATACAAAAGGAACTTTGATATGGTACTCCTCAGATGTGTTGATAAGACGGAAGCAGATTTGTTGATGCATGAAGTGCACGAAGGATCCTTTGGTACCCATGCAGGAGGTCATGCCATGGCTAAGAAATTACTAAGATCTGGATATTACTGGATCACAATGGATGCAGACTGTTGTGCTTACGCCAGAAAATGCCATAAATGTCAGATCTATGCAGACAAGGTGCATGTGCCTCCCAATCCTTTGAATATAATGTCTTCACCGTGGCCCTTTGCCATGTGGGGCATTGATATGATCGGCAAGATTGAACCGACTGCTTCGAATGGCCACAGATTCATCTTGGTCGCCATTGATTATTTTACCAAGTGGGTTGAAGCAGCTTCATATGCAAATGTCACAAGGCAAGTGGTAGCCAGATTTCTGAAGAGAGATATCATCTGTCGATATGGAGTTCCCGAACGAATCATTACTGATAATGGTTCCAACTTGAACAACAAAATGATGGCAGAGCTGTGCCGGGACTTCAAGATCCAACACCATAATTCTTCTCCTTACAGGCCAAAGATGAACGGCGCTGTTGAGGCAGCTAATAAGAATATCAAGAAGATTGTGCAGAAGATGGTAGTCACTTACAGAGACTGGCATGAGATGCTACCATTTGCCTTGCATGGGTACCGCACGTCAATCATAACATCCACTGGGGCAACGCCGTATCAGCTTGTGTATGGTATGGAGGCAGTCCTACCGGTTGAAGTTGAATTACCCTCTTTACGAGTATTGATGGATGTTAAGCTAAACGAAGCAGAATGGGTTCGGTCCCGATACGAACAACTGAGTCTGTTTGAAGAGAAAAGACTGGCTGCAATCTGTCATGGGCAGTTGTATCAGAGAAGAATGAAGAAAGCCTTCGATCAGAAAGTCAGGCACCGAGAGTACCGAGTAGGAGATCTTGTTTTGAAAAGAATCCTCCCTCCTCATACAGACCACAGGGGCAAGTGGACTCCAAATTATGAAGGACCATTCGTGGTAAAGAAAGTTTTCTCTGGTGGAGCACTGATGCTCAGCACCATGGATGGTGAAGATTTCCCGTCCCCTGTGAATTCAGATGCAGTTAAAAAATACTTCGCATAAAAATGACCCGCTGGACATAAAAACAGAATGTAAGTCCAGGCAAAAATAGGGCATCCCGGCGAGTCAAAAACAGAATAAAAAACTCGGGCAAAAGTAAGGGAAAAATAAACAAAAAGATGTACACCCGCTGAGTTGAAAAGCCGCATTGGACAACTTAGGCAAAAATGGGTATCCCGATGGATTGAAAACCCGAAAGGGCGATCCATGCAAAATAAGGGAATAAGCGAACAACTGCATTCTGTATTCGTCTTGTATCACCTACAACTTGGTAAGCCTCAAAAGGATCAAGCTTCAATTGGAATCAACCCTCTTCAGAAAGCAAGGCGAGAAGAACGTCAAAAGTCATGCGAGTCATAGCAAAAGTGGAAGCTCCTTAAAAGCGTCGTCAACATCGCCAGCACTTTGTTTCTCAATTTGTGACAGTCTCTTCATTTTAGGAGATTTGTTTCTTTGACTGTATCTCGCCAATTCAGGGCGCATAAATTAATAAAATCAGATTTTTCAGTCATGTTTCGTCTCGTACATTTTTATTTGCAAAAAAGTGTCTGATGTCTCTAAAAAAACTAATTGCATAAGTACAGATGTTTTTCTCTAAAAAATAAAAACACATGCTTGCAGGGAATATACTTACTCTCAAAAGTGTCTAAACTCCTATGACGGAATCCAGTAGAGGATACCTCGGGATCATTTGTGCGTTTCTCTATCTTTGCAGGATTGCAGGTATCCAAAACACGACTTGGGGCATAAAAGCTTCACCCCAGCAAGCTGACAAATCAATACTCGCTCAGTCTTAGCACCCGGGTGTTTTCTCCCCAGCTGAGTTGCCACTTGTTGCTTCTCCCCAGCTGAGTTGCCACTGATAACTTCCCCCAGCTAAGTTGCCACTTGTCACTCCTCCCCGCCGAGGTGACAATCGTTCTTCCTCAGCAGAATACAGAGGTCAGGGAATCATCTCCCCACAGAATCCTCAGCCTCTATTAAGAAGAGCAACGCATGAAGGAGTCGCAACAGAGTAATGAAGGCTCTTGCAAACCCCAGCTGGGTCCTATTACAAGGATGTGTCCATCAGTGACCTATATCCCCAAGCAGATACATCTCTTCGGATCCACCAGTGATCTCATCCCCAGCTGGGATGTCCGTTTCAAGCAGATCAGCCAGAGATCTTCGCGGCAATGGGATCCGAACCCCGGTTTGGTATCTGTGCATAATCATAGCATTCGCATCATATTCACCCACAAAGCGTAGCATTCCGTCTAATACGGAGCATTACGGCAAAAATCAAATACATAGCATAATCATAAGTCATGTTGTGAATCGAACACTTGTGAATAATGACAATCCGGCAATATACAGAATACTTTCCCCAAAAATCCCCACCATAGTCCCCCAGCAAAAAACAGTTGCCTCACAAATCACAAACACCAGTATATACTCCTTTTGACACCCGTCCGTGTCATCACTCCCCAGTAAAGTCGCCTGAACACTCTTTACAAACAAGACCACACGTGTTAAAGATACTTCCTGACACCCGTCCGTGTCATGCCACCAGCAGAAAGCCAAAGACATCATCTTTGCACTCACCTATATTTGTATGTACATTTTCTTGACACCCGTCCGTGTCATATCCCCAGCGCAGTCGCTTACACTTTTACAACCCATATACCTGTTTATACTAAACTCTTCTCCTTTTGACATTCGTCCGTGTCACCCTCCCCAGCAGAATGAATGATCATGTATAAATCACTCCTATCATACTTATACAGATACTCGTCCGTATCTTGTATATACCACTTATATCCCCATAGATTCGACATTGGTCCATGTTCTTTGTTAACCAGTTGGTACTCGTCCGTACCATCATCTCAGAATATGCGTCAAGTGTTTGTTTCTACATGATACTCGTCCGTATCATAAGTCTTAACGATGCTCGTCCGCATCTTTAATCCATACACTGTGTCCAAAACTTCTGTCTTCTTGAATATAGATACTCGTCCGTGTCTGCTATTCCCCAGAAGAATCCCCTCAGATTCAACACTCGTCCGTGTTCTTTGTTAACCCGTTGATACTCGTCCGTATCATCATCTCTGAACACGTGTCAGTATTTGTTTCTACCCGATACTCGTCCGTATCGTAGTCTTAGGGATGCTCGTCCGCATCTTTAATCTATACACAAGCATACCAAACACTTATACCTTTTGTTTCTTGGATGTAAACGCTCGTCCGTCTTTACTATTCCCCAGTAGATTGCCAACAAAACAAATTTTCCTTCTTATCTGACACTTGTCCTGTGTCATGATAAACCCTGAGAGCAGCCGTACCCTGCTAGGTGGTCGTCCTCCACCTCTTGATGGTCGTCCTCCATCATGCTCATCCGATGGCCGTCCCCATCGTTGATATTTAGCAGCCGTCCCCTGCTAGGTGGTCGTCCTCCACCTCTTGAGGATCTTCCTTCATCATTTTATCCAATGGCCGTCCCCATTGTTGATTTTTGGTTATCTGACATTCGTCCTATGTCATGACAAACCTTGAGAGCAGCCGTCCCCTGCTAGGTGGTCGTCCTCCACCTCTTGATGGTCGTCCTCCATCATGCTCGTCCGATGGCCGTCCCCGTCGTTGACCTTCTATCCGGCATTCGTCCTATGTCGCGATATTTTCGGCAGCCGTACCCTGCCAAGTGGTCGTCCTCCACCTTAGATGACCGTCCCTCATCTTAATTCGACAGAGCAGCCGTCCCCTGCTAGGTGATCGTCCTTCACCTTTGATGACCGTACCTTATCATCTGTTTATTTCATTTATTCTTTAACCCGATGGCCGTCCCCGTCGTGGTCCCTTTTCTTTTTAGCCCGATGGCCGTCCCCATCGCCGGTTACTTTGCTTTATGAACTTGATGGCCGTCCCCGTCATGTTTCATTAATTCCCAAGAGAATATTTACTTTATCTTGATGGCCGTCCCCATCATAATATCTTATTTTTCCAGCTAGTCGGTCGTCCCCGTCTTAGCTTTACTCTTTTATCCCCAGCATGTCGGTCGTCCCCGTCATTGCTGTATTTCCCGCACTTCTCCCAGCATGTCGGTCGTCCCCGTCATTGCTATTTACCCAGCAGTCGTCCTCTGCTCGACGGTCGTCCTCCGTCGCCCATACTTTACAATATACTTTATTTTCCTTTTGCAATCTATATCCCTTTTCTTCTTCATTCTGTGAGTGCAAATTTTGGACTGTCTTTGGTATTCAACCACAAGTTATCTTGTTTGCCTGTTAAGCCGATGCTTACATCCTGCACAGCTAACTCATGTTTGAATAGGGGCAGCTGTAAACACCCCAAATTTTCCCTCACCCATTCACACCATGGCTTGTGATCATTTCATATGCATAAAACCAATCATACCATCTCATATTATATTTTTGATTCACTGCATAGATTCTAAGTCATTTGCATCTAGGGTTTGTGATCTGAGCAATCCAAGAGCCTTTTGAGCCACTCCAAAGGCCACCAATCATTTCAAAGGGGTCTATGTGTGTTATTATATCATATTACATCCTCCCAAAGTCAAGAATGCCAAAGAATCACAAGAACTGGGATTGGTATGGAAGCAGAGCCAGGCTTGACTGCACAGATGACCTAAAATTAGGGTTTTGGTTTCAGAGGCCATAACTCCAAATTTTTTGGTCATTCTTGTTTCCATTGGTCTCTATATAGTATAGGGAGTATGCATATCAATTTTCATGAAGAAACTCCATGGGGAAGTCATCTGATCAAAGGTTGACTTTCTGGACAAGTCAGTGCAAAATCAGGGCATCTGAGGCCCCCAATGACCCAACCAAGGGGTGATCTTCATCATTTTGAGTGTATTTGGTCTTTATTTGATCATGGAAGAAGGTTGAAGTTCACAAAATTCAAGAATTACAAGTTTTTGCAAAGTTGACTTTTTAGGGCATGGTTGACTTTTAAAGAATATGTCATTTTATGCCACTTTTCAAGCCTTACTTTTTGATCCAAAAATGCTTCAAATGGAAAAACTTTGGTCATGAAAGTTGTAGATTAGATCTTTCCCTTTTCAAAAAGTACAAGAACATGACCTAATTCATTTTGGATCAAAAGTTATGGTGTGTCAAAGTTGGCAAAAATCACTAATTTTCAAAATATGCACCAAATGGAAAACTTGCAAAAACTTTGTACCAAGGCATTTGTGACCTCTAATTCATGTCTAACCATCACACAAACATCACATGTACCCTAAAGTTCAGAATGGACTAAGAACTTCTCATGTTTCATGACTTTGGGAGCAAGAAAGTTTCATGTGAACCAAAAGGGAACCAAGTTGCAAAATCATCATAACACTTCCATCCACTTGTTGTCTTGGCTGCTGAACCAACCATAGCCTTTCCCCTCACCATGCTGCGCCAGCCCACACCCTTGTACTAGCCTAGAACCCAACCCATGCTTCTATTACACAAGAGTGGACTTTTTGCAAAAGCTAGCTCACCTATCACAGCAGGCCAAGTCACATCATCTGACCAATGGGATTAATTTATGCAAACAAAATGCTAGCCATTTCACACAAGAAGCCAGCCTGAAGCCTCACCACAACTCACATTCACAAACTCACTCCCTCAAGCAAAACCTTTCGAATTTGTTTCCATAGCTCACAAACACAAAAACCAACTCCACTGATCAACTCACCTTGCTTCACTGAGCCAAAACCAGCAAGACTCAGGCCTGAACTAAGCAAGAACTGAGCTTCTCCATTTTTCACCCCAAAGCCAGAACTTTCGAATCTCATTCCACAGCTCACAAACACCTGAACAAACTTCATAAACCTTCTCCATTCATCATCCTGGTCATAAAGAACCCTTCACCTTTGCCTGAAACAGCCTGGTTCACCAACACCATTTTCACCTGAGCTTGAGCAGAAGCTGTTCAATCTCCCTAACCGGCCAACATAAACTCTTGATGAGCATCCAGACATCATCAAGGGGTCATAAGGAGTGGTTTGCATCAAAGGAAGGGGTCAGAAAGTCACAAGTTTGAAAGCTTCGAAACTCAGGTAGCTCAAGAACATTTTTTCCAGAAATCATTTTTAAAGTTCTTAAGTTGTTCTATATGCCTTCCTGATCATGAATATGTCTTTAGTTTTGAAAATGGTGGAGAGATGAAAGTTTACCATGCTTCTGAAACTTTTTGCCCTAGAAGTAGATTGATTCGATTCAGTCATTGTAGGAATGATAAATTTGTTTTGATTTGGGGTTTTGATTCGTGAGTGAGTGGGGTTCATTCCTGTGTTCTTAGATTTCATTTTAGAAGCGTATGGAGTGAGATTGAATTTTGGGGTGAACGGAGAAGATGACCGGAACACTGTTCCGGTCACCTGAAAGTAATTAACGGTGGGATTAGGGCATAAGCATTGATTAGCTGAGTTTGAATGCTGGCCGTGGGATCTGGCGCCAAGTCAATGCGCGCGTGTTCTTGTTTGAATGTCAGCCATTAGATTGGCTGACTTTTTCTTTTTCCATTTAATTTCATTTTATTTTCATATTTAATTCATTTGTTTTGTACAATTTATTTAAAAGAGCAAAAATGTTTTAAAAATTATGAAACTTTTTGTCAAGAGTTTCATTAATTTTTAAAACACAAAAAATATTTTTATTTTCATTTTTAACATTAAAAAGTATTTTTAAATAATTAAAAGTTTATTTTTAATTGATTAATGAAAATTAATTTATTAAAAATACTTTTAGGTATTTAAAAATCACCAAAAAATTCATGAAATGTTTTAAGACATTTAGAAACATTGTCCAACCTTCAAACCAAATTTATTTTTTGATCTTGATGCATTTTGAGGATTTTTCATTGAATTAAAATCATTTTGATGCATTATTTTGATCCAAACTTCAAAAAATCATTTCTGCCTATCCATGAAGAGTTGGACCTTGATTCTTTTTGCATTGCATTGTGTTTAGCATGTAGTTTGTGAGATTAAATGGTCATGATTTGATCTTTCATTTTCCATTTGTTTGGCATTTTTCTTGTTAAGGTACCTTAAAACCCTAGAAATCTTAAGAAAATCATAACTTGAAATTGGTTAGGAGTTGAGACCTCTCCTTTTGGCATTGGGTTATTATAGGATTATGGGTCCTTTGAGTGCATTTTCAATTTTTTATAATGTTGATTGCTTCTGGTTTTGGTTTTTGTTTGTTGCATTGATCATAAACCCTAATTTGGGCTTCCATATGCATCCATCTTGCATTCTCTTGCATAACATGACTTGCCATGACATTCCATGCTTCCATTTGATTCATTTAACATCATAAGACATATTGAAAGCATGTTTGATCATTGCATCATGTATTTGCCTTGTTGTATGCCATGTGCACTTCATAACTTTTCATGTATGTTCATGGTTCTTAGCTTGCTTCATTTGCATTCATGAGCTTGTATGATCATTTCCATGTGCTGCCTCATGTTTGTAGCATCTCATAGCATCATTAGCATCATGTAAATGCTCCTGGTTTTGTTTCTCATCATGTCATCTCATCCCATTTTGCATTGCATTGCATTTCTTTTCTAACCTTTCAGGTAGTAAGTGGCTTTGAGAAGTGAATTTGCCTTCACTTCTCATAACTTCTCTTCATCTCTCTTGCATCCTTGCTGCATTTATGTTTGTGTCTGAGATTGAGCTTGCTCATTCTTCTTCTTCTTGCTTTCTTTCTTCAAGTGACTTGACTTCTTGAATGAAGCAAGTTACTTTGCTTCTCTTGATCCTTTCATCTGCTTCCTGGTGGTTCCTTTGAAGATTGTTCTTATAAACCTCACAAACCTTAGGAACAACCAAGCATGACAATGATTAAGGTTTTGATTAGTCTCCCCTCTTAGTTTTACCTTTGTGTCTCTTTTGAGTCTTCTCTTCTCATCTCATAATCAGGGACTAAACCCTAAAGGCTTTAAGGCTTTGTGATTAAGTTTATGCCTGCATCCTTCTATTAGGATGGAGTGTATGACTTTAATCCTAAGTGTTAAACCCTTAATGTGTTTAAATCCTTTTATCAATCCACTTAATAATCATCAAGACATCAAGCTTGTAACTTGGGCCTTGCATTAGGGTTCTAATTCTTCCTTAATTGGTTAAGAAGGACTAACCCTAGTGTTAATGGACAAGTCCCCCTCAAGTTGTCTTACAAACCCTAAAAATCACTTCATCATCATACCATTAACTAAAATCCACTTAATCAAAGGCTTGTTTTGTCATGAGTTTAATCCCTAATCATGGATTAAGTTGAGGAGCTTTCCTCAGCTTAAACATTCTCATCTATTATCCTTCTATTAGGATGGTGTAATGAGTCTGTTTAATCCTTGATTATGGCTTAACCTCATTACTCAACACTAAACAAAACACCAAAAACATCTAAATAATCACAAGTAGGTTAATGATCTTAACTCTACATCAAAAGGTGATTAAGTGTGAGAATCTGACTTCACACTTAAGGTATTCTCATTACCCCTAATCAGAGGGAAGATGTGATGAGTTTACTAATCCATTGGTTTAGGCTTAAGCTCATTAACTTATGACAAACTTTCAAAAGCAATAAAAGACTGAAAACTCAAAAACAAACAATAATCGTCTCCTCCGGGATTCTTTTCTCATCTCATTCACTCACAAACAAGAACTCGCTTCCTCCGTCTAATGCAAGACAGTTAGCACCTGAGCCAGACAGGTCATACACTTGAGCATAGACAAGCAAGCAGTTCACAAGTCAATTTATCTTTCAGTCTCTTTGGGTCGAACTACGGTGTTCTGACTTCCTCATTGCACGAGAGGATACGTAGGCATAACTTAACAGTTATCGAACAAAAGTCTCTGTATATTCCCCCTCTTTCCAGCATCATTCTCTGAGCCTCATAATCTTGAGCAATCCATTCTCATTCTTACACTGACACTGTATATATATCACACATCACTTTCTTTTACACTGACACCTGTACATCCTTTTCCAGCCATTTTATACACAAATTGCACTGACACTACCCCTTTAAAACACAAATCTTTTAAGTGTGGATCCCGTCGAGTACGACGGACAATCTGGGTGCTAATACCTTCCCAGGTTGTAACCAACCCCCTTTCTCAGTCTCTCTGGTTCGCAACCATCTTATCCATATCTTTTCCAGGTCTATGCAGCATTGCCTTTCCTCCGGGATAAAAATGCCTAGCTGGCGACTCTATTCATCTCCAGTGAGTTCACGGCTGTGTGTTCTCATTGTCCCTCTCGCCGACCGTTCGCGTCTGTACCTTTATTTGGGCCGGTCCCATCTATCGGGAGCGACAGCAGTCACTATTTATTATGATCCGTCAAGTATTCCTCCGAGCAACAATTTTCAACAACAAGCAGTGGCATCTCCTGCTAGGACACCGGTCACCCTCCTCTGCTGCAGTCAGCCCGGTTACCATCACGGTACCTGGGCCTGTTCCGTATGAAAACAGTAATGCCATCCCTTGGCATTATGGCTCTGACCTGTACTGCAACGGGGATAGAATCACTTTTGACTCTTCAACATCTTCTCCACAGATTGACAATGTCGGGGGAGGCGGAGGCTTCACCAGAAGCGGACGCCTTTTTGCCTCGCAATCACAAAGACCTAATGCCGAAGCAGAAGCTGCTGCCAAGGCAAAGGGAAAGAGTGTAATAGTTGAAGAGCCCATTCTCAAAGAAACACAGAAGACATCTTTTGAACAAGATATAGACGAGTTTATGAGAATTATCAAGAGGAGTGACTACAAGGTGGTGGATCAGCTTCACCAAACCCCCTCAAAAATCTCCATTCTATCCCTGCTGATGTGTTCCGAAGCTCACCGGAATGCATTACTAAAAGTCTTGCACGCAGCATATGTGCCAGAGGATATCACCGTTAATCAGCTGGAGACCGTGGTAGCGAATGTCAATACCAGCCATGGATTGGGTTTTACCAATGCTGATTTAACAACTGAGGGCTGTAACCACAACAAGGCTTTACACATCACCCTGGAATGCAAGGGTGCTGTTCTATCACATGTACTGGTAGACACTGGGTCTTCACTCAATGTTTTACCAAAGAAAGCCCTGGTGAAGCTGGAGTATGATGGCTTGGCATTGCGTCCAAGTAATTTGGTAGTGAGAGCATTTGACGGCTCCAAGAGATCAGTGCTAGGAGAGATTGATCTACCTGTGATGATTGGCCTACAGACGTTTAAAATAACCTTCTATATGATGGACATTCAGCCGGCCTACAGCTGTTTGTTGGGTAGACCTTGGATTCATGCTGCTGGCGCAGTTACATCTACCCTTCACCAGAAGTTGAAATTTGAGTGGGAAGGCCAGATCATCACCATCTGTGGTGAAGAGGATATTTTTGTTAGCCATCTGGCTACATACAAATACATTGAGATGGATGGGGAGATCCATGAAACCATGAGCCAGGGATTTGAAGCCCTGAACATAAATGAAGCATCTGCTGTACTTGGAACCTCCATGACATCTTACCAGCAAGCCAGGAAGGTTGTTGAAGAGGGGACTGCCCAAGGATGGGGCAAGCTGTTGCCTGTGGAGAAGAACGAGGACAAATTTGGGTTGGGTTACAAACCAACTCAACAAGATCAATCAGAGGCTGCTAAGAAGCCCAGTTTTGTCAGTGGAGGGATGCTCACCCCTGATGCTGTAAACAACTTGGAAGATGAGTCGGAAGATGAGCGCAACCTGGAGAGCTGGATACGTCCAAGGATCCCGGGGAGCCGTATCTCAAACTGGTCTTCCCAGGAAATTATAAGGGTTACTCCTGCAGAGTAATTATTATTTCCTGTATATTTTAAGCATGCATCAAGTCTTGCATCTTGCCCAAGATGACAAGACTCATTTTGTAATCGGGCCATCTTGTAATTTTGTGCAAACAGATCAATCAATGAATATCGGACATCTTTTGCAAATGAGTCTTTTTCCTTTTCTGCTCACTGTTTTCCATTTTTCTTTTTGTACAAAAATAAAATGGCAATTTTTCAAAATGATAAACTTCATTTCACTTTTTTCTAAACAAGATTAAAATCAATCACTAAAATGAACAATCTAAACCCTTGCAGAGAGTGCCTTTCAGACTGCACCGACAACAACACAACTATGACTTCGTATGACTTTGACAATCCAATCAATCAAGCTGATGAAGGGGTTGAAGAAGAATATGAGCTTCCTGAAGAGCTAGCCAGGCTGTTAAGGCGAGAGGAGAAGGTTATCACTCCTCATCAGGAGGAGGTTGAAACGATTAATCTTGGTACGGAAGAAGACGTGAAAGAGGTTAAGATCGGGGCCTGCCTACAAGACTCAGTGAAAGAACAGTTGATTGACATGCTTCGGGAGTATGTGGATGTGTTTGCTTGGTCTTATCAGGACATGCCGGGGTTAGACACCGATATCGTCATGCACAAGTTGCCTTTAAGAGAAGACTGCCCGCCAGTAAAACAGAAGTTGCGCCGTACTCGCCCGGATATGGGAATGAAGATAAAGGAAGAGGTGCAAAAGCAATGGGACGCCGGGTTCCTTGCTGTGACTAGCTATCCACCGTGGGTTGCTAATATAGTACATGTGCCTAAGAAAGACGGCAAAGTGAGAATGTGCGTTGACTACCGGGATCTGAACAGAGCCAGCCCGAAAGATGACTTCCCATTACCTCACATTGATGTATTGGTTGATAATACGGCTCAGTTCTCGGTATTCTCCTTCATGGACGGATTTTCAGGATACAATCAGATCAAAATGTCACCTGAAGACATGGAGAAGACAACCTTCATCACACCCTGGGGCACATTCTGTTATAAAGTGATGCCATTCGGACTAAAGAATGCAGGTGCAACATATCAACGGGCTATGGTAACATTATTCCACGATATGATCCATAAAGAAATCGAGTGTTATGTGGACGACATGATTGCCAAGTCCCTCACAGAAGAAGACCACCTGGTAAATCTGTTGAAGCTATTCAAGCGTCTGAGGAAATACCAACTGAAGTTGAATCCCAACAAGTGCACATTCGGGGTGCGATCTGGTAAGCTGCTGGGCTTTATTGTAAGCGAGAAAGGGATTGAAGTTGACCCTGATAAAGTCAAAGCCATTCAAGAAATGCCTGCACCGAAGTCAGAAAAAGAAGTTCGAGGGTTTCTAGGTAGATTGAACTACATTTCGAGGTTCATATCTCACCTTACTGCAACCTGTGAACCTTTGTTCAAGCTGTTAAGAAAAGAACAGACGGTCAGGTGGAACGAGGACTGCCAGCGGGCTTTTGACAAGATCAAGAAGTACTTGCAAGAACCTCCAATCCTTATGCCTCCAGTTGAAGGAAGACCTCTGATAATGTACTTGACAGTATTAGAAGAGTCGATGGGGTGTGTGCTGGGCCAGCATGACGAGTCTGGTCGAAACGAGTATGCAATTTACTACCTAAGCAAAAAGTTTACCGACTGTGAACAACGTTATTCATTGCTCGAGAAAACTTGCTGTGCTTTAGCGTGGGCTGCTCGCCGACTAAGGCAGTATATGTTGACCCACACTACTTTATTGATATCAAAAATGGACCCAGTTAAGTACATTTTTGAGAAGCCAGCTCTTACCGGACGGGTTGCAAGATGGCAAATGATCCTCACAGAATATGACATCCAGTACACGTCTCAGAAAGCCATCAAGGGCAGTGTATTGTCTGATTATCTTGCTGAGCAACCTATTGATGATTACCAGCCTATGAGATTTGACTTCCCTGATGAAGACATCATGTTCATAAAAGCAAAAGATCATGAAGAGCCTATTCACACTGAAGGGCCTGACCCGGAAGAAGAATGGACTATGATGTTTGATGGGGCCGTTAATATGAATGGTCGTGGTGTTGGTGCAATACTCATTACACCTAAGGGAGTTCACATGCCTTTCTCGGCAAAGCTCACCTTTAACTGCACTAACAACGAAGCTGAATACGAAGCTTGCATTATGGGTCTTGAGGAAGCCATTGACCTCAGGATCAAAACATTGACTGTATTCGGAGATTCAGCTCTGGTAGTTAATCAAACCAACGACAAATGGTACACCCACCAGGATCATCTGATACCTTACAGGGATTATACAAGGAGGTTACCGACTTTCTTTACAATGGTCAAGCTTGAGTATATCCCCCGGGACGAGAATCAGTTTGCAGATGCTCTGGCTACCATTTCATCCATGATCAAAGTTCAAGCTGCCAACTTTGTGCCTCGGATTTCAGTGTCCAGACTCGACAGACCAGCATACGTATTTGCAGCAGACATTGTCAAAGATGATAAGCCTTGGTTCCATGACATTATGTGCTTCTTGGAGGATCAGACATACCCACCTGGGGCATCTTCCAATGATAAGAAGACTTTGAGAAGGCTAGCTGGTAGTTTCTTCCAGAATACTGATGGTTCCCTGTACAAAAGAAACTTTGATATGGTACTCCTCAGATGCGTTGATAGAACAGAAGCAGACTTGTTGATGCACGAGGTGCACGAAGGATCCTTTGGCACCCATGCTGGAGGGCATGCCATGGTTAAAAAGTTGTTAAGATCAGGATATTACTGGATCACAATGGATGCCGACTGTTGTGCCTATGCCAGAAAATGCCATAAATGCCAGATTTATGCGGATAAGGTGCTTGTGCCTCCCAATCCTCTGAATGTGATGTCTTCGCCTTGGCCCTTTGCTATGTGGGGCATTGACATGATTGGCAAGATTGAACCGACTACTTCAAACGGCCACAGATTCATCCTGGTAGCCATTGACTATTTTACCAAGTGGGTCGAAGCAGCTTCCTATGCAAATGTCACAAGGCAAGTGGTAGCCCGATTTCTGAAGAGAGATATCATCTGTCGGTATGGAGTTCCCGAGCGAATCATTACTGATAATGGTTCCAACTTGAACAACAAAATGATGGCAGGGTTGTGCCGGGACTTCAAGATCCAACACCACAATTCTTCTCCTTACAGGCCAAAGATGAACGGCGCTGTTGAGGCAGCTAACAAGAATATCAAGAAGATTGTGCAGAAGATGGTAGTCACCTACAAAGACTGGCATGACATGTTACCGTTTGCCTTGCATGGGTACCGCACGTCAATTAGAACGTCCACTGGGGCAACACCGTATTAGCTTGTGTATGGTATGGAAGCAGTCCTACTTGTTGAAGTTGAATTACCCTCCCTACGGGTACTGATGGATGTTAAGATGAACGAAGCAGAGTGGGTCCGATCCCGATACGAACAACTGAGTCTGATTGAAGAGAAAAGATTGGCTGCAATCTGTCATGGGCATTTGTATCAGAAAAGAATGAAGAAAGCCTTCGATCAGAAAGTCAGGCTCCGAGAGTACCAAGTAGGAGATCTTGTGCTGAAAAGAATCCTCCCTCCTCATACAGACCACAGGGGCAAGTGGACCCCAAACTATGAAGGGCCATTCGTGGTAAAGAAAGTTTTCTCTGGTGGAGCACTGATGCTCAGCACCATGGATGGTGAAGACTTCCCGTCCCCTGTGAATTCAGATGCAGTTAAAAAATACTTCGCATAAAATGACCCGCTGGACATAAAAACAGAATGAAAGTCCAGGCAAAAATAGGGCATCCCGGCGAGTCAAAAACAGAATAAAAAGACTCGGGCAAAAATAAGGGGAAATAAACAAAAAAATGTACACCCGCTGAGTTGAAAAGCCGCATTGGACAACTCAGGAAAAAATGGGTATCCCGATGGATTGAAAACCCGAAAGGGCGATCCATGCAAAATAAGGGAATAAGCGAACAACCGCATTCTGAATTCGTCTGTATCACTTACAACTTGGTAAACTTCGAAAGGATCAAGCTTCTGTCAGAATCAGCCTTCTTCAGAAAGCAAGACGAGAAGAGTGTCAAACGTCATACGAGTCATAGCAAAGGGAAGCTCCTTAAAGCATCGTCAACATTGCCAACATTTTGTTTCTCAATTTGTAACAATCTCCTCATTTTAGGGGATATGTTTCTTTGACTGTATCTTGCCAACTCAGGGCATTTGAATTAATAAAATCAGATTTTTCAATCATGTCTCGTCTCGTACATTTTATTTTCATTTGCAAAATGTCCGATGTCTATAAGATACTGATTGCATAAACACAGATGTTGCTTTTCTAAAGAATGCGTGCTTGCAGAAAATATACTTACTCCCAGGTGTGTCTAAACTCCTATGATGGAATCCGGTAAGGGATACCTCGGAATTACTTGTACGTTCCTATCTTTGCAGGATTGCAGGTATTCAAAACACGACTTGGGGCATGAAGGCTTCACCCCCAGCAAGCTGGCAAATCAACACTCACTCAGTCTTAGCACCCCAAAGGGCTTTCTCCCCAACTGAGTTGCCACTTGTTATTCCTCCCCAGCCGAGTTACCATTTACTATTCCTCCACAGTCGGGTGTAAAGCCGGGAAACCATCTCCCCACAAAGACTCAGCCTCTATCCAGAAGAGCAGCACACGAAAGAATTACAACAGAGTGACGAAGGCTTCTACAAACCCCAGCTGGTTTCCTCCTCGCCAAGAATGGGTCTATCAGTGACCTATTCCCCCAAAGCAGATACATCTCGTCAGATCTATCAATGATCTCACTCCCAGCTGGGATGTTCACTTCAGATAGATCAGCCAGAGATCTCCACAGCATCGGGATCCGAATCCCGGATCGGTATCTTTGCATAAACATAGCATCCGCATCATATTCCCCACAAAGCGTAGCATTCCGTCTAATACGGAGCATTACGGCAAAAATCAAACATGTTGCATAATCATAAGTCATGGTCTGAATCAAACACTTGTGAATAATGACAAATCCATCAACAATATACAGAATGCTCCCCAGATTCCCCAGCATAGAGCTAGAGCTAAAGCAGTTGCCTCACACTCACCAATACAAATACACACTCCTTTTGGCACCCGTCCGTGTCATCATTCCCCAGTAAAGTCGCCCGAGCACTCTTTACAAACAGACCATCCGTATTACAGATACTCCTCGTGGCACCCGTCCGTGTCGCATCCCCAACAGAAAGCCAAAGCATCCCCTTTTGCACTCACAAATACTTATATATAACTTTCTTGACACTCGTCCATGTCACCTTCCCCAGTATATTTACTCGAACACTTTGTAAAGCATATACTTGTATATAACTCTCTTGGCACTCGTCCGTGTCATTCTCCCCAGCAGTTTAAACACTCAACTATACACCACTCATGCTTATTACTCCTATTTTCACTCATATACAGATACTCGTTTGTACTTTGTATATATCATTCAAATCTCCACAGATTCGACACTCGTCCGTGTTCTTTGTTAACCCGTTGGTACTCGTCCGTACCATCATCTCAGAACATGCGTCAAGCGTTTGTTTCTACCTGATACTCGTCCGTATCATAGTCTTAGAGATGCTCGTCCGCATCTTTAATCCATACACTGTGTCAAACACTCTGGTCTTCTTGAATTTAGACGCTCGTCTGTGTCTACTTTTCCCCAGAAGAGTTCCCTCAGATTCAACACTCGTCTGTGTTCCTTGTTAACCAGTTGCTACCCGTTCGTATCATCATCTCTGAACACGTGTCAGTTCTTGTTTCTACCCGATACCCGTCCGTATCGTAGTCTTAGGGATGCTCGTCCGCATTTTTAATCTATACACGACGTCAAAACACTTATACCTTTTATTTCTTGGATATAAACACTCGTCCGTGTTTACTATTCCCCAGTAGATAGAAAAGCAAATTTTCTTTTCTATCTGACATCCGTCCTATGTCATGATAAACCCTGAGAGCAGCCGTACCCTGCTAGGTGATCGTCCTTCACCTCTTGATGATCGTCCTTCATCATGCTCATCCGATGGCCGTCCCCATCGTCACCCTCTTTTTTTTCCGACACTCGTCCTGTGTCATGATACTCAGCAGCCATCCCCTGCTAGGTGACCGTCCTTCACCTTTTTGATGATCGTCCTTCATCATTCTATCCGATGGCCGTCCCCATCGTTGATCTTTTTTATCTGACATTCGTCCTATGTCATGATAAACCCTGAGAGCAGCCGTACCCTGCTAGGTGATCGTCCTTCACCTCTTGATGATCGTCCTTCATCATGCTCATCCGATGGCCGTCCCCATCGCCGCCCTCTTTTTTATCCGACACTCGTCATGTGTCGTGATACTCAGCAGCCGTACCCTGCTAGGTGATCGTCCTTCACCTCCTGATGATCGTCCTTCATCATGCTCATCCGATGGCCGTCCCCATCGTCGACCTTTTCTATCTGGCATTCGTCCTATGTCGTGATATTTAGCAGCCGTCCCCTGCCAGGTGATCGTCCTTCACCTTTTGATGATCGTCCTTCATCATTTTATCCGATGGCCGTCCCCATCGTTAATCTTTTTTATCTGACATTCGTCCTATGTCATGATAAACCTTGAGAGCAGCCGTCCCCTGCTAGGTGATCGTCCTTCACCTCTTGATGATCGTCCTTCATCATGCTCGTCCGATGGCCGTCCCCATCGTTGACCTTTTATCCGGCATTCGTCCTATGTCGCGATACTTTCGGCAGCCGTACCCTGCCAGGTGATCGTCCTTCACCTTAGATGACCGTCCCTCATCTTATCCCCAACGGAGCAGCCGTCCCCTGCTAGGTGATAGTCCTTCACCTTTGATGACCGTCCCTCATCATTATTCCATTTATTCTTTAACCCGATGGCCGTCCCCGTTGTGGTCCCTTTTCCTTTTCCTGATGATCGCCCTTCATCAGTTTAGCCCGATGGTCGTCCCCATCGTTGTTTGCATTACTTTATGAACCTGATGACCGTACCTCATCATTTACTTTGTACATATTCCCCAGAGAATCTTATAGCTTTACTTGATGGCCGTCCCCATCATAATCTCTCATATCCCCAGCTAGTCGGTCGTCCCCGTCTTTGCTTTATTTCCCGCATTTTTTCCCCCAGCATGTCGGTCGTCCCCGTCATTGCATTATCCCCAGCAGTCGTCCTCTGCTTGACGGTCGTCCTCCGTCGCCCGCACTTTATATTATACTTTATTTTATTTTTACAATCTATATCCCTTTTCTTCTTCATTCTGTGAGTGCAAATTCCGGACTGTCTTTGGTATTCAACCACAAGTTATCTTGTTTGCCTGTTAAGCCGTCGCTTACATCCTGCACAGCTAACTCATGTTTGAATAGGGGCAGCTGTAAACACCCTAAATTTTCCCTCACTCATTCACACCATGGCTTATGATCTCCTCATGTGCATAAGTTTCAATCATATCATCTCATATTGCATTTTTGATTCTTTGCATTGGTTCAAAGTCATCTGCATCTAGGGTTTGTGATCTGAGCAATCCAAGAGCTTCTTAAGCCACTCCAAAGGTCATCAATCACTTCAAAGGGGTCCATATATGTTCAAGCATCATAGTATATCCTCTCAAAGTCAAGAATGTCAAAGAATCACAAGAACTGAGAATGGCATGGAAGCAGAGCCAGGTTTAACTGCACAGATGACCTAAAATTAGGGTTTTGGTTTCAAAGGCCATAACCCCAAATTTTTTGGTCATTCTTATTTCTATTGGTCTCTATATGGTATAGGGAGCATGCATATCAATTTTCATGAAGAAATTCCATGGGGAAGTCATCTGATCAAGAGTTGACTTTTCAAGCAAGTCAGTGTAAAATCAGGGCATCTGAGGCCCCCAATGACCCAACCAAAGGGTGTTCTTCATCATTTTGATTGTGTATGATCTTTATTTGATCATAGAAGATGTTGGAAGTTCACAAAATTGAAGAATTTCAAGTCTTTTGCAAAGTTGACTTTTTGGGAAAGTTGACTTTTGATGAAAATTGCCACTTTAGGAAACTTTTTCAACCTTGACTTTTTGATTCAAAAATGCTTCAAATGGAAAAACTTTGGTCATGAAAGTTGTAGATTGGATCTTTCCCTTTTCAAAAAGTACAAGAACATTACCTAATTCATTTTGGATCAAAAGTTATGGCTTGTCAAAGTTGGGAAAAATCACATAATTTGAAGTTTTCTACCAAAGAGGCATTTTGCAAAATGCTATGATCAAGTGTTCTAAAGGCCTCAAATGTGTACAATTTCTTCACAACATGATCACATGACCTCTAAAAATCAGAATTGGCCCAAGAATCATCTCATTTCATGCCTTGAACTTCAAGAAATCACAAAGGGGCCAAACCTTATGGAATTTGCAAAACACTACACAAACCATAAACCACTTGCTGAATCATCTCATAAACAATTCCATGGACCTCCTTAAACTCAGATGAGCAAGGACAAGCCAATGAGCTAGCTACACCATTGCCCATACCTCAAGTACACAACTTTTGACTTTTTGGCAAAAACACCCATACCAATCCCACAGTGACACAACAACTCTCTGCCCAATCCAGATCTTACAAACACACTCCAAGGCTTCATTTTCATAACACAACTCATTCTGATCTTGCCCACAAGCCATAGTTACCAAAATCTCTCCAACTTGCATTTTCCTTCGAAACACTCTCCACAAGCCTCAAACACACAAACAAACTTCACAAACAATCTCAACACACTTCACTGATCACAAACCACCCATCACCATAGCCAGAAACTCCATGAATCAAAAACACGATTTCAACACACCCTTGACCTGAGCTTCTGCCAACTTTCTCTAGAGGCCACATAAACTCCAACTAAGTGTCAAAAGCTTCTAAGGAGGATCATTGGGACTTGTTTGAGCCAAAGAAACAGCCAGAAAGCTCCTGAATCGAAAGCTCCATCTCAGGTAGCATGATGAACAATTTTTCCAGAACTTTAATTTCTTGTTAGAATATTGTTCTGTATGTTTCCCTGATCATGGGGATCTATTTATTTTTGAAAATGAGCCAGAAACAAGCATGTTATGATGTTCTGAAAGTTTGACCTAAAAACTTCTTTGATTCGATTCGTGTTTGTGTTGGAAGTTAA
Organism: Lathyrus aphaca; assembly: GCA_963966055.1. Classification (NCBI taxonomy): domain Eukaryota; kingdom Viridiplantae; phylum Streptophyta; class Magnoliopsida; order Fabales; family Fabaceae; genus Lathyrus; species Lathyrus aphaca. Next base: position 494,340,527 of record OZ014524.1, on the reverse strand, counting down.
ACATGATTTTGTGCTTGATTCGTGTTTGGGGTGGGTAGAGGATGAATTCTGGAGAGTTAGAGCTTTTGAAATGGCCTGGAGAGTGAGATTGAGTTTTTGGTTGGCCGGAGAAGATGACCGGAACACTGTTCCGGTCATCTGAAAGTCATTAGGGCATTTAATTAGGGTTTAATCATAATTAGGAGATTTCGAATGCTGGCCGTCCAGATGAGCGCCAAGTCAATTCGCACGCGTGTGAGTTTGAACCTCAGCCTTTGATTCTGTTGACTTTCTTATTTTTCAGTTTAATTTCATTTTATTTTCATTAAATTTCATTTGTTTTGTTCATTTTATAAAAAATAGTAAAACATCTTTAAAAATTCTGAAAATTTTTATCCAAGCTTTTATTAATTTTCAGAAACCAAAAACATTTTTATTTTTATTTTTTGCATTAAAATTTATTTTTAAATCATTTAAAAGTTTATTTTTAATTAATTAATGAGAATTAATTAATTAAAAATACTTTAGGGTATTTAAAAATCACAAAAAAATTCATGAAACATTTAAATCATTTAGAAACATTGTCCAATCTTCAAACCAAATTTCTTTTTGGATCTTGATGTCTTTTGACAATTTTCCATGGAATTAATTTCATTTCAAAGCATTATTTTGATCCAATCTTCAAAAATTCATTTCTGCCTAGCCTTTAAGAGTTGGACTTTGATTCTTTTTGCATTGCATTTTGTTTAGCATGTAGTTTATAGGATTAAATTGGCATGAATTGATCTTACATTTCCTTTTTGTTTGACATTTTTCTTGACAAGGTACCTTAAAACCCTAGCAATCTTAGAAAATTCATAACCCTAATTAGGTTAAGAGTTAGAACCCCTCCTTTGGGCAGTTAGTTTGTATAGGTTTAGGGTTCCTTTGATTGTATTTTCAATTTTTTATCTTGATGTTTGCTTCTGGTTTTGGTTTTTGTTTTGTGCATTGATCATAAACCCTAATTTGGGCTTCCTTTTGCATTCATCTTGCATTTGTTTGCATACCATGACTAGCCATGACATTTTGTGCATTAATTTGATTCATATTACATCTTAGGACATGTTAGAATCATGTTTGATCATTGCATCTTACATTTGCCATGTTGTATGCCATTTGCATTCCATAACTTTTCATGTATGTTCATGGTTCTAAGCATGCTTCTCTTGCATCCATATGTTTGTCTGAGCACTCTCATGCCTTGATTCATGTTTGCATCATCCCTTAGCATCATTAGCATCATACTCATGCTTCTGGTTTTGGTTTGCATCATGCCATTTCATCTCATTTTGCATTGCATTGCATTTTCTTTCACTAACTTTTCAGGTGGTAAGTTATCTTGGAGAAGTGAATTTGCCTTCACTTCTGACCATTTCTTTTCATCTCTCTTATGCATCATTGCTGCATTTTGTCTTGTGTTTGAGATTGAGCTTGCTCTTTCTTCTTCTCTTTACTTTCTTTCTTCAAGTGGCTTGTCTTCTTAAATGAAGCAAGTTACTTTGCTTCTCTTTGCTCCTTTCGTCTGCTTCCTGGTGGTTCCTCTGAAGACTTCTCTTGTTAACCTCACAAACCTTAGGAACAACCAAGCATGACAATAATTAGGGTTTTGATTAGTCCCCCACTTAGTTTTCACCTTTGTGTCTCATTGAGTCTTCTCTTCTCATCTCATAATCAGGGACTAAACCCTAAAGGTTTTAAGGCTTTGTGATTAAGCTTATGCCTGCATCCTTCTATTAGGATGGAGTGTATAACTTTAATCCTAAGTGTTAAACCCTTAATGTGTTTAAATCCTTTAATCAATCCACTTAATAATCATCAAGACATCAAGCTTGTAACTTGGGCCTTGCATTAGGGTTCTAATTCTTCCTTAATTGGTTAAGAAGGACTAACCCTAGTGTTAATGGACAAGTCCTCCTCAAGTTGTCTTACAAACCCTAAAACTCACTTCATCATCATACCATTAACTAAAATCCACTTAATAAAGGTTTTGTTTTGTCATGAGGTTAATCCCTAATCATGGATTAAGTTGAGGAGTCTTTCTCAGCTTAAATGTTCTCATCTATTATCCTTCTATTAGGATGGTGTAATGAGTCCATTAAATCCTTGGTTATGGCTTAAACTCATTACTTAACACTAAACAAAAACAACAAAAACATCTAAATTAATCACAAGTGGGTTAATGATCTTAATCCTACATCATGGTAATTAAGTGTGAGAATCTGACTTCACACTTAAGGCATTCTCATTACCCCTAATCAGAGGGAAGATGTGATGAGTTTACTAAATCCATTGGTTTAGGCTTAAGCTCATTAATCTATGACAAACTTCAAAAAGCAATAAAAGATTGAAAACACAAAAACAAACAATAATCGTCTCCTCAGGGATTCTTTTCTCACCTCATCTTCACTCACAAACGAGAACTTGCTTCTTCCGTCTAATGCAAGACAGTTTGCACCTGAGCCAGACAGGTCATACACTTGAGCATAGACAAGCAAGCAGTTCATCAGTCAATTCATCTTTCAGTCTCTTTGGGTCGAACTACGGTGTTCTGACTTCCTCATTGCACGAGAGGATACGTAGGAATAACTTAAAAGTTATCGAACAAAAGTCTCTGTATATTCCCCCTCCTTCTAACCTTATTCTTTAGCCTCATTATCATGAGCATTTCACTCTTGTTCTTACACTGACACTTTACATACTTCACTCCACACTTCTTTTACACTGACACCTGTACATCCTTTTCCAGCTCTTCTGTACACAAAATGCACTGACACTACCCCTTTAAAACACAAATCTTTCAAGCGTGGATCCCGTCGAGTACGGTGGACAATCTGGGTGCTAATACCTTCCCAGGTTGTAACCGACCCCCTTTCTCAGTTTCTCTGGTTCGCAACCGTCTTATCCATATCTTTCTAGGTTTATGCAGCATTACCTTTCCTCCGGGATAAAAATGCCTAGCTGGCGACTCTTTTCTTTCCTGTGAGTTCACTCCTGTGTGTTCTCACACCCTCTTTCACCGACCGTTCGCGTCTGTACCTTTATCTGGGGCCATTTCCCATTTATCGGGAGCGACACATAGGTGTTGTCGTACGGATCTAAGTTGAAGTATTTGGTAACTACGAGAGTGTAGAACACATGTTGGAACGGAATTTCCGAAGAATTAAGTCGAGAATCTTCTATTATGTCTATTGTGATGGTCAAAAGTTATATTGAACTTAGTAGATTTGATAGTTATTAGTAAGCAGAGTGCGCAATAAAAGCGTAATGCAGAGCAATTGTTCTTATGTGAGTAATAACGATATTGGTAGTTGGATACATTGATGTTGTGTTATGGACTTGGAGTTCATATATTTGTTGTTGCCTCGTTTCTTATGATGATGGTTCGAGTGTGAGTAGCTAAGTGCTGTGATGGAAAGTAAGGGAGTGTTGGTTATGACGATGGTAACATTGTGTTGGGTTTTGGTTCATAATGAACTTGTGTGTTCTTCGTTGGTTAATCTTTGTGTCGTAAGTTGCTCGTTGAGTGCATTATGTGAGCATTATTTCATGTTGTCATTGTTATTTATGTGATGTATTGTTGTTTGGTTTAATCGTGGGTTTGCCTTTTATGGCAAGAAGTTGAGTTGTTAGATGAGATAGTGTATCTGGAGTGTGGTGCATCGAGTAAATTTTCGAGGACGAAAATATTCTAAGTGGGGGAGAGTTGTAACACCTTGTTTATTAATTAATTATTTAATTAATTATATTCGTATTATTGGTATTGATTTATGTTGAATTGTCGAAGTTGGTTGAGATAAGTTGCTAAGTTGATTTTTGTTGAATTAAAGTAAGTTGAGTTGAATTAAGTCGTATTGTGGATTGGACGAATTAATTAAGTTGAACTAAGTCGATTAAGTTGATTTAGGTCGTGTTGTGGTTGGTCGAATTAAATTAAGTGATTTAAGTTGTAGAGGTAGTATGTTGCTATTATATTAAGAGTATAAAAGAGTTCTTAGGCTTATTTAAGTGGTTTCTATAAGTAATTGGTGAGGTGTGAAAGCTAGGCCCAATAGAATTAATAAAGAAATTATAATAACTATGAGAAGTTATTATTATTATTATTAATTAATAATTTGGTGGAAGAGAAGAAAACAAGGAAGACTAGGTATTATTATTATTGTTATCGTTATTATTATTATTATTATTATTATTTTAATAATTATAATAGTGGGTCAAGTAGGAGAGAAAAAGACGGAGAATTATAGGGTAAGTGGAAGTAGTAAGAGAATTTGGTATATCAGAAAAATAAGAATAAGGGTTTGGGGAGAAAGATGTGAAAGTTGCAACAGGTGCAGAAGGAGGCACAATGGTTGATGGAGAACACATAGAAACGGCGAGAGTGAGAATCTAATCGAAAAATAGAATGGTCACTAATCCAAGGTAAGGGTGGGGTTCTGACTCTATAATTGGATAATTGATGAATAATATATGGGATTAGGTTTATATATTTTCCTCTATGTATGTTGTCATGTATGTCGTATATGTTGTATGTATACGTTGAATTATGTTGTTTATATATGTTGATTTCGTAATTGATACCGAAGATTGGAAGAATTAATTTATGTTGTCGAATTAGTGGTAGGATAATTAGTTTATGTTGTTGGAGGAGGATTACCCATGTTGTTATTGTACCGTGTTGATTTGGAATGGATGTGAAGGAAGAATCTGGACAAAATGAGAAAAACCAGAGAGAACTGAGAAGAGAAGAACGTTGGAAGTCACGTTGGGACAACCGTCCCTTGTACATGACGAGCATAACTGGGTTGAAGAGTGGGAGAACCATCACCCCCTTGCGACGAACGTAACCTAGTGTGACGAGTGGGGTTGTTAATGTGATGAATGTCACATTTGTTGTATGTTGCGTTTTGGGCTTCTTTGGGTTGTGTTGCGTTTAGCTTCTGTCTGAATGCCATTGCATAATTGAGGCACCTATTGGGTTCAAAAGCTTTATTAAGAAGAAAATCACATTAGTTTTACTAGTAGCGGGATTAATTAACTAAGTTGAGGATCAGCAACTAGCAGTAGTACTTTGACCAGATTTATTGAATAGCAGTAACATGATTAAGTAGTACAAATACCAGTAATACTTAGCAGAAATTATTGGAGTAGCAGTATAGTAATTAATTAGTAGTAATAGTAGTAATGCTTAAATTGAATAACTTAGTGGCAGTGGTAATAACTAATGTGTTGTAGAAATTGTTTAGTAGTAGCAGTGTGATAGTACTTTAGTAATAGGTTGGGGTGTGTTAGTCGCTGTCAAGGATTTAACAGAAGTATGATAATAAGTTGGGTAGTAAGTAGTAATAACCGAGTATAGTAAATAATTTAATTAGTTAGTTTTAGTCAGAACTGGTGTGAATAGGAATGTAGTAAATTTGGTTGCCCTGGTATTGTGTTGCTTTGCTATAAGTTGTATAGTTGTTGGTTGGTTGTTGTTAAGTTGCAGGCCCTTGAGCTAACGTTGAATGTTGTTGAAATTTGATTTGTTGTTGTTATTGACAAGTTGTAGGCCTATGGCCAAAGTTGAATTGTTGATGTGTTGGTTACGTTATTGAGTCGTATATGCCATATAGCATACTTGCATTTTTGTCGGAGTCGTTGCTCACACCATGTTGGCCTGGATTAGCACAAGTTGAAATTTGAAGGCTTATACCTTGATTCCTCAGTAAATTGGCAATTTTAAGTTGGGACTTTTACTCTTAATGGTACCACATGCATGTGCATTTGTCAAAGTTACATTCTAAAGTTGTATAATTATGTTGTCGGGTTGTATTTAGTGTTGGTGGATGTAGTTTGTAAGTTGTGAATTGGTAACTTATGTAATCTGATATAATATGTTATTTATCATATATTCTGATTATATTGGTAGATAACTCCCCCCCTTTTATTTGAATATTTCCCCTATGTTGGTAACGTGCAGGTATTCCAGAATACAGTTGCTTACCTACGTTAGTTCGAGTCGGTGTCATCGCTCTGACACGTAACACCCGGGAGAGTTGAATGTGTTGTTGTATTGTGGTTGATTTCATTTTCCGTTGTTGAACTTAGAAGTTGAAGTGGTTAAATACTAAGTTTTTCGAAGTTGTTTTATAGTTAAATAAAGTTGTTATGTCAACAAAGTTGAAACTATAAATTCGTTGTTTAGTAATAAACATACTTTGATTTAAAGAATAAATAAAGTTGTTATTTGTAACCTGATGTTTTAATGTTATGCATCCATGATTAAATGCGATAAATGTCACTGTTCTTAAAGTTGAAAATGTGACAACCTATTTTAAAGTTGAATTTTGAAACTCTGATTTATGAATTTCCGCCAGGTAGATTTGTGGTGTTACATTCCTCGCTAAGGGTACTCTGCCCCCAATTCACAAACTGAATTGGGATCTTTTATTAAAATTGCAATGTTTATACAAGGAGAAAATAGGAACGACAAACCAATCCTAATTGTAGTTGTTGTTATAACTCTTTTTTCCCCTTGATTCGAGATTATCCAAGTACTTCACACGCATTGAATAAACCTCCGATTAATTGCTCCCTTCTTGCAAGAATTCACAATCCTCCAAACTTTGAGCACAATCACTTTGATTTGATGCTTGTGAACCCACACTGTTCTTTGCAATACTCCAGTTACCGTGATATGAATGAACAATCACTTTGATCTTCAAATCTCTTCACTCGGATGAATCTACAAACGAATGATGTGTGTGAAACCTCCAAATCACTATGATCTTGGAGGATAAACCCTCTAGGTTTATTGAAGAAAAATCCACAAATCTCTCAACCCAAACTTAAATTGAAATTTCACCGTTTGAACGTTATCACCTTGATCTTGCACTTTGATCAACAAAAATTGTTGTGTGTAATTGTTGATGAATGCTAGAGAAGGAGAATATGAAGAGAGCACATGTGTATCTATTTCACTTTTCTTGTTAATTTTCACAAAATAATATGACAACTATTTATATGTGTTAGTAAAAGGAGGAGAAAATTAAAACAAAATGAAGAGAGAGAGAGAGAGAGAGAGAGAGAGAAAGAGAAATCAATGGAGGTTCTCATAAACAGTAATGAGTCGACCTATTTAACCCTTTGAGTCGACCTTTTTAGAGCTACAAGAATGCATCGACCTATAAAAAGCTTTGAGTCGACATGTTTGTAACTTTGAGTCAACCTAAAAACTTCCCTCAGTTAGCCTGTTGGGACCCGTGAGTTCCAAGTGATGAAATCCTCCATTTGAGTCGACCTGACACTTTCATTTAGTCGACTCAATGTTTCCTAACTTAATGAGTCGACCTGTTTAGGTTATTGAGTCGAATCATTCCTTTGAAACACCACAAAAACTTTTTCTGATGAATTCTGCGAGCTTCTTGTGATCCCATAAGACTTCTTAAAACATAGTAGTTTTGACATCATTCAAAGTACCCTATATTTCTCCCAAACTCCCCATTTTTTATGATGGCAAAATGTGTTAGAATCGAAAGAGCATTGTATACAACAACATGTTCCCCCAAAATATGTGCCTCCAAAATGAGACAACTTTTACACAATCACATCTCCCCCTTTGACAACATCAAAAAGAGAGAATGGATTAGACAAGAACAACATAGCCAGAAATATTATTAAGATTCACATTGCAATAAAATTCAATCACCAACAAACACACAATAAGCGAGGAAAGAACGATAAATGACAAATAATCAAGAGAGAATAAATCAAGAAAGCCAATATGATTAAACATTATCCAATGTCATTAAGAAAATACAATAACAAAAAAATGCATATGAAAATGGTATGAAATGCAACATGCTCTCATGGCCTTGGACCCCTTTGTGAAGTATGGCGACAATGATACACATCCGGTTGACGATCTTGCTCATATTGAGAGGTTAAGTGGATGAAATTGGTGTTGAGTGTATTGAACGAGTTTGCAAGCGCTAAATGGGAACCATGAATATCATTTATCCGAGCCAAAGAATCATATGCATGAGAATCAAAGTTGTAACTTTGAGTTTGTAGGTGAGCTTGCAAAGATGTATATCGTTCATCTTGAGCCGTCATATAAGAGGAAAACGTTGTGTCTTGCTCACCAATTCGCCGCTCCAATGCATAATAACACTCAGATTGAGCCTCATAAAAGCCTTGTTTCTTCAAATGCATATTCTGAAGCATTTACATGACACCGACATTTCTGTCTTGCGGAGGTGGTGGGGGTGGTGGGGACGGAGGAACAAACGATGTTGCATTATAAGTCCACCCAGTGTATTTCCATTTACCCCAACCTTGGTTTTCATATTGAGAAGAATCGTCAGAAGGAGCTCGATGCCAATATTTGTTATCCACATGTACTTTATTAGTGTTCATTTGAGCAACATTTGGATCAATTTCAGGATTCAGAACCTCATTTTGACTTAGATCACCTTCAGCATCACCTTTATCCTCACGATCGTTACCATAACTGGCACGAACTATATACCGATAACGCTTCTCTTTAAGATCACACATGTGACCCATCAAGCTAAGAGTCTTTTGCTGAAATGGATTATTTTCAGAAATAGAAACAAAAGGAATACCTTCAACCACAATTTTGGCTCTGTTGATGATAGCTTGAATAATTGATGGATAAGCTAGAGTGACGCCCTTCTTCTCCTTAAGAGAAAATACACGACTAGCAAAATAATGTGGCCAGTTCACTTTCACCTTGTTCCAAAGAATATAGATGAGATGAACTTCAGGAATATCAATGTGAGAAAATCCCCATTTCTTTGGACGGAGGTTGTGGGAGACAATCCAGTGAAGAATGCGATCGGTGGGATTTACCTTTCCAGTGGTGGAGGTCGGAAACAATTCGGTATTGACAATTGACTCAATAAATGGCTCTTTGAACATCCTATTTAATTCCCGACGAAATTCATAGTTATCAACATGATCGGAATCTGTCATCAAGATACCCGGAGCTGCATGATCAATTTTGAACAAATCCTTCAAAATTTGAGCATTCACAACAAACATTTTGTCACCCATACTGAAATTAAACTCAAATCCCTTAAACTTACCAACCATACCAGCATAGATCATACAAATCATATCCTCATTATACTTAACTTGACATGCTAAGAATAGATTTATTTCTTGAAAATCAATGAGTTCAACAATATGAGGAATTTCCATTTGATTTGCAGTTCTATTTGAGTAAACATATTGAGGAATGAATTTTCTATTTTTGAATTTTCTATAAAAAAATTCCCCAATGTCAGAAGGAAGAAGTGATAAATTAGTTACCGGGAGTGCAGATTGAGATGAGGAGCCCTCAATGTTCTTTTTCCAGTGACTCTTGAAGCCATTGATGAAGATTTGGAGAGAATTTGATAAGGGTGAGATTTTAGGGTTGTTGGAGAGAGAAGAGTTTTCTTGAGATGAAAATGAATGATGACTATTTGAAGCATGTGAGTTCTATGGAGTATGAGATTAAAAGTCATAATAGCTGGATGATAAAAGGAATTTTAAAACAAAGGGAAAAAATTGAGGAAGTGCACACTAAATGGAGCAAAGCGATGTAGAATTGGGCCAGGCTGATAAAGTTGATGTCATGCAAGTGAATTGGGCCAGGCTGATAAAGTTCAACAAGGATAAACCAAGAGCTGTATTTATTCTTTGGTTGTATTTTCATAAACGACTTGTCACCAAGGATAGACTGATGAATTTTGGTATTCAACATGACAGTATGTGTGTTCTTTGTAAGTAGGATGATGAATCTATCAATCATCTTCTGTTTATTTGTAAAGTGATTGGATCTATATGGAGGAATATTATTAATTGGATTGGAATTCAACATAATTCGCAAACTTGGGACATGGAAATTGATTGGGTGATTGGTTGTACTGAAGGAAAAGGGTGGAAATCTACATTAATCAAAATGGCCATTGCATAAATTGTTTACAGTGTGTATATTTTGAGGAATGGCATTTGATTGTATAGTGTTTTTTGAATTAATATATATCTTTTTTTATTAAAAAAGTGAATGATGAAATGAAATGTTATGATTAAATGGTATAAAATGTGATTAAGACGAATAAAAGCAATAAAGACATACATAATGTGCTTTAAAAATGCATTTGAGCCGACCTAGGAAGAGACAGTGACTGAAAACACGTTTTCCCAATGCATATTGAGTAGCTTGAACAGTAGGGAGTCGACCTAAATCATTTAATGAGTCGACTCATTTTGAATTTTGAAATGAGTCGACGCAGACATATCAATAGGTCGGCGCAATAGTCCCTGAGTCGATGCAATGGGTCGACCTGTTGGGACCCGAGAGAATCAGTAAATTTTACACCAAAATTTACAAATATTTCACTCAAAAACTTCATATAATTATGCTATAATGCATTCTAGTGACATATATCCAAATATTTTGACATATTGACCAATAAAAGAGATAAATAACAACCAAATACATTATCACAACCACTACTTTATATTAAAGGCGACACATAAAATTTCCATAGATGAATCATATTTGTGAGTAATATGGAAAGGGAACGATATTACCTCTCGCTTATGAAGTATAATGGGGAAAACCAATTTAATATACTTCAAGAAGACTCTTTGTTAGTGGCATGATACAATAATTCAAGTGATAATATATGATAAACATATACCAAGAATTAAGAATGATCCAAAATACCAAGAATGCCAATTTCCCTACGGATGTCAAAGAAGGGTTATGTGGCAAGTGGTTTTGTAAGAATATCGACAAGTTGATTCGAACTTTCAACATGCTCAAATACCACATCTCCTTTCTCTACATGATCTCTAAGGAAATGATGGTGAATTTCAATGTGCTTAGTGCGTGAGTGTAAGATTGGATGTTTGGTAAGATTTATTACGCTAGTGTTGTCACATAAGATGGAATATTTTTGAGATTAATATTGAAGTCGAGCAATTGGTGTTTGAACCAAAATATTTGGGCAAAACAATTTCTGACCGCAATGTATTCCTCCTCTGCAGTTGAAAAGGTAACATAAACTTGCTTTTTGCTATGCCAACTTACTAGAGAATTTGAAAAGAAGTTGCATGTACCACTAGTTCTTTTCCTGTCTACTTTGCAATTGACAAAGTTGGAATCAGAAAAACCTACCAAAGAACAATCACTACCCTTAAGATACCAAAGTCCAAACTTAGAAGTACCACAAAGGTATCTAAGAATGCGTTTAATGGATTTTAAATGTGATTCCTTACGGCAAGATTGAAATCTTGCACACATAAAAACACTAAACATTATATCCAGACGAGATGTGGTAAGATAAAGAATAGAGCCGATCATACCTCTATTCCTTTTTATGTCCACTTCCTTACCATTCTCATCACGATCTAAACTTGATTCGGTTGGCATTGGTGTATCAATAGGTTTTGAATTTGTCATATCAAACCGCTTGAGAAGCTCATTACAATATTTTGCTTGACTTATGAAAGTGCCTTCTTCAAGTTGTCTAATTTGAAGTCCGGGAAATTAATTTAACTCCCCTATCATACTCATCTCAAATTCACCTTGCATCGAACTTGAGAATTCTTTGACCAATTTCATATTAGTAGATCCAAAAATAATATCATCTACGCACACTTGTACTAAAATTGAGTGTTTTCCTTCCCGTTTAATGAAAAAAGTAGTATCAACCTTTCCTCATGAAAATCCTTGATTTAACAAAAACGTTCTAAGGTGCTCATACCAAGCTCTAGGAGTTTGTTTGATGCCATACAAAGCACGTTTAAGCTTGTACACATAGTTAGGGTTTTCATAACTTCCAAAACCGGGAGTTTGACAAACATACACTTCTTCATTTATGTATTCGTTAAGAAAAGCACTCTTGACATCCATTTGATATAATTTAAAGTTTTGTGAGCATGCAAATGCAAGCAAAAGGCGTATACCGTCAAGGCGGGCAACTGGAGCATAAGTTTCCTCATAGTCAATGCCTTCATCTTAGTTATACCTTTGAGCAACAAAATGGGCCTTGTTACGAGTAATAATACTGTTTTCGTCCATCTTGTTCCTAAACACCCATTTGGTGCAATTACTCGATGACCTCGCGGAGGAAGGATAAGATCCCAAACCTCATTTCTTTTGAACTGATTAAGTTCCTCTTACATAGCCAAAAACCAATTTTCATCGAGTAAAGCATCTTTGGAGTTTTTAGGCTCAATTTGAGAGATGAAAGCATAATGATAGCAAATATTACTTATCCTTGATCGAGTAGTGACTCTCTTTGATATATCTCCAAGAACTTTGTCAACGAGGTGATCCTTAGCGGTTTTCCATTCCAAAGGTGGATCGTCTTGAATTGATGCATGGTCCTCCTCTTTGATTTCAGATCCTTTATCCGGCTCCTCCTCAGTTTTATCCGGAATGGGTTCAACACAAGAAGCTTCTTGATCTTTAATAATATCTTAAGAAGAAACACAAGCACCAATAACACAACTATCTTTTCCGACAACCTTCGGATAAGATTCATCAAAGGAAACATGCACAAATTCTTCAAAAATAAGTAATCTCTTGTTGTATACTCTATAGGTTTTACTTGAATTTTAGTCTTCGAGAAAGATACCTTCATCTGCTTTTGAGTCAAATTTACCAAGGTTTTCTTTACCATTATTTGACACATAACATTTACAACCAAAGACATGGAGATGAGATACATTTGGCTTCCTACCTTTTAAGAGTTCATAGGGTGTTTTATTGAGAATAGGTCGAATAATTACCGTATTCAACACATAGCAAGCCTTACTTATGGCATCGGCCCAAAACTATTTACGACGCCCACTGTCATTAATCATAGTTCTTCCTAACTCCTCTAGAACATGGTTTTTACGCTCCATAACACCATTTTGTTGCGGAGTTCTAGGAGCAGAAAAATTATGTTCAATTCTATGTTTTCCAAAAAATGCTTCAAAAAGATGATTTTAAAATTCACCTCCATGGTCACTTCGAATTGTAACTATGCTAGTGTTTAGTTTATTTTGAGTTAACTTGGAAAATGTTTCAAATGTCAAGAAGGTGTCACTTTTACTTGCTAAGAAAATGGTCCAACAAAATCTTGAGTAGTCATCCACAATAAAAAAAACCATAATAGTTTCCTCCTAGGCTTTTAATTCTAGATGGACCAAATAGATCCATATGAAGAAGTTCAAGAGGTCTAGTCGTTGAAACGATGTTTTTGGATTTAAAAGAGACATTTGTTTGCTTCCCCATTTGGCATGCATCACAAAGATGATCTTTAGTGAATTTTATTTTAGGTAGACCAACTACCAAATCTTTGGAAACAATTTTGTTTAGAAAGTCAAAGTAAATGTGCGTTAAACGTCTATGCCAAAGCCAAGAGTCATCACTCTTATAGACTAGACACTTAGGATCATTAACGGACACATCATTCAAATTAAGCATGTATACATTATTAACCCTCAAGCCCTTAAACATATCGTTCTTTTTATCATCATGTTCAATTATGCATCCTTCTTTTGAAAAGGAGAATCCATATCCCTTGTCACATAATTGACTAATGCTAAGAAGATTATGCTTAAGGCATTCAACTAAAAGGACATTGGAGATAGATGTAGAAGAGGGATTACCTACACTACCTTTTCCGAGTATTGCACCCTTGTTATTATCACCATAGGTAACAAATCCCTTCTTATTATCCACAAATTCATAGAATAAGGAAATTTCACCCGTCATATGTCTTGAGCAACCACTATCGAGAAACCATCTTTTCTCTATAGCCTCAAGACACTCCACCTACAAATTTAAACAAGAGAGGGTGGTACCCTATTTTCATTGGGTCTTTGTGTGTGAGTGAAACTTTGGTTGCATTTGGAAAACCATTGGAAAATGTCTTTAGGAACTAAGAATCTTCTAAATCGACATTTAGCAATAGTGTGACCCCTCTTGCAACAATAGAGACAAGTCAAAGTTGTTTTAGAGTCCCATTTGCTATTTTTATCCTTCACCACATAGGTGTATTTCTTATATGGATTATTCATAGAGTTTCTAAAATTTGAATGATCAATAGCAAATTTCATCTTTGGTTGTGATACTTTGTCTAGTTTGGCTTGAAGACTTTTGACTTCTTTTTTTCCAAATACAACAAGTTTCACAACTATGAAAATTAGACCATCCTTGCTTGTCTTTCTTAATTGATTCCACCATAGAGCGCTTAAGAGCTTCCAATGGTATTTAAGAATCAGAAACGTTTTTCTCCAAATGCTTAAAAATAAGCTTATCGAAGGCTAAACATTTAAAAGCTTATTTGGCTTCATGGTGGAGAACTCTAAAAGTACTAAGTAAATTGGGATAAGACAAATTTTCAAAGTTATCATATTTGGCATGACTTACTTGATTTTTTCCCTTTTTGTGAGCCATAAGACAAAAGTTTACTTTCTCTTCCTCATCACTTGAGCTATTGTTGCTCGAGACTTCATTATCGCTTTCCCATGCGATATATGCTCTCCTAGATTTGTTGCCTTTCTTTTGATATTTATATTTGCCTTTGTCTTTCTTCAACATTGGACATTCCGGTTTGTAATGACCGGGTTTTCTGCAATTATAACATGAACCTTTTGACTTAGTACTCTTGCTTAGAGGGATTTGATTTCCTTCTATAATAGACGAGACGTTTGTCCGAATGAGAAATTTCATTCTTTCTAAGGTACCTATTGTAACACCCTTCTAAACCCCACGAAAAATATATACATAATCAGAGTAATTTATCATGCATCTCAATTAAGGGTGTCACACATGATTCAAAACATCATACAACACATGTCATGCTCAATAACACTTAAAATAAAATCATGCTTTTCAGATATATTTTTCACATTAGCATGTAGCAGCTGAATCACTTTCATTAAGAATCTCATAACATTCAAGTCTCAAATAAACTTCATTCATTTAATCAACTTAGGCATAAAAGCCACTTCACCATAAAATTCAAATCAAATTAATAAAATAAATAGAGTATACAATTGTATCTCTCAAACATGAATCAAATGTTTCCCCAGTGTTACATGACCAGAGCACGACTCAAAACCCAAAATAAATAAGCAACTAAGACAACTACTCCAACGACTACCTTGCGCTAGAAGCAACTCTACTCCTTGATACCTGAGCGATGTCGTATAAAACATCATTCCAACAGAAGGGTGAGAATTCATATAATTATCGAAATCATAAGATAATATATAATTTAAGGCATACAAGCATACACAATAATTCTCACACTTCAAAAGTTTCATCAGCATAATATCACTCAAGTAGATATACTATTCACAGTATATGCTCATAATTCACAAATTCAACAATTCACATGATACACATAATCTCATATTGTAACCATAGACACAATGAGACTCGATACAAGACTCAAATGCAACTCATGCTTGTGGTACCAATCACTTGTTATCATTTTTTGGTTTTTACATTTAAACCGGGTCCGTTCCTTAGACCGATAACACACAAAGCCCGTCCTCTAAGCTTTCAAACCCGTCCTCTAGGTTTGGGACAAATCACTAGCTCCCACGGAACTAGCAAAAATTGCCTCTTGACACAAATAATGCATGTGCAATTTCAACAATCATATGCAATCAATATCACTCTCTAATCTCAATATTCATGCATATCTCAATAATTCATCACAATCGAATTATCACATAATTGCACATACAAACATATTCTCAATTCCATATCCATCATTCCAATATAATCACCACACTTAGTATATAATACACAAAGTATCAACACAATTCAATCTTAATTCACAAAACTCATGATACCGATCAAATATTGACTAATTAATCCATTCTCAATGATTAATTCAATGTCTAATAAATATTCAATATTCAATAACTATATATACAATATTCTCACCGAATTAATAATCAAATTAATCACTAAATTAATTTACTCGTAATCATCAAATTACTCATCAAATCAATCATCAAATTAATTATAAAATCATTAATCAATCATCAATGATTAAATTAAATATTTAAATAAGGAATAAAATATCAAAAACTAAATAAAGACTATTATTATTAGCCTAATAAAAGATAGGTCACTACACTCCAATCTATATATAACATTTCTCTTATCTTTATGTAATAAGTAATTAGTAAAAGTTAGACAACATCACTCTTTTAATTATATAATCAATTTAATTATAAACAAACTTAATATTATTATATAGAAATTCAATTTGATAAATTATGTCAATTTTTTTTATTATATTTAAAGATGAAGGTGGAATATATGGAGACAGAAATCCCAAAGTTACTAGTCTAATTTGTATCCTACCAACTATTAGTAAAATTTAACAGCAGGAATCTTTCTATCTCTCATCTCATGGATTGAGTTCATGTAGTATATCTTATTTTCAACCTAACAACTACAAGACAGGCGTCATATATAATCACCATCATATATCATCATCAATGCAATTAATACTATCACATATTTCATTAATACAAATTAGAGACACAATGCCACTTGTTACAGTGAAATTTGAAATAAAGTCCTCACATTTTTGTTGCCTTAATATATTCTCTACAGGGACTAGGCTCAACAAGTACTATTTCCATTTTATCACTTTCGTTTTGCTTATAGTGTAACAGGCACGCTGCAGTAATCAATGTTATGAAAATATCATGTCTTCTTTTTGAAATCAAAGCAACACTACACTTTCGGTCTAATTAGAAAATTATTTTCAATTAGTTTTCTCCCAATTACAAAACTATCTTTATAATATATCAAAACACCAATTTCAAACACAATCAATTAACACAAATCAAAGATTCTTAGCAAAATCTAAAATCTATAAAATCATGGAAATTTTTGGGGTTGTTCTAATCATGTTTCTATCCATTACACTATCAAATAATCTCAATAATTTTATAAAAACTCACCCTTACCTTGATTTGTTGATGAATTTTTTCTTTGTTCTAAGTTCCTCTTCTCTTCTCCTTTTTCTCTCCTTAGCCTCTTTTCTTATTTTTATCTTCTAACCGTATTTTATCTTTTTCTCCTATTTTATCAATCTCACAATTTTCTCATAACTTTAATGGGCTTTACTCAATACACTCTCACACTTATTATTCATACTCCCAATCTAGGCCCAATTAATAATTTCTATCAATTCTATTATATTCCACTAATTAAAATAAATCTAATAAATTAAATAATTCAATTAAATCAAATACTTCAATTAAATTAATTAATTCGAATAATTAAATTAAATCCCATAATTCAATTAATTCAAATAAATCAAATAATTCAATTATATCTAATAATTCAATTAAATAAATTAGCCACAAAATCACACCATGAATCAATTAATATAAATAAATAAATAATTGCTAAAAATCGGGATGTTACAACTCTCTCTCACTTAAAAGATTTCCGCCCTCGAAAATTTCCTCAAACGAACAACTCAAGAATAGACTCCATCATCTGACTCTCAAGTTCCCAAGTCACCTCCTGATTCCAACACACAAACTCTTAAAATATCCTTAAGTGATTGAATCATCATCTCCATCTAACCATCACTCTGCGGATGATAAGCATAACTTAAACACAACTTCGTACCCAAAGCACTTTGTAACTCTCCCAAAATCTCAGATCTCTAACTGACATAATGCTATATGGAATATCATGCAAGCTGACAATCCTCTCTATGTACAACTTTGTTAACTTCTCCAACGGGTAATCCATTCTCATCGAAATAAAGTGAGTAAATTTCTTCAATCTATCCACAATAACCCAAATAGCTTCAAAATTACTCGGTTTTCTAGGTAAACCAAACACAAAATCCATCGATGTACTATCTTATTTCAATCAGGAATAGATAACAGTTGCATCAAACCCGACAATTTATGATATTCAATCTTTAACTTCTGATAAATCAAACAAGAATACAAAAACTTTGCAATATCTACCTTCATACAAGGCCACAAAATTATTTCCTCAAATCTTGATACATCTTAGTCGCACCCGGATGAATACTCAATCCACTACGATGACCTTCCTCAAGAATACTCTTCTTCAACTCGACTATATCCTGAACACAAACTCGATCACGACACCTCATGATACCATTCTCATCAATCCAAAGTCACCACTTCGACCTTGATTGATCAAAGTCAATCGATCTACCAAACCTAAATCATATTTTTGACCTTCTCAAATCTCATCCGGAATACCACTAGTAAGCTTCAACATACCAAGCCTAACTCCATAATAAGTCTCTTTATAAGCCAAACTCATATCTCGAAATTGCTCAATCATTTTCAACTCTCTTACCATCATCATCGACATATGCAAAAATCGACTCAATGCATCAGCTACCACGTTTACTTTACCCGGATGGTAATTCAAATCAAAGTCATAATCCATTCAAAAGCTTCAACCATATCCTCTTCCTCACATTCAACTCTTTCTGATCAGAGAGATACTTCAAATTCTTATGATCACTAAACACCTCAAATCTCGATCCAAACAAATAATGCTTCCAAATTTTCAACATAAACATAACAACGGTTCTGTCGGATCAGGAAAAATCAAAACAAGAGTTGTCATCAACCTTCTCTTAAGCTCTTGAAAACTTTCTTCACACTTTGTATCCCAAACAAAATCTTAACCCTTTCTAGTCAACTGCGTCAATGGCAAAGATAACTTATCAAATACTTCAATGAATTTTCGATAATAACCATCCAAACCAAGAAAACTTCTAATCTCAAAAACAGATTTTGGAACTTCCCATTGCGATATAGCTTCAACCTTTGACGGATCAACTGCATTACCTCTACTCGAAATCACATGGCGAATGAAACTCACTTCCTTCAACCAAAACTCGCACCAACCAACTGAGTCATCAAATCATCAATCCACGAAAGTGGATATTTATTCTTGATAGTCACCTTGTTCAATTGTCTATAGTCTATACAAAGCCTCATAAAACTTTCTTTTTTTTCTTATCCAACAAAACTAGTGCACTACACGGTGATACACTTAGATGAATAAAACTCTTCTCTAGTAGATCTTTAAGTTGACTCTTCAATTCTTTCAATTCTGATGTAGACACATGATATGAAGCCATAAATACCGGAATAGTTCCAGGAAATAAGTCGATCATAAACTCCACCTCACGTTCCGACGGTAAATCACTTATCTCATCAGGAAAAGCTTCCAGAAAATCACAAACAATTGGTAAAACACCAACTTCTCCACTTTCACTAATAATCAAAATGTCCATCAACATGAACATCTCAACATCATCTTACACTGACTCATTCACTTGCTGTAAGCACTTGGCTTAACTTCAGATAATTCACTATACACACCATTTAAGCTCGTAAGACACGTCTATTCCATTCAACAAGATCACGTCTACTATCAACAAGAGATTAAGGGTGATCAGTTCCTCAATTTGTCAATAGAAAGTCGACAATCATGATGAGGCATAAACAATCTTTACCAAACTATAATACCGTTCCTTGCAATTAACAACACACCAACAAACATTCCATAACTAAAACATCTTTGAGAGGCAAAAGCTTCTTCCCCACTTGTTACAATCCTACTCCCGCAGACAAAGGATAGAAAACTAACGCGTATCAACAGTGTTTTCACACACATGTCGCATACCAGGGGACAAACAACATTAGACAACCTGGCCAGATGGACCGACCTACTCTGATACCACTAATGTAACACCCTTCTAAACCCCAAAGAAAATATATACATAATCAGAGTAATTTATCATGCATCTCAATTAAAGGTGTCACACATGATTCAAAACATCATACAACACATGTCATGCTCAATAACACTTAAAATAAAATCATGCTTTTCAGAAATATTTTTCACATTAGCATGTAGCAGCTGAATCACTTTCATTAAGAATCTCATAACATTCAAGTCTCAAATAAACTTCATTCATTTAATCAACTTAGGCATAAAAGCCACTTCACCATAAAACTCAAATCAAATTAATAAAATAAATAGAGTATACAATTGTATCTCTAAAACATGAATCAAATGTTTCCCCAGTGTTACATGACCAGGCACGACTCAAAACCCAAAATAAATAAGCAACTAAGACAACTACTCCAACGACTACCTTGCGCTAGAAGCAACTCTACTCCTTGATACCTGAGCGATGTCGTATAAAACATCATTCCAACAGAAGGGTGACTCAAATGCAACTCATGCTTGTGGTACCAATCACTTGTTATCATTTTTTGGTTTTTACATTTAAACCGGGTCCGTTCCCTAGACCGATAACACACAAAGCCCGTCCTGTAAGCTTTCAAACCCGTTCTCTAGGTTTGGGACAAATCACTAGCTCCCACGGAACTAGCAAAAATTGCCTCTTGACACAAATAATGCATGTGCAATTTCAACAATCATATGCAATCAATATCACTCTCTAATCTCAATATTCATGCATATCTCAATAATTCATCACAATCGAATTATCACATAATTGCACATACAAACATATTCTCAATTCCATATCCATCATTCCAATATAATCACCACACTTAGTATATAATACACAAAGTATCAACACAATTCAATCTTAATTCACAAAACTCATGATACCATTCAAATATTGACTAATTAATCCATTCTCAATGATTAATTCAATGTCTAATAAATATTCAATATTCAATAACTATATATACAATATTCTCACCGAATTAATTATCAAATTAATCACTAAATTAATTTACTCTTAATCATCAAATTACTCATCAAATTAATTATAAAATCATTAATCGATCATAAATGATTAAATTAAATATTTAAATAAGGATTAAAATATCCAAAACTAAATAAAGACTATTATTATTAGCCTAATAAATGATAGGTCACTACACTCCAATCTATATATAACATTTCTCTTATCTTTATGTAATAGGTAATTAGTAAAAGTTAGACAACATCACTCTTTTAATTATATAATCAATTTAATTATAAACAAACTTAATATTATTATATAGAAATTCAATTTGATAAATTATGTCAATTTTTTTATTATATTTAAAGATGAAGGTGGAATATATGGAGACAGAAATCCCAAAGTTACTAGTCTAATTTGTATCCTGCCAACTATTAGTAAAATTTAATAGCAGAAATCTTTCTATCTCTCATCTCATGGATTGAGTTCATGTAGTATATCTTATTTTCAACCAAACAAATACAAGACAGGCATCATATATAATCACCACCATATATCATCATCAATGCAATTAATACTATCACATATTTCATTAATACAAATTAGAGACACAATGCCACTTGTTACAGTGAAATTTGAAATAAAGTCCTCACATTTTTGTTGCCTTAGTATATTGTCGCTCCCCGGATTTCCATCCTGGTACAAACGCGAAAGTGGCGCGGAAAAGAATAGAGTCGTCAGCCAGGCATTTTTATCCCGAAGAGAGAAAATGGTAATGCTGCACAAACCAAAAGAAAGAAAGAGGAAGGACACAGGTCCTGCGAACCAAAGAGACTGTGCTCGGGAGTCGGTTACCACCTGGGAAGGTATTAGCACCCAGATCATCCGCCGTACCCGACGGGATCCACGCTTGCAAAAGAAACTATTTCAAAGGGCGAGGGTATGAAAACTGCAGCAAAGAAAAGAAAATGAACTGGAAAAGAACTGAAATAAGAAACAAAGAGAAAAATGTAGGGAAAATAAAGATTGTGCTCGAACGGGCCCTACCCCGCTGCCTACGTACCTCATCAGGATAATGAGGATCAGAGATGCCGTAGTTCCCCTAACTAGGGGTACTAAAAGGAAATTGCTTGTGAATTAAGGCTTGAACTGCCTATGCCATTGCTCAGGTGTTGCAGACTCGGACGACGAGTGCGTAACCGTCTTGCAAAGTGACAAGTAGGAGCAAGTTCGCGTACGGAGCGAAGGAGATGAAAAAAGAATTCCCGAAGGAAAGACGCTTATTGTTTGTTTGGTGTTTTTTAGAAGCTTTTATGAGTGAAGGTGCTCATGCTAAGACCTATCCACCACGAGTGATGACTCACACCTTGCCCCGAAACGGAACGCGTGCAAGCATCTCATAGCAAAGTCTCATGTCACATGGAAATACTCAACCTTTATTAAGTGAATTAGAATTAAGTTTGAAGATGAGAAGAGAGAGCACCAAAGGATCTCAAAGGAAAAATTCTAAAGGGGGACTAAAATAATCCTAAGTGTTAACAGGCATGGATGTCCAAAGGGTTAGTGAGGTTTGAATTCTATCCTAATGAAGAAGGAAAGAAGAAGAGAAGAAGATAGAAGAAGGGATGAGAAAGGCCTAAGCCCAACAACAAAGGGTTAGTTCAAGATAAACATAAGAGGAGAAAATGAGATTTGGAGATGTGGAACTCAACTTCCACACCTCACACTTACCATAGCCCCTGCAAGGTTAGTAACATGCATATAAGTGAAATGAAAATATTTACGCAAACCAAAAGATGACAATCACAAGCCAAACCAGACAAAAAGTCAGTACCTAACCCTATAGGTGACCTAAAACAAAGACCCACAAATCCTAACAGGATGGCATAAATGCCTTCCTCAAACTATGTTAGCAAGAAGGAAAAAGGAGGCACGAAACACTACCTAAGAGACGAGACTCCAAACAAATATCAAATGGCATGAGAAAATTATGAAAATAAATCTCTAAGGCCAACAAATAGCAACTAACAATGCATCAAAATATCTCACAAAAATTCTCAAAGAAACTCCACTAAATAATCGCACGAAATCGCTTAAGAACAAGTAACGGAAACGCACAAATAGGACTTACAAAACTATGGATAAAATTGGATTAAAAATATAAGAAAAATGTTTTTAAGAACTTCTAAGAGTCTATGAAATAATTCAAAAAGAACGGAGCAAAAAAGTTAATCGAGGTGGAAGAAATAAATCCTACAAGATAAGGTGCTAATTATGGAATTTGAATGAAGAGGAAATAAAAGAAAAATCGAAATAAAAATGAGAAATTAATGAAAATGAAAAATAAAAAATATGATAAAACTCTAAACTGGATTATGAAACTAAAATATATTTTTTTGTAATTTTCTAATGAGTTTTTGCATTTAAAATGAATTAAAATGAACTAATATATAAAAAAGAAAATAGAATTTTAAGAAAAAGGGAGGGGGGTGCAATATTAAAAAACACAGTTAAAAAAAAGAGAATGGGCCACAAGGGGGTGGCGAAAGCAGAAAGGGGAGGCCCAAAACGCAGCAAAGGGAGAGGGACCATATGGTGAGCTGCGGTCAACGGGTTGACTGAACCTGGAGCGTTGATCTGATGGACTGGTCAAAGTATGAACATCAAACGGTGAAAATCGGAAGAGCACGCTGGCTATTGTGGAGGCACGCACGCAGGAAAGAAAAAGAAGGTCCTACCGGACGGTGACAAGTGTCACCGCCGGTGTGGACAAAATCAAAGGCAATCCTCCAACCTCATCCTTATCTCCTCGGTTTCTTCATCAATTCAACAATTCTTAACAAATCTTAACAAATTTATTACACTTTTTATACTCTTAATAATAATAAAACACAATCAAATATCAGCAAAGCAAAAGAACAAACACGAAAATCGCCTTTCTCTCTCTCGGCGCCCTGTTCATCTTTTTTCACCTTCTTCTTTCTCAAGTCCCACCGCCGTTCCCTCCGTCTTCTTCCTCGATCAACAAAACTCCATGCAACACCACACTAAACCTCAACCTCAAACTAAATCAGAAATTGAATCTTCAATCCACACACTCAAATCGACGGATCTACTCTTAGATTACAACGCAAGAATCAGCTAAAGAGGTAAGGAAATCACCAACCTTCGACGCCGAGATTCGCGTCGGTTACGCCGGAGAAATAACGATCTATTGACGAAGATGCCGACACGCGATGAAAACAACAATGTAAGTTGATGAAGCTCTCTGTCCTTTGAGTGAAGGAGAAGAGTGATGAACCTTTGTCAATGTGACGTTGATGAAGTTGACAACTACACGATGAAGATGACGAAGCAGTGATGAAGCCGCGGACGAAGCAGTGATGAAGCCGCGGATTGAGTACGAGTGTCTCGCTCAATTAATGAAATCAGCGGTGATGGCCATGACTTCGATTACAGCAAGAGGATGATGAAGAGCTCCTGAGTTATTGAGATGTTGATGATGATGTCAAAAGGGCACTCGATGCTGCGATTTCTGTTGAAGAGTGATTCAATCTGAAATTTGTTCTATTTTGTTTGTTGATGAAGAAAAATGAATCAGCTCTTTCAAAATGTGAAGAGTGATGCGAGATTGCGAAAGTTGGAGAAAATTCAGAGAGATTTTCTTGTTATTTTTTCGGTGTGATGCTTTCTGTTATGATCTCTCTCTGATGAGGGAATCCTGAGTTTTTCTTTATTGTTGATGAAAGAGAACCCCCAATTTTTGTTATTTTTGTTTGCTATTTTTTTTGTGGTCCCTCCAGAAAACGTAACAAACGTTTCTCTTTTTCCCTCAATTCTGTTAACTTCCTTTTTTTCAATTTTTTGTTTAATAGCATTTTTGTTGCTTTTCTGTCATGAAGAAATCACGCGTTTTGTTATTGTTATCTCTCAATGCTGTTATGACCTGAAAGAGTCACCAGAACTTTTTTCGAATCATTTTTCTCATTCTGCATTTTCCTCATGTTGCCATGCGTTTTTGGCTTGCGTTTTGCCCCAAAAGAATTCCGTTTTGGTTGGTGAGAAAAATGTGTGTGATGTCTTGTGGCTAGTTGTGTGAATTGCTTGAATAAGTCGTACAAAAAAAGAAAAGAGAGTGGGTCATGCTAAAGGTGGAGGTTTGGTTATATCTAGGACTAAAAAGAATTTGACTTTTTTCTCACAACTTAATCCCCTTTTTTTTTATTATTAGTGGTAAAGAGTTTTGGATAAAATAAAAATGAACAAAGATTACGAAAAAATATGATAAATGTAAATATGAAATAAATATGGAAAATAGAACTAAATGATTGGAAAACTAATGGAAATTTGGTGGATAGTTGTAAATCGGAAGTCAAAAAATGATAAAATAATAGGAATGAATTAAAGGTAAAAAAACGGATAATGAGTATTGAAATGGACGGAAAGTGATGGTTTAGCGGGAATATAAATGGGTAATTTGGTGCTAACAACGATAGTTAGAATAATCGAAATGAGAAATGGTTTATGGCTCAAATGATAAAAATGAGCAAAAGTGGATATGGAACTAGATACTTTGTGAAACAGACCAATTACCACAAACACACGCATAGCCACGAAACTTCAATCCCAACCCACTTTGCATCGCTTCCACAGAAATCACCGATCTTCTGAATAAATCACACTCTGAGCATCATCATGATAAGCTTGAATCTTTGAATCCAACACCATCACATGAACCATTGCCTGGAGAACTGATAATCTCTGCACACCACACGACCCGACTTTGGAACACATCGTCTGAGAAATAACCACCAGCGCAGATGACTTACAGTTGAGACAATCCCTCGATAGTTTGACCCAGATTAGGTCAAACGTCCCTCTGAATCGAATCGCGAACTGAACAATCACACCCGAAGTGAAATCACTGCCAGTTTCATGCTCTGATATGGATGTTATGCTTCATCTTTCTATGCTAATGATGCAGTGCGAAATATGAAAATGATATGCTAAATGCTATGAAAATGAGAGGGCAAATTTGGGGCGTCTACAACTGCCCCTATTCAATCATCAGTTGATCTGAAAAGGACGATAGCAACGGCTATCAGACATTCGAGATAAACTGTGGTTGAATACCAAGAAGACCAGAAATTTGCACTCTGACGAAGAATGCAACACTGGGAAATAAACCCAACCAGATGACGCTCTGGGGATAAGAAGGAGAGAAAAAGCAGACGAACTTTCTCCAAGTTGAAACTGATGTCTGGAATAAGAACATTTTGACAGACGAGTCTTCAAACAATCCTGTGACGCCAGGAGCTGGACATACGAGTCCTCAAACACTACAAGAATATAATCTGAGACAGACGAGTCTTCAAACAATCCTGTGACGCCAGGAGCTGGACATACGAGTCCTCAAAACACTGCATATAACATGAGACAGACGAGTCTCCTTCGAATTTACCTGTTACGCCAGGACCGGTAATGCACTTAAGTCTGCGGGATAGACATGCAATCAAGGTAGACGAACCTTGTTCATATATTATCCACGGATATATGGTACAAGATAGACGAGTCTTCTCCGAGCAAACCTGTTACGCCAGGTGCAGCAACAATAATTGATGCCTGAGACAGACGGGCCTCCTTCGGATTTACCTGTTACGCCAGGACCGGTAACCATTTTGACATTAGTTCCCACTGTCAGGATTTGAAACCTCTTCAATACAGACGAGTATGGGATGATCATCAAGAGATCTGCTAAGGAAATGGCATCGAGCGATCCATAACCAAGGACATGAGCACGGCTCCAACAGACGAGGAATAATATCAAGCGATTTACAACTCGGACAATGTCCTTTGGTACAACACTAGGCGACTACTGGATTGCCACAACGACGGTGGACTTTAACGGCGTTACAATATCGAGCAATTTGCAACCCAAACAAGATCGAGCGATCTGATAGGAGAATAGTATCGAGCGATCCATCCACAATAAGTCCGTTGACATGGGACAACGCGATCAGTTGATTTGAGAAAAGAGTAACAACTCTGCAAGGGAATACCATCTAGTGACATCTTGCATTTTCTGGGTTAGTTGACTGCTTGAAGATCAATCCAAGAGGATTTTACAGAAGACATGACATCCAAAATGCCCAAGTGTCTTCAAACTCTTTAGAGATTCGTCGAATCTTGACATAACTGCCCCAGACTGCATGGATTGTGGAATAATTTGTCTCGCGAGGATTCCTGAAAAATCTCGTATTACTGCGAGATACCGTGCCCTGTAAGCACAAAGATATGCACACCTGCCCCGGGCATAAATGAATCCAAGTATGGCTGAACTTTGATGTTATGATTTTGAATTTCCTTTTATAACAGACTCACTGGGTATCAACTCAAGGGTTGAAGAAGTGAAGACTATGATATCGACTCAAGGGTCGTAAGAAATGGAAATATCGACTCAAGGGTCGAGAAGAACACAACAACATCAACTCGAGGGTTGAGGGATAAGGCGACAACAACATCGACTCGAGGGTCGAGGAAACAAAAGCAACAATATCGACTCAAGGGTCAAAATAAAATAGCAACATCGACTCGAGGGCCGAGGAAAACGAAACAACAATATCAACTCGAGGGTCAAAATAAAATAGCAACATCGACTCGAGGGCCGAGGAAAACGAAACAACATCAACTCGAGGGTTGAGGAAACAAGATGACAATATCGACTCGAGGGTCGAGCAAAACAAAACAACATCAACTCGAGGGTTGAGGAAACGAAGGAAGCAACATCGACTTGAGGGTCGAGACACAGAAGCGATGATATCGACTCGAGGGTCGAAGCAAATCCAAGTGAAGATTGCCACACTCAGCTGAAGTGCGAGGCTGAACGCATATAGATACCAACTAGTCATAGTTGAAAAGATGCCAACAAAGATTGGACTTTCACCGTATATGATGATCAGATGAAGTAACCACAACGTCTAAGGAGAAATTCTCTGATTAGGAAAACATGCTTCCCACGCCCTACTGGGATCAATCATCAGACATTCATCCTAGGAACGGCCTCGCATACCGTAATATTGTCTCAAGAGGATTTTACAGAAAACCTAGCATCCAAAATGCTTCAGTATTTTCAAACTCTTGAATATCTCGAAGTAACCACCTCAAACTGTATGGTCCATGAAGGAATTTGCCCCAAGATCTTGCATCATCATGAGGTGTTTTGCCCCGGCATTATGAACCTTAGGTAGGTGCATCTGGTTAACCGTCTTCTAGAGAGAGTGTAACTTCTAGTTCTTCTAGGGGGACCTGCCCCAGTACGAGCCTTGCTTTGGAGAAAACACCCATGCTAACTACTCTGTGAGAGATGATTGCCCTGGCTGTTGAAGATATTGATCAACATTATTGCCCCAGATTGGCTGCATTTAACCCAACTGGTTGGAAAAGGCCCTATTCAACGAAGTTTCTTGGAAAAGTGCCCCTTGACATGAATGTCCCTCAGAAGTTTCTGCCTTCTCAACTTGGCAAGGTTAAGCTTCTAAACTGAGGTTCCATATGTGAACTTATTTGATGCCAAACAAATGTATGCAAGCAGAAAATGTTTTATTCTGAGAATGAAAATTCTAATGCAACACATGTTAATCTTGAAGCTTTTATTGAAAAGATGTCGTTTATGAACGAATCACTGGTTAAGACAGTACAATATCTTTTATGAAATAAACATGCATATGCAATACCAACGAGGGTCTTTTAGCACAACTCGTAGGAGTCAGGAACACTATCTCATGGTGGCACACTCTCGAATTAACCCTGCTTCAATTAGGACTTTTAAGGGTTGTATCGTGGCCTGGCTCACGGTTACAGAAACAAAGGATATAGGCTCAAAGTTAATATGTGCCCCCCCTCTCCGTGATGTCCTTCCATTCCTATGTTCAGCTTGTTTTCACAAGCGCACACCTCTCAAAAGGGTTTCGAGATGATTGAGGGACCATTACTCTAACAGTTTAAGCACCATTGAGGTTATTGTTGGGTATAACAGCCACCCTTATTGTCTTTTGTGTCCGTATCACACGATTTGTTTTTGCTCAAGGATCTTTCTTTCGCTTTTCATTCTTTTTCTTATCCCTAACTTTTGCCTGGACTTATTCTTGTAAATCTTTTGCAATTGGAGTCCAGCGGGATGCCCTAATTTTTTGCCTAAGTCGCTTGTTTTCAAGTTTCGACTTAGCGGGCTATTTATTCTTTTTTTTTTCTTTTTTTTTGTCCGAACAAATCGTGTGACACAGGTTTGTCCTGATTATCCTGTAAGGGTCGTGACTGTCTCACTCTTTGGTCAATGATGGATAACTGTTGTGGCTTATGGTCTTTGGACCTCTTGGTTTGGTACAATGAAATGTTAAGGATCCTCAGATACACTCCTTTATGGAAGCATGAACGTCTGGTCCAACTAGCTGACACCTACCCTGCCCCGGGTTAAATGTAATGGTTTTTTCATGCGAAAATAAACTCTTACTTCAAGGCTCAAAGGGTTAACAAAGGTTTATCTCCCTTATATCTCCGGTGTTTAGGATTTGAAACAAAGCCTGTACATCATCAACAGGGTCTTATTCAAGAGCACACAAATGGAGATTTTTGCGTTTTCCTTTCGTCATCCTCCATCACAGAGTTTAAGAACAACAGTTGGTATTGCAATGCACATGCAAAATTATAAGTGAAAATACGAATTAATTACTTCAAGAAAAACATGTGCATTTCATTAATTAACATTCGAAACAAACAAGTTTCATGCAAGCATACAAATGTTCAAACAAACATATAAAAGCGACACATGAAAATGCAGTAAAGAAACCGAGCAATGCCATTGTTGAGGAGACTTGACTCCGTCTGGACCAGCTGATCTTGAATACTTTCAGTAGTCAGCAGCTTTTCCTGATAAGATTTGCAGTCTTCAATCCACTGGCAACATGTCAGCACTATACTTCATTCCCAATTATTCTGACCTGAAGCTTTCGACGTTCAAACATTCACACGAGACGTCTGAAGAGTGACACTGAGATGAGATTACCATATAAGTTTGACACCTAAGGTTGCTCGGAAAGACCTGACGATCTTCTGCCTATGTATCTCCATTGACCAAAGACCAATGAAGAATCAGAGCGACGTAGTTCCCCTCAATAGGGATCAAAGTGATGTACATAGCCGCTCTTCAGAATCCAACTGAGAATCACCTTCACATATATCTTCAATAAATTCCTCCATAACATGAGCTGACGAACCCACATGACCAAACGGAGACTTGTTAACTTGAATGCCTTGAGGCGTCACGGAAATCAAACCAGACTCAATCAAATCCTGAACCTTATCCCTGAGAGGCTTGCATGCTTCAGCTGAATGTCCTGGTGCGTTGCCATGGAATCCACATTGAACATTGGGATCAAAACTTGGTGGATATGGAAAAGGTACCGGACCTGGTTTCTTCGGCACTATCAATCCACTATCGATCAGGCATGGGAGTATTTGACTGTATGGCACTGGCAATGGATCGAAATACCTTTTGGATCTCTTAGTGTAGTAATGACGCCTTTGCGGAGTATGCTTCTGTTGGCATGGTATTTGTTGGTACTGAGGAGGTTCACTGTTAACTGATATCTGACATACGTCTTCAGAATGTTGCTGACTCTGAGCAGTCGAAATGCCTTGGTACTGTGGATAAGTCAATGGAGTTGGAGGATCTTCCCAGATTGCATCAATCACATCCTTTCCTTGGTAACTGACAAAAGATTCATTCTCTTCAGCTGAGCTATCTGAAATGCCTTGGATATTTCCCATCTTGATAAAACTCTCAATGCGTTCTCCAACTATCACAAAGTCCGAGAAACTCGAAGTTCCACTGCCACTCAACCTCTCCAAGTACGGCCCCTGTAAGGTTTCTATGAAAAGATAAACCAATTCTCTGTCTAATAGTGGGGGTTGCACCCGAGCAGCTACTTCTCTCCACCTCTGGGCATATTCTCTGAAAGATTCACCATCTCCTTGGGATAAACCTTGCAAATCCATGCGGCTAAGAGCCCTGTCAAGATTGTAGTCATACTGCTTCACAAATACATTGGCCAGGTCCGACCATGACTAGATACGACTGCTCTCTAACTGCATATACCAATTCGACGATGCCTCACTCAGACTGTATTGGAAACAATGAATCATCAATTTGTCGTTATGCTCATGTGAGGCCATCCTTCTGCAAAATTTTACCAAATGCTTCCTTGGAAAACTATCCCCTTTGTACTTTTCAAACTATGGTACTTTGAATTTTGGAGGTATTATAAGGCCGTGCACCAGACACATGCTTGCAGCACTTAAATCAACAACGTTACGACTTTGAAGGCCTTTAATCTCTTCCTCCAACACACGAAATCTCTCCTCCCTCTCCACAATTCGTGGATCTAGAAGTCTCACCACAGGGATTGCCTCTTGGGGATCTGGCATAGTAAAAGCGAAACTGTGATAATCTGCGGCATCAACAGAAGAAGAATGTCCACTTCGGGAGACCTGGCACTCTTGAACATCTGGGTTCTCAATAGGGATATGTGCAGGATGAGCGTGAGCGGAATTACGGCCATCCTGCTTTGCCAAAGTCATCATAACCTCCAAAAGTTTGTCCCACTGATCTCTTGTCAACCCAACACTTGCAGAATGGCTTTTCTCTCCAGGGTCCATGATCTTCTCAAAAGTTGCTTCAAGTCTGATACGAGAACTGGAGTCTCAACTGTAGATGCTGAACAAAGAACGGATGAGCCCTGCCTGTGAAACAGAAATGCAATGCAAATGATATGAGATGCCATGTTCGGTTACTTCCAAAGAATCTATCTGCTTTGATCCATATTTTAGTACAGAAAATCCAACGACATAATTCAGATGTGAGATTCTCGGAAATAACTGAACATGTATGCTAGAATGCTATGATGGCATGTATGCAGCTGGCAAGTGATCGGGAACTGGTGTCTGTCTGGATACGGAACACTGAGCTGAGAACCAAGTAACTGATGATATATGTCCTCTGAATAATAACCATATGATGAGCACTCAAAAACCAAGGATCAAGAACTCCAGGATTATAACAACCGGTCTAAAACACAAGATCACACTGATGATGAAGGGTATGTTGAGGTCAAGGGTTCCTGCAAACCTGTAAACCCCTCTCATTCTCACAGGTGTGCTCCGGGTCAAACATCACGGACTCTCAAAGCCGAATAGCAATAATACTTTCACCATTTCCGAGAAATGGCTCATGGCCAAATCAGGGAATTGGTTAGGCATTATGAACTACGCAGGGAGGCCTCAGCTGAGTCCGGGAAAAACAAGCATCCCTTATAAGTCCCCAGCTTCGAGCGCTGAAATTGAGAAACAATAGTACATTCAGCCCGTAGGATACAATACTAATGTCATACGATCAGATGCTTTGACTGAGTTCCTATAAGAGAACCAAACCATCCTATGCGAGTTCCAAGTGGACCCTCGGGTGCGAATGGGTTTGCCACAAAATGTGGTCTTCCACTGCCACCACTGGAGAGGGTTGTTTCCACAAAGGTTCTCAATGATCGGTCCCCAGATGCACATAACTATCAAGGTCCTATCCCAAAGTGGAGGAAATCCCCACACAAGATATTTCCAGGACGGTCGCAATCTGGGCGTGAAACACATCGCCACTCATCATGTCACATGTGAGTACAATATGTCCACTCTAATCCTAGGGTGCACTCAAGCCGGGTACTTGGCTTATCTCTCAGAAACGGTATCACCCGAGCCCACCAAACAGAAAACCAGTCCAGACAGTCCAGTATGATAAACATGATGCATAAAATAAATACTGAAAACTGTAAATAAAGCTGTAAATAAACAACAATAAAATACAACAAGCCACATCAAGCAAACATCACCCAATAAAATAGAAACACACAAGCGCTAGGAGAGACTCACGGGGGAACCAGAGATTTTGGGTTCGTTCCCCAGCAGAGTTGCCAGCTGTCGCTCCCCGGATTTCCATCCTGGTACAAACGTGAAAGTGGCGCGGAAAAAAATAGAGTCTCCAGCCAGACATTTTTATCCCGAAGAAAGGGAATGGTAATGCTGCACAAACCATAAGAAAGAAAGAGGAAGGACACAGGTCCTGCGAACCAAAGAGACTGAGCTCGGGAGTCGGTTACGACCTGGGAAGGTATTAACACCCAGATCGTCCGCCGTACCCGACGGGATCCACGCTTGCAAAAGAAACTATTTCAAAGGGTGAGGGTATGAAAACTGCAGCAAAGAAAAGAAAATGAACTGGAAAAGAACTGAAATAAGAAACAAAGAGAAAAATGTAGGGAAAATAAAGATTGTGCTCGAACGGGCCCTACCCCGCTGCCTACGTACCTCATCAGGATAATGAGGATCAGAGACGCCGTAGTTCCCCTAACTAGGGGTACTAAAAGGAAATTGCTTGTGAATTAAGGCTTGAACTGCCTATGCCATTGCTCAGGTGTTGCAGACTCGGACGACGAGTGCGTAACCGTCTTGCAAAGTGACAAGTAGGAGCAAGTTCGCGTACGGAGCGAAGGAGATGAGAAAAGAATTCCCGAAGGAAAGACGCTTATTGTTTGTTTGGTGTTTTTTAGAAGCTTTTATTAGTGAAGGTACTCATGCTAAGACCTATCCACCACGAGTGATGACTCACACCTCGCCCCGAAACGGAACGCGTGCAAGCATCTCATAGCAAAGTCTCATGTCACATGGAAATACTCAACCTTTATTAAGTGAATTAGAATTAAGTTTGAAGATGAGAAGAGAGAGCACCAAAGGATCTCAAAGGAAAAATTCTAAAGGGGGACTAAAATAATCCTAAGTGTTAACATGCATGGATGTCCTAAGGGTTAGTGAGGTTTGAATTCTATCCTAATGAAGAAGGAAAGAAGAAGAGAAGAAGATAGAAGAAGGGATGAGAAAGGCCTAAGCCCAACAACAAAGGGTTAGATCAAGATAAACATAAGAGGAGAAGATGAGATTTGGAGATGTGGAACTCAACTTCCACACCTCACACTTACCATAGCCCCTGCAAGGTTAGTAACATGCATATAAGTGAAATGAAAATATTTACGCAAACCAAAAGATGACAATCACAAGCCAAACCAGACAAAAAGTCAGTACCTAACCCTATAGGTGACCTAAAACAAAGACCCACAAATCCTAACAGGATGGCATAAATGCCTTCCTCAAACTATGTTAGCAAGAAGGAAAAAGGAGGCACGAAACACTACCTAAGAGACGAGACTCCAAACAAATATCAAATGACATGAAAAAATTATGAAAATAAATCTCTAAGGCCAACAAACAGCAACTAACAATGCATCAAAATATCTCACAAAAATTCTCAAAGAAACTCCACTAAATAATCGCACAAAATCGCTTAAGAACAAGTAAGGGAAATGCACAAATAGGACTTACAAAACTATGGATAAAATAGGATTAAAAATATAAGAAAAATGTTTTTAAGAACTTCTAAGAGTCTATGAAATAATGCAAAAAGAACGGAGCAAAAAATTTAATCGAGGTGGAAGAAATAAATCCTACAAGATAAGGTGCTAATTATGGAATTTGAATGAAGAGGAAATAAAAGAAAAATCGAAATAAAAATGAAAAATTAATGAAAATGAAAAATAAAAAATATGATAAAACTCTAAACTGGATTATGAAACTAAAATATATATATTTTTGTAATTTTCTAATGAGTTTTTGCATTTAAAATGAATTAAAATGAACTAATATATAAAAAAGAAAATAGAATTTTAAGAAAAAGGGAGGGGGGTGCAATATTAAAAAACACAGTTAAAAAAAAGAGAATGGGCCACAAGGGGGGTGGCGAAAGCAGAAAGGGGAGGCCCAAAACGCAGCAAAGGGAGAGGGACCATATGGTGAGTTGCGGTCAACGGGTTGACTGAACCTGGAGCGTTGATCTGATGGACTGGTCAAAGTATGAACATCAAACGGTGAAAATCGGAAGAGCACGCTGGCTATTGTGGAGCCACGCACGCGGGAAAGAAAAATAAGGTCCTACCGGACGGTGACAAGTGTCACCGCCAGTGTGGACAAAATCAAAGGCAATCCTCCAACCTCATCCTTATCTCCTCAGTTTCTTCATCAATTCAACAATTCTTAACAAATCTTAACAAATTTATTACACTTTTTATACTCTTAATAATAATAAAACACAATCAAATATCAGCAAAGCAAAAGAACAAACACGAAAAATCGCCTTTCTCTCTCTCGGCGCCCTGTTCATCTTTTTTCACCTTCTTCTTTCTCAAGTCCCACCGCCGTTCCCTCCGTCTTCTTCCTCGATCAACAAAACTCCATGCAACACCACACTAAACCTCAACCTCAAACTAAATCAGAAATTGAATCTTCAATCCACACACTCAAATCGACGGATCTACTCTTAGATTACAACGCAATAATCAGCTAAAGAGGTAAGGAAATCACCAACCTTCGACGCCGAGATTCGCGTCGGTTACTCCGGAGAAATAACGATCTATTGACGAAGATGCCGACACGCGATGAAAACGACAATGTAAGTTGATGAAGCTCTCTGTCCTTTGAG
This sequence comes from Lathyrus aphaca, assembly GCA_963966055.1. Taxonomy (NCBI): domain Eukaryota; kingdom Viridiplantae; phylum Streptophyta; class Magnoliopsida; order Fabales; family Fabaceae; genus Lathyrus; species Lathyrus aphaca. The sequence goes on along the minus strand of OZ014524.1, from coordinate 494,305,115 downwards.
CGAAGGAGAAGAGTGATGAACCTTTGTCAATGTGACGTTGATGAAGTTGGCAGCTACACGATGAAGATGACGAAGCAGTGATGAAGTCGCGGACGAAGCAGTGATGAAGCCGCGGATTGAGTACGAGTGTGTCGCTCAATTAATGAAATCAGCGGTGATGGCCATGACTTCGATTACAGCAAGAGGATGATGAAGAGCTCCTGAGTTATTGAGATGTTGATGATGATGTCAAAAGGGCACTCGATGCTGCGATTTCTGTTGAAGAGTGATTCAATCTGAAATTTGTTCTGTTTTGTTTGTTGATGAAGAAAAATGAATCAGCTCTTTCAAAATGTGAAGAGTGATGCGAGATTGAGAAAGTTGGAGAAAATTCAGAGAGATTTTCTTGTTATTTTTTCGGTGTGATGCTTTCTGTTATGATCTCTCTCTGATGAGGGAATCCTGAGTTTTTCTTTATTGTTGATGAAAGAGAACCCCCAATTTTTGTTATTTTTGTTTGCTATTTTTTTTGTGGTCCCTCCAGAAAACGTAACAAACTTTTCTCTTTTTCCCTCAATTCTGTTAACTTCTTTTTTTCAATTTTTTGTTTAATAGCATTTTTGTTGCTTTTCTGTCATGAAGAAATCACGCGTTTTGTTATTGTTATCTCTCAATGCTGTTATGACCTGAAAGAGTCACCAGAACTTTTTTCGAATCATTTTTCTCATTCTGCATTTTCCTCATGTTGCCATGCGTTTTTGGCTTGCGTTTTGCCCCAAAAGAATTCCGTTTTGGTTGGTGAGAAAAATGTGTGTGATGTCTTGTGGCTAGTTGTGTGAATTGCTTGAATAAGTCGTACAAAAAAAGAAAAGAGAGTGGGTCATGCTAAAGGTGGAGGTTTGGTTATATCTAGGACTAAAAAGAATTTGACTCTTTTCTCACAACTTAATCCCCTTTTTTATCATTATTAGTGGTAAAGAGTTTTGGATAAAATAAAAATGAACAAAGATTACGAAAAAATATGATAAATGTAAATATGAAATAAATATGGAAAATAGAACTAAATGATTGGAAAACTAATGGAAATTTGGTGGATAGTTGTAAATCGGAAGTCAAAAAATGATAAAATAATAGGAATGAATTAAAGGTAAAAAAACGGATAATGAGTATGAAAATGGACGGAAAGTGATGGTTTAGCGGGAATATAAATGGGTAATTTGGTGCTAACAACGATAGTTAGAATAATCGAAATGAGAAATGGTTTATGGCTCAAATGATAAAAATGAGCAAAAGTGGATATGGAACTAGATACTTTGTGAAACGGACCAATTACCACAAACACACGCATAGCCACGAAACTTCAATCCCAACCCACTTTGCATCGCTTCCACAGAAATCACCGATCTTCTGAATAAATCACACTCTGAGCATCATCATGATAAGCTTGAATCTTTGAATCCAACACCATCACATGAACCATTGCCTGGCGAACTGATAATCTCTGCACACCACACGACCCGACTTTGGAACACATCGTCTGAGAAATAACCACCAGCGCAGATGACTTGCAGTTGAGACAATCCCTCGATAGTTTGACCCAGATTAGGTCAAACGTCCCTCTGAATCGAATCGCGAACTGAACAATCACACCCGAAGTGAAATCACTGCCAGTTTCATGCTCTGATATGGATGTTATGCTTCATCTTTCTATACTAATGATGCAGTGCGAAATATGAAAATGATATGCTAAATGCTATGAAAATGAGAGGGCAAATTTGGGGCGTCTACATATATGCTCTACAGGGACTAGGCTCAATAAGTACTATTTCCATTTTAACACTTTCGTTTAGCTTATAGTGTAACAGGCACGCTGCAGTCATCAATGTTATGAAAATATCATGTCTTCTTTTTGAAATCAAAGCAACGCTACACTTTCGGTCTAATTAGAAAATTATTTTCAATTAGTTTTCTCCCAATTACAAAACTATCTTTATAATATATCAAAACACCAATTTCAAACACAATCAATTAACACAAATCAAAGATTCTTAGCAAAATCTAAAATCTATAAAATCATGGAAATTTTTGGGGTTGTTCTAATCATGTTTCTATCCATTACACTATCAAATAATCTCAATAATTTTATAAAAACTCACCCTTACCTTGATTTGTTGATGAATTTTTTCTTTGTTCTAAGTTCCTCTTCTCTTCTCCTCTTTCTCTCCTTAGCCTCTTTTCTTATTTCTATCTTCTAACCCTATTTTATCTTTTTCTCCTATTTTATCAATCTCACAATTTTCTCATAACTCTAATAATTTCTATCAATTCTATTATATTCCACTAATTAAAATAAATCTAATAAATTAAATAATTCAATTAAATCAAATACTTCAATTAAATTAATTAATTCGAATAATTAAATTAAATCACATAATTCAATTAATTCAAATAAATCAAATAATTCAATTATATCTAATAATTCAATTAAATCAATTAGCCACAAAATCACACCATGAATCAATTAATATAAATAAATAAATAATTGCTAAAAATCGGGATGTTACAACTCTCCCTCACTTAAAAGATTTTCTCCCTCGAAAATTTCCTCAAACGAACAACTCAAGAATAGACTCCATCATCTGACTCTCAAGTTCCCAAGTCACCTCCTGATTCCAACACACAAGCTCTTAAAATATCCTTAAGTGATTGAATCCTCATCTCCATCTAACCATCACTCTGCGGATATTAAGCATAACTTAAACACAACTTCGTACCCAAAGCACTTTGTAACTCTCCCAAAATCTTGGATCTCTATCTGGCATAATGTTATATGGAATAACATGCAAGCTGACAATCCTCTCTATGTACAACTTCGTTAACTTCTCCAACGGGTAATCCATTCTCATCGAAATAAAGTGAGTAAATTTCTTCAATCTATCCACAATAACCCAAATAGCTTCAAAATCACTCGGTTTTCTAGGTAAACCAAACACAAAATCCATCGATGTACTATCTTATTTCAATCAGGAATAGATAACAGTTGCATCAAACCCGACGATTTATGATGTCCAATCTTTAACTTCTGATAAATCAAACAAGAGTACAAAAACTTCGCAATATCTACCTTCATACAAGGCCACAAAATTATTTCCTCAAATCTTGATACATCTTAGTCGCACCCGGATGAATACTCAATCCACTACGATGACCTTCCTCAACAATACTCTTCTTCAACTCGACTATATCCTGAACACAAACACGATCACAACACCTCATGATACCATTCTCATCAATCCAAAAATCACCACTTCGACCTTGATTGATCAAAGTCAATCGATCTACCAAACCTAAATCATATTTTTGACCTTCTCAAATCTCATCCGGAATACCACTAGTAAGCTTCAACATACCAAGCCTAACTCCATAATAAGTCTCTTCACAAGCCAAACTCATATCTCGAAATTGCTCAATCATTTTCAACTCTCTTACCGTCATCATCGACATATGCAAAAATCAACTCAATGCATCAGCTACCACGTTTACTTTACCCGGATGGTAATTCAAATCAAAGTCATAATCCATTCAAAAGCTTCAACCATATCCTTTTCCTCACATTCAGCTCTTTCTGATCAGAGAGATACTTCAAATTCTTATGATCACTAAACACCTCAAATCTCGATCCAAACAAATAATGCTTCCAAAGTTTCAACATAAACATAACAACGGTTCTGTCGGATCAGGAAAAATCAAAACAAGAGTTGTCATCAACCTTCTCTTAAGCTCTTGAAAACTTTCTTCACACTTTGTATCCCAAACAAAACTTAACCCTTTCTAGTCAACTGCATCAATGGCAAAGATAACTTAACATATACTTCAATGAAGATTCGATAATAACCATCCAAACCAAGAAAACTTCTAATCTCAAAAACAGATTTAGGAACTTCCCATTGCGATATAGGTTCAACCATTGACGGATCAACTGCATTACCTCTACTCGAAATCACATGGAGAATGAAACTCACTTCCTTCAACCAAAACTCGCACCAACCAACTAAGTCATCAAATCATCAAGCCACGAAAGTGGATATTTATTCTTGATAGTCACCTTGTTCAATTGTCTATAGTCTATACAAAGCCTCATAAAACTTTCTTTTTTTCTTAACCAACAAACCCAGTGCACTACACGGTGATACACTCAGATGAATAAAACTCTTCTCAAGTAGATCTTTAAGTTGACTCATCAATTCTTTCAATTCTGATGTAGACACATGATATGGAGCCATCAATACCGGAATAGTTCCAGGAATTAAGTCGATCATAAACTCCACCTCACGTTCCGACGGTTATTCACTTATCTCATCGGGAAAAGCTTCCAGAAAATCACAAACAATTGGTAAAACACCAACTTCTCCACTTTCACTAATAATCAAAGTGTCCATCAACTGAACATCTCAGCATCATCTTACACTGACTCATTCACTTGCTGTAAGCACTTGGCTTAACTTCAGATAATTCACTATACACACCATTTAAGCTCGTAAGACACGTCTATTCCATTCAACAGGATCACGTCTACAATCACCCACCACCCTCGTTAAGGGTACTCTGCCTCCAATTCACAAACCGAATTGGGATCTTTTACTAAAATTGCAATTTTTATACAAGGAGAAAATAGGAATTACAAACCAATCCTAATTGTAGTTGTTGCTATAACTCTCCTTGCCGCCATGATTCGAGATGAACCAAGTCCTTCACACGCGTCGAACAAACCTCTGATTAATTACTCCCTTCTTGCAAGAATTAACAATTCTCCCAAATTTGAGCACAACCGCTTTGATTCGATGCTTATGAACCCACACCGTTCTTCACAATCCTCTGGTTATCGTGATATGAATGAACGATCGCCTTAATCTTCAAATATCTTTACTCGGCTGAATCTATGAACGAATGATGCGTACAAAACCCCTAAATCACAATGATCTTGGAGGACAAATCCTCTAGGTTTATTCAAGAAAAACTCACAAATCTCTCAACCCAAACTGAAATCACAATTTCACCGTTTGAACGTTATCACCTTGATCTTGCACTTTGATCAACATAAATTGTTGTATGTAATTGTTGATGAATGCTAGAGAAGGAGAAGATGAAGAGAGCACTTGTATATCTATTTCACCTTTCTTGTTAATTTTCACAAAATAATATGACTGCTATTTATATATGTTAGTAAAAGAAGGAGAAAATTAAAACAAAATGAAGAGAGAGAGAGAGAGAGAGAGAGAGAGAGAGAGAGATCAGAGGAGGTGCACACAAACAGTAATTAGTCGACCTATTTAATCCTTTGAGTTGACCTGTTTAGAGCTACAGGAATGCGTCGACCTATAGCAAGCTTTGAGTCGGCCTGTTTGTAACTTTTAATCAACCTAAAAATACCCCTCAGTTAGCCTGTTGGGACCCGTGAGTTCCAAGTGATTAAATCCTCCATTTGATTCGACCTGACAATTTCATTGAGTCGACTCAATTTTTCCTAATTGAATGAGTCGACCTATTTAGGTTATTGAATCAACTCATTCCTTTGAAACACCACAAAAACTCTTTCTAATGAATTCTTCCAGCTTCTTGTGATCCCATAAGACTTCCTAAAACTTAGTAGTTTTGAAATCATTCAAAATACACTTTATTTCTCACAGTGGAATCGCAAGTTAAAGGAAAATATCAAGCTAAAAACGACCATTTGGTTGAATATTTGTCTTTGGTCTAGGAGAAGTTGACGAATTTCACTTCATGGGAAGTCCAACACATTCCCCGCGAAAAGAACTTTCGAGCAGATGTCCTTTCAAAATTGTCTTACACCAGAAAGAAAAGGGGTAGAAAATTCATAATCCAGGAAACACTTCCTCGACATAGCATCGAAAGGACAACTGAGGAGATCGAAATCAATGTCATTGGGGACAACAACAATTGGGTGACTCCAGTCTATAAATACCCCACAATAGGAGAGCTCCCCTGAGATCACAATGAAGCTAGCACAACCAAACGAAGGGTTTGCTCTTACGTTCTAGTTGATGAAAATCTTTATAGGTGAGGATTTTCCATCCTGCTCCAAAAGTGTGTCGGGGAGGTCAATGTACCTGACGTCCTTCAAGAGATACACGATGGGATCAATGCACAACACCTATGAGGAAGATCTCTATCCCACATGTCCTTAAGAGATAGATAATATTAGCCTACCATGCATAACGATGCCAAAGAACATGTAAAAACGTGTGACAAGTGCCAACGCAACAAGGACATGCACCTAGCACCCTCAGATGACGAACTTATCTCATTATCGTCCCAAGCAACATAAGCCTTCTTATTCTTGAAATCCTTCTTGCCTTTGAATCCTCCTTTCTTTGCAAGTTTCGGGCAATCTGGCTTTAGGTGACCTTGCTTTCCACATTCATAACAAGTGATGTCTTGCATTGATGTGGATGTTTCCCTTTTCCTGAAATGTTTATTCTTGTTAGGATAAGAGGACTTTTTATTTTTATTAAAGAACTTACCAAGATTCTTTATAAGAAGCATAAAATTCTCATCTTCGAAAGTCTCGTCATATTTGTCATCTTTTGTATCAACCTTCAAGGCAATTCCCTTGGACTTCTTTTCTTGGCTTTCATGCTTCTCGAGCCTTCCAAGTTCCAATTCGTGCTCTTGAAGTTTACCAAATAAGGACGCAGATGTCATCGTTGAGAGACTCTTCTTTTCCGAAATAGCAGTCACTTTTAGTTGCCATTCTCTTGTCAAGGATCTTAGGACTTTCAAGTTGAGATCATCGTTGGTGAAGGTCTTCCCGAGAGTGATCAAGTGATTTGTTAGATAAACGAATCTCTTTTGTAAGGCAACAATAGATTCACCGGGCTTCATACGGAACATCTCATATTCTTGACTCAAAGTGTTAAACCTTGATCTTTTAACTTCTATGGTTCCTTCATGCGTTTCTACCAAGGTGTCCCAGATTTCCTTTTCCGATTTACATTGTGATACACGGAGGAACGCATCCATACTGAGAGCGTTTTGGAGTATGTTGATTGTTTTCTTCTCATTTAGGATCTTTTTCTTATCATCTTCGTCATACGTACTTTTCAACTTTGCAGTTCCAACACCATTGATTACATTTACCAGAAGGTGTGGACCTTCTTCGATTTCTTCCCATATACCTTCTCCTTGGGCTTCAAGATGTGCCTTCATTCTGATTTTCCAGAAATCAAAATATTCCCCGGAGAAGAGTGGGGGATTACTACTACTTTCACCGTCTTTGAAAACGGGATTTGTACTTGCGAAAGCCATGCTGGATCTCTAGGAACAAGTTACCTATAACTTGCTCTGATGCCAATTGTAGTTTCAGAGATTGCCTAAGACAGGGGGGGTGAATTAGGCTTAATAAAATTTTCTCGGTTATTTTATCGGTTGATGGATTTTTCTCTTTTATGTGGTTAAGATAAGAATGCGGTAAAGCAGAAAGTAAAAAGACACGGCGATTTATCCTGGTTCCCTTCACAATCTGAAGGTACATCCAGTCCCTTTTCCAAACCGAAAGAGATTTTCCACTATAGTTTTAGATTGTACAACCTATCACACCATCAACCGGTGAGGCCTACTTTCTAACAACTATAACATTCAAGTGTGCAAGAACAATCATCTTGCCACACAAACCCTTGTGTCCAACAATCCTGGATCATAAGTCAATACAAGAAAAAATATTTTTAAATAAGATGTAGAAAAGTTGAAGTCTTGGTATATCAAGCAATGTTGATCTTCTCCTTTGATTGATATTTCTCACTCAACAATAATGACTAAGTGTTCACTAAAGTGTATGATAATTTTAGTGCACTTTTATGAATTTTGATAATTTGAAATTTTTGAGTGAAAAAATGTCTCATAAAAATTTAAAGGAGGTGTCTCAAAAAACTTCTGCACATAAAGTTTATATAGAGTGCAAGATACCTTTTGGAAAAGGTACAAAAAATGAAAGAGTGCATCATTTCAATTTAAAGAACAAGAGACACAATTCAAAATTTGAACAAAAATAATTTCTGAATTTTTTAACAGTGGTAACCGGTTACTACCCAAGGGTAACCGATTACTTGATGTAACGTTAAAATTATTTTTCAGAAAAAGGCTGAAGTAACCGGTTACTACCCCATGGGTAACCAATTACTTGATCAGAAACCAGAAAAAATTCTTTTTCAAATTGATCAGTAACAAAGGCATGCAAAAAATGATTTGTTTAGAGAGTGTTAAATGTGAGTGCATCCTATATTGAACACTTAATAATCATTATTGGATTATGAGAAATGTCATATACCTTTTAATCAGAAAGCTTGATCTTTATGGAGACTTTTTGAATGAAGCTTGAATAATCCTTTTTGCTTTCTTCCAAGACTATATTGATTTGTTGTTATCATCAAAAGCATACTTGAGAGGCTTGCATCTACAATCTCCCCCTTTTTGATGATGACAACCACATGTGAAAATTGAGTTTGCACGACTGCTTCTTATTTTTCTCCAAACACTCCCCATATGAAGGTGTTCCCCCTCAATGTGATATTGGGAGGTTTTAATCGAAACAATATGCATAAAGAGAAACAAGAAAGCATACTAGACACTTCTCCCCCTTTGTCATCCACAAAAAGGATGGGAAAAGTTCTTCAAAAAATGATTAGTAGGAATTTTGTCAGATTTTATACTAAACATCCACCAATGGAAGATGCCTTATAAAACAGTCTGAAAATATTTTAGTCAGTTTTTACACTGAACATCCACCAGTAGAAGTTTCCTTTAAAATTTGTTTTTAAAATATTTGGAAAAAATAAGTTGTTAGACGTTGTGGCTAGTGATCTAGAGGGGGGTTTGAATGGATCACCTCCTTGTTTACAAGGTTTTAAAAGATTTTTCAGAGTTTTTTAAAGATTAGCGGAAAACACGGTCCCTAATATACTTTCGTCTATTCTGGACCAGCCACTAGAAGACCGGACATGTGATAAAGTGTTGGATTTGCAATTGAGATGTTAAAGACTTAAACACACAAGCTGTAAAGGTATTGAATGCACCTATCACAAAAACTATTTCCAATGAATCAAAACCGATTAAAAACGTAAATAGAGATGGAGAAGGAATACAATACACAGAGATTTGGTAAGGAAGTTCCCCATATTCGTCCTCGCGTGTGGGTACGTCTCCCTCTCAATTTCAAACCGAAATTGAGAACTTTTATATCGATATTGCTGAAATCGTCGTTTACAAGGTTGCTATACAAAAACCAGAAATCTATACACCTAGATCTCCCTATTGTATGAACCTTCACTTGATCTGAGCCAAATCAAGATTCCCTTGCAAGTAATACAAACAATTCACCGGTTCCACGATCTAGTTGAGAAATCTCCCAATTTCCAAACCTTACGATGCGGCTGAATCTGTCTTGTAAACGTGACTGACAAACCCTCAAGAACACGCCCGTTCTTGAAGGAAAACCCAGATGGTTTTTCCTTGAAACCTTCTTTCACTCTTCAACTCAGCTGGATCACCGATCGTACCACTGAATGTTATCTCTTGATCCTCTAATTCACAGAACAACACTGATTATGTGTTGATGTTCTTGAATCAAGGTAATTGAGAAGATGATGAAGATGAATTCACTACTTAGGTTTCAATCTTGCTCACAATTGAATGCACACACAAAACTTCTTTTCTTGATGGTGTTCTTCAATTTTCTTAACTTTGAAATTCACTTGCAATCTCTCTGTATCCTCTGCACTAACAGAAAACATACATATACTTGACAGAATCTGTTAGAAGTAGAAACAGAATAATGAATCGATACAAAATGCGAATGAATCGATACATGATGGTTTTTACACTGTTATGTATCAATGCATAATTGAATGAATCGATACATACTGAACCAATGCAAAAAAAAACAGAGAAATGAAAATACAATGAATCGATGCATGTTGCGAATGTATCGATTCATAGCAGAAATTCCAGAATCATTTCTACAGCATGAATCGATTCATGTTGCGAATGCATCGATTCATAGCAGAAATTCCAGAATCATCTCTACAGCATGAATCGATGCATGATGTGAATGAATCGATACATTTGACTTATTTCAGAAATTCAAGGACATTATGTATCGATACATCTTGCGAATGAATCGATACATACAGAAGCAAAAGTCAAATTTTCGTTTAAAATAAGATATGTGTTAAAGGCTTGCAATGCATACAAAGTGTATCAATACAAAGCATATGTTAAAAGCACAAACGCATAAAATTTATTATCATACAAAACTAAAGAGTTGCTCACCAACTCCCCCATTTTTATGATGGCAAATGTTTTGCAGAAGTGTGAGAACCACTCCCCCTGAGTTTGTGCATGCCTGTCATTTTTCACACTCAAGCCTTTCTCCCCCTTTGTCAACATCAAAAATAATGTATAGGTGAAGCAATAGTCAGCAATACTAAGATATATAAGCTAATCACTCACAAAGAGTGAAACATAAATGGCAAACCCATTAATCGTAAACAACAAACAAGCATAGGCATTGAATTTGTCTAGTAGAGTTGAGAATTACAAAAGCAACCCAAACGCATACAATATTTAAACATAAAATGCAAAGAAACTTAAGCAAAAACAAATTATGTAATGCAAATATGAAATACATCCCTAGTGAGGATAGTATCCACCACAAGACTCCGCATCATCTCTATCGGGATCTCGGAAACTTGGAGGAGGAGATGGAGGAGGCATCTCATCAGGATTTTGCCCCATGAAGTTGTAATGCCTGAACCGATTCTGAACCTCGGTGCTTCTGAATCTTTCCATAATACCCGGATGCGCACGACAATCATCCATGAAACCAGATATCTCATTGTAGAACACTTGATGCCACTTGACCAAGTCTGTATGCCATGAGTGTTGGTTATGATACATCCTAGTGTGTTCATCATGCCATTCTCAGTGCTCTTTGTGCCACTCCGTTTGTTGTACATGCCACGCACGGGCTTCTTCATGTCGGGCATTATTGGCAATTTCCATTTGCTCAAACATTTGAGTTAGATATGCAGGAGCAATAGTAGATGATGTCGGTGGAACAGATGGAGGAACTGGTTCATAGTTAGTAGGAGACCACCTTTGTGGCAGCCACTCACCCCAAGCAGTGTTGACATTTGCTTCAGGAGGATTTTCTTCATTTACATCCTCCATATCTTCATCTCTTTGTTCTTCAGCAACAAAAATCTGTTCAGAAGGTGTATCAAAGTTTTAAATTCTGGTTCGAGAGCTGCGTTCAAAGAAGTAATAGCATCGACGCTCTGTGTCCCACCTATATCCCATATGAGAAAGAGTAGCACTATTGAATTGTTGAACACTAGATGAAGATAAGAGAGGAACAAGGGGTAAGACCACCTTCCAGAACTTAAGAATCCTCATAATCTGTGCGGCATAAGCAAGAGTGATGTTCTTCGAGCTATTTCTTGTAAGAAAAATACGCTTCACAAAATAATTGGGTCAATTCAAAGGAATCTTCTTCTGCAGAATATACAAGAGATGTATGTCTGGCTTATCCAATCTAGAGTGCCCACCGTACCTCGGATGTAAGATATGCGAGAGAATCCAATGCAGAATTCTGGGGATACTCTTAATCATTCCAGAAGTTAAATGCTCATCATCACCTAGAGGCCTTTCCAGTTTTGAAATAGATGCACAATATTCCTTCAGATTAAACTGAGTTTCAAATTTCTGATCATGCCACATCTGCAACTCAGGCGACAGGGATGGAATTTTGAACACTTTGGGCCAATCATCAGCCTCAAAACGGTAAGTGCTTGTTCCAATATAGCACTTGAACATGTAACCTTTACCAGATTTCACACCCGCATAAAAAGCACTAATAAAGTCCTCATGATAGTCATCATTAACAGTTAAAAAGGACCCAAGTTTTTGTGCGTCAATCAAATCAGCAACTTCTTCTAAACAAAGAGTACGCACATCTTGAGTATTGAAGACATGGGGTTTCATGACTAACCTGGTGTTGAAGGAAACCTCAAACTCTTCAGCAATGGCGGGATGGAGAATGGATGACCCAGAGGGAGGAATTTCTGGATAAGGAGGAGCTTGATGTGAAGCCTCAATAGGTTCTTTCCCTTTACCTTTACCTTTTGCTCTAGGAAGCATGACTCTTGGAGGTATGATGAAGAAGTTAGGGTTTTGAAGGAAAAGGGTTTTTGTGGTGTTAGGGTTATAGAACCGTAAATGATGCAAATGGAATGAAGAATGAGATAGAATAGAGATTATAACTGGTGCAAATGTCATAACTGATGCTGATGTGTCGATTCAAAAAAAAAGAAACAGACTTTATAACAGTATGCATCGATACATGACCTTATGAATCGATTCATTTTGCAAAATTTTGGAATTTCAAGTTGCTATGTATCGATACAAACCACGAATGAATCGATACATACTGTAACAGGTTTGACAAATTTAAAAGAAATTGAACATGAATCGACACAAATGGAGATGCATCGATACATACTGTAACAATTTTTGACAAATTTAAAGAAGTTTAACATGAATCGACACAAATGGAGATGCATCGATACATACTGCGAAATTTGGATTTTCAAGTGGCTATGAATCAACACAAATGGAGATGCATCGATACATACTGTAACAAATTTTACAATTTATAAAAGAGAGTTTAACATGAATGCATAATGCAGAATGCAAAATGAATCATAACATTGTAATGATGCTTAAGAATACATTACAAACTAACTATTAATGCTGAAACAATTATATGTAAAGAAATACATGTAAGCGAGAAATAATTGCTCAAACATACACTTATCACACAATATCAACAAGGTGTAGAGAGGAACAATATTACCTCCGTCGTAGTAATCTCATGAGGTACGAGTGAAGTCTACATTCAGATCTTAATAAACACGATGAGAAAAGTATAAACTAAATCAAACAAACTTAAGACACCAATGCGGAGAGATTAAGAATCCCTAATTCACGACGAATGTTGAAGAATGGTTCAGTTGCCAATGGTTTAGTAAAAATGTCAGCAAGTTGATTTTTAGTATCAACATGCTCAAAAACAACATCTCCTTTTTCAACATGATCGCGAAGGAAGTGATGTCTAATCTCTATATGTTTGGTGCGTGAGTGTAAAACAATATTCTTAGTGAGATTAATGGCACTAGTGTTGTCACACTTTATTGGAATGGGTTTAAGTTCAATATCAAAATCTTGTAGTTGTTGTCTAAGCCACAAAATTTGAGCGCAACAGCTACCGGCTGCAACATACTCAGCCTCTGCAGTAGACAACGCTACGGATACTTGCTTTTTGCTATGCCAACTTATTAAAGAATTTGAAAATAGATGACATGTACCACTAGTGCTTTTCCTATCTGATTTGCAGCCAGCAAAATCAGAATCAGAGTAACCTACTAAGCTACAATCACTCATTTTGGAATACCAAAACCCGTATTTAGGTGTTCCATGAAGATATCTAAATATACGCTTGACTGATTTTAAGTGAGATTCCTTAGGGTTTGATTGATATCATGCACACATACAAACACTAAACATAATGTCCGGTCTAGAAGCAGTTAGATACAAGAGAGACCCTATCATACCTCTATACCTTTCAACACACTTACCATGTTCATCTTTGTCCAAGTTTCCGTTGGTAGGCATGGGAGTGTCGATTGATTTTGAATTATTCATTCCAAAGCGCTTGAGCAGTTCTCTGCAGTATTTTGTTTGACATACTGTTGTACCTTCATCGAGTTGCTTTATTTGGAGGCCTAAGAAGTAGTTCAACTCCCCCATAAGACTCATCTCAAACTCACCCTGCATAACATTAGAAAACTCTTCGACCAAGTGTATGTTAGTTGAACCAAAAATTATATCGTCTACATAGACTTGAACTAAAAGAATGTGCTTTCCTTTATGTCTAATGAAGAGTGTATTATCCACCTTACCTCTAGAATATCCATGATCAATTAGAAATTTGCTAAGTCTTTCGTACCACACACGAGGTGCTTGCTTAAGACCATATAAAGCATGCTTTAATTTGTAAACATGATCTAGATATTCAGAATTTTCAAAACCGGGAGGTTGTGAAACATATACTTCCTCATTTATGACACCATTTAAAAACGCACTCTTTACGTCCATTTGGTAAAGCTTGAAATTCATAGAACACGCAAAAGCAAGCAAGAGACGTATAGCTTCAAGGCGAGCCACTGGAGCATAAGTCTCCTCATAGTCTATGCCCTCCTCTTGGTTATACCCTTATGCTACCAAGCGTGCCTTGTTCCTAGTAATCACTCTGTTTTCATCAAGTTTATTCCTAAACACCCATTTAGTACCTATGATATGATGATCTTGCGGACGAGGGACAAGTTCCCAAACGTCATTTCTTTTAAATTGATTAAGCTCTTCTTGCATGGCCATTAGCCAAAATTCATCAATCAAGGCCTCTTTAGCATTTTTAGGTTCTACTTGTGATACAAAAGCGAATTGAGAACAAAAGTTACTTATCTTAGAACGAGTCAACACTCCCTTTGAAATATCTCCCAATATATTGTCTATAGGGTGGTCTTTAGAGGATTTCCAAGCTGGTGGAAGTTTATTCACTTCAGATGTTTCTTCCTCTTTATCTTTTTCATGACTAGTATCTTCCTCCTTCTCATTTTCAGCAGTTTCGGATTGATCAATTTCCGTAGCAGCTTCTTTGAGTATGTCTTCTGTAGATACACCTGCATCATCAAAAGAGATACCTTTTCCGACAATTTTTGGATAAGACTCATCAAAAGAAACATGGACAGATTCTTCAACATAAAATAAACGCCTATTATACACTCTATATGCTTTACTTGATTGAGAGTATCCAAGAAAAATACCTTCATCAGCTTTGGCATCAAACTTCCCAAGGTTTTCCTTACCATTATTTAAAACAAAACACTTACAACCGAACACGTGAAGATGAGACAAGTTTGGCTTTCTACCTTTTAAAATTTCATAAGGGGTTTTATTCAAAATGGGACGAATTAAAATCCTGTTCAAAACATAACAAGCTGTGCTAATTGCATCAGCCCAAAAATATTTTGGTAATCCACCCTCATTGAGCATTGTTCTTGCCAGATCCTCTAAAACTCGATTTTTGCGCTCCACAACACCGTTTTGTTGTGGAGTTCGAGGAGCTGAAAAGTTGTGCTCAATGCCATACTTGACACAATACTTATCAAAGAGATGATTTTGAAATTCACCTCCATGATCGCTTCGAATTGTAACTATTTTAGAATTCATTTTATTTTGGGACAGCTTTGCAAAGCTTTTAAAAGCAGAAAAAGTTTCATCTTTGCTATGAAGGAATATAGTCCAAGTGAATCTAGAGTAGTCATCTACTATTACGAAACCATAATAGTTTCCACCTAAGCTCTTTGTCCTAGATGGTCCAAAGAGGTCCATATGGAGAAGCTCAAGGGGTCTTGAAGTTGAAATTATGTTTTTAGATTTAAAGGAGACCCTTGTTTGTTTTCCCATTTGGCAAGCATCACATAGGTGGTCTTTTGAAAATTTTATTTTTGGAAGACCTACTACTAGATCCTTAGATACAACCTTATTAAGCAAATCGAAATTAACATGCGTTAAGCGTCTATGCCATAGCCATGAATCATCATTTAGGGCAACTAGACATTTAGTGCTTGTTAAAGATACATTCAAAAGATCAAGCATATATATGTTGTTTACTCTTACACCTTTTGTAGATGTTTAGAATTGGCAGAATTTTTGACCAACAAGAAATATTGAATTCAGTTCAGAATGTCCTATCAGATGTTGGGACATTGTGTAAATGATTTAAGTTCAGTTTTTCAGGATGTCCTAACAGATGTTGAGACATCTCAAACCTGCTACCAGAATTAATTAATGACTAACTGATCTGAGAAATTTAAGGAGAGTTATCTGGAATTAATTATGGATGGACAATAACAGAATAAGGCGCATCTGTAGGGAGTGTTATTATGAGGCTTCAGCATAATCAGAAGAACTAAATCACCTAGAATCTAGGAAGTAACAAACCCTAATTCAAGGTGGAAGCTGCATGCGTTTTAGGATTGGATTAATCTACAGAAAGCCCAAAATTCATACACCTATTTAAGCAACAGAATATCTCAGAATTGAGTACGAATTCCAGAAGACAAAATAGGGTGTTTTGAGTTTTAATAGCAGGTTGTTTTGATTGTACCACTTTATGAGCTTTTAAGCATAAGTGCATTTGTGACTTGATTGAAACTGTGAAGTAAGATCAAGCTATTTTGTTTGAAGTATGACTTCAATTTTATTAAACTTGTAAACAAGATCACTGTGTGATTGAGGGGGAGTGAGTTGGTACTCATATCTAAGTAGTGTCTTAGGTAGAAATTGCATTGGGTAGATATTAAGTGAAAGATTAAACTGGGTGGTTTAAGTCTAGAATTAATATTACTTATAGTGGATTTCCTCCTGGCTTGGTAGCCTCCAGATGTAAGTGTGGTTATACATTGAACTGGGTTAACAAACTACTGTGTTGTTTATTTTTCTTGCACTTTAAGTTTTGGTTAAATCTGTCAAGTGTTGGAACATCTCATAGGACATCTCATACCTGATCACAGAATTTCAATTGGCATCAGAGCAGGCACCCTGCCTGTTTATACTGGGTGAGATCTAGGGAATAAAAATTCTGGAAACATGGACAGAGATATAGGATCAGTAAATAGACCACCTATATTGGATGGATCTAATTATGACTACTGGAAACCAAGAATGATTGCATTCTTAAGATCACTTGACAACAGGGCCTGGAGAGCAGTCAACATTGGATGGGAACACCCTATCCAAGACACCAAAGATGGATCAAAAGTGTTGAAACCTGAAGAAGAATGGAGTTAGGAGGAAGAAGATTCAGCACTAGGCAACTCCAAGGCCTTAAATGCCTTATTCAATGGCATTGATAGG
Source organism: Lathyrus aphaca (assembly GCA_963966055.1). Lineage (NCBI taxonomy): Eukaryota > Viridiplantae > Streptophyta > Magnoliopsida > Fabales > Fabaceae > Lathyrus > Lathyrus aphaca. Next base: position 494,288,084 of record OZ014524.1, on the reverse strand, counting down.
AACATCTTTAGACTTATGCATCACTGTGAGCTGGCCAAAGATGTGTGGGACACTCTCAAAACAACTCATGAAGGAACATCAAAGGTAAAGATGTCAAGACTTCAACTTCTCACCACCAAGTTTGAAAACTTGAGAATGAAGGAAGATGAGACAGTTCATGAATTCTACATGAACATCTTAGAAATAGCTAATACTTCTGTAGCCTTGGGAGAAAAGATGACTGATGAAAAGCTTGTAAGAAAGATTCTCAGATCTTTGCCAAAATGATTTGACATGAAAGTCACAACAATAGAAGAAGCTCAAGACATATGCACAATGAAAGTTGAAGAGCTCATTGGTTCCCTTCAAACATTTGAGATGGGAATGAATGACACAAATGTTAAGAAGAACAAAAGCATAGCCTTGGTGACAAATACTAATGAAGAAGAAGATGATGAATCAGAAACTGGTGAAAGCTTATCAGACAATATTGCTATGCTTGGAAGACAATTCAAAAAGATTCTCAGAAATATGGAAAACAAGTCCAGACCAAGTGGAAGATACACAAACTCTTCTGAGAACAAAAGACTTAATGATAGAAGGTCAACTTATGATGAAAAGACCAGTCAAGAAAAAGGAATTAAATGCCATGGATGTGAAGGATATGGACACATCAGGAATGAATGTCCTACCTATTTAAAAAGGCAAAAGAAAGGTCTCTCTGTAACCTGGTCTGATGAAGACTCAGGAGGTGATTCAGAAGAAGAATCAGCTAAGCATATCACTGCTCTAGCTGGATTATGTGAATCTGAAAGTGAATACAGTGATGGGGAGCTTACTTTTGAAGAACTTGAGCAATCATTCAGAGAACTAGTCAAAAGAAGCACTGAAATATGCAGGGAAAGTATAAAGCTAAAGAAGCAGATTGAGGCACTAAATGATGAAAAGGCAAGTGATCTAGAGATCATTGACACCTTGAAAAGTGAAGTAAGTCTGCTCAACTTCAAGTTGGAACACATGTCCAAATCTACTAGAATGCTGAACAATAGCTCAAGTACACTGGATGTTATTCTCAACAACAATAAGCATTCAGGGGATAAAAGTGGACTGGGATTCAACAGAGTTCATAAGGATGAAGCTAGCTCTAGCAAAACTACTCCAAAGTCCATACAGTCAAACAAAATGTCCCAACAGATGCCTCAACATCATAAGAACACAAAGTCAAACATAATGTTCCAACAGATGTCTCAACATTCTGAAAAGAACATAATGAAGAAGAAGTATCAAAGATGGAGATGTCATCATTGTGGAAGATTTGGACATATCAAACCTCATTGCTATAAGTTGCATGGATATCCAAATCAAATGTATCAGCAACCTCCTAAGCAGAAGATAGAAGTTACCAAGAAAGTGTTGCATAGACATCAAAGAGATCAGCAACCTCCTAAGCAGAAGACAGAGGTCATCAAGAAGGTATGGAGATCAAAAGCTAGTCTTCATGCTGATCAAAGCTACATACCCAAGAACAAGATCAACAAGCAACCTTGGAGCTCTACTGATGAACAATACACAGGGCAGAGGTATCAAAAGAATGCTCAACTCAAATGGTCAAAGAAAGGTGTTGCATATATAGCACATACATCACTAAGAGTATCAGCCAAAGAAGACTGGTACTTTGATAGTGGATGTTCAAGACACATGACTGGATTGAAGAATCTGCTAGTAGACTTAAAGTCACATTCATCCAGATATGTAACCTTTGGAGATGGAGCTAAAGGAGAAATCAAGGGAGTTGGGACCTTGGACTGTCAAGATGTACCAAGGCTAAATGATGTGCTACTAGTTAAAGATTTAACTGCTAACCTGATCAGCATAAGTCAATTATGTGATCAAGGGTACAGTGTAAACTTTACCAAAATTGAATGTATAGTGTCTAACAAAGAACAAGAGGTTGTTATGAGAGGAGCCAGATCTAAAGACAACTGTTACATGTGGGAACCTCAAGACTTCAGTCTCACTTCAACTTGCTCTTTAGCTAAAGAAGAAGAAGTGAAACTATGGCACCAAAGACTAGGTCATCTTCATTTCAGAGGCATAAAGAAGATTATTTCTATGGATGCTGTAAGAGGTATTCCTAAACTGAAGATTGATGATGGCAAAATATGTGGTGAATGTCAAATAGGCAAGCAAACCAAGATGTTCCATTCAAAGCTCCAACATCTGACAACTTCCAAAGTTTTGGAACTATTGCATATGGATCTTATGGGACCTATGCAGGTTGAGAGCCTTGGTGGTAAGAGGTATGTCTATGTGGTGGTTGATGACTTTTCAAGGTATACATGGATAAATTTCATCAAAGAAAAGTCTGATGTATTTGATGTATTCAAAGACTTATGCCAAAGAATACAAAGGGAAAAAGCCAGCTGTGTGATCAGAATAAGAAGTGATCATGGAAAAGAATTTGAGAACCAAAAATTCTTAGATTTCTGCTCTTCAGAAGGAATCAATCATGAATATTCTTCACCAATCACTCCTCAACAGAATGGGATTGTTGAGAGGAAGAATAGAACTATTCAAGAATCAGCAAGAACTATGATCCATGCTAAAAAGTTACCTTTGTACTTCTGGGCTGAAGCTATGAACACAGCTTGTTACATCCATAACAGAGTTACTCTAAGGAAAGGAACTTTGTCCACAATCTATGAAGTCTGGAAGGGCAGAAAACCCACAGTTAAGTACTTCCATGTGTTTGGAAGTAACTGTTATATTCTGGCAGATAGGGAGCAAAGAAGAAAAATGGATCCTAAAAGTGATGAAGGGATTTTTCTTGGATACTCTATAAACAGCAGAGCATATAGAGTATTTAATTCTAGAACCAAGGTTATCATGGAGTCCATAAATGTGATAATTGATGATGCTCCTACAGATGTCCCAGAAGATGTTGGAACATCTGCTGATATCAAGATTGAAGCTGAAGAAAAGAGTGATCATTATGACTTCACTCAAACTGATGCAAGGACAGAACAATCCAACAAACCTCCCTCCATCAGAATCCAGAAGGATCATCCCAAAGACTTGATAATTGGTGATCCCAACAGAGGTGTAAGCACTAGATCAAGAGAAGTGATTTCAGGGTCCTGTTTTGTTTCTAAAATAGAACCTAAAAACATCAAGGAAGCTCTTACTGATGAATACTGGATTTGTGCTATGCAAGAGGAATTAGGTCAATTCACAAGGAATGAAGTGTGGAACCTTGTTCCTAGACCTGATGACATAAATGTGATTGGAACTAAATGGGTGTATAAGAACAAGTCAAATGAGCAAGGAGTTGTTACAAAGAACAAAGCTAGACTTGTAGCTCAAGGATACACTCAAATTGAAGGAGTAGACTTTGATGAAACCTTTGCACCAGTAGCAAGGCTTGAATCAATCAGACTACTTTTGGGAATTGCTTGTATCTTAAAGTTCAAGCTATTTCAAATGGATGTGAAAAGTGCCTTTTTAAATGGTTATCTTAATGAAGAGGTATATGTAGAACAGCCTAAAGGATTTGTTGATCCAAGTTGTCCAAATCATGTATACAAACTAAAGAAGGCTCTTTATGGTCTGAAGCAAGCTCCAAGAGCATGGTATGAAAGGCTGAATACTTTTCTTATCAAGCAAGGGTACAGGAAAGGTGGTATTGACAAAACCTTGTTTGTTAAAGATGAAGAAGGAAATGTCATGATTGCTCAAATATATGTAGATGACATTGTCTTTGGTGGGATGTCTGACAGGATGGTTAAACATTTTGTCAACCAGATGGAATCTGAATTTGAAATGAGCCTAGTAGGAGAATTAACCTACTTTCTTGGACTGCAAATAAAGCAAATGGAGGACTCCATGTTCATTTCCCAAAGCAAGTATGTTAAGAACATAGTCAAGAAATTTGGGATGGACAGTGCTACTCATAAGAGAACTCCTGCCCCCACACATTTAAATCTAACTAAAGATGACAAGGGTGAGAATGTAGATCAAAGCCTATACAGAAGTATGATTGGAAGCTTGTTATATCTGACTGTTAGCAGACCAGACATGGCATTTGCAGTAGGTGTTTGTGCAAGATATCAAGCTGATCCAAAAGTTAGTCATCTTAACCAAGTCAAGAGAATTCTGAAATATGTTAATGGTACTTGTGACTATGGCATAATGTACTTTCATGGATGCAAACCAATTCTCACTGGCTTGTGTGATGCTGATTAGGCTGGAAGTGCAGATGACAGAAAAAGCACTTCACGAGGATGCTTCTTTCTAGGAAACAATTTTATTTCTTGGTTCAGTAAGAAACAAAATTGTGTATCCCTATCTACTGCTGAAGTTGAATATATAGCAGCTGGAAGCAGTTGGTTTGGATGAAGCAAATGCTCACTGAGTACAATGTCCCACAAGATGTCATGACATTGTACTGTGACAACTTGAGTGCAATCAACATATCAAAGAATCCTATCCAACATAGCAGGACCAAGCATATTGATATCAGACATCATTTCATCAGAGATCTTGTAGAAGAGAAAGTGATTTCATTGGAACATGTAGCTACAAATCTACAGTTGGCTGATATATTTACCAAAGCCTTGGATGCTACTCAATTTGAAAACTTAAGGGGCAAATTGGGAATCTGCTTATGTGAGATTTAGCAGTTATGGAGATGTGCCAACATGTCATATGACATTGTGTGGCATAAGCACCAGATGGCAACACCAGTCTGGTCAAGCACCTTGGGTATTCCATTCCTAATAATTCTCCAAGTAACGGCTACTTATATAATAACAGTTTGCTTTCAGCTATCCATATTCTCATCATACTCTCAAAAACGAATTGCATTCTCTAACTGTTCTTCAGAAATCATCAACCCTAAAACTCTTCATCCACCTTCTTCGAAAATGTCTCAAAACCCTAACAGTTCTGAAGAAATTCTAAATAAGGAAGATGTGGTGCATGCAACCCCCATCTCTATGGTACCCATGGATTCAACTCCAATGGACGAAATCAGAGGAAGTGTTCCTCTTGCTAAAAAGCCAAGAACTCCAAAAAGAACAAAAGATCAAGTTTTCAGCAAGACCAAAGGCATACCTTCACCATCATACAACACTCCAAAAGCTTCTGAATACGTGGATAATTCCATAAAGGAGTTGGTAACCAAGATCCTATCTGAGCAAAGAGTGGTAAGTGGCATATCTATCCCTCTGAACACCATGCCAGCCCCACAAGAAGATCAACAAACTCAGGCTACAAAGGACACTCCTGCTCAACAGGATGTCCCAATAGATGTTGAAGCATCTGAAGACCATCAAAAGGTCTCATCTGATACTGATGAAGAAGCATCTGAGGACCATCACAAGGCCTCCACTGAAGAGCACATCTCTGTTGATCAACCAGCTGAAGAGGAGACTGCTCAATCTCCTCCTGTGGTGAACCTAGAGCATGATTCTGATACAGAAATCATTGCTTCTGTAAAACCTAGCATAGCCAAAAGGCTTAGGACTAGGAAAGAAAAGATGCATGCAGGACATGCAATTCCTGAGAAAAAGCAAGCTACACCAAGGAAGGACAAAGCTAAAGTTGTCTTTGGTCCTACAAAACAATGGAGCAAGGTGCAAACACAAAAGAGGAAAGCTGTCACTCCTCCAGATTCAGATGTTGAAGAAGATGTCCCAACATCTCCTCCAAAGAAGAAATCAGCACCCTCAAGGTCATCAAATGCTGTTCCAGAAGCTCCCTTGGACAACATCTCCTTTCATCATGTTTCAAGTGTAAACAGATGGAAGTTTGTTTATCAAAGAAGGGTAGCACTTGAAAGAGAGCTGAGCAGTAATGCACTTGAGTGCACTGAGTTAATTGATCTCATCTCCTCTGTTGGCCTCTTCAAAACTGTCTCCAACTTCTCTCCCTGCTATGAGCTGCTTGTCAAGGAGTTCATAGTCAACCTCCAAGAAGATTGTGCCAATGGTAAGTCTGCTGAATTTAGAAAAGTATTTGTAAGAGGCAGGTGTGTAGAATTCTCTCCTCAGGTCATCAACCAATACCTTGGATGAGAATCTGATGGTCCAAATGAGTTAGGGAAGACTGATAACCAGGTCTGCAAGGTTATCACTGCTAACCAGGTCAAGGCTTGGCCAGTTAAAGGAAAACTCTCAGTGAGCATGCTGACAAGGAAATATGCCATGCTGAACAGGATTGGTACAGCAAACTGGGTACCTACCAATCATACATCCTCAATATCCACTGGCCTAGGCAGGTTCATTTATGCTGTGGGCACTCAAACTAAGCTGGATTATGGATCCTACATCTTTGATCAGACATTGAAGCATGTTGGATCATCTGCAACAAAGCTGCCAATTGCCTTCCCTTCCCTGCTATGTGGAATAGTGCTGAGTCAGTACCCTGGGATCCTCACTGAGAAGGACACAGTTTGCAAAAGAGAAAGCCCTCTGGCCTTTCACTACAAGTTGTTCCTGAGTCATCATGCAGCTGATGTTGAAGCACCCTCTGGGACATCTGCAGGTCCTTCAAATGCAAAATCTCCAATCTCCAAGGCTGCATTGATTGCTGAACTGAAGAGCACTTGCAAAGAACTGGAAGCAAGGAAGCAGAAGCTTGAGGAGATTATCCAAAGGCTGGAGATTGAAAATGCTCAGAAAGCTGCTTCTTCTGATGAGGAGACTGAGGAAGATGAAGAAACTGACTGTGAGGAATCTGAGTGAAAATTGTATGTGAGGACAGCTTCTGCATTGTATTTTTGAATTAGTATCTTTGGCCCCAAATTTATGTCTAACAAGGGGGAGAACAACAACAACAACAATGTATAATGCTGTTTGATTATGAATGAAAAATCTTTGTTTGCTTCTGAACTAAATCTGTAAAATATTTATGTTGCAACAAGACTGAATACATGTATGTTTGAGGGGGAGTAATCTCACACATGATTCAACAGAAAAGAAATGCTATACTCTGATAAAAGAACTTCTGTTGCACTCTGAAAATCAGAAAAGAATGTTAGCCAAAAATTAGCCAAAGGGGGAGTTTGTAGATGTTTAGAATTGGCAGAATTTTTGACCAACAAGAAATATTGAATTCAGTTCAGAATGTCCTATCAGATGTGGGGACATTGTGTAAATGATTTAAGTTCAGTTTTTCAGGATGTCCCAACAGATGTTGAGACATCTCAAACCTGCTACCAGAATTAATTAATGACTAACTGATCTGAGAAATTTAAGGAGAGTTATCTGGAATTAATTATGGATGGACAATAACAGAATAAGGCGCATCTGTAGGGAGTGTTATTATGAGGCTTCAGCATAATCAGAAGAACTAAATCACCTAGAATCTAGGAAGTAACAAACACTAATTCAAGGTGGAAGCTGCATGCGTTTTAGGATTGGATTAATCTACAGAAAGCCCAAAATTCATACACCTATTTAAGCAACAGAATATCTCAGAATTGAGTACGAATTCCAGAAGACAAAATAGGGTGTTTTGAGTTTTAATAGCAGGTTGTTTTGATTGTACCACTTTATGAGCTTTTAAGCATAAGTGCATTTGTGACTTGATTGAAACTTTGAAGTAAGATCAAGCTGTTTTGTTTGAAGTATGACTTCAATTTTATTAAACTTGTAAACAAGATCACTGTGTGATTGAGGGGGAGTGAGTTGGTACTCATATCTAAGTAGTGTCTTAGGTAGAAATTGCATTGGGTAGATATTAAGTGAAAGATTAAACTGGGTGGTTTAAGTCTAGAATTAATATTACTTATAGTTGATTTCCTCCTGGCTTGGTAGCCTCCAGATGTAAGTGTGGTTATACACTGAACTGGGTTAACAAACTACTGTGTTGTTTATTTTTCTTGCACTTTAAGTTTTGGTTAAATCTGTCAAGTGTTGGAACATCTCATAGGACATCTCATACCTGATCACAGAATTTCACCTTTAAACACAACATTATGTTTAGTATGTTCAATTTTGCAACAAGTTTTTGTAAAAGAAACTTTATAACCTTTGTCGCATAATTGACTTATACTCAACAAGTTGTGTTTAAGTCCCTCTACAAGATGGACATCAGAAATAGTAGTGGTAGAGGGATTACCTACACTGCCTTTGCCAAGTATAACTCCTTTGTTATTGTCTCCATAAGTAACATACCCCTTTTTCTTTGCTTTGAAGTCAATAAAAAGAGATATGTCACCCGTCATGTGCCTTAAACACCCGCTGTCCAGAAACCATCTTCTTTCCACGGATGCAAGACACTCATCCTACAATATCAAAAGAGAGAGGTAGGTACCCAATTTTTATTGGGTCCAAGTGGGTAAGTGGTAACATGGTTGTCTTTAGGCTTCCATTGATAAATACCTTTAGGCACTAGAAATCTTCTAAATTTGCATTTCTCAATGGTATGGCCAGCATGACAACAATAATGACATACACTACGACAATGTTGTTGTTTATGTTTGGTCCTTAAATCCTTTGGAATAAAAGAGTATCTTGCATATGGAGGATTTAATGACTTTTTAAACAACCTAGTGTCAATGGCATAAGTAATCTTAGGTTGTAAAGCTTTTTCCAATTTGACCTTAAGAGAAATAACCTCTTGTTGCCAAATGTGACAAGCTTCACAATGCCTCATTTTACTACAACCATTAATGTCAATAGCTTTTGAATTTTCTGCAATGCTAGCTTTCAAGTACTCTAGATCTTTTTCAGCATGTTGTACTTTACCTTCCAAGTATGAAAAAATTTGTTTATCAGAAGATAATCTTTTAAACGCTTCTATAGCTTCATTATGCAGTTTTTCAAAAGCTATTTTCAATTCAGAAAAAGACATAGAAGAGAAATTGTTATAGTAAGCTTGTTTTACCTTTTTATCATCCATTTTCTTCTTGTGGTGGGACTGATTTTTGGTGTGAGCCATAAGACACAAATTTGCGGTTTCATCGCTATCACTTGGGCCTTGTGAACTTGATGAATCACTATCACTTTCCCAAGCAATGTAAGCTCTTTTTTGCTTATTGTACCTTTTTGGTGGAACTTTTCCTTTATCCTTTTTCTTTAAAGGACAATCCGTCTTATAGTGTCCGGACTTACCACAATTAAAACAAGACCCTCTTTCTCTATTCTTCTTAATCTCTTCTTGTTTTGAATCTATAGATTGTCTTCTAAACTTTATGAGATTTTTGTCGGAATGCTTGATTCCATTCTTTCGAATGAATCTATTATATCTCCTAACAAAAAGTCCCATTTCTTCGTCACCGGAGTCTTCGTCACTACTTGACTCATTGTTGCTTAGCTCCTTTTGTGAAGACTTTGAGTTAGAAGCCACAAGAGCTATAGGCCTCTTCTCACTCTCTTTGTCTTTATTCTTCTCCTTTCCCTTTTTACTCTTGTTCTCAAACTTTTCTAGACTTTCTAGTTCTTGCTGATGTTCCTCCAGCTTTCCAAACAAAGTAGTCATTGTGAGTGTCGTTAGATCGTTGGCTTCCTTGATAGCTATTACTTTAGGTTGCCATTCCCTGCTAAGACATCTCAAAATTTTATTAGTAGCAATTTCATTGGAAACAGGTTTTCCAAGTGCATTCAACCGATTGATGAGATGAACAAATCTCTTTTGCATGTCGGGGATAGATTCACCTTGTTTCATGCGAAAGAGTTCGAACTCTTGATTAAGTGTGTTAATGCGGGACTGTTTTACTTCAGTTGTACCTTCATGTGCAATTCCTAAAGTGTCCCACATTTCTTTAGTTGTCGAGCAATGGGATACTCTATAATACTCATCAGCACTAAGCGCTGAAATTAGCATATTTCGAGCTCTCCAATCACTTGACCACTTTTTCTCATCTTTCTCATCCCAATCATCTTCTGGTTTAGGTACTATGGCACCTGCCTCATTCATCATGGTGATTTGAAAAGGACCATTTTGAATGGCAGTCCATACGCGCCTATCCACAGAATTTATGTGAACTCGCATGCAGTCTTTCCAGTAGCCATAATTTTCACCATTGAAAACAGGAGCTTTATTATACGCCCCCTTTGGTTCAGAATCCATATCGTTACAGGCAGCCACAAAGCACCAGCGAACCGGTGCTCTGATACCACTTGTTAGACGTTGTGGCTAGTGATCTAGAGGGGGGTGAATGGATCACCTCCTTGTTTACAAGGTTTTAAAAGATTTTTCAGAGTTTTTTTTAAAGATTAGCGGAAAACATGGTCCCTAATATACTTTCGTCTATTCTGGACCAGCCACTAGAAGACCGGACATGTGATAAAGTGTTGGATTTGCAATTGAGATGTTAAAGACTTAAACACACAAGCTGTAAAGGTATTGAATGCACCTATCACAAAAACTATTTCCAATGAATCAAAACCGATTAAAAACGTAAATAGAGATGGAGAAGGAATACAATACACAGAGATTTGGTAAGGAAGTTCCCCACATTCGTCCTCGCGTGTGGGTACGTCTCCCTCTCAATTTCAAACTGAAATTGAGAACTTTTATATCGATATTGCTGAAATCTTCGTTTACAAGGTTGCTATACAAAAACCAGAAATCTATACACCTAGATCTCCCTATTGTATGAACCTTCACTTGATCTGAGCCAAATCAAGATTCCCTTGCAAGTAATACAAACAATTCACCGGTTCCACGGTCTATTTGCGAAATCTCCCAATTTCCAAACCTTACGATGCGGCTGAATCTGTCTTGTAAACGTGACTGACAAACCCTCAAGAACACGCCCGTTCTTGAAGGAAAACCCAGATGGTTTTTCCTTGAAACCTTCTTTCACTCTTCAACTCAGCTGGATCACCGATCGTACCACTGAACGTTATCTCTTGATCCTCTAATTCACAGAACAACACTGATTATGTGTTGATGTTCTTGAATCAAGGTAATTGAGAAGATGATGAAGATGAATTCACTAGTTAGGTTTCAATCTTGCTCACAATTGAATGCACACACAAAACTTCTTTTCTTGATGGTGTTCTTCAATTTTCTTAACTTTGAAATTCACTTGCAATCTCTCTGTATCCTCTGCACTAACAGAAAACATACATATACTTGACAGAATCTATTAGAAGTAGAAACAGAATAATGAATCGATACAAAATGCGAATGAATCGATACATGATGGTTTTTACACTGTTATGTATCAATGCATAATTGAATGAATCGATACATACTGAACCAATGCAAAAAAAACAGAGAAATGAAAATACAATGAATTGGTGCATGTTGCGTATGTATCGATTCATAGCAGAAATTCCAGAATCATTTCTACAGCATGAATCGATGCATGTTGTGAATGTATCGATTCATAGCAAAAATTCCAGAATCATCTCTACAGCATGAATCGATGCATGATGTGAATGAATCGATACATTTGACTTATTTCAGAAATTCAAGGACATTATGTATCGATACATCTTGCGAATGAATCGATACATATAGAAGCAAAAGTCAAATTTTCGTTTAAAATAAGACACGTGTTAAAGGCTTGCAATGCATACAAAGTGTATCAATACAAAGCATATGTTAAAAGCACAAACACATAAAATTTATTATCATACAAAACTAAAGAGTTGCTCACATAAGTCATATAGTAAACAATCATATAGAAACAAATACTAGACATAAAATATAACAACCATAAGTTTACGAACATTAACATAATTGAAGCTAAAACAAACAACACGGTACGGAAACTAACAAAATAAAGACTAAACAGAATTTAAACTAAGAATTATAAAACTAGAACATAAAACGAAAATGCATTAAACATCTAATCACTTCTGGATCCGTCTTCATCCATGTCTTCTTCCTCACCCTCTGAATTCTCCGTATTAGAAGGTTGAGAGGTAGATAATTTCTTAAACATTTTCATTATTTTTCCGAGGGTACGGGTTGTTTTCTGATGATTATGGTTCATGGTTGTTTTGAGAGTGACAATTTCATTGTAAAGGAATTCATTTGTATAACCTCCTTCAGTAGAGGCTTGACCGGCAATATCTTCTTTATATCCATAAACACCATTTGGACCACGTACGATTCCGGTGTTCTTAGTAGCCGTAACCAAGTTTATTTCATTTTTTTGGCCGTCATCTCAAAATGAGGTTCTCTTGAACTTGGTATACCAAAATGTTCCAGAATTTTGGATACAAAGCGGATGTGTGGGAGACCGCTACCCAAACAAACCTGATGCTTCATGTGATGAAAAAGGACATAGGACTAGTTGATTAGCCAATCCTCTTTCAAAGAATGGAACAACATCAACTCAAGCTCACTAACTTGAGCAAAATTTGAAATTTTTGGTACCAACACATATGACAGGATGTAATGAAGCATACGGTCGCTAACAGTTAAAGACTTTGCATATTTAATTACCCGAGAAGTTTGGACCTGCCTACCGAGTAAATCTTCATGAGTGCCCCTTGATCTTTCAATAAAATAAGCTAAAGAATCAAAATTGTTCCACCTGTCAGTGTTAGGCATAAAACCAACTTTGAACTCATATCCTTCAGATGATATATCAAGAATGCTTCCTAGCTTTTCAATTGTAACCTCAATTTCCTTTTTATTGACCTTAGCAGTAAGTTGTTCATCACCAAATTCATCTTCTCCAAAAGAAAGAGTGTGATAGAAAGTTCTTACCAATTCAGGGTAAATTTTTTCAGTGTCAGCAGCCAGCTTTTTCACACCAAATGCATCCAGAAGAGCTTCAAAAGTGAAGCTATGAGAAGGGAACTCTTCAAAGTTCACATATTTGATGCTCATGAACTTCCGGGAGCGAATGTAAATGTCAAGTCTCATTTGCTTCTGAGGTTTCATGAACTGATCCCTACCAGTGTCGGAATCAGAACCGGAATCCACAACTTGTTGCTTTCCTCTACTCTTTGAAGTTGCCATGGGAAAATGGTAAGGTTAGGGTTTAGGTGTGTATTTTCAGATTTTGGATGGTGAGAGATGAGGATGAGTTGATTTTGAGTGGCTAGGGTTATAAGGTGAAAGATTATTGAATGTGTTTTAATTGAAAGTGATTTTTGGTCAAGAGAGTTTATGAGAGGAAGGTGGGAGGTTGAGGGAATAAATGAAGATTAGGTTTCAAAGAAGTGAATGAGACTTTTAATGTATTCAACATATACTTTAAGACTGATAAACAAAAGAAATAAAGAAAACATGTAGCATATAAACCATTCTGCGTTAAAAAAAATTCAGAAAATGGCAGTGGTAACCAGTTACTACCTACTTGGTAACCGGTTACTTGCTTCAAATTTTCAAAAAAAAAACAGCAACAATTTAGCTAGTGAATGGTAAATATTTTTGACAGAAACTTTTCACAAAGTGTTAGCACATGATATTTCGCAACTTTTGATCAAAAAATATTTTGAAACCGATTATTTTAGGGTATCCGAAAGAGAGAGAAATAAAAAACGGTGAAAATGGAGTGCTAGCATTTCGTAACATAAAAGTGAAAAATACACATGTTTTAAGTAATTATAACACATAACAAGCAAGTTTAAGTTAAGTTTAGATGTCACCTTCATCGAGAATACCAAGTTCTCGCCGAATCTTGAAGAAATGTTCTTTCGCCAATGGTTTAGTGAATATGTCGGAAAGTTGGTTGTGTGTATCCACGAAAGTAACATCTACATCTCTGTTGAGCACATGATCTCAATGAAATGATGTCGGATGTCTATGTGCTTTGTTATTGAATGCATAACGGGGTTCTTTGTGATGTTGATGGCACTTGTGTTGTCGCATCGGAGAGGAATGCAACCAAGGTATACACCGAAATCAAGGAGTTGTTGCTTAAGCCACAAGATATGTGCACAACAATTGCCTGCTGCGATGTATTCCACTTCATCCGTGCTAAGTGCAACGCATGCTTGCTTCTTACATGTCCACGACACTAGTGCATTTCCGAGAATGTGACAAATACCACTTATGATTTTTCTATCGGTCTACATCCTGCATAATCAGCATCAGAATAACCAATTAAAGAACATGTGCTACCTTTTGGATTCCATAGTCCGACATTCGTTGTTCCTTTGAGATACTTCATAATCCTCTTCACGACGGTGAGATGCAATTCCTTCGGATTTGCTTGAAAGCGTGCATACAAACAAACATTAAACATAATGTCAGGACGGCTTGCTGTCAAGTATAATAGTGAACCGATCATACCTCGATACTTCGTGATATCAATTGAAGTGCCGGATTCATCTTGATCAACGTACGTTCCGGATCCCATAGGAATGGACATCACCTTGCAACTATCCATATCGAATCTTTTCAATAATTCCTTGCAATACTTGGATTGGTTGATGAAGATGCCATCCTTTGTTTGCTTGATTTGAAGTCTAAGGAAATAGTTCATTTTTCCCATCATGGACATCTCGAATTCTCCTTGCATCATAAGTGAAAATTCTTCGCAAAGATCTTTGTTTGTTGAACCAAAGATGATGTCGTCAACATAGAATTGAACCAATAAGGTGTTACCCTTGAAATTATTGATGAACAACGTCTTGTCAACCTTTCCTTTTGTAAAACCCTTCTCACATAGGAAGTTGCTAAGGCGATCATACCATGCTCTTGGTGCTTGCTTTAATCCATAAAGATCCTTCTTCAACTTGTACACATGAGAGGGATTCTTGAAGTCTTCAAATCCCGGAGGTTGTTTGACATAGACTTCTTCATTGATGTAAGCATTCAGGAAAGTGCTTTTGACATCCATCTGGTACAACTGAAAATTCATGGAACAAGCGTAAGCAAGTAATAATCTAATTGCTTCTAACCTTGCTACCGGAGCAAACGTTTCATCAAAGTCGATTCCTTCTTCTTAGTTGTAGCCTTGTGCGACCAATCTTGCTTTGTTACGAACTATGATTCCCTTCTCGTCAAGCTTGTTCTTGAACACCCATCTCGTTCCTATGATGTGCTTGTTGTTCGGTCTTGGTACAAGACTCCAAACTTGATTCCTTTCAAATTGGTTGAGTTCTTCTTGCATTGCTACTATCCATTGATCGTCGCCTAAGGCTTCATCGATTTTGGTTGGTTAAATTTGAGACACAAAAGCCATGTTGAGACAAGCATCCTTGGGATTTAGTCGAGTTGCAACGCCTTGGCTAATATCACCAATAACTTTGTCTATCGGGTGATCTCTATGAGTTCTCCATTCCTTCGGAAGATCTTGATGTTCTTCAATGATTGGTGAGTCATCTTCTTGTGGTATTTCTTGATCCTTTGATATCTCATTTTGTTGTTGTGGCGTATCTACTATATCATCATCATCATCCACAATAATATTATCCTCTTTCGAGGGGTTAGTCCCATCAAACGAAACATGAATAGATTCTTCAATAGTAAGTGTTCGTTTATTGAAAATTCTAAAAGCTCTACTAGAGAGGGAATAACCAAGGAATATACCTTCATTCTTCTCATCAAACTTACCGAGACTGTCCTTGTCGATGTTGAGAAAGAAACATTTGCATCCGAAAATTTGAAAGAATGATATGTTCAGTTTCCTACCCTTGAACAACTCATACGAAGTCTTCTTGAGAATTGGTTGAATGTTGACTCGGTTGCTTACGAAAAAAGTTGTGCTAACTGATGCGTGTTTTTCGCAAGCGTACGAACACGTCAGAGTAATATAAAAGATTGTCGAATCCACATAGACCAAGTGTCAATCTATCGCACTTGTTGTTATGGTGTGTATCTAAGGCAATTGAATATAATGGTTTTAAGGAGTGTGCAATGGTAAATAAAATAGTAATTTTAAACAATTAATAAAGACAGGCTCGAATGTAATTCACATAATCAATTGATAGTCTGGTACTTGTTAATAGAACTACTTATGGGCAATGTTTTCTACTTTGAAAAGAACCAATTTAACAGGAACTGTCGTTTTCGTGTATTCAGAACCAAGTTGTACTCCCTAATCAACCCCTCCTATTGTCACTGATAAAAAGGTGTGTATTGCGTTAGAGTAGTAAAAATATTTTTAAGAAATATAGTATCTTAACTAAGTTGAAAAGTATTTTAACCTGGATTTCTTAGCAAAAAGAGGTTCTCACAAACCAGACTCTAAACTTCTTAACGCGTCCGAAAATGGTTTTAAAATCTCTTTTCTTTTTAATCTAAAAATTCCTAATGAACTAGACAAAGTGCTTTTGGCTGTTTTTGAAATAGTTAAAAACAATTAAACTTTAATTGAAAGTTAAAATAGCCCTTAAGCGTTTCTACGAACAATTGTACGGATTACTGGTTCAATTACGATCCTTACATTCTAACCTTTATTGATTTAGTTAGACATGGTAAAGTAAAAGTTTTTTTTTATTATTTTTGATAAAAGTAATTAGTGCGAGTGCGGATAAATAAATAAAAGTAGTGCGGGTAATAAAGAAAGTAAAGCGAGTGCGAGAAATTAAAGTATTTAAAGCGAGTGCGGAAATAAAATAAAGTAAAGCAATGTGTAAACACCCCAAATTTGCCCTCATTAAGTTCACACCATGGCTTGTGATCTTTCATATTTGCATTAGTTCAAGCATATCATATCATATTGCATTTTTGTTTCACTGCATTAGTTCAAGTTCATCTGCATCTAGGGTTTGTGATCTGAGCAATCCAAGGATTCATCTGAGCCACTCCAAAGGTCTCCAATCATTCCAAGAGGGTCCATGTGTGTTCAATCATCATATTATATCTCTCAAAGATCAAGGAAGTCAAAGAATCACAAGAACTGGCAAAGCATGGAAGCAGAGCTAGGGTTTCACTGCACAGATGACCTGATATTAGGGTTTTGGTTTCAGAGGCCATAACTCCAATTATTTTGGGCATTCTTGTTTCTAATGGTCTCAATATATTATAAGGATCATGTGTACCAAGTTTAATGAAGAAATTCATTGTGGAAGTCATTTGTTCATTGGGTAACTTCTTGAGCAAGTCAGAGCAAAATCAGGGCATCTGAGACCCCTACCAATGGAACCAAAGTGGATTTTTCATCAAATTGAAGTTATATGATCTTTATTTGATCATTTAAGTGCTTGGAAGTTCACACAATTGAAGAAAAGTGAGCTAAACCAAAAGTTGCCAAAAATGGAAATGACTTGTAATGTAAACTTTCCATTTTGGGAAAGTTCTTCAACCTCCTCTTTCTCAACCAAAAATGCTTCAAATGAAAAATTGTTGGTCATGAAAGTTGTAGATTGGATCATTCCCTTTTCAAAAAGTACAAGAACAAGTTCTAATTCATTATGGAACTCAAGTTATGGCCTTCCAAAGTTGGCAAAAATCCTATAATTTTCCAGAATGCACCAAAGAGGGATTTTTGCAAAACCACTTGCCAAGCCATTTTGTGACTTCTAATACACTTCTATGCATCATACCAACATAGTACATTGCCTAAAAATCAGAATTTACCAAAGAATAATGCCATTCCATGCCTTGAACATTAAGAAATTCAAAAGGGGCCAAACTTCATGAAAATTGCAAAAGAGCACAAAACCTTTCACAAACTTGCTGAATCACCACAAAATGCATTCCATGGCTCTCCTTGATCTTTGCTGAACCAAGACAAGCCAAAAAGCCAGCTGCACAAGAGCCCATACCTCAAGTACAAGATTTATTGACTTTGTGCAAGATGACCCATACCAATCACCACAGTCCACCACCCACTCTCTGGCCTATCAGGACTTTACAAGCATGCCTCAAGGAGTTCATTTTCATAACATACACAAGCCAAGAGCTCCAAGAACTCAGCATTCACAAAAATTTCCCACAACCTTCAAGCCTTCGAAATTCATAACTCAGCCACTCAAACTTCAAACCAATCACATAGATCAACTCACCATGACCTAGAGAACATTTCCCAACCATTAAAACAGCCAAAAAGCTCCCAAAACTGAAACACGATTCTAGACCAGTTGAGTTGCTACCACTCAAGTCAGCCATTATAAACTCATTCCAAGCTTCTCAACATCACCAGGAGGATCATTGGAAGCATTTTGCACCAAAGAGGAGGCCAGATAGCTCAGATTGAGAAAGCTCCATCTCAGGTATCATCAAGAACAAATTTTCCATAAATCCTCTTTTAGGTTATAGAAATGTTCTTCATGCTTCACTGATCACACTGCACTTCTTACTTTTGAAAATGGTTGAGAAATAAGCTTGTATGCGTGTTCTGAAACTTTTCCAGTTTTTGCATTTTGATTTGTATCATGAGATTTAGCCATGAAAAATTTGTTTTGAGTGTGGATTCGTGTTTAGGGAAGTGAGAGGAGTTGATCTGTAGCTTTAGAGCTCCAGAAATGGCCTAGGGAAGAAGTTTGATTTTGAGTTGGTCGGAGAAGATGATCGGAACACTGTTCCGGTCACCTGAGAGTGTTTAGGGTTCAGATTAGGGTTAAGCTGTGTAATTAGGCTAGTTTGAATTTCAGCCCTTGGATTTGTTTCCCGCGCGTGTACGAATGGACCAGATCATCCCATTAACCCTAATTTCCATTTAATTTAATTAATTAGGATTAGTTAATTAATTAAACCTGATTTGAATTCCAGCCCTTGGATATGGAGCCAGGCAACTCCCGTCCCCTCAAATTTGAATCATGTCCCTTGGATCATCATACCAGCCCATTAATTCAATTTTTATTTCATTTTTTACCATTTATTTTGCATAATTAATTTAAAATACTTAAAAATTTCCAAAAATATTTTCCTTCTGCATTTTTAATTCAAATATTTTTCTTCACCCAAAAACATTTTTATTTTTATTTTTTGCATTTGAAAACCATTTTAAAAATATTTAAATGTTTATTTTAATTAATTAATGGAAATTAATTAATTAAAATACCATTTAGGTTTCTAAAAATCCCAAAAAAATTCACATTGCATCTTAGGACACTTAGAAACATTGTCAAACCATTCATACAAATTTATTTTTGGTTTTGATTCAATCTTGACATTTTTCTTTGAATTTAGGGTTCATAAAATCCCATTTTTGAACCCTAACTTCAAGAACTCTTTTCTGCCTAACCATGAAGGGTTTGACATTGGTTCTTTTTGCATTGATCTTCATATAGCATGTAGTATCTAGCATATTTTTGTCACAAATTTATCTTTCATTTTCAAATTGATTTGCATTTTCCCTCTTAAGGTACCTTAAAACCCTAGATAACTTAGAAAATTCATAACTTTCTTTAGGTTAAGATTTAGAACTTCTCCTTTGGGGTGTGATATCATATGGGGTTAGGGTTCCTTTGAGTTTATTTGCAATATTTTATCTTATGTTTTGCTTCTATTTTTGACTTTTACATCTCATGTTGCATTAAAACCCTGATTTCTCATGTCCATTTGCATTCATCTTGCATATGCATCCACACATGAACTTGCCATGACATTTCTTGCATTCACATAACATCTAAGACATCATAGGACACATTAGAATCATGCTTGATCATTTCTTCATCCATTTTCCATGATATACATTCATTTCATTCCATGAACTTTCATGTGCTTTCATGCATCCTACATGCTTCATTTGCATTCTCATCTCTTGTATGATTATTCATAACACTTGACATGCCTTTGCATCATCTCTTAGAATCATTTACATTATGTTTATGCTTTTGGTTTTGGTTTGCATCTTTGCATACATTTCATTTTCATTTCATTTCATTCCTTTATGCTAACCATTTCAGGTGGTAAGTACTTTGAGAAGTGAATTTGCCTTCACTTATCATTTCTCTTCTCATTCTTATTATGCATCATTGCTGCATTTTCTTTTTCTTTAGAGTGAGCTTGCTCATACATGTTCATCATTCACTTTCTTTCTTCAAGTAACTTATCTTCTTCAATGAAGTAAGTTAGCTTGTTTCTTCTGCTTCTCCTTCTTTCATCTGCTTCTTCCATTGGTGGCTTCTCTGAAGATCTCTTCCAAGCCTTACAAACCATAGGAACACCCAAGCATGACAATAATTAGGGTTTTTATTAGTCCCCCTTTAGTTTTACCTTTGTGTCTTCTTTGTGTCTCTCTTCTCATCTCATAATCAGAGACTAAACCTTTAAGGCTTTAAGACTTTGTGATTAGGGTTATGCCTGCATCCTTCTCTTAGGATGGAGTGTATAACTTTAATCCTAAGTGTTAAACCCTTAATTTGTTTAAACATCTTAATCAATCCATCATAATAATCACTAAGACAATAGCTTGTAACTTGGGCCTTGCATTAGGGTTCTAATTCTTCCATTATTGGTTAAGAAGGACTAACCCTAGTGTTAATGGACAAGTCCCCCTCAAGTTGTCTTACAAACCATAAAACTCATTTCTTAATCTCATCCTTAATTAAAATCCACTTTAATAAAGGTTTGTTTTGTCATGAGGTTAATCCCTAATCATGGATTAAGTTGAGGTATCTTCCTCAGCTTAAGTGTTCTCATCTATTATTCTTCTATTAGGATGGCGTAATGAGTCCACTAAATCCTTGATTATGGCTTAAACTCATTACTTAACACTAAACAAAAACACCAAAAACATCTAAATAATCACAAGTAGGTTAATGATCTTAATCCTACATCATCATGGTAATTAAGTGTGAGGTGTTTACCTCATACTTAAGGTATTCTAATTATCCCTAATCAAAGGGAGGATATGATGATTTTACTAACCCTTGGTTTAGGCTTAAGCTCATTAACTTATGACAAACACAAAAAGCAATAAAAGACTGAAAACACAAAAACAAACAATGATCGTCTCCTTCGGGATTCTCTTCTCACCATTTTCACTCACAAACGGGGACTTGCTTCTTCCGTCTAATGCAAGACAGTTAGCACCTGAGCCAGAGAGGTCATACACTTGAGCATAGACAAGCAAGCAGTTCATCAGTCAATTTATCTTTCTGTCTCTTTGAGTCGAACTACGGTGTTCTGACTTCCTCATTGCACGAGAGGATACGTAGGCATAACTTAATTGTTATCGAACAAAAGTCTATGTCTCTTCCCCCCCTTCCAGCATTCTTTTTAAGCCTCATTCTTGAGCAACTCATTATCTTTTTAAGCCTCATTCCTGAGCATTTCACTTCACTTTCTTGCACTGACACTTGTACATTCTTTTCCAGCTTTTGCACACAGATAGCACAGACACTACCCCTTTAAACACAAACTTTCAAGCGTGGATCCCGTCGAGTACGACGGACAATCTGGGTGCTAATACCTTCCCAGGTTGTAACCAACCCCCTTTCTTAGTTTCTCTGGTTCACGACCGTCTTATCCATCTTCTTCTAGGTTTATGCAGCATTACCTTTCCTTCTGGATAAAAATGCCTAGCTGGCGACTCTATTCACTTCATTTCATTTCTCTTTCGCCGACCGTTCGCGCTTGTACCGGGATGCAAATCTTCGGAAGCGACACAATGCGGGAAGTAAATAAAATAAAGTGAGTGCGGAAAAATAAAATACAAACTGGAATTAAAATGGCGGCAGGATTAACTTCCTCCCAGAGTGCTCCAAAACTCGATCACACAGACGTATACAAACTCGATCACTCGATTGTAGTAACACCCCGATGTGAAGTGTTTACTACTTTAAAACTGATATATGCCTAAGAGATTCTAAGTTTGGATGATTGAAAACTAAAATCTAAGGTCCTATTTATAGGAAAACATTAAATGGGAAAAGACTAGGATGCCCCCCTCCACTAAAAAGTGGAGGGAAAACATTTTTCCTTGTGGCGCCCGCCACAGGCCTATGGCGCCCGCCATAGGTGTAATATGGTGAAGAAAGTGGGGATCGTGGGCTCTTGACAGTTGTGGAGTGGTCTTGAGACGTGGCCACGTCATGGATGACCCCATGGCGCCAGCCATGGTGGATGCCGTAAGTGTAAAAAGCCGAATTTCTTGATTTTGTCCGTTTCAGCTCCTTTTTCGCTCCTTTTCTCGATTTAGGCCCCGATTACATAAAAAACCTGAAAACAAAGAAAAACAAAGTAATAACATAACAAAATAGCAATAAAAACTAAGAATGCATGCGAAATCGGAGTCATAAATACGGTGAAATTTAGTGCTATCAAATCCTCCCACACTTAGACCTTTGCTTGTCCTCAAGCAAACATTTAAAGCTCAAAATGAAGAAAACTGGTGTCAACACGTGATTTGGGCTAAAAGGGCTTCTAAGTTCAAGTCAGGATGCAGTGACAGGTACTAACTAAGTGAACCAAGGGTATCATAATAACACAAACATAAACTTCAATCCTATATTAACCAACCCATGTCATCCCACAATACCTAAGCCTATCTTCTCATCTCTTTTTGGGTCCTTTTCATTCAGGCGCAATCACATTAAGCCCGTTATCCGTACATGCTTCATAGTAGAGTGACTAGTTAGTGATTCTGATCCAAAACATAGGGTTTCTGGCACATAAGCATGTGTAAACCCGTTTTATTTGACCTAAATGTAGCTGCGGGGGATCGGATCGTAATCTGCCCTACCAAGTTCAGTGCCAGATACCTCTAAACCAACTAACAATAGGTGACTGCAATTTTTTTCTTTTTGTGGCAAAAAAAAATTCTTCTCTTTTTTCGGTTTAAATGACTTTGTGAGGGTCACCTATCCCAGAGTTTGCCTTTTTCTCTTTTTTATTAGCACTGGATCATTCACTTATGTTCATCTCCCCCATACGTAGAGCATGTTTAGGCCGGAGCTGACTACTAGAATAAACTACTTAGGACAATTTTTTTTTAATGATAAAAAAGGCCATGGTGTGCGGGGTTTAGGAGTGATTCCTATATTCAAGAAGTCTATGGTGCTAAAATGATACTGACGTTTCAAAAGGTTTACCTAAGTCACCACATCCTAATCCAAACCTGTCTCAAAGCCCAAAAAACATGTGAAACAACATTGTTTTCTTTTGAATTTTTTTTGGTAAGGCTAAGGAAATGGGAAAAATGAGGATGTACTAAAAATACACTATACTGGTGACTCGTTAGACTCATGCATTATCTAAAAGAAAACTTAAACTAAATAACTAACTGAAAAGGAAAATAACAGAAAGCAAATAAATAACTAAGAAGGGAAATAACAGAAAGCAATAAAATCCCCTCCCACACTTAAATCGAACATTGTCCCAAATGTTTCGAAATAAGATAAGGAGAGTAACCTGGAAAACTACTGCGGAGGAGCACTGGTGCCCTCTCCGTCTTGTTGTGATGGTCTAGAACGACGGGATCTACTGCGTTGCTGGTCCCTCTGGTCAAGTTATGCTGATAAGGCAGCCTGAGCACTCCGGACCTCTCAAAGGTTACCTAGGATGGAACCCTGAGTGGCCTCCATAAGCTGGTGGTGCCGGTGGTTGACTTCTCGCTGACGGGCCTGCTCAGATGTGATGTCGGTCAAGGCGCGACAAACATTACTGTCGACACGATCCGATACCGATCGCGATTATTCCATGTAGCTCATGTTATCCGTCAGTTGTTGTGAAATGGTAGAGATTAGGCTGTCTCGCCTTTCCTCTCTAGCCGTCATATCACGCCACATCTCTTCAGTGATATAGAATCCAGGAGTAGCACCTGCAACAGGGTTAGAGGAAGATGGTGCGGTGTGTGATTGTGAAGGATGATGGGGGGACACGTGAGGTACGGGAGAATATTCTCTCCGATTATATTCTTCATCAGTGTCATGTGCCTCCCCATCAGGAATATTAGGAGGAAGTGGACCCAAAACAGGTGGAGCATTCAGATCATAGGTCCAGTTCCTTTCATTACATACATCGGTACGTCTACTGCAAGGTAAAGCAACAGATGGGATAGCTACCCCATGAACCATCAACTTATAACCACCTGCTTTCCTCGTTCGGCACAATTTCATGTCTTTTAGAAATTTTAAATTAATTATGCGAGGAGGTAGGGGTTCAAGTGTAGCTATCTCATTGTTCAGGTCAAGAGCCCGAGCAATAGACGTAACAAGTCCTCCAATAACAATCGGTCATGTTTTATTAACAGTTAAAGCCATGTGTGCAAGCATAAACGGGACCGGATTGATATGAGTATTAGTGAGGCATCCTTGCAAAAATAGAAGCTCTTTAGCGTTTACCTTATTTGGACTCTCCCGACCAAAAATAGTACATGCCAAAAGATATCTGAAAACTCTTATGGTCGGGTTATGGATGGTCGACGCAAGTATTCCTTCAAAAGAATTTATTGAAGTACTTGACAGCCTCTGCCAGAAGGAAAATACTTCGGCCGACCATTATGAATCCAAAGGTGCCTCACATATAGCACCTTCCCTATGAGGGATTCCTAACAAGCCTGTTAGTTCGCCGGTACTGTATTCGTATTCAATTCCAAATAGTCTAAAATTAATAGTACTGACTGTGCTAGCAGTGTTAGGACTGACAGTGTATATTAACGAACTTAAAAACTCAACTGTCAGCCTCTCATAGGTAGGTTCTTGATTAACAAAAATATTATGCAGGCCTAGAAAATCTAATAAATGAAAAACACTATGATATAGACCCAAAGAGTAAAGACAGTTATCATCTACGTACCTAGTCGAGAGAATTTCTCGACTCTGAAGCCTTTGAATAATTTTCTTTTGCCCATCTCCCGGTCTTCCATCGCGAAGAAGATATCCGTTGAACTCCATTGTTGTTGCTCATTGAGAAGTTGAAAATGGTGAAGAGTGATTTATGTAGGAAATGGTAAAGGTTGGATTTTTATGGTTTGTGGTGGATGAAAATAAAAATGGATTTTGGATGGGTTTTATAGATGGTGAATGTATGGGAAAGGTGGGAGCTTTAATGGGGTTCAATGGGGTTTTTGGAATTTGGAAAAATGGGTTTTGGAAGTTTGAAGGTGTGAAAATGGTGGGGGAGATGAATCTGCCCCGAAATAAGGGGGAACAGCGTGGCGGACGCCATATGGTCATGGCGGGCGCCATAAGGCCATTTCCCTTATGGGCCTAAAAAAATTAATTCCCCTTTTGGGCTTCGCGTACCTTTGGTCTTCGGGGGGTCCAGATAGCGTTTTCTTCTTTCTTCTAAGGCACAAAGCTTGCATATTTTTTTATGAAGACAAAAATGAAAATATTTTTGTCCCTTTTTTTTCATTTTTCGACATAAAATAAAATAAAATGAAAGAAAAAGAAAAATGAATATTAGTGCACGAAATAATATATAAGATAAAAATCAAAGTACATGGAAAATGTAATATATGCGATGATATAAAATATGTCTGGAGATGCGAGAAATAAAATAAGGCATGAAATATTAAATACTAGAGTAATAATGTCAGTGTAAAACAATCATGTGGTAGGCTTTTCTGCCTGGTTCGATCCACGAATCTCAACTATCTCCCTCTGAAGCTCTCCAATCTCCTGATATAGAGCATCGGCCTCTGAGGCATTAGTGAGATCAGATATCTCAATCTGTAATGCCAAGTCCGCTACTTCCTACTTGAGTAGGGCAGTCTCCTTGCGGAGCTCGTAAATCTGGGTCTGTAGATCAGGCGGCTGCAAAGACATATTGTTAGACATAACAGTGATTCGGGGAGAATGAATTGTAGGAGTGTACTCAGCGGCGGGAGGTGATTTTGGCTCTTCGATAGTCTCTCCATAACCCTTTAAAGCATAACTCCAATTAGCAGGGTCATGGACACTAGTCATCAGTGGGTCAGGTAATGTAAAGTAATGTATCACTTCGTCGTTGATCAGTAATCTAAACGTGTTGGGCTCAAAAGAGGCCCTCCTCATCAATCCTCTGTCAAGACAAAAGTCAACATCCAGGGTGGTGTAGCAGTAGAAGGTCCTGAGGTGCAATAATTTGCGAGAAAAACCCAATGCAGTAGCAATCTGTGTAACAATCCCACCGATGTGTATAATGCCTACAGATGACCCGGCGACACCAGCAAAGCTTTTCAACAGAAAGTTGCCACAAGCAACTGGGCGTGACTGAGTCGCACAAAACAGTAGGAAAATCTCCTCCTCACTCAACAGAGTCTCTGTATCTGGCAAACCGAGGAAAGAGTATGCCAGAATCATCTGGAAGTACCTTAACGCAGGATTGTGGATTACCTAAGAAAACTGAGTGGAAGGATCTTGGCTGCCTCCGCCTGAGATGTTACTCCAAAACTTCTCCACTTCTCTGCTCATAAAATACCCCATCGGTGTCTCTGGAATAACATCAGGAGTAGTTTGAAAACCTAGTAAATCACCAAACTCTTTGTGAGAGAAAGAGTAGTCAGTCCCGAACAACCTAAAAACAACATGTCCATTGGGTCCAGCCTGTAAACACCCCAAATTTGCCCTCACCCATTCACACCATGGCTTGTGATCATTTCATATACATAATCTCAATCATGGCATCTCATACCGCATTTTTGATTCACTGCATTGGTTCAAAGTCATTTGCATCTAGGGTTTGTGATCCGAGCAATCCAGAAGCTTCAAGAGCCACTCCAAAGGTCTTCAATGTTCAAGCATCGTATTGTATGCCCTCAAAGTCAAAAGGATGTCAAAGAAACACAAGAACTGAAATTGGCATGGAAACAGGGTCAGGTTATGAGGTCCGCGCATATCAAGTTTCATGAAGAAATTCCATGGGGAGGATATCTGATCAAGGAATGACTTCTGGAACAAGTCAGTACAAAACCAGGATGTCTGAGACTCCCGAGGACCCGACCAAAGGGTATACTTCGTCATTTTGATTGCGTATGATCTTTATTTGATCCTATGGGATGCCAGAAGTTCACAAGACTGAGGATTTTCGAGTCACTTTGCAAAATGGCCTTGAATTGAAGAACTTGCAAATTCTCATGGCAAGCTTTTGTGTGATTCCAGTGCGACTTCCAATTATCACGCAGGCATAAATCAAGGCCTTAAATTTTGGATGCACCAAAGAATCTCCAAGTTTCACGACTCGTGCCTCAAGGGATCACAAAGGGGGCAAGCTTGTACCAGTTTGCAAAGACCCATGTGACTATACCTCCCCTCATTGCAATTCCCCAAGATTTGGTCCATGGGCCTGTGCCACACCAGTTATTCTTACTCACCAAAGGCCTTACAATTGTGTTTCCTGCAAATCATTTCAATCAGCCGGGGTCTCATTGATGAATAAGCGTCACCAAAATTTCAAAGTTGGTTTTAAGATATTTCGAATAAATTGATGAGTTATGGGTTAAACTTATTGCATTTTTTGTAAAGAAAAATGATAAGTGTGATTTCTTTGGTTCATCGTTTTCGAAATTTAAGAAGGATGGCTTATTGGATTTGATTCATTGGTCTCGAAAAAAAGAAAGGAGAAAAGAGCGTTCGTGGTATCATGAGGGGCTTGGATTCAAACGGCATTGCATAGGAATTCCGTGGTATTATGTTGGGTTTGGATTGTGTTGGATTTGGATTAAGTTGGATTTGGATGCACATATGTTTGGAATTATGGTTCATTTTATGTTGCTATGTGCTACTTAAGGTGCATTGTTTTCAAGCATGATTAATGTTGATATTGTCCAAGTTTTGCAAGATATTGAAATCTTGATTTGGTGCATTGTCAAAATAAGTGAAAACCAAGGATAACAAGATTGAAGAATACAAACGCATAACATTTTGTTGAAGGCTCAAGGCTATGCTCCAAAAGTCCTATCTACACTTCGAACATCCATCGCTATCCCAACATTTGTTCATGTTACAAATTCTGATTCTATTTGTTACAAACTCATGGCAATGCAAATTAAAATTAATTTCTGTTCATGTTACAAATTCGGATTCTTTTTGTTACAGGCTTACGGAAGTACAAATTAAAGGGAATTCCAAATCCAATCCTATGAAGAGCAATGAAAGTCCAATTCAAGACAAATGAGTACACTTTTATTTCTTCATGACATAATAGTTTGGTTACAACATAAAAAAAGGGGGGGTAGTTAACATTTTTTTGTTCTAAAATAGAGTCTGCGCTAAACAAGGGCAGCCTCCCCAAGTTTCGTGATTCCCATGCTAAGCTTGTCATGTACTCCCAGTCCACAACCTGTCATATGCAAAAGGATACACCACTGAGTTTGAGTTTTACGGTAATTGAGAAATGAACAGCAAAGATAAGAATGACATATCTACAACTCATGTTCATGATAATCAAATTGGATTACCTCCGAAGTATGTTTCAGTACGGTTTAGCAAAATGTGGCGACGGTATTCAAAATACAGTTTGGCATCTCTACATGCTGTCTAACGTGTCTCGGTTAGTTTCGATGGAGCCTAGGATCCACTGGTGCACCGGATCTTCATAATCTCCGTCCTTTGAGCTTCAATGTCAAGATAGTTGGCAAATTGGAAAGGCCCTGAAATCAGAAAAATATTCACAGGACCAGCTTTCTTTTCACAACAGAAAAAGCAAGAGCAGTTAACAAGATTTCAAGACAGAAGAAGATCAGTTCGATCGCCATTCATTTGTTTAAAGACAGAACGAAAGCCAATAAACATTACCTTTTAAACTGCGGAAGACTTGGCGTTCATTGCTGCAATTGCTGTGTTTGAGATTGCTCCAGCTTAAGATTCTATCATTTGTTGACTCAGTTGATCTCACGTTCATTTCCTCACACACAGAGGTGCAGATCCATAGCTTCAGGACCTACTGCTGTCAAAAAATCAAACAGAGAAATCAAATTCAGCACCTACTGGAACACGTGTAGATGCTGATGCTCCTTTGATTGATACTGGAGATACTAGTATACAAATTGATGCAAGGTCTTCTGGTGCTGAAGCAGGGTCTCCAACATTGAATCAGTTGTTGCTTCCTGTACCCCTACATCAGTTGGTTCAGCTCCTCCAGTAAAGGGTGATCTGCTCAGTGTTGAAGAGTTTAACTCACCAAGAGCAGATAATTCACTTGCTCTCGTTCCTGTAGGAGAACAACAGGCAGCCAGTCCTACGTCTCAACAAAATGTCCTTGTTCTTTTCGATTTGTTTTCTAATGGAAACAATGTGCCACTTCCTGTTAATACCCAAGCTCCAGCCGCGGTAAACCTGAAATTGATACAAAAATCACAGAATTAAAACGTGCGCCGCAGGTCAGCAAAAGAAGGATCAAATTGTTGCATATGTTGAGTACTTGATTCAGTTTACATCAGAGCAATTTGCCGATGATATTGCTGAGTTGATCCGCAACCGTTACCCGTCGAAGGAAATTCTCCTCTTTGATGATGTTTTGGCAACATTTGTCCTTCATCATCCAGAGCATGGGCATGCAGTTGTACTTCCGATTATTTCGTGTATTATTGACAGCACACTAGTCTATGATAAGACTAGTCCTCCATTTGCTTCTCTGATATCTTTAGCCTGCCAAAAAATGAGAATGAATATTCAGAACAGTTACAAAATGGGAAGGCAATCGAGTGAAACATAAAGAAGCAGTAGTGGCAGCCTTGCAACAACTAGTGAGCCTCTCAATGAGAAAGCTGTCAACAATGCTTTGGGCACAGAGATTCAAAAGAAGCCTTTGCAACTGACCTTTATACAACGGCTGAACTATGCGAAACAACCGAATCATGTCGTGCAATGCTTCAGTCTCAACTAGAGGCTCTCCATCCGCTTCAAAGACCTTAGCTCCACCTGACCTGCGTGAAGCAGTGCTTCGTCCTACACCATCCAGGCCAGAACCAGTACCTTCACCGTGTCTAGAAGTCTCACCTCTCCGGCTTCTAGGATGCCCTCCAAAGAGGGTACGGCTGTATCGATGTGCAAACCTCTCCCTCAACATATTTGCTTCAGCAACAAGTGCGGGAGTAAGGTTGGCAAGGACAGCATCAGATGATGTTAAAGGAACCTCTTCTCTTAACTCAGAAGGAAATGTTGCAATCATTGAGACTGTATCCATTTCAACAGGTTGACCTTCCAGCTCCTGAGATTGATGTCGCCTCTGTGTCTGCTGTTGAGCAAGAACTTCAGCACGCAACTCCTGAGGAAGAGCATCCAGAAAAGCAGGATCATTTGTTTCTGATCCAGCTTCATTGTTCACCTGTTGTTCACCTGATGGGCCATGCTGGGCACCTCAGCAAGATTGAACATGGTGTTTGAAACTCGCGTATTTGACCCTGCAAAGTTCAGAAATTATCACATGGTTAGCAGTTAAAAAAATTGAGTTTACGGCGGTAAAAAGAATAACTAATCCAGTCCAGATACAACTTATTCATTTCATTTCAAAACAATCAGTTGAAACTAAGTTAAGCAAGGTGCAGTAACAGGCATAAACAGACAAAGAATCCATAGCAGAAATGTCAGCAGGTTGCAGGGCGAAATTTCACAAAAGAGCAAAAACATTTTTCTGTTACAGAAAAGAAGAAGAAAACATAGCCAGATTGGGATTGCTGAAACCCTAATTGTCACTATAAGAATCAAGATAAATTCGTGAATCAAGAAAAAAAGGACTTGAACAGCCGCATCCAAAAAACCCTAAATCACAGTAAAAAGCCCTAATCGCATCAAGAGGAAAACACTTAGCTTTCGAAGCTCCAAGGGGGCCGCATCCACCATTGTCATCAGCCTAGCAACCTGCGAGATACAACACACAGCTGCATCAAAAACAACATCCAGAAGAGAAACCCTAAGAAGTTTTTTTTTTCGTTGAAAAAAGCTGAAATTCGGGGAAGAGAAGTTTTCAAACAGGAAGGAAAGAAAAGCCCGAGTCAAGGAAAGAAGTACCTGGGGTGAAAATCGTCCCTCTGAGAACACTCAGAGCAGGTATGAAACTCTGACTTCCTTTCGACTTCCATTTTCTCATGTTTTTGGTGAGCATCTGTTTCGATTTCTCTTCTGCTTTCCTTGTTTGGTGTCTCCACTGATAATGATTTATTGTTTGTTTGGGGACTGGTGTGATTGCTGGGTTGGTGAACGAACATTAGGGTTTGAGTGATTGATTGAGTTTAAGCTTTGGCTTCGCCGTTTCGCCCGACGGAGTATTCCGTCCCCGCCGTGTTTGCGTGATCAGAGATAGGAGGCTCTTCCTCCAGCTCCACTTGTTTCGTTTGAGTTTCCTTAGGGTTTTGTGGTTAGAGAAGAGAGGGTTGAGAGACTGAGGAAAGCTACTGAGACCTTTCTGTTCTTTTTTTAATCGTGGAATATTGATCTTGTTTATGATCATAAAGGCCCTTGGGAAACAACAAAGATGCACCGCCCTTTTTTCACTTCCCAATGCCGTAACCTCTTTTCTCCCTAGGTCATTCGTTGGTATCCCCAAGGCATCATAAGCATGAGACCCTTGGCTAGGATGTTTGTTTTTTTTTCTTCTCAGATTTTGTGAGTGCAGGTTCGGGCTTTGGGCATCCCGGGCCCGTTTAAGAGGGTAATAACAGCTTTGGGCTTGCGTTGCTGCAAGCAGGAGAGCCCTGGGTTGCCCTTTTTGTTGTTTCTATTTTCTATTTTTCTTTTTCCTTTTTTTTACTCATTTAAAGTGATGCAAAACCATTTAGTTATTTATTTAGATAAATTTTGTAAAAAAAATATATATTCAGTTATTTCTTTAGATAAATTATAAAAGCTATTTACTCATTTAGGAAAAATTATGTAAAACCCTTTTTTAGATATAACTATATATAAAAAAAATTTCAAAAAAAAAAAGAGAGAAAGCATCCTTTTTTTTTAGGTAGTTATGTAAGGGGAGGTTATTTTAGTTAGTTATTTCTGTTAATCATTCTCGTTTTAACTTAGCTATTTATTTTTCGTTTGTTCTCACTTGTACAATAATTCATATCATTTTCGGTTTGCATCCTAATATCAAGTTCATTTTCACTCTATTTATTTCTGTCATGCTAACTTTTCAGGTGGTAAGTACTCCGAGAAGTGAATTTGCCTTCACTTCTCGCATTTCCTTTTCATCTCCTTTGTACATTATTGTTATATCTTTTTGTATGGATATTGGAGTGAGTTTGCTCCTCCCTGTTTAATTATACCTTTCTTTCTTCAAGCAACTTGTCTTCTTAAGTGAAGCAAGTTGTTTTGCTCCTCTTCACGTCTTGATCCTTTCATCTGCTTCCTGGTGGTTCTCTTTGAAGATATCTCTTACAAACCTCACCAACCTTAGGAACGACCAAGCATGATAATGAATTAGGGTTTTGATTAGTCTCCCCTCTTAGCTTTTACCTTTGTGTCTCTTTGAGTCTTCTCTTCTCATCTCGTAATCAGGGACTAAACCCTAAAGGCTTTAAGACTTTGTGATTAAGCTTATGCCTGCATCCTTCTATTAGGATGGAGTGTATAACTTTAATCCTAAGTGTTAAACCCTTAATGTGTTTAAATCTCTCAATCAATTCACTTAATAATCATCAAGACACCACACTTGTAACTTGGGCCTTGCGTTAGGGTTCTAATTCTTCCTTAAGTGGTTAAGAAGGACTAACCCTAGTGTTAATGGACAAGTCCCCCTCAAGTTGTCTTACAAATCATAAAACTCACTTCATCATCATACCATTAAATAAAATTCACTTAATCAAAGGCTTGTTTTGTCATAAGTTTAATCCTTAATCATGGATTAAGTTGAGGAGCTTTCCTCAGCTTAAACATTCTCATCTATTATCCTTCTATTAGGATGGTGTAATGAGTCTGTTTAATCCTTGATCATGGCTTAACCTCATTACTCAACACTAAACAAAAACACCAAAAACATCTAAATAATCACAAGTAGGTTAATGATCTTAACCCTACATCAAAGGTGGTTAAGTGTGAGAATCTGACTTCACACTTAAGGTATTCTCATTACCCCTAATCAGAGGGAAGATGTGATGAGTTTACTAAATCCATTGGTTTAGGCTTAAGCTCATTATCTTACGACAAACTTTCAAAAGCAATAAAAGACTGAAAACTCAAAAACAAACAGTAATCGTCTCCTTCGGGATTCTTTTCTCATCACCTTCACTCACAAACGAGAACTCGCTTCTTCCGTCTAATGCAAGACAGTTTGCACCTGAGCCAGACAGGTCATACACTTGAGCATAGGCAAACAAGCAGTTCATAAGTCAATTCACCTTTCAGTCCCTTTGGGTCGAACTACGGTGTTCTGACTTCCACATTGCACGAGAGGATACGTAGGCATAACTTAACAGTTATCGAACAAAAGTCTCTGTATATTCCCCCTCTTTCTAGCTTTATTCTTTAGCCTCATGATCTTGAGCATTTCACTCCGTTCTTACACTGACACTTTCATACTTCACATCACTTATACACTTTACACTGACACCTGTACATCTTTTCCAGCTATTTTATACACAAATTGCACTGACACTACCCCTTTAAAACACAAATCTTTTAAGCGTGGATCCCGTCGAGTACGACGGACAATCTGGGTGCTAATACCTTCCCAGGTTGTAACCAACCCCCTTTCTCAGTCTCTCTGGTTCGCAAACCGTCTTATCCGTCTCTTTCTAGGTCTTAGCAGCATTGCCTTTCCTCCGGGATAAAAATGCCTAGCTGGCGACTCTATTCATCTCCAGTGAGTTCACGGCTGTGTGTTCTCATTGTCCCTCTCGCCGACCGTTCGCGTCTGTACCTTTATTTGGGCCAGTCCCATTTTATCGGGAGCGACAGCTTGGCGACTCTGCTGGGGAATACTTATACTGCAACCAGGGCTTCTGGTTCTTTTTGTGGGTTCCTCCTAGCGTTTGATTGATTTGTGTTTACTGGGGTGTTATGTGCTTATTTGTGCTTGTATTTATTTTGTTTATTGCTTTATGTACAGTTACCTTACTGCTTTCTTTACTGCATTTGTATATACCATACTGTCATTGTTGCTGGCTGGATCTGTTGTTTGCTTTGGTGGGTGGGTAATTCATTGAGAGTTAAGGTCCTATACCTGGGACCTGAGTGACACCTAGGCTAGAGTGAATCATATTCTTTCCCATTCCATTTCGGTCTGGTGCGGGAATATGAAACACGGTTCAGATGTGGGTTTCTTCTTGAGAACTCTGTGTTGCAGATTTCCTGCAATGCTAGGGCTATCTGGGAAGCCTGCTAAGTCTGGATGACCTTTTAGTATTGACCTTCAGAAACTGAGGTGAATTAGAGGAGGAATGGTTATGGTTATTGTAAACACTGTACCTCCGGGTTAGAAGTGTTTACACTTCTCATAACTGATCCAAGTCTGAGGATCCTTGTTCTAGAACACCACCTGTGAGGGGGTTGGGCTGTTTACAGGTTTGCAGGTACCTTGACCTCAGAATACCCTGTTACCTTGGTTTGTTTAAGAATACTCCATGTTGGGATAGTTCTTGTGATTCTAAACCCTGGACATGTGGCTCTTTATTTGAGCCCCCCACCTTGGTTACTGGACTTATAGACCTCCATCTGGATTTCTTACACACATGGACTTATATCAGAGAATTTGATTAGATCCAGCTCAGTCACAAACCCTTGCATATCATTTGCATACATAATCATTGCATCATATTGACATTTGCTTATTTGTGTTTCAGGGTATCCATCTTCATTTGGTTTTGGTTTTGACCCCATCTTCAGTATTGACCTATCTTCATCAGCACTTGCTTCAGCTTTCAGCTATCTATTCCAGCCAATCCGTGGCCCTTCTCTTCAGTATCTTCATCAACACTTGTCATCATGGCTCCAAAGAAAAGCAACATCACTTACCATTTCTTCCAACCAGACTTGTCAGACATCAGGAGGATTCAAACCCTGATTACTCCAGACCATGTACCATTGTTCAGGGAGCACCATGGAGATATACTTGACATGGTTATGGATCTGGACCCCTCACAGAGAAGTCTCATCCACACCTGCCTTCAGTTTTATGATCCCCCACTAAGATGTTTTACTTTCCAGGATTTTCAGATGGGGCCCTTATTGGAAGAGTACTCATCACTGGTTGGCCTACCTATCAGGAGAGAAGTCCCTTTCAACCCTGAGATGGTTTTCCCAAGTAATGAGGGGATAGCCAAAGCATTGCATCTGGAACCAGTCTTGGTTGGGCAGCATATGACATCTAAAGCTGGAATCTCTGGTTTTCATCTGGATTTCCTAATTTCTCAAGCTAGTCTGAAGGCTTCCCTGGGGGAGTGGAAAGCAGTTTGTGCTCTGTTGGCCCTGAGTATATATGGGATTGTATTGTTTGCAGATGAGCCTCGATTCGTTAGTAAGAATGCAATCCACTTGTTCATCTTGAAGAACCCAGCGCCAACTTTATTGGGTGATCTCTACTATTCAGTGCATCAGAGGAATGAGAAGCAGAGGGGAAGGCTAGTGAGGTGTTGTGCTCCATTATTCCATACTTGGCTTCTCAGGCATCTACCCAGGACAGATGCATTCTTAAACCCTCATCAACAGAAAAATTGGGCTGGGAGACTTACTACTCTCACTTCAGCTGATATCAGATGGTGCACTCAGAGCACAAAAGGCAGGGATATCATCACCAGCTGTGGGCATTTTCCCAATGTGCCCCTAGTAGGAGTTAAGGGTAGTATCAATTACAACCCTCTGCTGTTTAAAAGACAACTGGGCTACGCACTGATCCACACTCCTAAGGCACAAGACTTGGTGGAGACCCTTTACTGTGAGAACAAGATTAGTTTGGCAATTGTTAGGCAGGCAGCCTGGGCCTGGGATAATGTTCAAACTAAGGGGATAACCATCTTGGGAAAATGTAACAATGTGGCATCAGCACAATACTGTGATTGGTCCTATGCTAGGGCTCAATTCTCTGGGATGCCCTTTACTATTGAAGATGTGCCTGGACCTTCCACAGCACCACCTCCAGCAACTGTCAGCCTGGAGGAGTTTGAGAAGTTGAAGGAGAGAAATGAGAAGTTAACTCAAGCTTTGCAGAAGACCCTCTATGAGAGGAGTGATGAAAGACTGGATATTGGAAGATTGGAGAAGCTGGAGAAAGAGCATCTGGCTAAGATTGAGAAGTCTGAAGATTACATTAAGAAGTCTAGGGCTGGAGAACAAATCCTGAAGAATGCTTGCAAGGAAGCTCAGTTCCAGAAAGCTAGAACAGACTTGTATCTGAAGGAGAGTCAGGCTAGGTGGGTCAGGATCACCGAGGCTCGTACTCTAGAGGACAAGAGAGTTCAGGACAAGATGGAGCAGATGGAAGAAGCCCTGGCAGCAGCCCAAAGGGAGATATCAGAGCTAAAGATCAGAGCTGGAGTGAAGAGGTCTAAGGACCAAAGTCAGAACAAGAAATTGACTGCAGCTGTTGCTACAAGGAACCTTCTCATCAGGAATCTTACGGAGCGTCCGGCTGATCCCGTGACCGAAGCACTTCTCAAGGAAGTTCGTGGGGATGAGTTTGGCCTTGGAGTTTGATCATTTGCTTGTTGTTGTTTCTATTCCATGTACTTTTACTTTTTTGTGATGTATTTTGACCCCTTTAAGGGCTTGTGTTGTAAATTGAACAAGTTGTATTATTTCACCTTCTGTAATATATTTGTGTTATTTTGTTCCATCCGAGTTTACTTCGAAAGCAACTTCAACAGCATCATCTTCAAGGGTCTGGAAGGGTCAAAACTGAATGCCAAACCGGATACTTTGAGAGCAAATAAGCATAACTGCATTGCATGCTAACCCTTTTGTTTGTTTTGCAGGTTTTTGTTTTATTATTACTAACCTCTGTTGTGATATTCAGGAATTATTGCTCGTCGCCGGGTATTTCCCCTCAACAGGCCACACAGGTACCCAACTAGAAACAATCTTCCGGGCATCCAAATGGACCAGATGCAGCAGGACCTTACGGAGGTCAGAAACCAGATGGCCAACGAAAGGTTGGAGATGAGAACTCAGATAACACAGTTCATGGAAGTGATGAACAACTTAGCTCAAAGCCAGGAGAGGCTCAGGGCTTTGGTAGAAGGGAGGAATCAAGAGGAGCCCCATGTGGGGACTGCTGGCACAAGTAACAATGAAAGGGTACAACCTCATGTTAACCCTCCTGTGTTTGGTCCCCATCTCCATCCTGAAATTAATATTCCTGCAAACATTCAAGGAACCGCCACTGCAGCCAGGGTATTGCAAGAAGACCCTCAAGAGGATCAATTTACAGTAATGGGTGCTGGAGAAGAGACTTATGATAGGAGATTGGATGAAATGGCTGAGAAGTTGAGGTCCTTAGAATCTCAAAATTCTTTGGGTTTCGACGTCATGGACATGGGTCTGGTAGAAGGGGTCAGGATCCCCCATAAGTTCAAGCCTCCTTGTTTCGAAAAGTATAATGGGACTTCATGCCCCCGGACTCACCTACAATCATTTCTGGGAAGGCTGAAGGCCTATACAATGGATGAGAAGCTCTGGATGTTCTACTTCGAAGATAGCTTGACTGGAGCCTCTAGGGAATGGTATTCCCATTTGACAAGGGCAACAATTAGATGCTGGAAGGACCTGGCAGAGGCCTTCATCAGACAATATCAGTATAACCTGGACATGGCACCCAATAGAACTCTCCTAATGGGCATGTCACAGTCGTCAAAGGAAAGTTTCCGAGAATATGCCCAGAGATGGAGGCAATTGGCTGCTGCCGTTCAACCACCTATGTCTGAGAGAGAAATGGCAGACATGTTTATGAACACTCTTCAGGGAACGTATATTGACAGGTTGGCTGCTTTCTCTTCCACTAGCTTCGCAGATGTTGTCATAGCTGGGGAGAGAATTGAAAGCCTGTTGAAAATGGGTAAGATTTCCGATAATGGTGCCAGCTCGTCCAGTAGTACAAGAAAGCCTTTTGCAGGCCCGAGAAGAACTGGCGAGACCAATGCCATTCACACCAACAGGGGTAGGCCCCAATATGTTCAAGGGTCAATAGCAGCAGTCACCATTCCTGCTCCAGCTCATCCTCAGCCAGTCTATCAACCTCCGCAACAAAACTTCCAACAACAACCTCAGTATCAGCAGAATCAATATCCTCCAAGAAACTACAACAACAACAACAACAACAACAACAATCAACAGAGGCCATTCCAGCAAAGGCCATCCCAAGCTAACAGAGTGATCGACCCGATCCCAATGCCGTATGCTGCCTTGCTGCCACAACTTCTGAAACTCAACCTAGTTGAGCTAAGAACGTTGGCACCCCCGGATCCCAACAGTCTACCAAGAAACTATGACTCCAATGCTAGGTGTGCTTTTCATTCCAACGCACCTGGTCACAGTACAGAAAAATGCAGGGCTCTGCATATGAAGGTACAAGACTTGGTAGACTCCAAGGCCCTGAATTTTGCGCCGCCGCCCAATGTCAATAAAAACCCTATGCCAAACCATGGTGGTCCCCGAATTAACGCTATTGAAGAAGACAGACCGTCTTATTTAATAACCAGTGTGGATCAGATCCGGACGCCATTGGTGGAAATCAAAGCTCAACTCCGTGAAAGCCAAATATTTCCGGGGTGTGAACTAGGGTGTCCCTACTGCGATATTTCATGGAATGGGTGTGAGGACCTGAGGAATGGCATTGACAGCCTTATTCAGAGTGGCCTGCTACAGATCACTACATCATTCCCGAAAAATCCGACAATCCCATCAACAACGGTTTCAGAACCTCCTACAACTGCAGCAACTATTGTTCCCGACAATTCTACAACAACATCAGCAAGTACTTCATCAATTTTCTCAAATGATCAGTTTCCAACAATTTCTCCTGCTACAACTTCAGCTTCATTCCGTTTCGAATCTCCAGCAACAACAACATCAGTCCTTCCAACAATACCTCCTACAATACCAGCAATCAATCATGAAGATGTCTCCACTGTTACCATATTCTATGATCCTGAAAATAACTCCGCCTACCATTCAGAAGGTGCTTCTCCCGTTAGAGCACCAGTTACAATCTTTTATGATCCACAAACGATTACAGTCCCTTCAGCAGCAGCAATCAGTCCAGTCACTGTCACGGTGCCTGGACCCGTACCATACGAAAGCAATAGGGCCATCCCTTGGCACTATGGCTCTGACGTGTACTGTGAAGGGAAAAGAATCACTCTTGAAACATCAACACCTGCACCACAAGTAGATAATGTGGGGGGAGGCGGAGGCTTCACTCGAAGCGGACGTCTCTTTGCTCCACCGATTCAAAGACCTACTGCCGAAGCAGAAGCTGCTGCCAAGGCGAAAGGAAAAAGCCCGGTGCAGGAAGATCAAGCTGCCAAAGAAACCCTGAAGACTTCGTTCGATCAGGAAGTTGATGAGTTTATGCGAATCATCAAAAAGAGTGATTATAAAATTGTGGATCAGCTTCACCAGACGCCATCCAAAATCTCTATCCTCTCACTGCTTATGTGCTCCGAAGCCCATCGGAATGCACTACTTAAAGTCTTGCACGCAGCTTACGTGCCTGAGGAGATTACTGTCAACCAATTGGAAACCGTGGTTGGAAATGTTACTGCTAGCAATGGGCTAGGGTTTACCAATTCTGACCTGACAGTGGATGGCCGCAACCACAACAAAGCCTTGCACATAACCATGGAATGCAAAGGGGCTGTCCTTTCTCATGTGCTGGTGGACACAGGTTCTTCCCTGAATGTCTTACCAAAGAAGGCTCTGGTGAAGTTAGAATATGATGGATTGGCATTGAGACCCAACAACCTAGTGGTAAGAGCCTTTGATGGTTCGAAGAGATCGGTTCTGGGAGAGATTGAGCTGCCTGTGACAATTGGCCCACAGACCTTTAAAACTATCTTTTATGTGATGGACATTCAGCCCGCCTACAGCTGTTTGTTGGGTAGACCCTGGATTCACGCCGCCGGCGCAATAACGTCTACCCTTCACCAAAAGTTAAAATTTGAGTGGGAAGGCCAAGTTGTCACAATCTGCGGGGAGGAGGATATATTCGTTAGCCATCTGGCTACTTATAAATACATTGAGATGGATGGGGAGATCCATGAAACAATGAGCCAAGGATTTGAAGCCTTGAATGTGAATGAAGCATCTGCTGTATCTGGGATCTCCATGTCATCATACCAACAAGCCCGGAAGGTTGTTGAGGAAGGAACTGCCCTAGGCTGGGGCAAGGTTTTAGCTGTGGAGGAGAAGAAAGACAAATTTGGGTTGGGTTACAGACCAACTCAACGTCAAGCAAAGGCTGCTGAAGAGCCCGGTTTTGTCAGTGGGGGGATGCTCACCCCCGATGCTATCAACAATTTGGAAGACGAGCTGGAAGAGGAGCGCAATCTGGAGAATTGGATTCGTCCGAAGATCCCGGGGAGCAGTATCTCGAACTGGTCTTCCCAGGAAGTTATAAGAGTTACTCGAGCAGAGTAATTATTATTTCCTGTATTTTTATTGCATGCATCAAAGTCTTGCATCTTGCCCAAGATGACAAGACTCATTTTGTAATCGGGCCATCTGTACTTTTTGTGCAAACAAGATTAATTAATGAAATATCAGACATCTTTTTGCAAATGAGTCTTTTTTCTTTTCTGCTCACTGTTTTTCCATTTTTATTTTTGTACAAAAAAAATAAATGGCGATGTTTTCAAAATGATAACTTTATTTCACTTTTTCTAAGCAAGATTAAAATCAATCACTAAAATGAACAAACTGAACCCTTGCAGAGAGTGCCTTCCAGACAGCACCGACAACAGCACGGCAATGACTTCGTATGACTTTGACAATCCAATCAATCAAGCTGATGAAGGGGTCGAAGAAGAATATGAGCTTCCTGAAGAGCTAGCCAGGTTGTTGAGACAAGAGGAAAAGGTTATCGCTCCTCACCAGGAGGAGGTTGAAGTGATTAATCTTGGTACAGATGAAGACATGAAAGAGGTTAAAATCGGGGCCTGCCTGCAAGACTCAGTAAAGAGACAACTGATTGATCTGCTTCAAGAGTATGTGGACGTGTTTGCTTGGTCGTATCAAGATATGCCAGGGTTAGACACCGATATAGTTGTGCACAAGCTGCCTTTGAGAGAAGAGTGCCCACCGGTCAAACAGAAGCTGCGCCGCACTCTCCCGGACATGGCAATGAAAATCAAAGAAGAGGTACAAAAGCAGTGGGACGCCGGGTTCCTTGCTGTGACTAGCTATCCGCCGTGGGTTGCTAATATAGTACCTGTGCCTAAGAAAGACGGCAAAGTAAGAATGTGTGTTGACTACCGGGACCTGAACAAAGCCAGCCCGAAAGATGATTTTCCATTACCTCACATTGACGTATTGGTAGATAATACGGCTCAGTTCTCGGTATTCTCCTTCATGGACGGATTTTCAGGGTATAATCAGATCAAGATGTCACCTGAAGACATGGAGAAGACAACATTCATCACACCCTGGGGCACGTTCTGCTACAAAGTGATGCCATTCGGACTGAAGAATGCTGGTGCCACATATCAACGGGCTATGGTGACATTATTCCACGATATGATCCATAAGGAAATCGAATGTTATGTGGATGACATGATTGCCAAGTCCCTTACAGAGGAAGACCACCTGGTAAATCTGCTCAAGTTATTCAAGCTTCTGAGGAAGTACCAACTGAAGCTGAACCCCAACAAATGCACGTTCGGAGTGCGATCCGGTAAGCTGCTGGGCTTTATTGTGAGTGAGAAAGGGATTGAAGTTGACCCTGATAAGGTCAAGGCTATTCAAGAGATGCCTGCACCGAAAACTGAGAAAGAAGTTCGAGGGTTCTTAGGTCGATTGAACTACATTTCGCGGTTCATATCTCACCTTACAGCAACTTGTAAACCCTTGTTCAAGCTGTTAAGAAAAGAACAGACGGTCAGGTGGAATGAAGACTGCCAAAAAGCTTTTGACAAGATCAAAGAATACCTACAAGAACCTCCAATCCTTATGCCTCCAGTTGAAGGAAGACCTCTGATAATGTACTTGACAGTATTAGAAGAGTCGATGGGGTGTGTGCTGGGCCAGCATGACGAGTCTGGTCGAAAAGAGTATGCAATATACT
This sequence comes from Lathyrus aphaca, assembly GCA_963966055.1. Lineage (NCBI taxonomy): Eukaryota > Viridiplantae > Streptophyta > Magnoliopsida > Fabales > Fabaceae > Lathyrus > Lathyrus aphaca. Next base: position 494,246,228 of record OZ014524.1, on the reverse strand, counting down.
ACCTAAGCAAAAAGTTTACCGACTGTGAACAACGTTATTCACTGCTCGAGAAAACTTGATGTGCTTTAGCGTGGGCTGCTCGCCGACTGAGACAGTATATGTTGACCCACACTACCTTATTAATCTCAAAGATGGACCCAGTTAAGTACATTTTCGAGAAGCCAGCTCTTACCGGACGGGTTGCGAGATGGCAAATGATTCTCACGGAATATGACATTCAGTACACATCTCAGAAAGCCATCAAGGGCAGTGTATTGTCTGAATATCTTGCTGAGCAACCCATTGATGATTACCAGCCTATGAGATTTGACTTCCCTGATGAAGACATCATGTTCCTGAAAGCAAAAGATCATGAAGAGCCTGTTCACACTGAAGGGCCCGACCCGGAAGAAGAATGGACTATGATGTTTGACGGGGCTGTTAATATGAATGGTCGCGGTGTTGGTGCAGTACTCATTACACCTAAAGGAGTTCACATGCCTTTTTCGGCAAAACTCACTTTTAACTGCACTAACAACGAAGCTGAATACGAAGCTTGTATTATGGGTCTTGAGGAAGCCATTGACCTCAGGATCAAAACATTAACTGTATTCGGAGATTCAGCGCTAGTAATCAACCAGACCAACGGCAAATGGTATACACACCAGGATCATCTGATACCTTACAGGGATTATACGAGGAGGTTATTGACTTTCTTTACAACAGTCAAGCTTGAGTATATCCCTCGGGACGAGAATCAATTTGCAGATGCCCTTGCTACCATTTCATCCATGATCAAAGTTCAGGTTGCTAACTTCGTACCTCAGATTCCAGTATCCAGACTTGATAGACCAGCATATGTATTTGCAGCAGATGCTGTAAAAGACGATAAGCCTTGGTTCCATGACATTAAATGCTTCTTGTAGGATCAAACATACCCACCTGGGGCATCATCCAATGATAAGAAGGCCTTGAGAAGGCTTGCTGGTAGTTTCTTTCTGAACACTGATGGGTCTTTATACAAAAGGAACTTTGATATGGTACTCCTCAGATGTGTTGATAAGACGGAAGCAGATTTGTTGATGCATGAAGTGCACGAAGGATCTTTTGGTACCCATGCAGGAGGGCATGCCATGGCTAAGAAATTGCTAAGATCAGGCTATTACTGGATCACAATGGATGCAGACTGTTGTGCCTATGCTAGAAAGTGTCACAAATGCCAGATCTACACAGATAAGGTGCATGTGCCTCCCAATCCTTTGAACATCATGACTTCGCCATGGCCTTTTGCCATGTGGGGTATTGATATGATTGGCAAGATTGAGCCAACTGCTTCGAATGGCCACAGATTCATCCTGGTTGCCATTGATTATTTCACCAAGTGGGTCGAAGCAGCTTCCTATACCAATGTTACAAGACAAGTGGTGGCCAGATTTCTGAAGAGAGATATCATCTGTCGATACGGAGTCCCCGAACGAATCATTACTGATAATGGTTCCAATCTAAACAAAAAAATGATGGCTGAGTTATGCCGGGACTTCAAGATCCAACACCACAATTCTTCTCCTTACAGGCCAAAGATGAATGGCGCTGTTGAGGCAGCAAATAAAAATATCAAGAAGATTGTGCAGAAGATGGTAGTCACTTACAAAGACTGGCACGAAATGCTACCGTTTGCCTTGCATGGGTACCGCACGTCAATCAGAACATCCACTGGGGCAACACCATATCAGCTTGTGTATGGTATGGAAGCAGTCCTACCTGTTGAAGTTGAATTACCCTCTCTACGGGTATTGATGGATGTTAAGCTGAACGAAGCAGAATGGGTTAGGTCCCGATACGAACAACTGAGTCTGATCGAAGAGAAGAGATTGGCTGCAATCTGTCATGGGCAGTTGTATCAGAAAAGAATGAAGAGAGCCTTTGATCAGAAAGTCAGGCACCGAGGGTACCAAGTAGGAGATCTTGTGCTGAAGAGAATCCTCCCTCCTCATACAGACCACAGGGGCAAGTGGACTCCAAATTATGAAGGACCATTTGTAGTCAAGAAAGTTTTCTCTGGTGGAGCACTGATGCTCAGCACCATGGATGGTGAAGACTTCCCGTCCCCTGTGAATTCAGATGCAGTTAAAAAATACTTCGCATAAAAATGACCCGCTGGACATAAAAACAGAACGTAAGTCCAGGCAAAAATAGGGCATCCCGGCAAGTCAAAAAACAGAATAAAAGACTCGGGCAAAATAAGGGAAATAAATAAAAAATGTACACCCGCTGAGTTGAAAAGCCGCATTGGACAACTCAGGCAAAAATGGGTATCCCGATGGATTGAAAACCCGAAAGGGCGATCCGTGCAAAATAAGGGAATAAGCGAACAACTGCATTCTGAATTCGTCTGTATCACCTACAACTTGGAAAGCTCCAAAAGGATCAAGCTTCGATCAGAATCAGCCTCCTTCAGAAAGCAATACGAGAAGAACGTCATTGTCATACGAGTCATAGCAGAAGAGGAAGCTCTTTGAAAGCGTCGTCAACATCGCCAGCATTTTGTTTCTCAATTTGTAACAGTCTCTTCATTTTAGGAGATTTGTTTCTTTGACTGTATCTTGCCAATTCAGGGCATTTGAATTAATAAAATCAGATTTTTTCGGTCATGTTCCGTTTTGTACATTTTTTTATTTGCAAAAGAATGGTCTGATGTCTCTAAAAATATAATTGCATAAGTACAGATGTTTTTCTCTAAAATAAAAAAAATAAAAGCACATGCTTGCAGGGAATGTAATTACTCTCGAAAGTACTTAACTCCTATGACGGAATCAAGTAGAGGATACCTCGGGACCTTTTTGTGCGTTTCCTTATCTTTGCAGGATTGCAGGTATCCAGAACGCAACTTGGGGCATGCAAGTTACATTCCAGCAAGTTGGTAAACCAACAAACAGTCTTAGCACTCAAGGTGCTCTCTCCCCAGCTGAGCTACCTATAACTCTCCCCAGCCGTAGTACCAATCATTCTTCCTCAGCAGAATGCAGGAATCAGGGAATCATCTCCCTACAAAATCCTCAGCCTCTATCCAGAAGAGCAACGCATGAAGGAGTCACAACAGAGTACGGAAAGCTTCTACAAACCCCAGCTGGGTCCCATATTACAAGGATATGTCAATCAGCGACCTAGATCACCAAGCAAATACATCTCACCAGACCTATCAATGATCTCATCCCCAGCTGGGATGTCCACTTCAAACAGATCGACCAGAGATCTTCATGGCAACGGGATCCGGATCCCGGATCGATATCTTTGCATGATCATAGCATTTGCATCATATTCACCCACGAAGCGTAGCATTCCGTCTAATACGGAGCATTACGGCAAAAATCAAATACATAGCATAATCATAAGTCATGTCGTGAATCGAACACTTGTAAATGTTGACAGTCAATCAACAATGCACAGAAATCCACCAGAGTTCCTAGCAAAAACAGTTGCCTCTCAAATCACAAACACCAGTATATACTCCTGTGGACATCCGTCCGTGTCACTTTTCCCCAGTAAAGTTGCCTGAACACACTTTACAAACAAATCACCCGTATTACGGATACTTCCTGACACCCATCCGTGTCAGATCACCAGCAGAAAGCCAAAGACATCCTCTTTGCACTCACTTGTATATTCATTTTCTTGACACCCGTCCGTGTCATATCCCCAGCGCAGTCGCTTACACTTTTACGACCCATATACTTGTTGATATTATTACACTTTTCTCTTGGCGCTCGTCCGTGTCACTCTCCCCAGCAGATTAAACACCCATCTATACAATACTCATACTCACTACTCATGCTATACACCATCTATGTCCCCACAGATTCGACAGTGGTCCTTGTTCTTTGTTAACCAGTTGGTACTCGTCCGTACCATCATCTCAGAACATTGCGTCTAGTGCTTGTTTCTACATGATACTCGTCCGTATCATAGTCTTAAGGATGCTCGTCCGCATCTTTAATCCATACACCGTGTCAAAAACTTGTGCCTTCTTGAATATAGATACTCGTCTGTGTCTACTATTCCCTAGAAGAGTCCTCTCAGATTCAACACTCGTCCGTGTTCTCTGTTAACCCGCTGATACTCGTCCGTATCATCATCTCTGAACATGTGTCAGTTTGTTTCTACATGATACTCGTCCGTATCATAGTCTTAAGGATGCTCGTCCGCATCTTTAACCTATACACAGCATCTAAACACTTATACGTTCTTTTCTTGGTTGTAGACACTCGTCCGTGTTTACTATATCCCCAGTAGATCACCAACAAAGTGAATTTTCTTCTTATTTGACATTCGTCCTATGTCATGACAAACTTTGAGAGCAGCCGTACCCTGCTAGGTGGTCGTCCTCCACCTCTTGATGGTCGTCCTCCATCATGCTCATCCGATGGCCGTCCCCATCGTTGATATTTAGCAGCCCTCCCCTGCTAGGTGGTCGTCCTCCACCTTTTGATGATCGTCCTTCATCACTTTATCCAATGGCCGTCCCCATTGTTGATTTTGGTTATCTGGCATTCGTCCTATGTCATGACAAACCTTGAGAGCAGCCGTCCCCTGCTGGGTGGTCGTCCTCCATCTCTTGATGGTCGTCCTCCATCATGCTCGTCCGATGGCCGTCCCCATCGTTGACCTTTTATCCGGCATTCGTCCTATGTCGCGATGTTTTCGGCAGCCGTACCCTGCCAGGTGGTCGTCCTCCACCTTAGATGACCGTCCCTCATCTTATACCCAACAGAGCAGCCGTCCCCTGCTAGGTGATCGTCCTTCACCTTTGATGACCGTACCTCATCATCTGTTTATTTCATTCATTCTTTAACCCGATGGCCGTCCCCGTCGTGGTCCCTTTTCTTTTTAGCCCGATGGCCGTCCCCATCGTTGGTTACTTTACTTTATAAATTTGATGGCCGTCCCCGTCATGTTTCACTATTCCCAGAGAATCTTACAACTTTATCTTGATGGCCGCCCCCATCATAATTTTATTTTTCCCAGCTAGTCGGTCGTCCCCGTCTTAGCTATACCTTTTATCCCCAGCATGTCGGCCGTCCCCGTCATCGCTTTATTTCCCGCGCTTTTCCCAGCATGCCGGCCGTCCCCGTCATTGCCCTTTACCCAGTAGTCATCCTCTGCTCGGCGGTTGTCCTCCGTCGCCCATACTTTGCAATACACTTTATTTTCCTTTTACAATCTATATCCCTTTCCTTCTTCATTCGGTGAGCGCAAATTTTGGACTGTCTTTGGTATTCAACCACAAGTTATCTTGTTTGCCTGTTAAGCCGTTGCTTCCAACCTGCACAGCTAACTCATGTTTGAATAGGGGCAGCTGTAAACACCCCAAATTTTCCCTCACCCATTCACACCATGGCTTGTGATCATTTCATATACATAATCTCAATCATGGCATCTCATACCGCATTTTTGATTCACTGCATTGGTTCAAAGTCATTTGCATCTAGGGTTTGTGATCCGAGCAATCCAGAAGCTTCAAGAGCCACTCCAAAGGTCTTCAATGTTCAAGCATCGTATTGTATGCCCTCAAAGTCAAAAGGATGTCAAAGAAACACAAGAACTGAAATTGGCATGGAAACAGGGTCAGGTTATGAGGTCCGCGCATATCAAGTTTCATGAAGAAATTCCATGGGGAGGATATCTGATCAAGGAATGACTTCTGGAACAAGTCAGTACAAAACCAGGATGTCTGAGACTCCCGAGGACCCGACCAAAGGGTATACTTCGTCATTTTGATTGCGTATGATCTTTATTTGATCCTATGGGATGCCAGAAGTTCACAAGACTGAGGATTTTCGAGTCACTTTGCAAAATGGCCTTGAATTGAAGAACTTGCAAATTCTCATGGCAAGCTTTTGTGTGATTCCAGTGCGACTTCCAATTATCACGCAGGCATAAATCAAGGCCTTAAATTTTGGATGCACCAAAGAATCTCCAAGTTTCACGACTCGTGCCTCAAGGGATCACAAAGGGGGCAAGCTTGTACCAGTTTGCAAAGACCCATGTGACTATACCTCCCCTCATTGCAATTCCCCAAGATTTGGTCCATGGGCCTGTGCCACACCAGTTATTCTTACTCACCAAAGGCCTTACAATTGTGTTTCCTGCAAATCATTTCAATCAGCCGGGGTCTCATTGATGAATAAGCGTCACCAAAATTTCAAAGTTGGTTTTAAGATATTTCGAATAAATTGATGAGTTATGGGTTAAACTTATTGCATTTTTTGTAAAGAAAAATGATAAGTGTGATTTCTTTGGTTCATCGTTTTCGAAATTTAAGAAGGATGGCTTATTGGATTTGATTCATTGGTCTCGAAAAAAAGAAAGGAGAAAAGAGCGTTCGTGGTATCATGAGGGGCTTGGATTCAAACGGCATTGCATAGGAATTCCGTGGTATTATGTTGGGTTTGGATTGTGTTGGATTTGGATTAAGTTGGATTTGGATGCACATATGTTTGGAATTATGGTTCATTTTATGTTGCTATGTGCTACTTAAGGTGCATTGTTTTCAAGCATGATTAATGTTGATATTGTCCAAGTTTTGCAAGATATTGAAATCTTGATTTGGTGCATTGTCAAAATAAGTGAAAACCAAGGATAACAAGATTGAAGAATACAAACGCATAACATTTTGTTGAAGGCTCAAGGCTATGCTCCAAAAGTCCTATCTACACTTCGAACATCCATCGCTATCCCAACATTTGTTCATGTTACAAATTCTGATTCTATTTGTTACAAACTCATGGCAATGCAAATTAAAATTAATTTCTGTTCATGTTACAAATTCGGATTCTTTTTGTTACAGGCTTACGGAAGTACAAATTAAAGGGAATTCCAAATCCAATCCTATGAAGAGCAATGAAAGTCCAATTCAAGACAAATGAGTACACTTTTATTTCTTCATGACATAATAGTTTGGTTACAACATAAAAAAAGGGGGGGTAGTTAACATTTTTTTGTTCTAAAATAGAGTCTGCGCTAAACAAGGGCAGCCTCCCCAAGTTTCGTGATTCCCATGCTAAGCTTGTCATGTACTCCCAGTCCACAACCTGTCATATGCAAAAGGATACACCACTGAGTTTGAGTTTTACGGTAATTGAGAAATGAACAGCAAAGATAAGAATGACATATCTACAACTCATGTTCATGATAATCAAATTGGATTACCTCCGAAGTATGTTTCAGTACGGTTTAGCAAAATGTGGCGACGGTATTCAAAATACAGTTTGGCATCTCTACATGCTGTCTAACGTGTCTCGGTTAGTTTCGATGGAGCCTAGGATCCACTGGTGCACCGGATCTTCATAATCTCCGTCCTTTGAGCTTCAATGTCAAGATAGTTGGCAAATTGGAAAGGCCCTGAAATCAGAAAAATATTCACAGGACCAGCTTTCTTTTCACAACAGAAAAAGCAAGAGCAGTTAACAAGATTTCAAGACAGAAGAAGATCAGTTCGATCGCCATTCATTTGTTTAAAGACAGAACGAAAGCCAATAAACATTACCTTTTAAACTGCGGAAGACTTGGCGTTCATTGCTGCAATTGCTGTGTTTGAGATTGCTCCAGCTTAAGATTCTATCATTTGTTGACTCAGTTGATCTCACGTTCATTTCCTCACACACAGAGGTGCAGATCCATAGCTTCAGGACCTACTGCTGTCAAAAAATCAAACAGAGAAATCAAATTCAGCACCTACTGGAACACGTGTAGATGCTGATGCTCCTTTGATTGATACCGGAGATACTAGTATACAAATTGATGCAAGGTCTTCTGGTGCTGAAGCAGGGTCTCCAACATTGAATCAGTTGTTGCTTCCTGTACCCCTACATCAGTTGGTTCAGCTCCTCCAGTAAAGGGTGATCTGCTCAGTGTTGAAGAGTTTAACTCACCAAGAGCAGATAATTCACTTGCTCTCGTTCCTGTAGGAGAACAACAGGCAGCCAGTCCTACGTCTCAACAAAATGTCCTTGTTCTTTTCGATTTGTTTTCTAATGGAAACAATGTGCCACTTCCTGTTAATACCCAAGCTCCAGCCGCGGTAAACCTGAAATTGATACAAAAATCACAGAATTAAAACGTGCGCCGCAGGTCAGCAAAAGAAGGATCAAATTGTTGCATATGTTGAGTACTTGATTCAGTTTACATCAGAGCAATTTGCCGATGATATTGCTGAGTTGATCCGCAACCGTTACCCGTCGAAGGAAATTCTCCTCTTTGATGATGTTTTGGCAACATTTGTCCTTCATCATCCAGAGCATGGGCATGCAGTTGTACTTCCGATTATTTCGTGTATTATTGACAGCACACTAGTCTATGATAAGACTAGTCCTCCATTTGCTTCTCTGATATCTTTAGCCTGCCAAAAAATGAGAATGAATATTCAGAACAGTTACAAAATGGGAAGGCAATCGAGTGAAACATAAAGAAGCAGTAGTGGCAGCCTTGCAACAACTAGTGAGCCTCTCAATGAGAAAGCTGTCAACAATGCTTTGGGCACAGAGATTCAAAAGAAGCCTTTGCAACTGACCTTTATACAACGGCTGAACTATGCGAAACAACCGAATCATGTCGTGCAATGCTTCAGTCTCAACTAGAGGCTCTCCATCCGCTTCAAAGACCTTAGCTCCACCTGACCTGCGTGAAGCAGTGCTTCGTCCTACACCATCCAGGCCAGAACCAGTACCTTCACCGTGTCTAGAAGTCTCACCTCTCCGGCTTCTAGGATGCCCTCCAAAGAGGGTACGGCTGTATCGATGTGCAAACCTCTCCCTCAACATATTTGCTTCAGCAACAAGTGCGGGAGTAAGGTTGGCAAGGACAGCATCAGATGATGTTAAAGGAACCTCTTCTCTTAACTCAGAAGGAAATGTTGCAATCATTGAGACTGTATCCATTTCAACAGGTTGACCTTCCAGCTCCTGAGATTGATGTCGCCTCTGTGTCTGCTGTTGAGCAAGAACTTCAGCACGCAACTCCTGAGGAAGAGCATCCAGAAAAGCAGGATCATTTGTTTCTGATCCAGCTTCATTGTTCACCTGTTGTTCACCTGATGGGCCATGCTGGGCACCTCAGCAAGATTGAACATGGTGTTTGAAACTCGCGTATTTGACCCTGCAAAGTTCAGAAATTATCACATGGTTAGCAGTTAAAAAAATTGAGTTTACGGCGGTAAAAAGAATAACTAATCCAGTCCAGATACAACTTATTCATTTCATTTCAAAACAATCAGTTGAAACTAAGTTAAGCAAGGTGCAGTAACAGGCATAAATAGACAAAGAATCCATAGCAGAAATGTCAGCAGGTTGCAGGGCGAAATTTCACAAAAGAGCAGAAACATTTTTCTGTTACAGAAAAGAAGAAGAAAACATAGCCAGATTGGGATTGCTGAAACCCTAATTGTCACTATAAGAATCAAGATAAATTCGTGAATCAAGAAAAAAAGGACTTGAACAGCCGCATCCAAAAAACCCTAAATCACAGTAAAAAGCCCTAATCGCATCAAGAGGAAAACACTTAGCTTTCGAAGCTCCAAGGGGGCCGCATCCACCATTGTCATCAGCCTAGCAACCTGCGAGATACAACACACAGCTGCATCAAAAACAACATCCAGAAGAGAAACCCTAAGAAGTTTTTTTTTTCGTTGAAAAAAGCTGAAATTCGGGGAAGAGAAGTTTTCAAACAGGAAGGAAAGAAAAGCCCGAGTCAAGGAAAGAAGTACCTGGGGTGAAAATCGTCCCTCTGAGAACACTCAGAGCAGGTATGAAACTCTGACTTCCTTTCGACTTCCATTTTCTCATGTTTTTGGTGAGCATCTGTTTCGATTTCTCTTCTGCTTTCCTTGTTTGGTGTCTCCACTGATAATGATTTATTGTTTGTTTGGGGACTGGTGTGATTGCTGGGTTGGTGAACGAACATTAGGGTTTGAGTGATTGATTGAGTTTAAGCTTTGGCTTCGCCGTTTCGCCCGACGGAGTATTCCGTCCCCGCCGTGTTTGCGTGATCAGAGATAGGAGGCTCTTCCTCCAGCTCCACTTGTTTCGTTTGAGTTTCCTTAGGGTTTTGTGGTTAGAGAAGAGAGGGTTGAGAGACTGAGGAAAGCTACTGAGACCTTTCTGTTCTTTTTTTAATCGTGGAATATTGATCTTGTTTATGATCATAAAGGCCCTTGGGAAACAACAAAGATGCACCGCCCTTTTTTCACTTCCCAATGCCGTAACCTCTTTTCTCCCTAGGTCATTCGTTGGTATCCCCAAGGCATCATAAGCATGAGACCCTTGGCTAGGATGTTTGTTTTTTTTTCTTCTCAGATTTTGTGAGTGCAGGTTCGGGCTTTGGGCATCCCGGGCCCGTTTAAGAGGGTAATAACAGCTTTGGGCTTGCGTTGCTGCAAGCAGGAGAGCCCTGGGTTGCCCTTTTTGTTGTTTCTATTTTCTATTTTTCTTTTTCCTTTTTTTTACTCATTTAAAGTGATGCAAAACCATTTAGTTATTTATTTAGATAAATTTTGTAAAAAAAATATATATTCAGTTATTTCTTTAGATAAATTATAAAAGCTATTTACTCATTTAGGAAAAATTATGTAAAACCCTTTTTTAGATATAACTATATATAAAAAAAATTTCAAAAAAAAAAAGAGAGAAAGCATCCTTTTTTTTTAGGTAGTTATGTAAGGGGAGGTTATTTTAGTTAGTTATTTCTGTTAATCATTCTCGTTTTAACTTAGCTATTTATTTTTCGTTTGTTCTCACTTGTACAATAATTCATATCATTTTCGGTTTGCATCCTAATATCAAGTTCATTTTCACTCTATTTATTTCTGTCATGCTAACTTTTCAGGTGGTAAGTACTCCGAGAAGTGAATTTGCCTTCACTTCTCGCATTTCCTTTTCATCTCCTTTGTACATTATTGTTATATCTTTTTGTATGGATATTGGAGTGAGTTTGCTCCTCCCTGTTTAATTATACCTTTCTTTCTTCAAGAAACTTGTCTTCTTAAGTGAAGCAAGTTGTTTTGCTCCTCTTCACGTCTTGATCCTTTCATCTGCTTCCTGGTGGTTCTCTTTGAAGATATCTCTTACAAACCTCACCAACCTTAGGAACGACCAAGCATGATAATGAATTAGGGTTTTGATTAGTCTCCCCTCTTAGCTTTTACCTTTGTGTCTCTTTGAGTCTTCTCTTCTCATCTCGTAATCAGGGACTAAACCCTAAAGGCTTTAAGACTTTGTGATTAAGCTTATGCCTGCATCCTTCTATTAGGATGGAGTGTATAACTTTAATCCTAAGTGTTAAACCCTTAATGTGTTTAAATCTCTCAATCAATTCACTTAATAATCATCAAGACACCACACTTGTAACTTGGGCCTTGCGTTAGGGTTCTAATTCTTCCTTAAGTGGTTAAGAAGGACTAACCCTAGTGTTAATGGACAAGTCCCCCTCAAGTTGTCTTACAAATCATAAAACTCACTTCATCATCATACCATTAAATAAAATTCACTTAATCAAAGGCTTGTTTTGTCATAAGTTTAATCCTTAATCATGGATTAAGTTGAGGAGCTTTCCTCAGCTTAAACATTCTCATCTATTATCCTTCTATTAGGATGGTGTAATGAGTCTGTTTAATCCTTGATCATGGCTTAACCTCATTACTCAACACTAAACAAAAACACCAAAAACATCTAAATAATCACAAGTAGGTTAATGATCTTAACCCTACATCAAAGGTGGTTAAGTGTGAGAATCTGACTTCACACTTAAGGTATTCTCATTACCCCTAATCAGAGGGAAGATGTGATGAGTTTACTAAATCCATTGGTTTAGGCTTAAGCTCATTATCTTACGACAAACTTTCAAAAGCAATAAAATACTGAAAACTCAAAAACAAACAGTAATCGTCTCCTTCGGGATTCTTTTCTCATCACCTTCACTCACAAACGAGAACTCGCTTCTTCCGTCTAATGCAAGACAGTTTGCACCTGAGCCAGACAGGTCATACACTTGAGCATAGGCAAACAAGCAGTTCATAAGTCAATTCACCTTTCAGTCCCTTTGGGTCGAACTACGGTGTTCTGACTTCCTCATTGCACGAGAGGATACGTAGGCATAACTTAACAGTTATCGAACAAAAGTCTCTGTATATTCCCCCTCTTTCTAGCTTTATTCTTTAGCCTCATGATCTTGAGCATTTCACTCCGTTCTTACACTGACACTTTCATACTTCACATCACTTATACACTTTACACTGACACCTGTACATCTTTTCCAGCTATTTTATACACAAATTGCACTGACACTACCCCTTTAAAACACAAATCTTTTAAGCGTGGATCCCGTCGAGTACGACGGACAATCTGGGTGCTAATACCTTCCCAGGTTGTAACCAACCCCCTTTCTCAGTCTCTCTGGTTCGCAAACCGTCTTATCCGTCTCTTTCTAGGTCTTAGCAGCATTGCCTTTCCTCCGGGATAAAAATGCCTAGCTGGCGACTCTATTCATCTCCAGTGAGTTCACGGCTGTGTGTTCTCATTGTCCCTCTCGCCGACCGTTCGCGTCTGTACCTTTATTTGGGCCAGTCCCATTTTATCGGGAGCGACAGCTTGGCGACTCTGCTGGGGAATACTTATACTGCAACCAGGGCTTCTGGTTCTTTTTGTGGGTTCCTCCTAGCGTTTGATTGATTTGTGTTTACTGGGGTGTTATGTGCTTATTTGTGCTTGTATTTATTTTGTTTATTGCTTTATGTACAGTTACCTTACTGCTTTCTTTACTGCATTTGTATATACCATACTGTCATTGTTGCTGGCTGGATCTGTTGTTTGCTTTGGTGGGTGGGTAATTCATTGAGAGTTAAGGTCCTATACCTGGGACCTGAGTGACACCTAGGCTAGAGTGAATCATATTCTTTCCCATTCCATTTCGGTCTGGTGCGGGAATATGAAACACGGTTCAGATGTGGGTTTCTTCTTGAGAACTCTGTGTTGCAGATTTCCTGCAATGCTAGGGCTATCTGGGAAGCCTGCTAAGTCTGGATGACCTTTTAGTATTGACCTTCAGAAACTGAGGTGAATTAGAGGAGGAATGGTTATGGTTATTGTAAACACTGTACCTCCGGGTTAGAAGTGTTTACACTTCTCATAACTGATCCAAGTCTGAGGATCCTTGTTCTAGAACACCACCTGTGAGGGGGTTGGGCTGTTTACAGGTTTGCAGGTACCTTGACCTCAGAATACCCTGTTACCTTGGTTTGTTTAAGAATACTCCATGTTGGGATAGTTCTTGTGATTCTAAACCCTGGACATGTGGCTCTTTATTTGAGCCCCCCACCTTGGTTACTGGACTTATAGACCTCCATCTGGATTTCTTACACACATGGACTTATATCAGAGAATTTGATTAGATCCAGCTCAGTCACAAACCCTTGCATATCATTTGCATACATAATCATTGCATCATATTGACATTTGCTTATTTGTGTTTCAGGGTATCCATCTTCATTTGGTTTTGGTTTTGACCCCATCTTCAGTATTGACCTATCTTCATCAGCACTTGCTTCAGCTTTCAGCTATCTATTCCAGCCAATCCGTGGCCCTTCTCTTCAGTATCTTCATCAACACTTGTCATCATGGCTCCAAAGAAAAGCAACATCACTTACCATTTCTTCCAACCAGACTTGTCAGACATCAGGAGGATTCAAACCCTGATTACTCCAGACCATGTACCATTGTTCAGGGAGCACCATGGAGATATACTTGACATGGTTATGGATCTGGACCCCTCACAGAGAAGTCTCATCCACACCTGCCTTCAGTTTTATGATCCCCCACTAAGATGTTTTACTTTCCAGGATTTTCAGATGGGGCCCTTATTGGAAGAGTACTCATCACTGGTTGGCCTACCTATCAGGAGAGAAGTCCCTTTCAACCCTGAGATGGTTTTCCCAAGTAATGAGGGGATAGCCAAAGCATTGCATCTGGAACCAGTCTTGGTTGGGCAGCATATGACATCTAAAGCTGGAATCTCTGGTTTTCATCTGGATTTCCTAATTTCTCAAGCTAGTCTGAAGGCTTCCCTGGGGGAGTGGAAAGCAGTTTGTGCTCTGTTGGCCCTGAGTATATATGGGATTGTATTGTTTGCAGATGAGCCTCGATTCGTTAGTAAGAATGCAATCCACTTGTTCATCTTGAAGAACCCAGCGCCAACTTTATTGGGTGATCTCTACTATTCAGTGCATCAGAGGAATGAGAAGCAGAGGGGAAGGCTAGTGAGGTGTTGTGCTCCATTATTCCATACTTGGCTTCTCAGGCATCTACCCAGGACAGATGCATTCTTAAACCCTCATCAACAGAAAAATTGGGCTGGGAGACTTACTACTCTCACTTCAGCTGATATCAGATGGTGCACTCAGAGCACAAAAGGCAGGGATATCATCACCAGCTGTGGGCATTTTCCCAATGTGCCCCTAGTAGGAGTTAAGGGTAGTATCAATTACAACCCTCTGCTGTTTAAAAGACAACTGGGCTACGCACTGATCCATACTCCTAAGGCACAAGACTTGGTGGAGACCCTTTACTGTGAGAACAAGATTAGTTTGGCAATTGTTAGGCAGGCAGCCTGGGCCTGGGATAATGTTCAAACTAAGGGGATAACCATCTTGGGAAAATGTAACAATGTGGCATCAGCACAATACTGTGATTGGTCCTATGCTAGGGCTCAATTCTCTGGGATGCCCTTTACTATTGAAGATGTGCCTGGACCTTCCACAGCACCACCTCCAGCAACTGTCAGCCTGGAGGAGTTTGAGAAGTTGAAGGAGAGAAATGAGAAGTTAACTCAAGCTTTGCAGAAGACCCTCTATGAGAGGAGTGATGAAAGACTGGATATTGGAAGATTGGAGAAGCTGGAGAAAGAGCATCTGGCTAAGATTGAGAAGTCTGAAGATTACATTAAGAAGTCTAGGGCTGGAGAACAAATCCTGAAGAATGCTTGCAAGGAAGCTCAGTTCCAGAAAGCTAGAACAGACTTGTATCTGAAGGAGAGTCAGGCTAGGTGGGTCAGGATCACCGAGGCTCGTACTCTAGAGGACAAGAGAGTTCAGGACAAGATGGAGCAGATGGAAGAAGCCCTGGCAGCAGCCCAAAGGGAGATATCAGAGCTAAAGATCAGAGCTGGAGTGAAGAGGTCTAAGGACCAAAGTCAGAACAAGAAATTGACTGCAGCTGTTGCTACAAGGAACCTTCTCATCAGGAATCTTACGGAGCGTCCGGCTGATCCCGTGACCGAAGCACTTCTCAAGGAAGTTCGTGGGGATGAGTTTGGCCTTGGAGTTTGATCATTTGCTTGTTGTTGTTTCTATTCCATGTACTTTTACTTTTTTGTGATGTATTTTGACCCCTTTAAGGGCTTGTGTTGTAAATTGAACAAGTTGTATTATTTCACCTTCTGTAATATATTTGTGTTATTTTGTTCCATCCGAGTTTACTTCGAAAGCAACTTCAACAGCATCATCTTCAAGGGTCTGGAAGGGTCAAAACTGAATGCCAAACCGGATACTTTGAGAGCAAATAAGCATAACTGCATTGCATGCTAACCCTTTTGTTTGTTTTGCAGGTTTTTGTTTTATTATTACTAACCTCTGTTGTGATATTCAGGAATTATTGCTCGTCGCCGGGTATTTCCCCTCAACAGGCCACACAGGTACCCAACTAGAAACAATCTTCCGGGCATCCAAATGGACCAGATGCAGCAGGACCTTACGGAGGTCAGAAACCAGATGGCCAACGAAAGGTTGGAGATGAGAACTCAGATAACACAGTTCATGGAAGTGATGAACAACTTAGCTCAAAGCCAGGAGAGGCTCAGGGCTTTGGTAGAAGGGAGGAATCAAGAGGAGCCCCATGTGGGGACTGCTGGCACAAGTAACAATGAAAGGGTACAACCTCATGTTAACCCTCCTGTGTTTGGTCCCCATCTCCATCCTGAAATTAATATTCCTGCAAACATTCAAGGAACCGCCACTGCAGCCAGGGTATTGCAAGAAGACCCTCAAGAGGATCAATTTACAGTAATGGGTGCTGGAGAAGAGACTTATGATAGGAGATTGGATGAAATGGCTGAGAAGTTGAGGTCCTTAGAATCTCAAAATTCTTTGGGTTTCGACGTCATGGACATGGGTCTGGTAGAAGGGGTCAGGATCCCCCATA
Organism: Lathyrus aphaca; assembly: GCA_963966055.1. NCBI lineage: Eukaryota > Viridiplantae > Streptophyta > Magnoliopsida > Fabales > Fabaceae > Lathyrus > Lathyrus aphaca. The sequence continues at coordinate 494,230,011 of OZ014524.1, read as the reverse complement.
AGTTCAAGCCTCCTTGTTTCGAAAAGTATAATGGGACTTCATGCCCCCGGACTCACCTACAATCATTTCTGGGAAGGCTGAAGGCCTATACAATGGATGAGAAGCTCTGGATGTTCTACTTCGAAGATAGCTTGACTGGAGCCTCTAGGGAATGGTATTCCCATTTGACAAGGGAAACAATTAGATGCTGGAAGGACCTGGCAGAGGCCTTCATCAGACAATATCAGTATAACCTGGACATGGCACCCAATAGAACTCTCCTAATGGGCATGTCACAGTCGTCAAAGGAAAGTTTCCGAGAATATGCCCAGAGATGGAGGCAATTGGCTGCTGCCGTTCAACCACCTATGTCTGAGAGAGAAATGGCAGACATGTTTATGAACACTCTTCAGGGAACGTATATTGACAGGTTGGCTGCTTTCTCTTCCACTAGCTTCGCAGATGTTGTCATAGCTGGGGAGAGAATTGAAAGCCTGTTGAAAATGGGTAAGATTTCCGATAATGGTGCCAGCTCGTCCAGTAGTACAAGAAAGCCTTTTGCAGGCCCGAGAAGAACTGGCGAGACCAATGCCATTCACACCAACAGGGGTAGGCCCCAATATGTTCAAGGGTCAATAGCAGCAGTCACCATTCCTGCTCCAGCTCATCCTCAGCCAGTCTATCAACCTCCGCAACAAAACTTCCAACAACAACCTCAGTATCAGCAGAATCAATATCCTCCAAGAAACTACAACAACAACAACAACAACAACAACAATCAACAGAGGCCATTCCAGCAAAGGCCATCCCAAGCTAACAGAGTGATCGACCCGATCCCAATGCCGTATGCTGCCTTGCTGCCACAACTTCTGAAACTCAACCTAGTTGAGCTAAGAACGTTGGCACCCCCGGATCCCAACAGTCTACCAAGAAACTATGACTCCAATGCTAGGTGTGCTTTTCATTCCAACGCACCTGGTCACAGTACAGAAAAATGCAGGGCTCTGCATATGAAGGTACAAGACTTGGTAGACTCCAAGGCCCTGAATTTTGCGCCGCCGCCCAATGTCAATAAAAACCCTATGCCAAACCATGGTGGTCCCCGAATTAACGCTATTGAAGAAGACAGACCGTCTTATTTAATAACCAGTGTGGATCAGATCCGGACGCCATTGGTGGAAATCAAAGCTCAACTCCGTGAAAGCCAAATATTTCCGGGGTGTGAACTAGGGTGTCCCTACTGCGATATTTCATGGAATGGGTGTGAGGACCTGAGGAATGGCATTGACAGCCTTATTCAGAGTGGCCTGCTACAGATCACTACATCATTCCCGACAAATCCGACAATCCCATCAACAACGGTTTCAGAACCTCCTACAACTGCAGCAACTATTGTTCCCGACAATTCTACAACAACATCAGCAAGTACTTCATCAATTTTCTCAAATGATCAGTTTCCAACAATTTCTCCTGCTACAACTTCAGCTTCATTCCGTTTCGAATCTCCAGCAACAACAACATCAGTCCTTCCAACAATACCTCCTACAATACCAGCAATCAATCATGAAGATGTCTCCACTGTTACCATATTCTATGATCCTGAAAATAACTCCGCCTACCATTCAGAAGGTGCTTCTCCCGTTAGAGCACCAGTTACAATCTTTTATGATCCACAAACGATTACAGTCCCTTCAGCAGCAGCAATCAGTCCAGTCACTGTCACGGTGCCTGGACCCGTACCATACGAAAGCAATAGGGCCATCCCTTGGCACTATGGCTCTGACGTGTACTGTGAAGGGAAAAGAATCACTCTTGAAACATCAACACCTGCACCACAAGTAGATAATGTGGGGGGAGGCGGAGGCTTCACTCGAAGCGGACGTCTCTTTGCTCCACCGATTCAAAGACCTACTGCCGAAGCAGAAGCTGCTGCCAAGGCGAAAGGAAAAAGCCCGGTGCAGGAAGATCAAGCTGCCAAAGAAACCCTGAAGACTTCGTTCGATCAGGAAGTTGATGAGTTTATGCGAATCATCAAAAAGAGTGATTATAAAATTGTGGATCAGCTTCACCAGACGCCATCCAAAATCTCTATCCTCTCACTGCTTATGTGCTCCGAAGCCCATCGGAATGTACTACTTAAAGTCTTGCACGCAGCTTACGTGCCTGAGGAGATTACTGTCAACCAATTGGAAACCGTGGTTGGAAATGTTACTGCTAGCAATGGGCTAGGGTTTACCAATTCTGACCTGACAGTGGATGGCCGCAACCACAACAAAGCCTTGCACATAACCATGGAATGCAAAGGGGCTGTCCTTTCTCATGTGCTGGTGGACACAGGTTCTTCCCTGAATGTCTTACCAAAGAAGGCTCTGGTGAAGTTAGAATATGATGGATTGGCATTGAGACCCAACAACCTAGTGGTAAGAGCCTTTGATGGTTCGAAGAGATCGGTTCTGGGAGAGATTGAGCTGCCTGTGACAATTGGCCCACAGACCTTTAAAACTATCTTTTATGTGATGGACATTCAGCCCGCCTACAGCTGTTTGTTGGGTAGACCCTGGATTCACGCCGCCGGCGCAATAACGTCTACCCTTCACCAAAAGTTAAAATTTGAGTGGGAAGGCCAAGTTGTCACAATCTGCGGGGAGGAGGATATATTCGTTAGCCATCTGGCTACTTATAAATACATTGAGATGGATGGGGAGATCCATGAAACAATGAGCCAAGGATTTGAAGCCTTGAATGTGAATGAAGCATCTGCTGTATCTGGGATCTCCATGTCATCATACCAACAAGCCCGAAAGGTTGTTGAGGAAGGAACTGCCCTAGGCTGGGGCAAGGTTTTAGCTGTGGAGGAGAAGAAAGACAAATTTGGGTTGGGTTACAGACCAACTCAACGTCAAGCAAAGGCTGCTGAAGAGCCCGGTTTTGTCAGTGGGGGGATGCTCACCCCCGATGCTATCAACAATTTGGAAGACGAGCTGGAAGAGGAGCGCAATCTGGAGAATTGGATTCGTCCGAAGATCCCGGGGAGCAGTATCTCGAACTGGTCTTCCCAGGAAGTTATAAGAGTTACTCGAGCAGAGTAATTATTATTTCCTGTATTTTTATTGCATGCATCAAAGTCTTGCATCTTGCCCAAGATGACAAGACTCATTTTGTAATCGGGCCATCTGTACTTTTTGTGCAAACAAGATTAATTAATGAAATATCAGACATCTTTTTGCAAATGAGTCTTTTTTCTTTTCTGCTCACTGTTTTTCCATTTTTATTTTTGTACAAAAAAAATAAATGGCGATGTTTTCAAAATGATAACTTTATTTCACTTTTTCTAAGCAAGATTAAAATCAATCACTAAAATGAACAAACTGAACCCTTGCAGAGAGTGCCTTCCAGACAGCACCGACAACAGCACGGCAATGACTTCGTATGACTTTGACAATCCAATCAATCAAGCTGATGAAGGGGTCGAAGAAGAATATGAGCTTCCTGAAGAGCTAGCCAGGTTGTTGAGACAAGAGGAAAAGGTTATCGCTCCTCACCAGGAGGAGGTTGAAGTGATTAATCTTGGTACAGATGAAGACATGAAAGAGGTTAAAATCGGGGCCTGCCTGCAAGACTCAGTAAAGAGACAACTGATTGATCTGCTTCAAGAGTATGTGGACGTGTTTGCTTGGTCGTATCAAGATATGCCAGGGTTAGACACCGATATAGTTGTGCACAAGCTGCCTTTGAGAGAAGAGTGCCCACCGGTCAAACAGAAGCTGCGCCGCACTCTCCCGGACATGGCAATGAAAATCAAAGAAGAGGTACAAAAGCAGTGGGACGCCGGGTTCCTTGTTGTGACTAGCTATCCGCCGTGGGTTGCTAATATAGTACCTGTGCCTAAGAAAGACGGCAAAGTAAGAATGTGTGTTGACTACCGGGACCTGAACAAAGCCAGCCCGAAAGATGATTTTCCATTACCTCACATTGACGTATTGGTAGATAATACGGCTCAGTTCTCGGTATTCTCCTTCATGGACGGATTTTCAGGGTATAATCAGATCAAGATGTCACCTGAAGACATGGAGAAGACAACATTCATCACACCCTGGGGCACGTTCTGCTACAAAGTGATGCCATTCGGACTGAAGAATGCTGGTGCCACATATCAACGGGCTATGGTGACATTATTCCACGATATGATCCATAAGGAAATCGAATGTTATGTGGATGACATGATTGCCAAGTCCCTTACAGAGGAAGACCACCTGGTAAATCTGCTCAAGTTATTCAAGCGTCTGAGGAAGTACCAACTGAAGCTGAACCCCAACAAATGCACGTTCGGAGTGCGATCCGGTAAGCTGTTGGGCTTTATTGTGAGTGAGAAAGGGATTGAAGTTGACCCTGATAAGGTCAAGGCTATTCAAGAGATGCCTGCACCGAAAACTGAGAAAGAAGTTCGAGGGTTCTTAGGTCGATTGAACTACATTTCGCGGTTCATATCTCACCTTACAGCAACTTGTGAACCCTTGTTCAAGCTGTTAAGAAAAGAACAGACGGTCAGGTGGAATGAAGACTGCCAAAAAGCTTTTGACAAGATCAAAGAATACCTACAAGAACCTCCAATCCTTATGCCTCCAGTTGAAGGAAGACCTCTGATAATGTACTTGACAGTATTAGAAGAGTCGATGGGGTGTGTGCTGGGCCAGCATGACGAGTCTGGTCGAAAAGAGTATGCAATATACTACCTAAGCAAAAAGTTTACCGACTGTGAACAACGTTATTCACTGCTCGAGAAAACTTGATGTGCTTTAGCGTGGGCTGCTCGCCGACTGAGACAGTATATGTTGACCCACACTACCTTATTAATCTCAAAGATGGACCCAGTTAAGTACATTTTCGAGAAGCCAGCTCTTACCGGACGGGTTGCGAGATGGCAAATGATTCTCACGGAATATGACATTCAGTACACATCTCAGAAAGCCATCAAGGGCAGTGTATTGTCTGAATATCTTGCTGAGCAACCCATTGATGATTACCAGCCTATGAGATTTGACTTCCCTGATGAAGACATCATGTTCCTGAAAGCAAAAGATCATGAAGAGCCTGTTCACACTGAAGGGCCCGACCCGGAAGAAGAATGGACTATGATGTTTGACGGGGCTGTTAATATGAATGGTCGCGGTGTTGGTGCAGTACTCATTACACCTAAAGGAGTTCACATGCCTTTTTCGGCAAAACTCACTTTTAACTGCACTAACAACGAAGCTGAATACGAAGCTTGTATTATGGGTCTTGAGGAAGCCATTGACCTCAGGATCAAAACATTAACTGTATTCGGAGATTCAGCGCTAGTAATCAACCAGACCAACGGCAAATGGTATACACACCAGGATCATCTGATACCTTACAGGGATTATACGAGGAGGTTATTGACTTTCTTTACAACAGTCAAGCTTGAGTATATCCCTCGGGACGAGAATCAATTTGCAGATGCCCTTGCTACCATTTCATCCATGATCAAAGTTCAGGTTGCTAACTTCGTACCTCAGATTCCAGTATCCAGACTTGATAGACCAGCATATGTATTTGCAGCAGATGCTGTAAAAGACGATAAGCCTTGGTTCCATGACATTAAATGCTTCTTGTAGGATCAAACATACCCACCTGGGGCATCATCCAATGATAAGAAGGCCTTGAGAAGGCTTGCTGGTAGTTTCTTTCTGAACACTGATGGGTCTTTATACAAAAGGAACTTTGATATGGTACTCCTCAGATGTGTTGATAAGACGGAAGCAGATTTGTTGATGCATGAAGTGCACGAAGGATCTTTTGGTACCCATGCAGGAGGGCATGCCATGGCTAAGAAATTGCTAAGATCAGGCTATTACTGGATCACAATGGATGCAGACTGTTGTGCCTATGCTAGAAAGTGTCACAAATTCCAGATCTACGCAGATAAGGTGCATGTGCCTCCCAATCCTTTGAACATCATGACTTCGCCATGGCCCTTTGCCATGTGGGGTATTGATATGATTGGCAAGATTGAGCCAACTGCTTCGAATGGCCACAGATTCATCCTGGTTGCCATTGATTATTTCACCAAGTGGGTCGAAGCAGCTTCCTATACCAATGTTACAAGACAAGTGGTGGCCAGATTTCTGAAGAGAGATATCATCTGTCGATACGGAGTCCCCGAACGAATCATTACTGATAATGGTTCCAATCTAAACAAAAAAATGATGGCTGAGTTATGCCGGGACTTCAAGATCCAACACCACAATTCTTCTCCTTACAGGCCAAAGATGAATGGCGCTGTTGAGGCAGCAAATAAAAATATCAAGAAGATTGTGCAGAAGATGGTAGTCACTTACAAAGACTGGCACGAAATGCTACCGTTTGCCTTGCATGGGTACCGCACGTCAATCAGAACATCCACTGGGGCAACACCATATCAGCTTGTGTATGGTATGGAAGCAGTCCTACCTGTTGAAGTTGAATTACCCTCTCTACGGGTATTGATGGATGTTAAGCTGAACGAAGCAGAATGGGTTAGGTCCCGATACGAACAACTGAGTCTGATCGAAGAGAAGAGATTGGCTGCAATCTGTCATGGGCAGTTGTATCAGAAAAGAATGAAGAGAGCCTTTGATCAGAAAGTCAGGCACCGAGGGTACCAAGTAGGAGATCTTGTGCTGAAGAGAATCCTCCCTCCTCATACAGACCACAGGGGCAAGTGGACTCCAAATTATGAAGGACCATTTGTAGTCAAGAAAGTTTTCTCTGGTGGAGCACTGATGCTCAGCACCATGGATGGTGAAGACTTCCCGTCCCCTGTGAATTCAGATGCAGTTAAAAAATACTTCGCATAAAAATGACCCGCTGGACATAAAAACAGAACGTAAGTCCAGGCAAAAATAGGGCATCCCGGCAAGTCAAAAAACAGAATAAAAGACTCGGGCAAAATAAGGGAAATAAATAAAAAATGTACACCCGCTGAGTTGAAAAGCCGCATTGGACAACTCAGGCAAAAATGGGTATCCCGATGGATTGAAAACCCGAAAGGGCGATCCGTGCAAAATAAGGGAATAAGCGAACAACTGCATTCTGAATTCGTCTGTATCACCTACAACTTGGAAAGCTCCAAAAGGATCAAGCTTCGATCAGAATCAGCCTCCTTCAGAAAGCAATACGAGAAGAACGTCATTGTCATACGAGTCATAGCAGAAGAGGAAGCTCTTTGAAAGCGTCGTCAACATCGCCAGCATTTTGTTTCTCAATTTGTAACAGTCTCTTCATTTTAGGAGATTTGTTTCTTTGACTGTATCTTGCCAATTCAGGGCATTTGAATTAATAAAATCAGATTTTTTCGGTCATGTTCCGTTTTGTACATTTTTTTATTTGCAAAAGAATGGTCTGATGTCTCTAAAAATATAATTGCATAAGTACAGATGTTTTTCTCTAAAATAAAAAAAATAAAAGCACATGCTTGCAGGGAATGTAATTACTCTCGAAAGTACTTAACTCCTATGACGGAATCAAGTAGAGGATACCTCGGGACCTTTTTGTGCGTTTCCTTATCTTTGCAGGATTGCAGGTATCCAGAACGCAACTTGGGGCATGCAAGTTACATTCCAGCAAGTTGGTAAACCAACAAACAGTCTTAGCACTCAAGGTGCTCTCTCCCCAGCTGAGCTACCTATAACTCTCCCCAGCCGTAGTACCAATCATTCTTCCTCAGCAGAATGCAGGAATCAGGGAATCATCTCCCTACAAAATCCTCAGCCTCTATCCAGAAGAGCAACGCATGAAGGAGTCACAACAGAGTACGGAAAGCTTCTACAAACCCCAGCTGGGTCCCATATTACAAGGATATGTCAATCAGCGACCTAGATCACCAAGCAAATACATCTCACCAGACCTATCAATGATCTCATCCCCAGCTGGGATGTCCACTTCAAACAGATCGACCAGAGATCTTCATGGCAACGGGATCCGGATCCCGGATCGATATCTTTGCATGATCATAGCATTTGCATCATATTCACCCACGAAGCGTAGCATTCCGTCTAATACGGAGCATTACGGCAAAAATCAAATACATAGCATAATCATAAGTCATGTCGTGAATCGAACACTTGTAAATGTTGACAGTCAATCAACAATGCACAGAAATCCACCAGAGTTCCTAGCAAAAACAGTTGCCTCTCAAATCACAAACACCAGTATATACTCCTGTGGACATCCGTCCGTGTCACTTTTCCCCAGTAAAGTTGCCTGAACACACTTTACAAACAAATCACCCGTATTACGGATACTTCCTGACACCCATCCGTGTCAGATCACCAGCAGAAAGCCAAAGACATCCTCTTTGCACTCACTTGTATATTCATTTTCTTGACACCCGTCCGTGTCATATCCCCAGCGCAGTCGCTTACACTTTTACGACCCATATACTTGTTGATATTATTACACTTTTCTCTTGGCGCTCGTCCGTGTCACTCTCCCCAGCAGATTAAACACCCATCTATACAATACTCATACTCACTACTCATGCTATACACCATCTATGTCCCCACAGATTCGACAGTGGTCCTTGTTCTTTGTTAACCAGTTGGTACTCGTCCGTACCATCATCTCAGAACATTGCGTCTAGTGCTTGTTTCTACATGATACTCGTCCGTATCATAGTCTTAAGGATGCTCGTCCGCATCTTTAATCCATACACCGTGTCAAAAACTTGTGCCTTCTTGAATATAGATACTCGTCTGTGTCTACTATTCCCTAGAAGAGTCCTCTCAGATTCAACACTCGTCCGTGTTCTCTGTTAACCCGCTGATACTCGTCCGTATCATCATCTCTGAACATGTGTCAGTTTGTTTCTACATGATACTCGTCCGTATCATAGTCTTAAGGATGCTCGTCCGCATCTTTAACCTATACACAGCATCTAAACACTTATACGTTCTTTTCTTGGTTGTAGACACTCGTCCGTGTTTACTATATCCCCAGTAGATCACCAACAAAGTGAATTTTCTTCTTATTTGACATTCGTCCTATGTCATGACAAACTTTGAGAGCAGCCGTACCCTGCTAGGTGGTCGTCCTCCACCTCTTGATGGTCGTCCTCCATCATGCTCATCCGATGGCCGTCCCCATCGTTGATATTTAGCAGCCCTCCCCTGCTAGGTGGTCGTCCTCCACCTTTTGATGATCGTCCTTCATCACTTTATCCAATGGCCGTCCCCATTGTTGATTTTGGTTATCTGGCATTCGTCCTATGTCATGACAAACCTTGAGAGCAGCCGTCCCCTGCTGGGTGGTCGTCCTCCATCTCTTGATGGTCGTCCTCCATCATGCTCGTCCGATGGCCGTCCCCATCGTTGACCTTTTATCCGGCATTCGTCCTATGTCGCGATGTTTTCGGCAGCCGTACCCTGCCAGGTGGTCGTCCTCCACCTTAGATGACCGTCCCTCATCTTATACCCAACAGAGCAGCCGTCCCCTGCTAGGTGATCGTCCTTCACCTTTGATGACCGTACCTCATCATCTGTTTATTTCATTCATTCTTTAACCCGATGGCCGTCCCCGTCGTGGTCCCTTTTCTTTTTAGCCCGATGGCCGTCCCCATCGTTGGTTACTTTACTTTATAAATTTGATGGCCGTCCCCGTCATGTTTCACTATTCCCAGAGAATCTTACAACTTTATCTTGATGGCCGCCCCCATCATAATTTTATTTTTCCCAGCTAGTCGGTCGTCCCCGTCTTAGCTATACCTTTTATCCCCAGCATGTCGGCCGTCCCCGTCATCGCTTTATTTCCCGCGCTTTTCCCAGCATGCCGGCCGTCCCCGTCATTGCCCTTTACCCAGTAGTCATCCTCTGCTCGGCGGTTGTCCTCCGTCGCCCATACTTTGCAATACACTTTATTTTCCTTTTACAATCTATATCCCTTTCCTTCTTCATTCGGTGAGCGCAAATTTTGGACTGTCTTTGGTATTCAACCACAAGTTATCTTGTTTGCCTGTTAAGCCGTTGCTTCCAACCTGCACAGCTAACTCATGTTTGAATAGGGGCAGCTGTAAACACCCCAAATTTTCCCTCACCCATTCACACCATGGCTTGTGATCATTTCATATACATAATCTCAATCATGGCATCTCATACCGCATTTTTGATTCACTGCATTGGTTCAAAGTCATTTGCATCTAGGGTTTGTGATCCGAGCAATCCAGAAGCTTCAAGAGCCACTCCAAAGGTCTTCAATGTTCAAGCATCGTATTGTATGCCCTCAAAGTCAAAAGGATGTCAAAGAAACACAAGAACTGAAATTGGCATGGAAACAGGGTCAGGTTATGAGGTCCGCGCATATCAAGTTTCATGAAGAAATTCCATGGGGAGGATATCTGATCAAGGAATGACTTCTGGAACAAGTCAGTACAAAACCAGGATGTCTGAGACTCCCGAGGACCCGACCAAAGGGTATACTTCGTCATTTTGATTGCGTATGATCTTTATTTGATCCTATGGGATGCCAGAAGTTCACAAGACTGAGGATTTTCGAGTCACTTTGCAAAATGGCCTTGAATTGAAGAACTTGCAAATTCTCATGGCAAGCTTTTGTGTGATTCCAGTGCGACTTCCAATTATCACGCAGGCATAAATCAAGGCCTTAAATTTTGGATGCACCAAAGAATCTCCAAGTTTCACGACTCGTGCCTCAAGGGATCACAAAGGGGGCAAGCTTGTACCAGTTTGCAAAGACCCATGTGACTATACCTCCCCTCATTGCAATTCCCCAAGATTTGGTCCATGGGCCTGTGCCACACCAGTTATTCTTACTCACCAAAGGCCTTACAATTGTGTTTCCTGCAAATCATTTCAATCAGCCGGGGTCTCATTGATGAATAAGCGTCACCAAAATTTCAAAGTTGGTTTTAAGATATTTCGAATAAATTGATGAGTTATGGGTTAAACTTATTGCATTTTTTGTAAAGAAAAATGATAAGTGTGATTTCTTTGGTTCATCGTTTTCGAAATTTAAGAAGGATGGCTTATTGGATTTGATTCATTGGTCTCGAAAAAAAGAAAGGAGAAAAGAGCGTTCGTGGTATCATGAGGGGCTTGGATTCAAACGGCATTGCATAGGAATTCCGTGGTATTATGTTGGGTTTGGATTGTGTTGGATTTGGATTAAGTTGGATTTGGATGCACATATGTTTGGAATTATGGTTCATTTTATGTTGCTATGTGCTACTTAAGGTGCATTGTTTTCAAGCATGATTAATGTTGATATTGTCCAAGTTTTGCAAGATATTGAAATCTTGATTTGGTGCATTGTCAAAATAAGTGAAAACCAAGGATAACAAGATTGAAGAATACAAACGCATAACATTTTGTTGAAGGCTCAAGGCTATGCTCCAAAAGTCCTATCTACACTTCGAACATCCATCGCTATCCCAACATTTGTTCATGTTACAAATTCTGATTCTATTTGTTACAAACTCATGGCAATGCAAATTAAAATTAATTTCTGTTCATGTTACAAATTCGGATTCTTTTTGTTACAGGCTTACGGAAGTACAAATTAAAGGGAATTCCAAATCCAATCCTATGAAGAGCAATGAAAGTCCAATTCAAGACAAATGAGTACACTTTTATTTCTTCATGACATAATAGTTTGGTTACAACATAAAAAAAAGGGGGGGTAGTTAACATTTTTTTGTTCTAAAATAGAGTCTGCGCTAAACAAGGGCAGCCTCCCCAAGTTTCGTGATTCCCATGCTAAGCTTGTCATGTACTCCCAGTCCACAACCTGTCATATGCAAAAGGATACACCACTGAGTTTGAGTTTTACGGTAATTGAGAAATGAACAGCAAAGATAAGAATGACATATCTACAACTCATGTTCATGATAATCAAATTGGATTACCTCCGAAGTATGTTTCAGTACGGTTTAGCAAAATGTGGCGACGGTATTCAAAATACAGTTTGGCATCTCTACATGCTGTCTAACGTGTCTCGGTTAGTTTCGATGGAGCCTAGGATCCACTGGTGCACCGGATCTTCATAATCTCCGTCCTTTGAGCTTCAATGTCAAGATAGTTGGCAAATTGGAAAGGCCCTGAAATCAGAAAAATATTCACAGGACCAGCTTTCTTTTCACAACAGAAAAAGCAAGAGCAGTTAACAAGATTTCAAGACAGAAGAAGATCAGTTCGATCGCCATTCATTTGTTTAAAGACAGAACGAAAGCCAATAAACATTACCTTTTAAACTGCGGAAGACTTGGCGTTCATTGCTGCAATTGCTGTGTTTGAGATTGCTCCAGCTTAAGATTCTATCATTTGTTGACTCAGTTGATCTCACGTTCATTTCCTCACACACAGAGGTGCAGATCCATAGCTTCAGGACCTACTGCTGTCAAAAAATCAAACAGAGAAATCAAATTCAGCACCTACTGGAACACGTGTAGATGCTGATGCTCCTTTGATTGATACCGGAGATACTAGTATACAAATTGATGCAAGGTCTTCTGGTGCTGAAGCAGGGTCTCCAACATTGAATCAGTTGTTGCTTCCTGTACCCCTACATCAGTTGGTTCAGCTCCTCCAGTAAAGGGTGATCTGCTCAGTGTTGAAGAGTTTAACTCACCAAGAGCAGATAATTCACTTGCTCTCGTTCCTGTAGGAGAACAACAGGCAGCCAGTCCTACGTCTCAACAAAATGTCCTTGTTCTTTTCGATTTGTTTTCTAATGGAAACAATGTGCCACTTCCTGTTAATACCCAAGCTCCAGCCGCGGTAAACCTGAAATTGATACAAAAATCACAGAATTAAAACGTGCGCCGCAGGTCAGCAAAAGAAGGATCAAATTGTTGCATATGTTGAGTACTTGATTCAGTTTACATCAGAGCAATTTGCCGATGATATTGCTGAGTTGATCCGCAACCGTTACCCGTCGAAGGAAATTCTCCTCTTTGATGATGTTTTGGCAACATTTGTCCTTCATCATCCAGAGCATGGGCATGCAGTTGTACTTCCGATTATTTCGTGTATTATTGACAGCACACTAGTCTATGATAAGACTAGTCCTCCATTTGCTTCTCTGATATCTTTAGCCTGCCAAAAAATGAGAATGAATATTCAGAACAGTTACAAAATGGGAAGGCAATCGAGTGAAACATAAAGAAGCAGTAGTGGCAGCCTTGCAACAACTAGTGAGCCTCTCAATGAGAAAGCTGTCAACAATGCTTTGGGCACAGAGATTCAAAAGAAGCCTTTGCAACTGACCTTTATACAACGGCTGAACTATGCGAAACAACCGAATCATGTCGTGCAATGCTTCAGTCTCAACTAGAGGCTCTCCATCCGCTTCAAAGACCTTAGCTCCACCTGACCTGCGTGAAGCAGTGCTTCGTCCTACACCATCCAGGCCAGAACCGGTACCTTCACCGTGTCTAGAAGTCTCACCTCTCCGGCTTCTAGGATGCCCTCCAAAGAGGGTACGGCTGTATCGATGTGCAAACCTCTCCCTCAACATATTTGCTTCAGCAACAAGTGCGGGAGTAAGGTTGGCAAGGACAGCATCAGATGATGTTAAAGGAACCTCTTCTCTTAACTCAGAAGGAAATGTTGCAATCATTGAGACTGTATCCATTTCAACAGGTTGACCTTCCAGCTCCTGAGATTGATGTCGCCTCTGTGTCTGCTGTTGAGCAAGAACTTCAGCACGCAACTCCTGAGGAAGAGCATCCAGAAAAGCAGGATCATTTGTTTCTGATCCAGCTTCATTGTTCACCTGTTGTTCACCTGATGGGCCATGCTGGGCACCTCAGCAAGATTGAACATGGTGTTTGAAACTCGCGTATTTGACCCTGCAAAGTTCAGAAATTATCACATGGTTAGCAGTTAAAAAAATTGAGTTTACGGCGGTAAAAAGAATAACTAATCCAGTCCAGATACAACTTATTCATTTCATTTCAAAACAATCAGTTGAAACTAAGTTAAGCAAGGTGCAGTAACAGGCATAAACAGACAAAGAATCCATAGCAGAAATGTCAGCAGGTTGCAGGGCGAAATTTCACAAAAGAGCAAAAACATTTTTCTGTTACAGAAAAGAAGAAGAAAACATAGCCAGATTGGGATTGCTGAAACCCTAATTGTCACTATAAGAATCAAGATAAATTCGTGAATCAAGAAAAAAAGGACTTGAACAGCCGCATCCAAAAAACCCTAAATCACAGTAAAAAGCCCTAATCGCATCAAGAGGAAAACACTTAGCTTTCGAAGCTCCAAGGGGGCCGCATCCACCATTGTCATCAGCCTAGCAACCTGCGAGATACAACACACAGCTGCATCAAAAACAACATCCAGAAGAGAAACCCTAAGAAGTTTTTTTTTTCGTTGAAAAAAGCTGAAATTCGGGGAAGAGAAGTTTTCAAACAGGAAGGAAAGAAAAGCCCGAGTCAAGGAAAGAAGTACCTGGGGTGAAAATCGTCCCTCTGAGAACACTCAGAGCAGGTATGAAACTCTGACTTCCTTTCGACTTCCATTTTCTCATGTTTTTGGTGAGCATCTGTTTCGATTTCTCTTCTGCTTTCCTTGTTTGGTGTCTCCACTGATAATGATTTATTGTTTGTTTGGGGACTGGTGTGATTGCTGGGTTGGTGAACGAACATTAGGGTTTGAGTGATTGATTGAGTTTAAGCTTTGGCTTCGCCGTTTCGCCCGACGGAGTATTCCGTCCCCGCCGTGTTTGCGTGATCAGAGATAGGAGGCTCTTCCTCCAGCTCCACTTGTTTCGTTTGAGTTTCCTTAGGGTTTTGTGGTTAGAGAAGAGAGGGTTGAGAGACTGAGGAAAGCTACTGAGACCTTTCTGTTCTTTTTTTAATCGTGGAATATTGATCTTGTTTATGATCATAAAGGCCCTTGGGAAACAACAAAGATGCACCGCCCTTTTTTCACTTCCCAATGCCGTAACCTCTTTTCTCCCTAGGTCATTCGTTGGTATCCCCAAGGCGTCATAAGCATGAGACCCTTGGCTAGGATGTTTGTTTTTTTTTTCTTCTCAGATTTTGTGAGTGCAGGTTCGGGCTTTGGGCATCCCGGGCCCGTTTAAGAGGGTAATAACAGCTTTGGGTTTGCGTTGCTGCAAGCAGGAGAGCCCTGGGTTGCCCTTTTTGTTGTTTCTATTTTCTATTTTTCTTTTTCCTTTTTTTTACTCATTTAAAGTGATGCAAAACCATTTAGTTATTTATTTAGATAAATTTTGTAAAAAAAATATATATTCAGTTATTTCTTTAGATAAATTATAAAAGCTATTTACTCATTTAGGAAAAATTATGTAAAACCCTTTTTTAGATATAACTATATATATAAAAAATTTCAAAAAAAAAAAGAGAGAAAGCATCCTTTTTTTTTAGGTAGTTATGTAAGGGGAGGTTATTTTAGTTAGTTATTTCTGTTAATCATTCTCGTTTTAACTTAGCTATTATTTTTCGTTTGTTCTCACTTGTACAATAATTCATATCATTTTCGGTTTGCATCCTAATATCAAGTTCATTTTCACTCTATTTATTTCTGTCATGCTAACTTTTCAGGTGGTAAGTACTCCGAGAAGTGAATTTGCCTTCACTTCTCGCATTTCCTTTTCATCTCCTTTGTACATTATTGTTATATCTTTTTGTATGGATATTGGAGTGAGTTTGCTCCTCCCTGTTTAATTATACCTTTCTTTCTTCAAGCAACTTGTCTTCTTAAGTGAAGCAAGTTGTTTTGCTCCTCTTCACGTCTTGATCCTTTCATCTGCTTCCTGGTGGTTCTCTTTGAAGATATCTCTTACAAACCTCACCAACCTTAGGAACGACCAAGCATGATAATGAATTAGGGTTTTGATTAGTCTCCCCTCTTAGCTTTTACCTTTGTGTCTCTTTGAGTCTTCTCTTCTCATCTCGTAATCAGGGACTAAACCCTAAAGGCTTTAAGACTTTGTGATTAAGCTTATGCCTGCATCCTTCTATTAGGATGGAGTGTATAACTTTAATCCTAAGTGTTAAACCCTTAATGTGTTTAAATCTCTCAATCAATTCACTTAATAATCATCAAGACACCACACTTGTAACTTGGGCCTTGCGTTAGGGTTCTAATTCTTCCTTAAGTGGTTAAGAAGGACTAACCCTAGTGTTAATGGACAAGTCCCCCTCAAGTTGTCTTACAAATCATAAAACTCACTTCATCATCATACCATTAAATAAAATTCACTTAATCAAAGGCTTGTTTTGTCATAAGTTTAATCCTTAATCATGGATTAAGTTGAGGAGCTTTCCTCAGCTTAAACATTCTCATCTATTATCCTTCTATTAGGATGGTGTAATGAGTCTGTTTAATCCTTGATCATGGCTTAACCTCATTACTCAACACTAAACAAAAACACCAAAAACATCTAAATAATCACAAGTAGGTTAATGATCTTAACCCTACATCAAAGGTGGTTAAGTGTGAGAATCTGACTTCACACTTAAGGTATTCTCATTACCCCTAATCAGAGGGAAGATGTGATGAGTTTACTAAATCCATTGGTTTAGGCTTAAGCTCATTATCTTACGACAAACTTTCAAAAGCAATAAAATACTGAAAACTCAAAAACAAACAGTAATCGTCTCCTTCGGGATTCTTTTCTCATCACCTTCACTCACAAACGAGAACTCGCTTCTTCCGTCTAATGCAAGACAGTTTGCACCTGAGCCAGACAGGTCATACACTTGAGCATAGGCAAACAAGCAGTTCATAAGTCAATTCACCTTTCAGTCCCTTTGGGTCGAACTACGGTGTTCTGACTTCCTCATTGCACGAGAGGATACGTAGGCATAACTTAACAGTTATCGAACAAAAGTCTCTGTATATTCCCCCTCTTTCTAGCTTTATTCTTTAGCCTCATGATCTTGAGCATTTCACTCCGTTCTTACACTGACACTTTCATACTTCACATCACTTATACACTTTACACTGACACCTGTACATCTTTTCCAGCTATTTTATACACAAATTGCACTGACACTACCCCTTTAAAACACAAATCTTTTAAGCGTGGATCCCGTCGAGTACGACGGACAATATGGGTGCTAATACCTTCCCAGGTTGTAACCAACCCCCTTTCTCAGTCTCTCTGGTTCGCAAACCGTCTTATCCGTCTCTTTCTAGGTCTATGCAGCATTGCCTTTCCTCCGGGATAAAAATGCCTAGCTGGCGACTCTATTCATCTCCAGTGAGTTCACGGCTGTGTGTTCTCATTGTCCCTCTCGCCGACCGTTCGCGTCTGTACCTTTATTTGGGCCAGTCCCATTTTATCGGGAGCGACACAGCCCAAGGATCATAATCAAACAAGTTGAGGAACTCTAGAGTCAAGTTCCTGTAAGTGTTGTTCATGTCGTCGAACTGGTCCCACTGGAGTTGGTGGCATAAGAATCTGATGCTTGGCTCTATCCCCAAGGCATCCATGCAATCTTGGTCTGGGTACCTGGTAGGTGCCATAGGGCATCTCATGTGGACATAGTAACGCTCTCTCTGTGTGTCGTCTCTAAAGGCCACGTGCATGTCATCGGGGTTCTGCATTCTGCACAAGGTTAGAAAACAAGGGTCCTGAAATCACATAAAATATTCAATCGTTAGTCCTGACAGAATAATAAAGTAAGCAAATTAAAATAAAGTAAAAATAAATAAAAGTAAGTAAGATAAGAAAACCATGAGTTGCCTCCCATGCAGCGCTTGTTTAACGTCATTAGCTCGACGACCGGATTTTATACATCATTCGAAGGATTTGGTGGATCACTCAGAGTATGGCTGGAGTATGTTGTTGGGATGTCACCTACTTCGTAGGGCTTCAGCCTCTGTCCATTGACGATGAACGGTTTACATGTTTGGTTCTTGATTTCAATAGCACCAGATCTTAGAATCTTAGATACTTCGAAAGGGCCAGTCCATCTCGAACGAAGCTTACCTGGAAAAAGTCGTAACCTAGAATCGAACAGGAGAACATGATCGCGTATTTTGAAGTCTTTTCTTATGATTCTTTTGTCATGCCAACCTTTTGTTCTTTCTTTGTATATGATGGCATTTTTGTAGGCATATTGTCTGAGCTCTTCTAATTTGTGGATATCAAGGATACATTTTTCACCAGCAGTTAGGTAATCCAAATTCAAAGTTTTGATGGCCCAATAGGCCTTATGCTCCAACTCAAAAGGTAAGTGACATGATTTTCCATAGACTAGTTGATAAGGGGTTGTCCCTATAGGGGTTTTGAAAGCGGTTCTATAGGCCCATAACGCTTCTTGAAGTTTTTGCGACCAATCTTTTCTAGATATAGAGATAGTCTTCTCAAGAATTTGTTTGATCTCCCTATTAGATACTTCCACTTATCCATTAGTCTGTGGGTGGTATGGTGTTGCTACTCTATTCTTAACTCCATACTTGCTTAAAAGTTTATCAAATATTCTCGATATGAAGTGTGATCCTCCATCACTTATGACTAAACGGGGGTTTCCAAACCTGGGAAATATATAGTTTTTAAACAATTTGATGACTACTCTGGTGTCATTCGTGGGTGCGGCGATAACTTCAATCCATTTAGACACGTAGTCAACAACTACTAAGATTTATTGGTTTCCTAAAGATGGTGGGAACGGTCCCATAAAGTCTATACCCTATACGTCGAAGAGTTCTACTTCTTGGATATTTCTTAGAGGCATTTCATTACGTCTTGAAATATTTCTTGTACGTTGGCATCTGTCACATTTGACAATGAAAGCATGGACGTCACACCACATGGTAGGCCAGAATAGGCCAGCTTGAAGAATCTTAGCGTAGGTCTTAGATGTGCTTGCATGTCCACCATAGGGTGCAGAGTGACAATGCTCAATTATATTATGAACCTCCTCTTCTGGAACGCAACGGTGGAAATGCCATATTTACCTCTCTTGAAAAGAAATGGTTTGTCCCAATAGAAGTTTCTCACATCACTGTAGAACTTCTTCTTCCGGTGGTAATTTAGATCGGGGGTATGATGTCAGCGGCTAGGTAATTAACAAAGTCTGCATACCAAGGTACATTACTTATAGCTAAAGATTTTTGAGAATGCTCATGTGGGTCTGGGTTATCATCTTCAATAGTTTCTAGTTGGGCTATCAGTCTATCATAGGCAAAATCGTCATTTATGGGCACTGAGTCAGGTTTCAGGTATTCTTGCCTAGAAAGGTGATCAGCTACTACATTATTTGTGCCTTTCTTATCACGGATATCTAAATCAAACTCTTGCAGTAATAAAATCCATCGAAGTAACCTAGATTTGGCATCTTGTTTACTTAGTAAGTAACGAATGGCAGCATGGTCAGTGTAAACTATAATTTTGGCTCCTACTAGATAAGATCTAAATTTGTCTATGGCGTAAACTACAGCTAGGAGATCTTTTTCGGTTGTAGCGTAGTTGAGCTGTGCAGCGTCTAGGGTTCTACTGACATAATAAATTACGTGTAACTTTTTATCATTTTTCTGACCTAGAACGGCTCCAACAGCATAGTCACTAGCGTCACACATTATCTCAAACGGTTCTGACCAATCAGGGGGTTTCATTATAGGTGCTGAAATTAGAGCTTGCTTCAGTAGATTAAATGCTTCAGTACATTTTTCATCGAAGATGAATTCAACATCTTTCATTAAAAGACCAGTTAAGGGTTTTGTTATTTTGGAGAAGTCCTTGATAAAACATCGGTAAAATCCGGCATGTCCAAGAAAACTTCTTATCTCCCTGATAGTCTTCGGCGGTTTTAGATTCTCTATGACTTCTATTTTAGCTTTGTCTACCTCTATACCTTTTTCGGAAACTATATGTCCTAAAACAATCCCTTCGGTGACCATGAAATGACAGTTTTCCTAATTTAGCACAAGGTTTACCTCCACACATCTTTCCAGGATTTTCTCAAGGTTGATAAGACAATTATTGAAATCAGATCCACAAACTGAGAAATCGTTCATAAATACTTCCATGATTCCATCTAAATAGTCTGCAAAGATAGACATCATGCAGCGTTGGAAAGTGGCAGGGGCATTACAGAGTCCAAAAGGCATTCTTCTATAGGCAAAAGTTCCAACAAGGCATGTAAAGGTAGTTTTTTCTTGATCTTCGGGGTGAATAGGTATTTGGAAGAATCTTGAATATCCATCTAGGTAACAAAAGTAAGAGTGTCTGGCTTGGCGCTCCAACATTTGGTCTATGAATGGTAATGGGAGATGGTCCTTCCTAGTTGCTTTATTTAATTTTCTATAGTCTATGCACATACGCCAACCTTCATCAGTTCTTTTTGCTACAAGTTCTCCCTCCTCGTTTTGCACGACTCTGATGCCTCCCTTTTTAGGTACTACATGCACAGGACTTACCCATTTACTGTCCGAGATCTGATATATTATACCTGCCTCTAGTAACTTAAGAACTTCAGTCTTAACTACTTCACTCTTCATAGGATTTATTCTTTGTTGGTGTTCTCTTGAGGGTTTTGAATCTTCTTCAAGCAAAATCTGATGCATGCATACGGACGGGCTTATTCCTTTTAGATCTGAGATCTTATATCCTAAGGCTGAGGGGTACCTTCGTAAAACATCTAACAATTGGTTTGTTTCCTCTTGGTTCAAGGTAGCACTGACTATAATTGGACGGTCCATTTCTTCATCAAGAAATTCATATCTCAGGTTCTTAGGCAGTTCATTAAGTTTTACGGTTGGTTTCATAGGGCAAGGCATAGGATCTGGGGTAAGAGATAAACATTCGTGAAGGTTATCATCAATGTAGGTTTTTTATAACTGTTATCTTCCCAAATAAGGGTTGATGGCAATTTTATAGATTTAATTTCTTCTTCTTGTTCTAATTCCCTAATGCATTCATCAATGATATCTAAGGCATAAGAAGCATCTCCTATTACAGGTGCCATAAGAAATTTCGAGAGTACAAATTCTATCTTCTCGTCACCTACCTCAAAGGTTAGTTTCCCTTTCTTAATATCTATTATAGCTCCAGCGGTTGATAAGAACGGTCTACCTAGGAGGATTGGTATGTCGTCATCTTCTTTAATGTTCATGACAACAAAATCAGTGGGGATAAACAACTGACATATCCTAACAGGGACGTCTTCAAGTATGCCTATAAGGTATTCAACGGATCTATTGGCTAATTGAAGTGACATCTTAGTAGGTTGTAATTCTCCTAAGTTTAACCTTTCACAAACTGCTAAAGGCATTAAACTCACACTAGCTCCTAAGTCTAGAAAAGCTTTTTCGATGACATGATTCCCCAAAATACAAGGAATGGAAAAATTTCCGGGATCTTTATCTTTCTTTGCTAACCTATTTTCGGAAATAGAATTACATTCCACGGGTTTCGGATCTTCAAGTCTACGTTTATTTGTAAGTATGTCTTTGAGAAACTTAGCGTAAGAAGGTATTTGGGTGATGGCTTCTGTAAAGGGGATTTCTACGTGAAGTTTTTCTATCACCTTAACGAATTTTTGATACTGATTATTGATCTGGTTTTGCTTTAGTCTTTGAGGGTATGGTATTGGTGGTTTGTATGGTGGTGGTAGTACATAGGTTTTGTTTCTAGGTTCTTCTCCTTTTTCTTGACTTTCTGGGTTTTTAGATTCCTCTAGTTCCTTCTCTTTATTTCTCTCAGAAGTTTCAGGATCACTTGATCTAGGGTTAGAAGGTTCCTTATAAGCGGTTCCACTTTGTAGAGTAATGGCATTTGCTTGCCCTTTCGGGTTTTGTTGAGGTTGTCCAGGGAACTGTCCTCCAGGTTGTCGCTCCCGACAAATGAGACTGGCTCAAATAAAGGTACAGACGCGAACGGTCGGTGAAAGAGGGTGTGAGAACACACAAGAGTGAACTCACAAGAAAAGAAAAGAGTCGCCAGCTAGGCATTTTTATCCCGAAGGAAAGGTAATGCTGCATAAACCTAGAAAGATATGGATAAGACGGTTGCGAACCAGAGAGACTGAGAAAGGGGGTTGGTTACAACCTGGGAAGGTATTAGCACCCAGATTGTCCGTCGTACTCGACGGGATCCACGCTTAAAAGATTTGTGTTTTAAAGGGGTAGTGTCAGTGCAATTTGTGTATAAAAGAGCTGGAAAAGGATGTACAGGTGTTAGTGTAAGAAAAGTGAAGTGTATAAGTGAAGTGTCAGTGTAAGAACAAAGATGAAATGCTCATGATAATGAGGCTAAAGAATAAGGCTGGGAAGAGGGGGAATATACAGAGACTTTTGTTCGATAACTGTTAAGTTATGCCTACGTATCCTCTCGTGCAATGAGGAAGTCAGAACACCGTAGTTCGACCCAAAGAGACTGAAAGATGAATTGACTGATGAACTGCTTACTTATCTATGCTCAAGTGTATGACCTGTCTGGCTCAGGTGCAAACTGTCTTGCATTAGACGGAAGAAGCAAGTTCTCGGTTGTGAGTGAAGATGATGAGAAAAGAATCCCGGAGGAGACGATTATTGTTTGTTTTTGTGTTTTCAATCTTTTATTGCTTTTGAAAGTTTGTCATAGATTAATGAGCTTAAGCCTAAACCAATGGATTTAGTAAACTCATCACATCTTCCCTCTGATTAGGGGTAATGGGAATACCTTAAGTGTGAAGTCAGCTTCTCACACTTAATCACCTTTGATGCAGGATTAAGATCATTAACCCACTTGTGATTATTTAGATGTTTTTGGATTTTTTGTTTAGTGTTAAGTAATGAGATTAAGCCATAATCAGGGATTAAACAGACTCATTACACCATCCTAATAGAAGGATAATAGATGAGAATGTTTAAGCTGAGGAAAGCTCCTCAACTTAATCCATGATTAGGGATTAAACTCATGACAAAACAAAGCCTTTGTTAAGTGGATTTTATTTAATGATATGATGAAGAAGTGAATTTTATTATTTGTAAGACAACTTGAGGAGGACTTGTCCATTAACACTAGGGTTAGTCCTTCTTAACCAATTAAGGAAGAAATAGAACCCTAATGCAAGGCCCAAGTTACAAGCTTGATGTCTTGATGATTATTAGATGGATTGATTAAAGGATTTAAACACATTAAGGGTTTAACACTTAGGATTAAAGTTATACACTCCATCCTAATAGAAGGATGCAGGCATAAGCTTAATCACAAAGCCTTAAAGCCTTTAGGGTTTAGTCCCTGATTATGAGATGAGAAGAGAAGACTCAATGAGACACAAAGGTAAAAACTAAGTGGGGGGACTAATCAAAACCCTAATCATTGTCATGCTTGATTGTTCCTAAGGTTTGTGAGGTTTACAAGAGACATCTTCAGAGAAACCACCAAGAAGCAGATGAAAGGAGCAAAGAGAAGCAAAGTAACTTGCTTCATTTAAGAAGACAAGTCACTTGAAGAAAGAAAGTGAGATGAAGAAGAATTAGCAAGCTCAATCTCAAGCACAAGACAAAATTCAGCAATGATGCATAAGAGGGATGAAAAGGAAATGTGAGAAGTGAAGGCAAATTCACTTCTCAAAGTTACTTACCACCTGAAAAGTTAGTGAAAGAAATGCAATGCAATGCAAAATGAGATGAAATGGAATGATGCAAACCAAAACCAGAAGCATGAGTGTGATGCTAATGATGCTATGAGATGATGCAAACATGAATCAAGGCATGGGGATGATCATACAAGCATATGGATGCAAGAGAAGCATGCTTAGAACCATGAACATACATGAAGAGTTATGAAATGTAAATGACATACAACATGGCAAATGGAAGATGCAATGATCAAACATGATTCTAATATGTCCTAAGATGTATGATGAATCAAATGGATGCATAAAATGTCATGGCAAGTCATGGTATGCAAGCAGATGCAAGATGAATGCAAAAGGAAGCCCAAATTAGGGTTTATGATCAAAGCACAAAGCAAAAATCAAAACCAGAAGCAAACATCAAGATAAAAATTTGAAAATGCATTCAAAGGAACCCCAAACCTATACAAACTCACTGCCCAAAGGAGGGGTTCTAACTCTTAACCTAATTAGGGTTATGAATTTTCTAAGATGGCTAGGGTTTTAAGGTACCTTGTCAAGAAAAATGTCAAACAAACTGAAAACACAAGATCAAATCATGCCAATTCAATCCTATAAACTACATGATATACAAGATGCAATGCAAAAAGAATCAAAGTCCAACTCTCAAAGATTAGGCAGAAATGAATTTTGAAGTTAGGATCAAAATAATGCCTTGAAATGAAATTAATTCCATGAAAAATTGTCAAAAGACATCAAGATCAAAAAAGAAATTTGGTTTGAAGGTTAGACAATGTTTCTAAATGATTTTAAATGTTTCATGAATTTTTTGGTGATTTTTAAATACCTAAAAGTATTTTTAATTAATTAATTCTCATTAATTAATTAAAAATAAACTTTTAAATGATTTGAAAATATTTTCTAATGCAAAAAATAAAAATAAAAATGTTTTTGGTTTCTGAAAATTAATAAAAGGTTGCATAAAAATTTTCAGAATTTTTAAAGATGTTTTGCTATTTTTAATAAAATGAAGAAAACAAATGCATTTAAATGAAAAATAAAATGAATTTAAACTGAAAATGGGAAAGTATGCAAGATCAAAGGACAGGATTCAAACTCACACGCGCGGGAGTGGACCTGGCGCGCATCTGGACGGCCCAAATTCAAATTTACGCAATTAAGACTAAACCCTAATTAATTAACCCTAATGACTTTCAGACGACCGGAACACTGTTCCGGTCGTCTTCTCCGGCCAACCATTCAAGCTATCTCTCTTAATACGCATCCCCAGGCCCTAAAACTCTCCAGAAATGATCCTCTCCCCAACCCCAACAAGAATCAACCATCAAAATTCATTTATCCATCATCAAATCCATGAATCGAAGCAAAACGGAAAAGAACACAGAAATTTCAGAAGCTCGTGAAATACTTATTTCTCAACTATTTTCAAAACTAAACACATCCTGGCAATCAGTGAAGCATGTAGAATCATTCTATAACATAAAATGAGAGTTCTGGAAAAATAAATGCCATGGCTACCTGAGTTGGAGCTTTCGAATCAGGGACTTTCTGGCCAGTTCTTTGCTTCAAATCCACTCCAATGATCCTCTTAAGAAGCTTGCAATGCTTGGTTGGAGTTTAAATAGCCTCTGGAGAGAGTTTGCAGAATCTCAGTTCATGAAATGTGAAAATCGTGTTTTTGATTGTGGAGGTTTTAGGACAAAATGAGGGCAGGGAAATGATCAGCAAGGTTTGTGGAGTTGAGTGGTGGAAAAAGTTTGACGGTTTTATGGCTGAATCAAAGGATTCGAAAGCTTTTGAAAATGTGAGGATTTTTGAGTATGCTGTCTTCTTGGAGTTTTCAGGCTTGTGTGTCTTATGTGTTGGGTTGCTTTTGGTACACATTTCAATCCTTGATAGGTCAGAGAGTTGTTGTGGAGCAGTGTGATTGGTATGGAGCAAAATGCATAAAGTCAACTTTTTGTGTAAGAGAGGTATGGGCCATTTCTGTCAAGGTACAAAGCATGGCTTGGCTGCAGCTTGAAACAAGGAGAACCATGGAAGAGGTTTAGAGGCAATGCAGCAAGTTGAATGAAGTTTATGTAGTGTTTTGCAAATTTCACAAGGTTTGGCCCCTTTGGAAATTCTTGTGTTTCAAGGCATCAAAATGCAAAGTTCTTTGGCCCATTCTGATTTTTAGAGGTCATATGATCATGTTGTGAAGAAATGGTACACATTTGAGGCCTTTAGAACACTTGATCAAGCCATTTTGCAAAATGCCTCTTTGGTAGAAAACTTCAAATTTTGTGATTTTAGCCAACTTTGACAAGCCATAACTTTTGATCCAAAATGAATTAGCTCATGTTCTTGTACTTTTTGAAAAGGGAATGATCCATTATACAACTTTCATGACCAAAGTTTTTCATTTGAAACATTCTTGAATCAAAAAGTCAAGGTTGAAAAAAGTTTCCTAAAATGGCAATTTTCATTAAAAGTCAACTTTCCCAAAAAGTCAACTTTGCAAATGACTTGAAATTCTTCAATTTTGTGAACTTCCAACATCTTCTATGATCAAATAAAGATCATACACAATCAAAATGATGAAGAACACCCTTTGGTTGGGTCATTGGGGGCCTCAGATGCCCTGATTTTGCACTGACTTGCTTGAAAAGTCAACTCTTGATCAGATGACTTCCCCATGGAATTGCTTCATGAAAATTGATATGCATGCTCCCTATACCATATAGAGACCAATAGAAACAAGAATTACCAAAAAATTTGGAGTTATGGCCTCTGAAACCAAAACCCTAATTCTAGGTCATCTGTGCAGTCAAACCTGGCTCTGCTTCCATGCCATTCCCAGTTCTTGTGATTCTTTGACATTCTTGACTTTGAGAGGACATAATATGATGCTTGAAAATACATGGACCCCTTTGAAGTGATTGATGACCTTTGGAGTGGCTCAAGAAGCTCTTGGATTGCTCAGATCACAAACCCTAGATGCAGATGACTTTGAATCTGTGTAGTGAATCAAAAATGTGATATGAGATGTTATGATTGAGTCTATGCATATGAGAAGATCACAAGCCCTGGTGTGAATGGGTGAGTGAAAATTTGGGGTGTTTACACAGGTGTAGTATGAGGGGCTTGGTTTAAAGCTACCTGAGAGATCTGGGTTTCAAGTATCTTATTGTGAGTAATAATTTGGTCAACCTTGGTTCCTAACTGGGTAATTAGTTCGTTAACATGGACATTTTGGTTCATGAACTCTTTGTTTTGTTGTGTTTGAGCGGTGATAAAATTTTCCATAATTTTCTCAAGGCTCGGATTTTGTGGTACAGGTTGCATAGGTTGATTTGTTCTCGGGGCTTGGTAACCTTGTTGTCTCGGAGGTGCAGTATTTTGGATAGGGTTATTATTTTTATAGGAGAAGTTTGGGTGATTCCTCCATCCAGGGTTGTATGTGTTTGAAAATGGGTTCCCTTGGGTGTAGTTCACTTGCTCAGGGTTAGTTTCATTTAACAAATTGCATTCGGCGGATTGGTGTCCTTGCGTCCCACATATCTCACAATTCGGCAAAACTGTAGCTACAGTATTTGGGGTTGTACACATATGTTCGACTCTAAGGGCCAACGCGTCCATTTTAGCTTGCATCATGTCTATAGAGCTTAGCTCATGTATTCCTCCTTGGGCTTCCTTCTTTTCCACTATTGCTCTTTCTACTCCCCATGATTGATGGTTTTGGGCCATATCTTAGATAAGGGAACTAGCTTCAGGGTAAGGTTTGTTCATCAGTGCGCCACCAGCGGCAGCGTCGATGGTCATATTAGTGTTATAATGAAATCCATTATAGAAGGTTTGAATGATCAGCCAGTTCTCTAAACCATGATGTGGGCATGCTCTTAATAGCTCTTTATATCTCTCCCAGGCTTCGAACAACGATTCTCCTTGGTTTTGGGTAAATCTGGTTATTAGGTTTCAAAGAACAACGGTCTTGCTTGGGGGAAAATATCTAGCAAGGAATACTTTTCTAAGGTCTTCCCAAGTTGTTATGGAATTGGGTGGAAGGGAATCTAACCATGATAGAGCTTTATCTCTGAGGGAAAAAGGAAATAATCTTAAGCGTATCGCCTTAGGAGGAGCTCCATTGGTTTTAAAGGTGCCTGCTAACTGGAGATTTTTTTTAAATGTTGGTTTGAGTTCTCGGTAGCAAGACCTACGAATTGTCTCCGTTGCACTAATTGCAGCAGGGATGGTTTAAGTTCAAAATTATTGGCTGGGATAACGGGGTTTACTATACTGGAACTAGGTTCCTTGTTTGATGGTTGGGCAAAGTCCTTAAGAGGCCTTCGGTTTTGATCTTCGGCCATAGCTCTCCTAATCCTATGGAAAAATAAACGTGCGCGAGCGTAACGTTCAGGTTCAGCTACAGGGTCTACTAAGCTTCCGGCACTGTGAGTCTTTCGCATTGACCGGCAGGTAACAACCTTAGTCTAAACGGTATAACTACAGGGTATGAAATTTGACGAAATTGGTCCCCGGCAACGGCGCCAAAAACTTGATGTGTGTTTTTCGCAAGCGTACGAACACGTCAGAGTAATATAAAAGATTGCCGAATCCACAGAGACCAAGTGTCAATCTATCGTACCTGTTGTTATGGTGTGTATCTAAGGAAATTGAATATAATGGTTTTAAGGAGTGTGCAATGGTAAATAAAATAGTAATTTTAAACAATTAATAAAGACAGGCTCGAATGTAATTCATATAATCAATTGATAGTCCGGTACTTGTTAATAGAACTACTTATGGGCAATGTTTTCTACTTTCAAAAGAACCAATTTAACAGGAATTGTCGCTTTCGCGTATTCAGAACCGAGTTGTACTCCCTAATCAACCCCTCCTATTGTCACGGATAAAAAAGTGCGTACTGCGTTAGAGTAGTAAACCTATTTTTAAGAAATATAGTATCTGTTGGATTTATTAATTCAGCGTCACCCTTAGGGATTCGATGGGCTTAACATCCCAACCCATGGAGCTTAATAGGCGCAGCCCCTTGAAAGACTCTATACTATAAGGAAATAAAGTTGCGCCTTCACTAACAGCAATTGCTTTTAGTGCAGTGGTAAGCGCTTGATCCTACAAGTGGTATCAGAGCCAGGTCATGGGTTCGAATCCCCCCGGCTGACACTGGGGGGGAGATTGTTGGATTTATTAATTCAGCGTCACCCTTAGGGATTCGATGGGCTTAACATCCCAACCCATGGCGCTTAATAGGCGCAGCCCCTTGAAAGACTCTATACTATAAGGAAATAAAGTTGCGCCTTCACTAACAGCAATTGCTTTTAGTGCAGTGGTAAGCGCTTGATCCTACAGTATCTTAACTAAGTTGAAAAGTATTTTAACCTGGATTTCTTAGCAAAAAGAGGTTCTCACGAACCAGACTCTAAACTTCTTAACGCGTCCGAAAATGGTTTTAAAATCTCTTTTCTTTTTAATCAAAAAACTCCTAATGAACTAGACAAAGCGCTTTTGGCTGTTTTTGAAATAGTTAAAAACAATTAAACTTAAATTGAAAGTTAAAATAGCCCTTAAGCGTTTCTACGAATAATTGTACGGATTACTGGTTCAATTACGATCGCTACATTATAAACTTTATGGATTTAGTTAGACATGGTAAAGTAAAAGTTTTTTTTATTATTTTTCATAAAAGTAATTAGTGCGAGTGCGGATAAATAAATAAAAGTAGTGCGAGTGCGGGTAATAAAGAAAGTAAAGCGAGTGCGAGAAATAAAAGTATTTAAAGCAAGTGCGGAAATAAAATAAAGTAAAGTAATGCGGGAAGTAAATAAAATAAAGAGAATGCGGAAAAATAAAATATGAGCTGGAATTAAAATGGTGGCAGGATTAACTTCCTCCCAGAGTGCTCCAAAACTCGATCACACAGACGTATACAGACTCGATCACTCGATTGTAGTAACACCCCGATGTGAAGTGGTTACTACTTTAAAACTGATATATGCCTAAGAGATTCTATGTTTGGATGATTGAAAACTAAAATCTAAGGTCCTATTTATAGGCAAACATTAAATGGGAAAAGACTAGGATGCCCCCCTCCACTAAAAAGTGGATGGAAAACATTTTCCTTGTGGCACCCGCCACAGGCCTATGGCGCCCGCCATAGGTGTAATATGGTGAAGAAAGTGGGGATCGTGGGCTCTTGGCAGTTGTGGAGTGGTCTTGAGACGTGGCCATGTCATGGCTGACCCCATGGCGCTAGCCATGGTGGATGCCGTAAGTGTAAAAAGCTGAATTTCTTGATTTTTGTCTGTTTCAGCTCCTTTTTCGCTCCTTTTCTCGATTTAGGCCCCGATTACATAAAAAACCTGAAAATAAAGAAAAATAAAGTAATAACATAACAGAATAGCAATAAAAACTAAGAATGCATGCAAAATCGGAGTCAGAAATACGGTGAAATTTAGTGTTATCACTAACTTCAAAGGATGAGTTTTGGAATTCTCCACCATGATCACTTCTAATGGAGGCTATAGTGAGTGACTTCTCGTTTTGTATTTGCTTCGCATACTTTTTGAATGCTTTGAAAGCATCACTTTTCTGCACTAGAAACAATGTCCATGTATATCGAGAGAAATCATCAACAATAACTAAAGCATAAATATTACCTCTGAAGCTTTTCGTTCTTGATGGAACGAAGAGATCCATATGCAACAATTGAAGTAGTCTTGATGTGGAGACCAGTTTCTTGGACTTGAAAGTTGTCTTGGTTTGCTTTCCCTTTTGACATGCGTCACAAAACTTATCCTTGATGAACTTTATCTTTGGAAGACCAACAACTAGATCATGCTTTATCAATTTGTTTAAGTGCTCCATGTGAATGTGAGCAAACCTTTTATGCCATAGCCATGTCTCGTTGCTGTTTGCCAAAAGGAATTTTACCTTCAAGGAAGAGTTATCAAAAGAAATCATAAAAATATTATTTATTCTTTTACCTTTTAGCAAAATGTCGTGGGTGACTTCATGTTCTATCAAACATTCATCCTTTGTGAAGTTGATTCGGAACCCTTTGTCACACAATTGACTTATGCTAAGTAGGTTGTGTTTAAGGCCTTCAACATAAAGAACGTCTTAGATGATTGTAAATGGAGATGCACCAACGGTTCCTACTCCAAGGATCTTTCATTTATTATCATCACTGTAAGTAACGTATCCTTTGGCCTTTAAAGATAGATTTGAAAATTTGTTGATGTCGCCCGTCATATGCTTTGACCAACCGCTATCAAGATACCATTGATTAGAAGTTGTCTTCAAGCGTACCTATAAAAAACAATCAAGTATTTTTTGGTACCCAAATTACTTTGGGTCCTTCATAGTTAGTACCCTTTTCAAACCACACATAATGCCCTTTAGCAATGCCAATATTGCGCACATAGCAAGCATTAGGTGTGTGCCATTTGATTCGACAATAAAAACAAGTAGGTTGAAAGTGACTTTTATATCTAGGAACATAACTCTTTTTCTTAAAAATTATTTTCTTTTTATGACTTTGATGCACACTCTTAGAATTGGTTGCCTTTTCCTTAACAACTTGTTCACTTGATTTCACAAAAATGGTCTCATTTGTGCTTGGTTTGGAAAACATAGAATATCCTAAACCACTTTTATCATTAGGATATCTTTGATGTCTAACAATCTCCTCCAAGCCAATTTGACATTTTTCATATCTTTCTAAAACTCTTTTAAGGTGAACAGTTTGAAAGGATAAGGATTCACAATTTTTGCACACAAGACTTTGTTTTTCATCCACCAATTTTTGTTTTTCACTTTCAATATATTTTTCAAAAGCGATATTTTTTTCTTCTAAAGATGAAATTCGTTTCTTTTGGGATGAGATGCTTTTATACAAAGTCATGCATTCTTTTAGAAGTTCATCTATAACTTCTTGTGCATCATTCTCATAAATTGAAAAGTTACTACTAACCTCATCGATTTCTTCATCGGAGTGATGTGAAGCCATAAGAGCCATATTCGCACATTCATCGCTTTCTGATTCCGATGAGGAACTTATCTCATTATCGTCCCAAGCAACATAGGCCTTCTTATTCTTGAAATCGTTCTTGCCTTTGAAACCTCCTTTCTTTGCAAGTTTCGGGCAATCCGACTTTATGTGACCTTGCTTTCCACATTCATAACAAGTGATGTCTTGCATTGATGTGGATGTTTCCCTTTTCTTGAAATGTTTATTCTTGTTAGGATAAGAGGAATTTTTATTTTTATTAAAGAACTTACCAAGCTTCTTTACAATAAGCATAAAATTCTCATCTTCAAAAGTCTCGTCATCTTTGTCATCTTTTGTATCAACCTTCAAGGAAATTCCCTTGGACTTCTTTTCTTGGATTTTATGCTTCTCGAGCCTTCCAAGTTCCAATTCGTGCTCTTGAAGTTTACCAAATAAGGACGTGGATGTCATCGTTGAGAGACTCTTCTTTTCCGAAATAGCGGTCACTTTCGGTTGCCATTCTCTTGTCAAGGATCTTAGGACTTTCAAGTTGAGATCATTGTTGGTGAAGGTCTTCCCGAGAGCGATCAAGTGATTTGTTAGATGAACGAATCTCTTTTGTAAGGCAACAATAGATTCATCGGACTGCATACGGAACACCTCATATTCTTGACTCAAAGTGTTAAGCCTTGATCTTTTAACTTCTGTGGTTCCTTCATGCGTTTCTACCAAGGTGTCCCAAATTTCCTTTGCCGATTTACATTGTGATACACTGAAGAACTCGTCCATACTGAGAGCGCTTTGGAGTATGTTGATTGCTTTCTTCTCATTTAGGATCTTTTTCTTATCATCTTCGTCATACGTACTTTTCAACTTTGCAGTTCTAACACCATTGATTACATTTACCAGATTGTGTGGACCTTCTTCGATTGCTTCCCATATACCTTCTCTTTGGGCTTCAAGATGTTCCTTCATTCTGATTTTCTAGAAATCAAAATATTCCCCGGAGAAGAGTGGGGGCTTACTGCTACTTTCACCGTCTTTGAAAACCAGATTTGTACTTGCGGAAGCCATGTTGGATCTCTAGGAACAAGTTACCTATAACTTGCTCTGATGCCAATTGTAGTTTCAGAGATTGCCTAAGGGGGGGGGTGAATTAGGCTTAATAAAATTTTCTTGGTTATTTTATCGGTGGATGGATTTTTCTCTTTTATGTGGTTAAGATAAGAATGCAGTAAAGCAGAAAGTAAAAAGACACGGCGATCTATCCTGGTTCCCTTCACAATCCGAAGGTACATCCAGTTCCCTTTCCAAACCGAAAGATATTTTCCACTATAGTTTTAGATTGTACAACCTACCACACCATCAACCGGTGAGGCCTACTTTCTAACAACTATAACATTCAAGTGTACAAGAACAATCCTCTTGCCACACAAACCCTTGTATCCAACAATCCTGGATCACAAGTCAATACAAGAAAAAATATTTTTGAATAAGATGTAGAAAAGTTGAAATCTTGGTATATCAAGCAATGTTGATCTTCTCCTTTGATTGATATTTATCACTTAACAATAATGACTAAGTGTTCACTAAAGTGTATGATAATTTTAGTGCACTTTTATGAATTTTGATAATTTGAAATTTTTTAGGGAAAAAATGTTTCATAAAAATTTGAAGGAGGTGTCTCAAAAAACTTATGCACGTAAGGTTTATATAGAGTGCAAGATACCTTTTGGAAAAGGTACAAAAAAATGAAAGAGTTCATCATTTCAATTTAAAGAACAAGAGACACAATTCAAAATTTGAACAAAAATAATTTCTGAATTTTTTAACAGTGGTAACCGGTTACTACCCCAAGGGTAACCGGTTACTTGATGTAACGTTAAAATTATTTTTCAGAAAAAGGCTGAAGTAACCGGTTACTACCCTATGGGTAACCAGTTACTTGATCAGAAACCAGAAAAAAATTCTTTTTCAAATTGATCAGTAACAAAGGCATGCACAAAATGATTTGTTTAGAGAGTGTTAAATGTGTGTGCATCCTATATTGAACACTTAATAATTATTATTGGATTATGAGAAATGTCATATACCTTTTAATGAGAAAGCTTGATCTTTATGGATACTTTTTGAATGAAGCTTGAATAATCCTTTTTGCTTTCTTCCAAGACTTGATTGATTTGTTGTTATCATCAAAAGCATACTTGAGAGGCTTGCATCTATAGTTCCTACAAAAACAAGTATATGATTATGTTCATCGAATACTTCACGAATTGGACAGAGGTCGTGGCTTTGGTAAAAATAATTGCCTTGAACATACTGCGTTTCTATAAGAGGAATGTCCTTGCTCGATTTGGCGTTCTCCAGGCCCTAGTAATTGATAATGGAATGCAA
Organism: Lathyrus aphaca; assembly: GCA_963966055.1. NCBI lineage: Eukaryota > Viridiplantae > Streptophyta > Magnoliopsida > Fabales > Fabaceae > Lathyrus > Lathyrus aphaca. The sequence continues at coordinate 494,196,067 of OZ014524.1, read as the reverse complement.
TTCACGGATGGCCAATTCAAAGAATTTGTCGCCAAAATGGGTTTACCTCTGTTGAGCACCCTGTCATACCCTAAATTTTGACCCTAATATAAATACCTCATCAGAGGAAATCCACTAACCAAAAGATTGTGCCATACTGGTTTGAACAATATCCCTGCAATGGATCAGGATTCCTGAGTCCCTCAGTGGATTTAGGCAAAGGAACAATCATTAACACATAATATTTTCAACCTTTCAATCACCAATCCAAGGGTTGAGTAATCATAAATAAGGAATCATTCAAAGACTGTATAGAATTTTAGTGATCTGGGCCCCGAGCCATCAAGACCACCACTTAGGGTTTCAGATAATTTAGCCCTCCAGATGAAATTTTTCATGGAAAAAGGAGCCAAGGCCTCCACATAGCATCAAAAAATGTTTACATTAATTTGTCAAGTCAGTTACAAGTACAAAAGGTGTAGAGATCAAGGACTGAAAAATTAGGGTTTCATAGTGCCCAAATTAGGTTTTTTGACTAATCGAGGATCCCAAAGTCAAACTTTTCATCTGGACAAGAGACAATACCATGTGGAATGGTTTAAATATATCATATGCATCATGTAATTCCATTCATAAGGTCAAAATACCTCAGACGATATCCAGTCAAAAAATCAAAAAACCAGGGGTATTTAGTGTAATTTCCGCTTGGACCAAAAAGTCAAAGTTTGGCTTTTTCACCCAAAATGATCCTCATGACCTATATTTCAATAATATATGGTTCATGAATGAATTTGATCACAAAAAATCAGAAATTTGAAGATAACATGTAAAAGGGGCAATCTTTGAAACTTAGTAATTTTTCTAAGTTATCGAAATAAATGTTCAAGTTGCCTACTTCCAAGCATCATAACTTGTGATCCAAGCATCAGATTTTGGTGAACTAAAGCTCAAATGAAATATCTCATCATAAACTTTTAAACTATAAGAAACTCCAGTTCTTCATGGATTTTAAATTATGATTGGGTCAAAATCAAGGAAAATACTGATTTTCAACACTTAGACGAAATTTGTCTAAGTACAAAATCAACAAAACACCAAAACATGGAGGGATTTTTCACCTAGTTCCAAGCTGATTCAGATCCTTCTCAAAACACCAATGTTGTTGAAAATGTTTCCAACAATTTAAAGAACCAATTGGCATGAAAATATCTTGCTTGTACATGAAGAAATCATGGATCAAAGTGGCCATCCAAAACTGTTTTACAAAAACCAAATTTTCACAAACTTTTGAAATCTGATTTTTTGAGTCAAAGGAAAATGTCAAGTGGTCTTGAGCATCTTAGAAATCATTACAAACCTGATCAAACCTACAAATTTATGATTTCTCCAAGGAATTCCCATAAATAGCATTTATGAATTTCAACACTTATGCATTTTGATCCAAGGGTCACCAAGCTCCAAAATGGCGTATGCTTGGATCTCTTGTTCAACAAGAAACAAATGGATACAATCCAAAAATAAAACTTCTGAGGAATGTGAATTTTTTTACTGCAGTAGCTGAGCAATTTGAGAAGCTCATTATTTAAGGTTTAAGAGATATTTTCACAAAGAATGACTCACAATTGTGACCTTATCTCTTCAAGACATAAAGGTTAAGTAATCTCAACATATTTGCCTATAAATAGAGACCTCATTTGATCATAAAAGTTACACAAAAGCCAATGATCTCTAAGTTTTCTCTACTTCACACCTAAAAGACTCAAAACTTGATATTTTGAGTAATCACTACTGGTTTTTGAGTTGTGGCCACAATCAACTCAAAATAATTGCTCAAACACATCACATATAATGTTTATGAGGTGTTCAAACACTTAGATCACCTCTGAAACACCTCCTACACAAAATCATCCTTCAAAACTTGAAAGAAACTTTTTTTCTGCAACTTGAAGGCCACAACTTGATCCATCCATTTGAAATCAAATCCAAGTGTTCAAACACATTCCATATGGTGTAGGGAAGTTGTCCAGAACATTACAACATCTCTGGAACACTTCCAGCTCAAAATCACATCTCCACGTGCAAGCTCAAGTTCTATTAAGCGTTAAACTTGGCTAAATCATAATCCATGCATATTTCCTCGCACTATCTTTTTTCCATATGTGTAATCATATTCTAAGTAATTCCCCTCAATCAATTTCACAAAATCATCATCATGTAGAATTTCATGAGGCTCGGGCCAAATTTGGGTTCTTCAGTGTTCATCACTGATTTTTCACTCTACATTAAAAATAAATGAAATTAATTGTTACCATGTTGTTTGTGAGTTAAAATCGAGCAAGATTGATGTTTATTTCATTTCATTTCATTACATATTCAGTGTGATATGTGGGATTTTTCAAAATCACCATTTCTGGGCAAGATGAAGAATACGAGTGTGTTCTTCATATGTTCTTGGCGTCCTTTTAAAAAATTTCAAATATTTGAATTTTTGGATTTTATTTAATTCAATCCAAAATTAATTTCTCTCTGAATATTTTAAGTTTTAAAATGATTCTTTTTTTCATTAATTCTAAAAAATGTTTAAATATTTTATTCCATGAAAAAATCACCAAAAAATATATTTTTTAACATATTTAATTTATTTATACATGATTAATTTATTTGTTTCTAAACATTTTAAAATTCATTTTTTTCACTTGATTTTTCAAACATTAATGTTATTCAAGTTATCTCATAGATAAAACACAATTTTTCAAACAATGATTCAAGATTTTAACTTGTTTTTCAACCGTGTTTAAAATTTATCAAAGTTTTAAATATATTTAATATTTAAAATATCAAAAAACTAGGGTTTTGATTTTAATCACCCTCAAATTGATTTTTTATACTCTCGGGCCTCTATCAGAGTGCAAGACACGTCCCTTTGAAAAATGAACTATTAAAGTTCATTTGGTCCATTTTCAAACACTTGGCACGATCACCTTTTTCACCGCATTATATTTTCATCTATGAATCTTTTTCTGTGAATATCTTTACACATAACCATTTTTTTCTTAAAATGAATTTTCAAAATGTTTCATGAGGAATACTTTGTGTTTAGGATTCATTTCTTATTGTTTTAAACTTTCTCCAGTCTGTTTTAAAACTCTGTCAAGCTTCCGTATAAGTCCTGAACCCACCAACTATTTCTTAAACAATATTTTTTATCTCCTAAACAGAGGTTCATGAGAATTTGTTTACAAATATCATCTCATTGTCTTTTTTCATCTTTATGACTAAATATTTAATACACCAACAATTAGACTGAGCTTCACTCCAGTGAACTACTTTCTAGGTTGTAGGCAACTTTTCAGCATCCAAGTCCTTCTCCGTGTATAAAATCATCAGATAATTAATAAGCAAAACAAATTCCATAGGCATCCTTATATTTAAGCCTTATTATTGGATTTTAGCCATCTCCCCTCTTCCTAACTTCTCGCTATTTTCTTCAACTGTTGTTGCTTATTTAGAATATGATTGTTTGCCAAAATTATCTTTCTTCACCTCATACTAAAGCAAAGATAATAAAAAACTTCTTAATGATAAAGAGAATACAATGTATAAAACACATTTGTAATCTTTCTCCCTCTGGATTTTGGGCCTCTTCTTCCTAGTATACCTCCCAACATCATTCTTAAATAAAAAAATTTAAGAATACTCAAACCATAAAAAAGATATACTAAAACTTGTCAATCACATACACTGACACCTTTTATCTATCTGCATGCATCTTTACTGTATATATTTGCATCACTGCTAGAATTTAAGCAACCAGATTATTGTCACCAGACCTAACCTTCGAATAACTAGAACCCTACTAAGGCAAAACATAGCCTCCTCTTGGGTTTCATTCAAGGACCCTCAGGCCTCTTAAAGACGTCTTCTCTCTGACTTAGAAGTTACTTAGATTTCCCCAGCCTCCTCTTGGGATTTGTTCAAGGACCCATGGGCCTCTTACAGGTAACTTAGCCTCCTTTAGGGCTAAAACATAAGGACCCTCAAAGGCTTCCTAAAATCATAGTAACATACCTTAAAATCAAACACATACAGTAGTTTCCCTCTCCCTGATGGATGACAAATCTAGCCTCCTCTTGGGCTTTGTACAATGAAACCTCCCTAGGCAAAGGAATGCCTTATGACCTCAAAAACGTTTATCAAACAACAGACAAAACAATCTTCATACAGAGTCAGTCTCCCAACAATTTTTCATCCTCCCATCTTAGGCTTCATATAAGATACAGATAAACCAAGAGTTATCCTCTCACAAATAAGCTTCACACTTGGGCTTCCGAATCAGTACACAGATAAGACTTTCCCACAAAGTCAATTTTCTTTGTTTTAGCTTCATCCTTGGGCTTTAATCAAAGTATATATAAAACAAATCTTCCCTCCTTAGAGATGACAAATTCTCCCTACTGAGTCTTTTAGCTTCAACCTTTGGCTTTAATCATGGCACATACAGTCAAAACACTTTACACTCATTCAAAATACAGTCATAGTCTTGGACTTTAATTAAGCTAACAACATCAATGCAGTCATATTCTTGGAATTTAACTAAGCTAATTTCCAACAGTCATAGTATTGGACTCTAACTAAGCTAAACATCCAACCTTTCTTGAGCTATGCAAATCAAGATAACCCATTGAGTTGTCCTGAGCTATGCAATTCAGGTCAACCAGTCAATCCTCCTTGAGCTATGCAATTCAGGGTACCCATTCAGCCTTTCTCGAGCTATGCAAATCAAGATACCATTCAGCTTATGCCTTGATCTATTCAATTCAAGGAACCAACTAGTTACAAATAATTGTTTTCAGCTTCAATCCAGGGCTTTGATCAAGAAACAAACATACTTTCAGCTTCAATCTTGGGCTTTGATCAAGACACAAATACAAACTTTTGAGCATCAACATCCTGTGCTTTAACCAGGATACAAATCAACGATTTCCTTCTAACTCTAGCCTTTTAGGAGGAACTATGATGCTCCGATCCCTCAATTCTCTCTTTGGGGGTACTTAGGAAAAAGATCGTAAGATGTTTGCGAGCACCCCAAACAAAAACCAAAAATTAGGTTCCTAGACCTATAAAAAAATCTGAAAATTATGATAATACAGAAACAAAAAAAAATCAACATCACCCTATCTTACCAACACTCATCTCATACCCATCAATATAAAAAAGAATAAATTTTTCACTATTCCAAAGGTGAAATAAGCTAAAGAAGAACCCAAAACTATGTGGGCATCTGTTAAATAACAGTATGCAAAGCGGGGTGCGTTTAAGATAGTTTTTCCCTTCCATAAAATACTTCACCAGGAAAAATAATAAGAAATAAGAAAGTAGCAAAAATGTGATAGTGATTAAAGACCACAAAAATCGAGCTACAGGAAAATGGCATCATCTGTGGGAATTTCTTCTTACTGTTTTAAGATAGAATTTTCTTTTAAACCTTTTTTAGTTAGAAAAACCCTAGGATTAGGAACATGTATATATACAACTTTTATATTGCTTTTATAATGCTTTATGTTTATGTTTACGCAAAATATATGTTCAAATGATATCCTTTGTTGTGGTTTCTGAAAAATGGGAATGTGATTAATCTGCATCTGGGTGAGCTTGAGTGCACTCTAAGATAGTGTCATACCCTAATTTTTTTATCCTAAGAGTTTTCGCATCTCATCTGCATCTTGCATACAAACAAGATCACACATTGGTTCGTTTATCCTTTTGGTTGTAGGTATATGCTTCACAATGGATCATTGTGTTTTTACTTGTTTTTATTTTTTTATATTTACTAATATCTAACCAAAATACCAAAAATATGTTGCAGGATGCTTCTACTTCTCTCTGTGTGCAGGTTTTCAAAGACAAGGCAGAGTTTTCAATTCAGATATGGTTGTTAAGTTATGATTCGATTCAGATGGACATTTGACCTAATCTTGGTCAAACTATTTGAAGATTGCTTCAACTGCAAGTTATGTGTGCCATTGGTTTTTTCTCAGACAATGCATTTTCAAAGTTCAAGTTGTAGTGCTGAATATATCAGATTCTCAAGCTGCGATTCATAAGAAATTTCAGGCCAGATCGTTTTGGTTGAGAGTTCATTCGTTCATCAGTGATTCATCTGTGGATTTATTTTTCTCGGTATGGATTCAAAATAATCAGGGCAAGTTTCATACGATGTTTGTGGCTTAAGTGGCAAGGTTCAGGTTATTCAGCGATTCATGATTGGCTTTAATAAAGTGGCTTGTGAAAGAAAAATTCAAGATTGGTTTTGGGCTAAAATCAAGATTTCATATCCATTATCCATTTTTTGATTTAAACCATTTTTATCTTCCAATTATCCATTTTTATTCAATGACCTTTTTGTTTCTTCCTTTTTTCGATTATCCGATTCATACACCTTTTTTAGTTCAATTACCTAGTTTTATATTCATTACCATTTTTTTAATTGTCCATATTATTTACTTCTTAATATTTTCTTACCAAATTATTATAAATTTTTTACAATATGCCCATAATTCTTTTTTTTAGAAGCCCATTACCATATTTTATACCAAACAAAAGAAAAAAAGAATAAAGATAATGAAGCCGCTAGCCATCAGCAACATGAAGCCATATGTACTTCACTTCCGTAACACCTGAGCCAAGTCGTATGCATAATATCAGTGTCATCCAGCCATCACATATCACAGGCATCAAACACAGCTATCAAAACGCAGTCCGAAAATAAGTGAAACGCAGCCTCAAACGCAAAGCAAACTAATCACACGAAAAACAGTGTGACAACCAAAATGCATCGCCCTGCAAATAAAACGCGGATTATGCTCTGAAACACATAAAACACAACACTTAAAACACAAACAGAAGCAGCAAAACATAGTCGCAAAACGCAGTAGCGAACATGAGATAACCGTGATTTCTAAAACGCAACAAAACTTTCAAAACAGCATCACAAATCTTCCATCAATTCTTCTATATAAACAACACTCCTCTCTTCAAATTAACAAGCTTGTAAAGCCCCCAAAATTTCTGCAGAAACAAAACACAAACCAAGCTTCAAAATAGATTTCAATTTCATAAACATTCATCACTCAAAAAGCTTCCAAAATTTTGTTTCAATTCAAACCACCAAATTGAATCAAGTTTCAATCTTCAAACTCAAATCCTTCAATCAATCTTTCACCAACTTCATTAAACCTTCAACCTTCTAGGTTCTTCTAATCAGCTTCATTACACCTTCAATTATCTTCCTCATCACCATGTAAATAAACCTGTGAAATATTATCCAAAAGAACGATTCTCATGAACCAAGAGAGATTTGATTAAGAAGATTAAGAGTGAATTAAATTTTGAATCAGAAAAAAAGAAGGAGGTCGATCATTCACCGCTATAAAACAAAGAGTGATTGACAGAGGGAGAAGTTCACGGTGATTGTGAGAGGGAGAGAGCTATGAGATCGCTATCGTTGAAGACATAGAGAGCAACAACGGCGGCAGTTTTTTGATATGAACAGTGCCAACGACACTTCATTTTGAGGAAGAAGAAGTGTTGTGCGTTTGGAGTTTTGTGTATTAACTTTTGATTCTCTTCATAAAAACCAGACTGCTGAATGTGTATGTTTGGGCCTTGGGCCAATTTCACTACTCACACCACTACATGTTGCGCTACATGCTCCCTTCATGTGTTCTTATGTCTTTTTTTTTTCTTTTCTTTTCTTAAAATTTTTTCTAACATTTATTCATATTTGAATCCTTTTATTCTCATTTAAAAAATATCTTGTAAAAATAATTTGAAAATATTTTAGTGATTCATTTGATTTTTTTATGGTTTATATCCATTTTCCTCTTGATTTTCAATTTGTTGGTTGTGTGGATCATAAATGTTAGAACCACTTTCTTTCATCTTATTTTTCTTTTGGCCGATGAGATCTCCGATTCGACGATTATTGGTTTTCGAAGATGCTTAATCTTCATTATTTCAAATCTATGGATGAATGGTCATTTGGATCATTCTCCATACTTTGGAATCGTGATAGGTTGCCTTTGATAAACCAATGTTAAATCTCAATTAAGATTAGACTGTTACCACTTTTTCTTTTCGTGTGACATATTTTTGGAGGATGATTCATTATATCATCTCTCTAACATGTATTAGCACAAATATCGTTCACCTTAATTGGTGTTCTCCGGCCTCATTTGTAGGGTAATTACTTCGTAAATTACTCGGCGATTTCTTAACATAGACTTAAACTTGTCCCGAATTCGGAATAAAAATCCAATTGGATACTTGCACTTTCATGGACCGCACCTCTTGTTGGTCGCGTAATTCCAAAGTGATTGATCATTTTGCATTAAGAACTGAGACTTATGAATGTTTGATGCGTAGGTGCTTTGGGTCTCCCAATCTCCTTTCAAACTTCATTGAATTTGGTCCTATTTGCCTTGATTGATCACTATAGTGTAAAATACTAAGCGGACCTGGTTGCCTTTCGATTTTGGTTACTCTTTTTGGTTGTGGTTGATTATGTTCACCATACCATTATTATGTAATATTCTTCTACTATTAATATACTAACATTTCAATTCCTTCTCGCACCTTATCCTCTTTATTTTAATCTCTAGCTCCTTATCTTTTTTATTATGCTTTTATTATACTATAACATTCATCATATTGTTTATGTTTATATTGATTCTTTTGTTTTTTCCTATGTCCATTTGGACACAAAAATATTAATAAAGGATTAAACATCTAAAAAACTTGTGACTTTAATCTTGGACTATGGCCACTATCCTTAGCATTGGACTTGGAGTTTTCGACTTAGATTTTAGGATCATTCCTTTGCTTGAGTTATTATGGATTGAAGACCTTGGCCTCGATTTGGTTAACTTGTTTATGAAGATGAAGTCCTATTGTTTCGAAGAATGATTTCCATACGGTTAGGTCGTTCTTCCTTTAACTTTTACTTTAAGTTTTAGGATAGTCCCTTCATCTCTTCCCACTTCTTAAATTTTCAAAGCTTCTCCCTATTTCAAAAACCTTCTTTGTTTTCAAACTTCAAATCGTGTTCATAGTCAAACCTTGAGAAGGCTGAGCCTGCAAATAGAGTCATCCTTCAGGACTGAGACGAAGACTAGGTGAAGCAAAGAAATGATGGGTCAATGAGCTTCACAGTGTGCTCTGGGCCTACATGACCACTCCGCATTAGACCATCGGGGAAACTCCTTTCCATCTAATATATGGAAAAGAGGCAATTATCCCCGTAGAAATTAGAGAATCCTCTAGATAGACAGAAGCTCCTCTCGACGAGGAACTCAACGATGAAGCCTTGAGGGAAGAAATCGATCTGGTCGAGGAAATCCCTAGGAGCAGCCCTTTGCGAAGCTTGCCTAAAACAAAAAAAAAAGCATTATGTCATAACACATGTAACACAACATATATAACAATATATATCAAAGCATATATATTATACATGAATAAAAGTTTGGATATTGAAATACAAAAAACTTTTTAGTCAACATATTACATCCAGTAAAAGCGAAATTCATAAATAGAAACCTGCTCCGATCGAAGGGTTGGTGTCAGAAAATAACCGGAAAATAAACTCAATTATAGACTCGATCACACAAATGCGATAACTCCCTGATGTGAAAAGATTATCGCTTACAAACTTTCGATTATTTATGCCAAAGTGTTGCAACTAAGTTTGGATACTCATAAATGAACTAAAGGTCTTATATTTATAGGTTGGAAAAAAAGCATGAAAAGACAAGGACGCCCTCCAACTTCTTTTGGGAGGGAAAAATAAGCCAAAGGTGGCGCTCGCCACCCCTCTATGGCGCCCACTACATGAACCCATGTGGAAAGAAGTGGGAGACTTGGAAGTTGGCAACAGTTGAGTCATATCCATGGCCTACCCCATGGCACCTGCCTAGATTATGCCTGACTTGCATAGGGGTGAACCAGTCCCCAGCAGAGTCGCCAGCTGTCGTACCTCGAAAAATATGATCCTCGCGAACGCGGTCGCGGTTGGGCTGACATGAGAGTCGCTAGCTAATTTTGTTTATTCCCAAAGAGGGAAATGGTAAATATAGATAAAACCAACAAGAAGGGATAAAACAAGGTCGTCGCAAACCGTTGTCAGGGTTCGGAAGTCGGTTATGTAGGGGGAAGGTATTAGCACCCCCTACATCCATCGTACTCGATGGGAACCATCTAAGTTGTCACGCACGAAGGGGTCTCTATGCTTAAGAATTACTTGCTAAACTAATTGGTTTATTGATCCTAGGGGCTCGGCAAGGATTGAGATCCTCGTGCCTACGTATTCCCTTGTGCAATGGGAAAGTCAGAGCTTCGTAGTTCGGCCTGATATGGGTGATTGGTTGTTCGTTTTATTACCTTTCTTCGATGAAAGGGTTTAGGAGTCGAATTGCACTAAAGACTATGGATAGTTTATTCCGTCCAACAAGACGAGCGTCTTGCGTCGAAATAATTGGAGCGAGTAACGAGAGCTCATTATCCTCCTTTCTACCGCTTAAGGCTCGTGGCGTGCAATTTTCCTCGTATTATTGAAGTGTTTTATTTCCTAAGACCACTTGATGTTGGATCAAGGGTTTGGACCTAAAAGTAACATTTCAGTTTTTTGAGGTTTTGGGGTGAATGCAAATGGAGTTTATTTGTGGGTTTGTTAGCGAGGCACAATGCGCTCGGCTCGCAAGGTTTGGAAACTAAGCTAAAGACTAGCCATGGAAAACAAGCGCGATGCGTTGATTCATTAAGTTGAAAAATGTTGCTAAAGGTGTAAGGTGCAAAGTAGTGCAGATGGCGATCAAGGAATGATCGACTTACATGTGTGTATGAAGTGAAATGCGTATGGATATTTACTTGGCGTTGGACCAAAGATTTCGTTTATCTTTGAAATGATTAGTCATAATGTGCGTTTGTTTTTTACTTAGCAATTTATCGTCAAAAGTGCACAAGTAATCACACAAGCAATCATATCATCATATCACAAGCAAGGAGGATCGAGCATATACAAACATTCATCGCACACGTAATCGAGCAAAGGAGAAAAAGTTAATTAATTAAATAGAAATATTTAATTAGATTAACTATCAAATTAATTAATCTAATTGAACAAAAACTATTCAATTAATCTATGAGAATATTTTTTTTGTGTTTTTGGATATTCAAAAATAGAAATTAGTCAAACGATAGGAAAGAAATTAAAATTTAAAAAAGAATAGTTAAGAAAATGTTTTTGGTGTTTTTTTGAGAATTAAAAGGTTTAAAGGGAAAGTAATTAATTAATTAAATTAAATTATTTAATATAATTAATTAATTAATTAGATTAAATAAAGTTATATAAAATAATTAATTAACAAAAAAGTTTTTTAGGTTTTTTTAGATTTTTATAAAAGGAAATCAAATAAAAATAAAAATAAAGAGAATTGGGTTGATTTTGTGGTAAATGGATGTGTGCAGACAACAAAAAAAAACAGAGCAAGGCCCAGACAAATGAGAGGCCCACGAAATAGGGTTTATGGTATAGCTTAGTCAACCGAAGTTGACTACCAGAAAAGATTTGGTACGCACGATCAACACAGGGTCAAGATGTTGACCCCATCAACGTACGCGAAAGAAGATCATGATAGGGAAATCCAGGAAGAAATGCATGGGATTTGGAGGACTGGGTCACCTGAGTCTATCTACCGGTGACAAGTGTCCAAGGGTGGGACACTTGTCATCACCCGTTTCAGCCGCCCAACAATCAGGAACAAACAATAATTATAATAAAATGATAGAAATGCAGAAACATTTTCAAACAAAAAATAACTTAACCTCTCTCACTTCGTATCTTTCTCTCCAAATGTCTCTCTCTCGAAACCCTAGATTAGCCGGAGAAGGCCGGTGGCATACGGTGGCCGCCACCATCTTCTCCGGGGAGCATTAACTCAAACAAAAGAATCTGAACACAAACCTATGTATTTATTCACCCTGTTTGCGAATCTAGAGTTTGCTTCCTCTAAAACTCAACCAAACGCGTCAAAAAAAATCAATCTCAACTTAAAAATAAACGAATTTATGAAACAAAGCAACAACTAGTTCAAATAAGAAGATTATCGCATGGAGGAGTCAAATAAAATCACAGACGGTCATTTAAGCAAAAGATGAAGAATGGTTACCTGAGTAGAGTTTCTCCGGTGACGACGTGTTTCCAACGGGTTAGTTCTCTTACTTAGCTTCTTTCTTTGGCCGTGTATCTTCTTCCCTTCTTCTTTTACGATTTGTCCTCTTCTTCTCCTTCTGTATTGCGTTATTATTGGTTGTTATGCTTTGTTGTTGTTGTGGTTGTTTGAATGAGTAGTTCTCAGCTCAGATTGTCTCAGAGTTTCAATGAGAAACTCTGAACAATTTTGAAAAAAATGAGCTCTAGTGATTTAGAGATTTGGATGGGATTGAATCTGCCATTTTTTGCAGGCGTGTAGGGTTTTTTCGTTGTTGTTTATGTATTGATTGTGGATAGTGTGTAGCGGCTAGGTTTTCTGGTGTGTATTTGCGGCTAGGATTTTTCAGGTATTGGTCTCTGTGTATTTTCGTTAGGGTTTTTTTGTCAGGGTCCTCTAATGATTGCAAATGATTAGCTTTTATAGGAGGATTTTTAGGCTTAGTGCGTGTGAGGGAATCGTGTTAGTGAGGGCTGAGATTTTTTTAATCCATTAGAGACGAATTTTTAGTGATTTTTGTGGGGATCTCAAGGTTTGACAGACTGTGAATTTTTTTTGTGTGAGCTGTAATTCTTCTATAACAAGTGTGGTCCCACAAATTGAAATTGATACTAACTCAGTTTTGGTTATGTTTCAGATGGGGTTTGAATCATGGCGAGGGTAACGACAGTTCGTGAATTAATTTAACCGAAGCTCGTGCAAGGACGTGTTTATGGTGCTTTGTGGTACTTGTTCATGGGATAATTGAAACGGATACTAAATTTGTTTCTGTATCCCGCAGGTATCTCAGGACTTACAAAAAATTGCTGTGAACTGAGAAGACCAGTTTGGCACGAGTTTGATGCAATGTTCTTGTCAATCACATTGCAGGTGAATCCAGGGTGCAGATAGGCCACTCCAAGAAGGTAGAACCTTATATGAGATGTTGTCTATCCAAATATGGCCATGAGAAAATCTTTCATTTCCTACTGCATCATTCATTATGGTATAATCTTTTGTGATTAACTCAGAACTTTGACCTCTTTGAGTGTCTTGAGAAGGATCTTTTATATGGCTGCCATTTGTTTAACAGTGCTGCTTGGTTTTTTGCAGGTTGACCTCAAAGGTTACTAAGAGATATTTTGGGTGTGTTTGAAGCATGAGGAAAAAAATCCACGGACGATAGTCAATATGAGCTCTGGCTCTTTTGACTGGCATCCGAATCATATTCATCGCTCATAAGATCATCATCAGTATCTTCCAGATCATCGCAGTCATCGTCCCCCTCCTCCTCCTCCTCATCATCATCCTCATCTTTATTCTGTTCAAAATCTTGTAGTGCCATCTCAGTCATTGCATTTGTCTGCATTGCACCAACTCTAGATTTCCAGCTCCAGCCATTTTCTAGAGGAGGACGAGTGATTGGATTAGAAGTCGCATTGTATCCATAACCACCTGTTGCTGCCAGAGGCCTTGCATTTCCTCTACCAGCAGGTCTCACATGAGCATATTGTGTTTGTCCTTGGTTTCCAGCACCTCTTCCAGCTCCACCGGGATTACGTATGCCTGGCCTTTGAGCTACATCTGTATAACCCTGTCCTCTAGGATTAGAAGTATAGGCTGGACCTGGAGGACCCCATTGTTTTGCAGCATTACTTCCACCTTTGTTCTTGGATTTCTTCCCACAAACCTCCCATTGCCCGTCATCATCTTGTCCTGATCCTAGGTTAACCTCAGCAATACCTTGAGCCAGCTGCTCAAAGTTGGGATCAGATTGGGATACACCTTCCCCCTTGGATGAAAATTCATCATTGCTGGTCGCAGTATAAAGCCTCCCACCTCCTCTTTTGGAACTCATTTCTGTGACTTGTGATGGAAGGAGGATCGTCTGAAGGGAAGTCAGAAGAGAAGAGGAATTTGAGTGTCACGCGCTGCCAGAGCAAGCGAGAGTGAGGTTTAGAGTGATAATGAAACTTGGGACTTTTAGCTTTGTAATTTTGAATGATAGTGTAAACACTTGGCTTCATTTGAAATTCGTTTCAACCTTGGTATTCACAGAATATGCTCATAACTTTGAAATTATCTTGAAGTCACCGTGAAATCACGCTACCATATGAAATTCAACTTGTGTTTAAAGGTGTGCTTTTTGGAATTCTATTACTTTTGAACCCCTTGATTTTAATCCTTTAGATCCACTTGAATTTTAAATCTCTGACTTTAAAATTCGGAACTCATTTGTTCTTGCACTTGTACTTTAATGGTGTAGTTCTTATTGGGCCACAATTGTCATTGGCTTGGCCAATAAGAATTACATCATGACACGTGAAATTTGAAATTCTTCAATAAAAATAAAACACCATCATACTTTTCCAAATGATAATAAGAAGGGATACCACTTGAAGTTGAATCTATAACCAAAACACCATACAAATATTCCTACTTAAGAAAATAAATATCTACCAGTACCAATCTTTGGATTAACCATGAGAAAAACATGAAGCAATATGGATCTCCAAATTAATTAAGGCCAAAAACAATGGAACTAACTAAAGGTCCAACTCTGAATTTAAACCACTTGAATCTTGATAAACACACTTTCACCTTAAACCTTTTCAATCATGAATACCTTGAATTCAAAACATTATGGCTAGGTATGCGAATTTCACTGTGTAAACCTTAACGAAATTAAATCCAATTCAAATGAATTATAGTCATCACTATCACTGTCCACACTGACATCTAACAACAAAATGAGAGCTAAAACATGTTGTTTTTTTTAATAAAGGGTTAGTAATGAAAATACAAATAAAGATGATTATAAGCAGGACAAATTTGGGGTATGACAGTTGCCCCTATCTAATTGCCTTGAACCCGAAGAATTGAATTGTTGTATGGCATTTAATTTTAGGGTAAAAGTCAATTAGATACAAGAAGACCCTAAAATTTGTCCGACAATAAAGAAATTGCAATGCAATAAAAAGAGATATGAGGATGAGATGGCAATTTTAAAAAAAAAATGTCTGAGATTATTTGAATTAACAAAGCAGTATCTCAAAAAATGATGAATAAACTTCTCCAAGTCGTACGAAGCAGTCCCTTATGAGTTAAGGATCTTCAGGACAAGAACCTAACAAAACGTGTGATTCTCTGGGTCATGCGAAGCAGTTCCTTAACAATAAAGGCTCTTCGGAGAATGCCCAAATCGATATCTTAATCAATGATGTTCACTAATCCAACAAAGCAGCTCCTCACACTCAAGGCTCTCCGGTGATACTTAGAGAAACATCTCGAACAATGGCACGATATTTTCTAGATCATGCGAAGCAGTTCCTTTCAGTCAAGGCTCTTTGGTGATACTAGAACAATGTATTTACCAAGTAGGAGTTTCTTTGTCTCTCGCGAAGAAGTTCCTTAACAATAAAGGCTCTTCGGAGAATGCCAAAGCAATATCTTGATCGAATGATCTGTTGGGGAAAACCGATCAACAGGAATTAACTCTGAGAGGAAACACGCTAGCCCAGTACTGCTGAGGAAAAGCCCACAAGATGCTTTTTAGGATAACCTCTGCTTGGGGAGCAATAATAGTGAAAAAGCTAGGGGTCATCGTTATCAACCATAAAGTTGAAGAATGACTTGCTGGGGGAATAAATTCCGCGAGCACATGCGGAGTATCAACTCTTTTCAGAGGAATACTGTCGACTTTGAAAGGGGAGTGTCCGGGATGCATGTTCTGGATCCTGCTATGCTATGTTGTACATGAATACTATGCATTGTATGATGCACAATGATTCATATGATGCGATTGTCGAACTTTTGATACAAATAATTTTTATGATTGATATGATTGTGTTTGATGACATTCTTGCTTTTGGGCAGGAATGATGCATGTCATGCATGTGACGATGCAAATGATTGGATATGCTCGATATGAGGTTTTTGGTAGTTGCCAACGAAATTGGACTTTGGAAAGATGCCACTCCACGGGTGGACTTTTCGGTTCTTAGTGGTTTTGAAAGCAAGGGTGAAAAGACTCACTAGGTATCAACTCAGGGTTGAGAAAGCAAAGGTATCAACACAGGGTTGAAAAGCTAAAGGTATCAACACGGGGTTGAAAGAGGAAAGGTATCAACACGGGGTTGAAAAGGTAAAGATATCAACACAGAGTTGAAAAGATATCATCAACACGGGACTGAAAAGGTAAAGATATCAACACAGAGTTGAAAAGATAATAACAACACAGGGTTGAAAAGGTATCATCAACACAGGGTTGAAAAGGTATCATCAACACAGGGTTGAAAAGGTAAAGATATCAACACAGAGTTGAATAAGATTGGATTGTGAGAACTGCCAAGAGAACTTGGACTTTTAAGCTGTGCCAAACACTGTTGGTCTTTTGAGATGTGCCAAACACAGTTGGACTTTTGAGATGTGCCAAACACAGTTGGACTTTTGGCTTTCTGATAGTTGCCACCATAGTGGACTTTTGGGAATTATGAGGGCGCCAATGAAATTGGACTTTAAGCTTTTTGGTGGTTGCCAATAAAATTGGACTTTTTGGGGTGGTGGAGGGTATTGACTTCTCGACACTTGATATCCGACGATGCCCTGATCGAAGGATGGACGCGACCATTTGTGGTGTCCCCAAGTCTGATCTATTGTTGAAGTTGTATGTCGCTGAAAGAACTTCAACTTCTTTGACTGATGTCATGATGACTTTCAAATGAGCATAGCGACATAATCAATGCATGTTGATTATGCTTTGTCTTAGCCCTAAGGCATCCTTTTATAACTGTCTTGCCCCAGTCTGTAGGGACTTTGAAGGAATCTTCTTTGAATAGAAGCCTTGAGAATGATTGTACCCTAACCTGACACGTTATAAATTGCCCTAATATCTGGGTCTCATGGGGAGTTGCCCCTGTCTGAGCCTTTGGAAGAACTTGCCCTGAATTAGGTGATTGTGAATGATTTGCCCCAGATAGGCTGCTAATTGAGGTAGTCTAATTCTAATGCTTGGAGATTTGGATTTTCGACCAACCAATTCTCATGTCCATACAGTCATTGGAAGCCATGCCCATGATTAGGAGTGATCTTAATTCACGTCAATACCAATGAATGCTCAAGTTCCTCTTTGGATTTCCTTTGTTTGGAATTTCTTTAGATGCTAAGTACTGACTTGCAATTAAAACTTATTTGTACAGAAATGGTAATTTTAATGCAATATTCATGCGAGTTTTGAAAAACTCATTTATTTGAATGATGTGATAGTGTGTGACGAATGGATCAATTGTCCCAACGTAGTGCTGATTTAGCAAGTGATTTGTGAAATAACAAGGAGAAGATTAGCAAACCTTTTAGGAGTCAGCTTACGCAACCTTGCTGAGATATGCTTTCAGAATAAACCCTGCTTCAATTAGGTCTTTTAAGGGTTGTATCATGGTCTGGTTCACGGTTATGAAACAAAGGATATAGGCTCAAATATTTTTGTACCCACCTATCTTCGTGATGTTCTCCAGTCCTACGTTCAGTTAAATGACACACATATTTGTCTCCTATGAGAGCTTGAAGGTGTAATTGTTGAAGATGATTGTTCAAGACTTTCTTACAATGGCAGTCACCTTATTTGTTTTTCTGGGATGTTAGTGACCCTTTTGGTTTTGGATAAGATGGTCACTGCAACTTATTTTGTTTTTGTCGAGGATTTTGATGACCTCTTTCTACTATTTTTATTTTGATCCCTAATTTTTGCATGGACCGTTATTTTTTGAAGTCTTTAGTCCATCGGGATTGCCCTAACTTTTGCCTAAGTCTCCTATTAGGATGTTCAACTTAGCGGGCTTTTCTTATTTTCTTTTTTGTTGAAGGATTGTGACTTCCAAGTCATTGGTCATGGAGAGATCTCCAGATTGGAATGTTTCACCTTGTAGTTTGGATGCATAGTCAGGTTAACTGAACACTACCCTGTCCCTGGTTAAATATAAAGGTTTTGAATATCCGACAAAAAACTCCTAGTTCTAGGCTCGAAGTGGTTGTCTAGGGATTAACTCCTTATCTCTCCAGTGTTTGGGAATTTGCAACAATGCATGTGCATCATCAGCAAGATTCTTTCGGAATGCATATTATCAGCAATTATGGGTATTTTGTTTTCGTCATCCTCCCTCAAATATTTTCTAACAATGTGATAAAGGAGGTAAGGTGCATTTTTCTTGTGATGATTTTTTTTGTTGTTGTTGTAATAAGTGAGAAAATATGAGTGAATACGAATGGATAGATTAGTTCAAAACACACATGTTCATTACATTAATATTACCATTAAAGACAACAGTTCTTAAAAGCAAGTAGCACCAAACAGAAAAGGAAATACAAATGCAAAGTAATGATATGAGCTAAAGATTTCCAGTGTTGAGGAACTAGGCTTTGATTTACTGTTGAGAAGCCTCTTCAAAATTGCTCTTCAAAATCAGTTTGAGAACCATATTCGCATGTACTCTCAGCAACTTCTTCCATGACATGGATTGATGAGTCCGCCTGATTGTGGATTTGAATTCCCTGAGGTGTGAATGAGATTACCTTAGAATCAATCAGATCCTGGACTTTATTTTTGAATTGTTGGCAGTCATCAGTTGAATGTCCCGGTGAGTTGGCATGAAAGCCATAATAAGCATTAGGATCAAAGTTCGGTCAATGTGGAAGAGGCATTGGATCTATCTTCCTTGGCTCTATCAATCCACTATTAATCAAACGTGGAAGTATGTGACTGTGAAGCATCGACAATTGATCAAAATGCCTCTTTGGTCTTTTAGCGTAGTAAGGACGCCGTTGCGGAGTACGTTATTGTTGCATTGGCTCTTGATGTGCAACCTGTTGTCGATACTGAGGAGGTCCTCTGCATGGGTGCTGTTGATAAGGTACTGGAGGGGGAGCTTGTAGAGCTTCCCAAACTGCATTAATTTCCTCCTCTGCTTCTCCCTCTTGGGAACTGACAATTGGTTCACTCTCACTAGCCTGGACGTCTGAGGTGTCCTGCACTTTTCTACTCTTGAGTAGGCTCTCGATTCGTTCTCCAACTGACACCAATTGTGAAAAGCCGGGAAAAGAACTGCCTATCATTCTTTCGATGTACGGACTATGTAAACTATCCATGAATAAGCCAACCATTTCTTTCTCTAAGATTGGTGGTTGAACACGAGTAGCTAACCCTCTCCATCTTTGAGCATACTTTCTGAATGGTTCATCGCTTTCTTGAGATAACCCTTGCAATTGCATGCGGTCTGGAGCCATGTCGAGATTGTAGTCATACTGCTTCATAAAAGCACTGGACAAGTCCAACCCTGATTGGATGTGGCTACTCTTTAGCTGTGTGTATCAGTTCAATGATGCTCCACTCAAACTGTCTTGGAAACAGTGAATCATCAGTTTATCATTCTTAGTATGAGTGGTCATTTTCTACAGAACATCACCAAATGATTCTTTGGACAATTATCTCCTTCATACTTCTCAAATTTTGGCATTTTGAACTTTTGAGGAATTAGCACATCAGGCACTAAACATAAGTCAGAAGCATTCAGACCAAAAGCATTATGTCCTTTTAAGGCTTCAAGTTTCTCTTCCAACACACGACATCTTTCAGCAAACTCAGGATTTTGAGGATGTTCAGTATTCAATACCAGGTTTGACCCTTTGGGATTAGGCGCGGAGATTGAAAAGCTATGATATTCCATGGCGTCAACTGATGAAGAATTCTCATTCCGGACAATGTGACACTTTTGTGTAATAGAATCCTCAACTGTCGTTCGTTGAATATTGCCTTCTCTTTTTGCCAAAGCTATCATGGCCTCCACAAGTTGCTCCACCTGTTTCTTCATTGAGTCTACATCTCCTCTTAAATTAGCATGGCTTTGCTCCAACGGATCCATGGTCCTTAAAGCTACCTTAAGTCTGATACAAATGTCGAGAAATCAACTGCGGGTTATGGACAAAGGACGAATCAGTTCTTTTTGTTTTGGAAAAATGATATGCAATGCGTATGAAATGGCATGCAAATAAAATGCAAGATCCAGTATCATAGGACCAGAGGTATGGATGGAGGATTCTTTGATTACTCTCCTCACAAGGATCTCACCGGGTAGGCTCTACAGTTTAAGGACCTCAAAGTTAACAATTCATAAGGCTGTTCATCACACACGCCATTAACATGAAGGTTGATTGACTCCACCATATGAATCTCTTTTGGGTGAGATCTTCGTATCGAGCCACGCGAAAGGGAAGTCTCTCGGTGCCCTATACTACGCGATCATTGACACGAGGTTTAAAACAAAGTCCCAGAGTTATGAACCTCCCTCAATTGTTTGATGCACATGTCAATTTTTATATATTTTTGACAGTCAATCAACTCCATTGAGGAAGTCTATTCCGGGTGAGGTCTTCGTATCGAGCCACACGAGGACGAACCCCGGTGCCCCATACTACGCGACCATCAACCGATGTTTTAACCAAAATTGTTCTATAGGTCCTCAGAGTCGATGACCCTGATGAAAACAAACTGAGCACACACGCCAAGAGCTTGACGGTTGTCAGTATTCTCATTAGATTCTACTCCGAGTGAGGTTTTTGTATCGACAACCCACGAGAGAGGTTCCCTCGGGAGCCCATACTACACAACCTCGCTAACTTATGTTTACACTTATAGACCCGGGTGTAGAGCCTTTCCCTCAAGTTGTTTTGATCAAAGTATCATTCCAGTACCAAAGATCCACAATAAGGATATAAAATGGAAAGCGATAAAGAAAGCGATAAATAAGTAACACATAAGCAAACATCCAAACAAGCGTGGAAACCTAGATTATGCCTGACTTGCATAGGGGTGAACCAGTCCCCAGCAGAGTCGCCAGCTGTCGTACCTCGAAAAATATGATCCTCGCGAACGCGGTCGCGGTTGGGCTGACATGAGAGTCGCTAGCTAATTTTGTTTATTCCCAAAGAGGGAAATGGTAAATATAGATAAAACCAACAAGAAGGGATAAAACAAGGTCGTCGCAAACCGTTGTCAGGGTTCGGAAGTCGGTTATGTAGGGGGAAGGTATTAGCACCCCCTACATCCATCGTACTCGATGGGAACCATCTAAGTTGTCACGCGCGAAGGGATGTCTATGCTTAAGAATTACTTGCTAAACTAATTGGTTTATTGATCCTAGGGGCTCGGCAAGGATTGAGATCCTCGTGCCTACGTATTACCTTGTGCAATGGGAAAGTCAGAAATTCGTAGTTCGGCCTGATATAGGTGATTGGTTGTTCATTTTATTACCTTTCTTCGATGAAAGGGTTTAGGAGTCGAATTGCACTAAAGACTATGGATAGTTTATTCCGTCCAACAAGACGAGCGTCTTGCGTCGAAATAATCGGAGCGAGTAACGAGAGCTCATTATCCTCCTTTCTACCGCTTAAGGCTCGTGGCGTGCAATTTTCCTCGTATTATTGAAGTGTTTTATTTCCTAAGACCACTTGATGTTGGATCAAGGGTTTGGATCTAAAAGTAACATTTCAGTTTTTTGAGGTATTGGGGTGAATGCAAATGGAGTTTATTTGTGGGTTTGTTAGCGAGGCACAATGCGCTCGGCTCGCAACGTTTTGAAACTAAGCTAAAGACTAGCCATGGAAAACAAGTGCGATGCGTTGATTCATTAAGTTGAAAAATGTTGCTAAAGGTGTAAGGTGCAAACTAGTGCAGATGGCGATTAAGGAATGATCGACTTACGTGTGTGTATGAAGTGAAGTGCGTATGGATATTTACTTGGCGTTGGACCAAAGATTTCGTTTATCTTTGAAATGATTAGTCATAATGTGCGTTCGTTTTTTACTTAGCAATTTATCGTCAAAAGTAAAAAAGTAATCACACAAGCAATCATATCATCATATCACAAGCAAGGAGGATCGAGCATACACAAACATTCATCGCACACGTAATCGAGCAAAGGAGAAAAAGTTAATTAATTAAATAGAAATATTTAATTAGATTAACTATCAAATTAATTAATCTAATTGAACAAAAACTATTCAATTAATCTATGAGAATATTTTTTTGTGTTTTTGGATATTCAAAAATAGAAATTAGTCAAACGATAGGAAAGAAATTAAAATTTAAAAAAGAATAGTTAAGAAAATGTTTTTGGTGTTTTTTTGAGAATTAAAAGGTTTAAAGGGAAAGTAATTAATTAATTTAATTTAATTATTTAATATAATTAATTAATTAATTAATTAGATTAAATAAAGTTATATAAAATAATTAATTAACAAAAATGTTTTTTAGGTTTTTTTTAGATTTTTATAAAAGGAAATCAAATAAAAATAAAAATAAAGAGAATTGGGTTGATTTTGTGGTAAATGGATGTGTGCAGACAGCAAAAAAAACAGAGCAATGCCCAAACAAATGAGAGGCCCACAAAATAGGGTTTATGGTATAGCTTAGTCAACCGAAGTTGACTACCAGAAAAGATCTGGTACGCACGATCAACACAGGGTCAAGATGTTGACCCCATCAACGGACGCGAAAGAAGATCATGATAGGGAAATCCAGGAAGAAATGCATCGGATTTGGAGGACTGGGTCACCTGAGTCTATCTACCGGTGACAAGTGTCCAAGGGTGGGACACTTGTCATCAACCGTTTCAGCCGCCCAACAATCAGCAACAAACAAAAATTATAATAAAATGATAGAAATGCAGAAACATTTTCAAACAAAAAACGACTCAACCTCTCTCACTTCGTATCTCTCTCTCCAAATGTCTCTTTATCGAAACCCTAGATTAGCCGGAGAAGGCCGGTGGCATACGGTGGCCGCCACAATCTTCTCCAGCGAGCATCAACTCAAACAAAAGAATCTGAACACAAACCCTATGTATTTCTTCACCCTCTTTGCGAATCTAGAGTTTGCTTCCTCTAAAACTCAACCAAACGCGTCAAAAAAAATCAATCTTAACTTAAAAATAAACGGATTTATGAAACAAAGCAACAACTAGTTCAAATAAGAAGATTATCACATGGAGGAGTCAAATAAAATCACAGACGGTCATTTAAGCAAAAGATGAAGAATGGTTACCTGAGTAGAGTTTCTCCGGTGACGACGTGTTTCCAACGGGTTAGTTCTCTTACTTAGCTTCTTTCTTTGGCCGTGTATCTTCTTCCCTTCTTCTTTTACGATTTGTCCTCTTCTTCTCCTTCTGTATTGCGTTATTATTGGTTGTTATGCTTTGTTGTTGTTGTGGTTGTTTGAATGAGTAGTTCTCAGCTCAGATTGTCTCAGAGTTTCAATGAGAAACTCTGAACAATTTTGAAAAAAATGAGCTCTAGTGATTTATGGATTTGGATGGGATTGAATCTGCCGTTTTTTGCAGGCGTGTAGGGTTTTTTCGTTGTTGTTTATGTATTGATAGTGGATAGTGTGTAGCGGCTAGGTTTTCTGGTGTGTATTTACGGCTAGGGTTTTTCAGGTATTGGTCTCTGTGTATTTTCGTTAGGTTTTTTATGTCAGGGTCCTCTAATGATTGCAAATGATTAGCTTTTATAGGAGGAGGATCGTCTGAAGGGGTTTTTTCGTTGTTGTTTATGTATTGATTGGCACGAGTTTGATGCAATGTTCTTGTCAATCACATTGCAGGTGAATCCAGGGTGCAGATAGGCCACTCAAAGAAGGTAGAACCTTATATGAGATGTTGTCTATCCAAATATGGCCATGAGAAAATCTTTCATTTCCTACTACATCATTCATTATGGTATAATCTTTTGTGATTAACTCAGAACTTTGACCTCTTTGAGTGTCTTGAGAAGGATATTTTATATGGCTGCCATTTGTTTAACAGTGCTGCTTGGTTTTTTGCAGGTTGACCTCAAAGGTTACTAAGAGATCTTTTGGGTTGAAGCATGAGGAAAAAAATCCACGGACGATCATAGCCAATATTATCTCTTTTGACTGGCAGGTTGACCTCATCACTCATAAGATCATCATCAGTATCTTCCAGATCATCGCAGTCATCGTCCCCCTCCTCCTCCTCCTCATCATCATCCTCATCCTTATTCTGTTTAAACTCCTGTAGTGCCATCTCAGTCATTGCATTTGTCTGCATTGCACCAGCTCTAGATTTCTAGCTCCAGCCATTTTCTAGAGGAGGACGAGTGATTGGATTAGAAGTCGCATTGTATCCATAACCACCTGTTGCTGCCAGAGGCCTTGCATTTCCTCTACCAGCAGGTCTCACATGAGCATATTGTGTATGTCCTTGGTTTCCAGCTCCACCGGGATTACGTGTGCCTGGCCTTTGAGCTACATCAGTATTACCCTGTCCTCTAGGATTAGAAGTATAGGCTTGACCTGGAGGACCCCATTGTTTTGCAGCATTACTTCCACCTCTGTTCTTGGATTTCTTCCCATAAACCTCCCATTGCCCGTCATCATCTTGTCATGAGCCTAGGTTAACCTCAGCAATACCTTGAGCCAGCTGCTCAAAGTTGGGATCAGATTGGGATACACCTTTCCCCTTGGATGAAAATTCATCATTGCTGGTCACAGTATAAAGCCTCCCACCTCCTCTTCTGGAACTCATTTTTGTGACTTGTGATGGAAGGAGGATCGTCTGAAGGGAAGTCAAAAGAGAAGAGGAATTTGAGTGCCACGCGCTGCCGGAGCAAGCGAGAGTGAGGTTTAGAGTGAGAGTGAAACTTGGGACTTTTAGCTTTGTAATTTTGAATGATAGTGTAAACACTTGGCTTCATTTGAAATTCGTTTCAACCTTGGTATTCGCAGAATATGCTCATAACTTTGAAATTATCTTGAAGTCACCGTGAAATCACGCTACCATATGAAATTCAACTTGTGTTTAAAGGTGTGCTTTTTGGAATTCTATTACTTTTGAACCCCTTGATTTTAATCCTTTAGATCCACTTGAATTTTAAATCTCTGACTTTAAAATTCGGAACTCATTTGTTCTTGCACTTGTACTTTAATGGTGTAGTTCTTATTGGGCCACAATTGTCATTGGCTTGGCCAATAAGAACTACATCATGACACGTGAAATTTGAAATTCTTCAATAAAAATAAAACACCATCATACTTTTCCAAATGATAATAAGAAGGGATACCACTTGAAGTTGAATCTATAACTAAAACACCATACAAATATTCCTACTTAAGAAAATAAATATCTACCAGTACCAATCTTTGGATTAACCATGAGAAAAACATGAAGCAATATGGCTCTCCAAATTAATTAAGGCCAAAAACAATGGAACTAACTAAAGGTCCAACTCTGAATTTAAACCACTTGAATCTTGATAAACACACTTTCACCTTAAACCTTTTCGATCATGAATACCTTGAATTCAAAACATTATGGCTAGGTATGCGAATTTCACTGTGTAAACCTTAACGAAATTAAATCCAATTCAAATGAATTATAGTCATCACTATCACTGTCCACACTGACATCTAACAACAAAATGAGAGCTAAAACATGTTTTTTTTAATAAAGGGTTCGTAATGAAAATACAAATAAAGATGATTATAAGCAGGACAAATTTGGGGTATGAAAGTAGCCCCGACCTTGTGCCCCCTCTTCAAGTTCCCTCGTTGGGCCTTGACTAGGCGTTCGCGCATCTCGGCTATTTTCCCTACACGACAAAAATACATGTTAGACAACAGTAAGAAAATAAAACACAACCATCTATTGATACTTCACCTATAATTCCATGGATTCATCCTTATTAGAACAATTGAGGAGGGGCCTGGTGGTAATTAGTCGAGGAGACAATGCGACCTCCCCATCCAAGGTCAAGAGTTCATAACCCTCAGTATCAATCAGCATAACCAGGCAAAAACCTCGACATACTGGATGATCTTATAGTATATGTCGACCATCCAACTGTCAGACCCTAATTTTTGACCCTAAGATTTATCGCATCTCATCTGCATTTTGCATACAAACAAGATCACGTACTGGTTTGTTTATCCTTTTTCAGGTGCAGGTCTATGCCTCGCAGAGGATCACCATGATTAATTTCTGTTATTTGTTTATATTCACTAACTTCTAACCAAAATATCAAAAAAATATGTTGCAGTTGCTTCTTCTTCTTCTGTGTTGCAGGGTTTCAAAGACAGGGCAGTGATTTCAATCCAGATGCGTTTATTCAGTCACAATTCGATTCAGATGAACGTTTGACCTAATCTTGGTCAAACTATCAAGAGTTTGTTTCGACTGCAAGTTATGTGTGCCAGTGGTCTGTTTGTCAGACTATGCATGTTCAAAGTTTAAGCTGTGTTGCGATCTGTGATCATCAGTTATCAGACAGTGTTTTGTGCGAAGTTCGGTTCGAATCTTCAGTTCATCAGTTTATCAGCGGTTTGTTTGTGGATTTATTCTCCGTAAATAATCTGGGCAATTTTTAGAGGATTCAAGTGGTTGTGGCTCAATGGCAAGTTGTTCAGTGGTTTAGTGTTGGCTACATTCATCATCAATCAGTAGTTTGTGGAAAAATCAAGATTCGGCTGTGGGTTTAGAAATTATTCATATATCCATTATCCCTTTTTTTCGATTAAACCATTCCCTTTTCAATAACCTTTCCATTATCTCACATCCATTTCAGTTTTTCGAATTTGTATTCATTAATCATTTTTCGGTTATCCGATTATTTTCCATTTATTATTTTTTGTTAATTTCCACTATTCGTTTCTACACCAATTTCATTTTTTCTATTAGATCCAATTTTATTATCCACTTTCTTTACCATATCTTTTTTTCTCAATTTAAAAAAAAAAAACCAAATATCCATTTATTTTATTGACATTTTTTATCCTAAAACCATTAAAAATTCATTATTTTTTCTAGATACATTTTAGAGCCATTTTTAGCCCATTTACATTAAAAAAAAGAGAAATAAGAATAATGTCCACTTTTTTTACACCATTTGAAATAAATAAAAAACACATTGCCCCATTTCCTCAGCCATTGCCATTTCTCAGGCCCAGTTTCCAAGTTGTATCACCCAAAGCAAAAGCCAGCACCAAACATATCAGCTGCAATAACACGCATCCACAAGCCTAAGCCTCCATCCGTACAACATCAACATCAGTAGTCAGCTTGCCCAACGCCCAAGCCTCAAGCCAGCCTTCATGCTTTAAACAATATCAAGCCCAGTCCGTACGCACATTCAGTCGCGGCAAGCAAAAACAATACAAGGCCTAAGACTTCACGCGCAACTCAAACAAATTTCATGCCGTACACCCACGTCACCCACAAGCCATCTTTCCTACCAGCCGAAACTCATCAGCTTTTCACCTCAAGTCGTATCCAATTCACGCCATTCTGCACCAGCATCACACCGAGCCAGCTGAAGCCGTACGCTTACATCAGTTCACCGAAACACAAAATCAATTTGCTAAGCTTTGAGAGCCATCTAAAACCCCTGCACAAAATCAATCCCAGGCTTCGAATTCGTAATCCCAAATTCATCCTCCAAAACCTCTCACAATATTTCTTTAATCCTTTTCCATAACACTTCACCAATCTTCAAATCAGATCTACAGAAATTTCATCTTCAATGAATTTGTGACAAACCAATTCAGGGCTTCGTTGTAATCCGCTAGCAAACGGTAATCCATTCGGTATCATCGAAACAATAACGGCAAAGAAAAATCAAAAAGGAGAGTGAAATTCGGAAAAGAAGAAGTGACTTTGTGCAATTTGATTTCTTAAAGGTGAAGATGAAGTCCTTCACTGTTTTTCCGCCGCCATTAACGCGTTGAGGAAGAAGACTCAGTAGTCTTCTGCGTTTTGTTACTTCTATTTTCCACACTTTTTGTTTTTGTTTTCATTAATTTTTTAGAAAGAATAATGTGTATGGAGTTTGGGCCTATGGCCTTGGATCAGTCTTTGCTATCTACCACCCTAAAGCCTGCTTGCGCCTCCCCCCTCCCATTGCTCTTATTTTTTTCTTTTTTTAATTCTTCAATTCTTTTCTTTTTTCCATTTTTGCTTGTGTTGCAATTTATTTTTTATGTAAGAGCTTTTTATAGGATTTTTTAGGAAAAAAAACATTTGGAAATGCTTTTTTTAGAAAAGTATATCATAAAGACATTTTAGAAAAAGAATATTTAGAACTAATTTAGAAAAGAATTTTAGAAAGAGAATTTAAAAATATTTCTATTTCTATTTCTTTTTATGGATTTATCCTTTAGATCCATTTTCTTCATCTTTTTATTTTTTGGTCGATGACAATCTCCGATTCGTAGATTGTTGACTTCCGATCGGTTTAATCTTCATTATTTCAAATCTATGGATGAATGATCATTTGGATCATTCTCCATACTTTGAGATCGTGATAGATTGCCTTTCGATAAATTCAACGATAATCTCGATTAAGATTAGACTGTTCCTTTTCTTTTAGTGTGGCATGTTTTCGGAGAACGATCCATAATATCGTTTTCTAACATGTATTAACACGAATATTTTCCACTTTAATTAGTGGTGGCCGGCCTCATTTGTAGGGTAATTACTTCGTAAATTACTCGGCGATTGCTTAACATAGACCTAAAGTTGTCCCGATTCGGAATGCGATCCACTTGGATCCGGTTGCCTCGATTTTATTTTATTTTCGTGGTTGTGCTTGATTAAGTTCATCATACCACTTTATATTGTAAATATTATAATAATGTGAATATACTAACATTTAATTAAATCTCTCGCACCTTATCCTTTTATTTTAATCTCTCGTTCTCTACCTCTCTTATTATGCTTCTATATTCATTCATCATATTTGCTTATTGTATAAATTATTATGGTTGTGATTTTTTCCTTTGTCCATTCGGACACAAAAACACTAATAAAGGATTAAACACTTAAAAGACTTGTGACTTCTAATTTTGGACTATGGTTACTATCCCTTGCTTCGGAGAATGGACTTAGACTTTAAGATCTTCCCCCTTGCTCAAGTTGGAATGGATTAGAAATCTCGGCCTCAAATTATGTCATTGGCCTTTGAAGATGGAAATCTGATTATTTCAAAGAGTGTTTGCCATTTGGTTTGATCTTTCTACCTTTAGCTTTTATTTTTCAAGTTTTAGGATAGTCCCTTCATCTCTTCCCATCTTCTTCAATTTTCAAATCTCCTTCCTATTTTCAAAACTTTCTTTGTTTTCAAACTTCAAACATTTTTTCAATTAAACCTTGACTTCGGTCATGTGCTTTTACCTTTTCATTTCAAGTCTTTAATAAATGCTAAACCACATAAGCATATCGAAACTTCTTTCTCAAAAACTTTAAAACAATCACAACTCATTCAATTATTTTGTGCCCTCGTGCACGTTTCTTTTTTAACCTTTTTTATGTTTAGATATGATTCATCCTTTCTAGCGGAATTATTCGCTAAAGGATGACGACTTATCTTTACATTTTAAAATCAATTCAACTCATTTGCCTTTTCACAATTTGTACCACGAACTACGGGGTTTTGATCTCGCATTGCACTTTGTGGGTACGTAGGCATGAGACGTTCGTCTCTTCAAACACCAAAATCTTAAAAAACATTCTTCTTCTCATCTCCTCAATCTTTTTTTTTCAAGCAAACCATTTCAAACCAAAAAATGCAGTAAACATTTCAAAGGGTTCCCGTAGAGTACCACGGACAAGTCGGGTGCTTAAAACCTTCCCGATTTGTAACCAATCCCTGTACCCATTCTCTGTTTGATTCATTTAGCTTTTTAGCTTTTAAGATTCTTTAAGGCTCTCTTCGTTCTTTTTGCCTTTTTCCTTTTGGAAATAAATAAAAGCGCGGTGGCGACTCTGTGTATATTGAGTTAAGTTAATCAATAGCTTACACTCATGATTTTACCGCTACACCAACGTCTGCCTTTGTAGATGGAAGATCCTGAAAAATATATTTACTGTTGCACCAACTTTACCAACAGACCAGCTCGAACGCCCTGATGAACACCAACGCATTGGGGTGGAGCTAGGAAGGCGCGAGCACTAGATGAGAGAAGATCGCCCCCTGGAAATCGTTAAAGAGGAGACGATGCGAAAATGTTCGAAAATAAAACTCATACATAAGGAACCTCAACCCTTTAAAACGCAAGCATATCCTATGATCAGGTTTCATGGAGAAGGCCCTCTAATGCATAACATCGCCCTTAGAGTTGTCGACCACGCTCCACACGTCTTAGTCATCTATAGAAAAGAGCGAGGATGTCTCCTGCGGCTCTAACATTACCCATGGCTTGTCCGCCTTAAGGACATCTGCGAATTCTGGTTCTTCGCTTCAGATGTTCTCCTCCACAACATGATCGATTTCCCTATTAGCCATTTCACCTAAAAAGTATAGGAAAATAAATGAATTCGACTAGAATCAAATCCACCATTCTACCGCATGTCAAGTGAAAGGGCGATATCAAAGTCGAGGACGTGTCCCCGACTCAATCCCTTGTTCACACAAACAAGGTAACAAGAAACTATCCTTGACTAAGACGACGTCCTTCTCGCAAAGATAATCTCTTATCGGCTAAAAAGCATCACTTTTCTAACGAGGAGCACCCCTTATGCGCTTAGCTCGATATAGGCCTAATGCCCGACTACTAACACAACAGTTTCCTAACAAGCACCTTATAGAGATTTAAACTTCATCTTCTACACTAATCCTAATCTTCATCCTAACAATCATTTTTTCTTCATGGAATTTCCAAAAAATCATGTATTTTTAGAAGAACTCATGAATTTCTACCAAAAATTCATGAAGATTCATGAATGTTCTACTTTTTTGCAGAAAATAAGAAGAAAGGAGATGAAAACGTACCCTGGTCCATTGAAGAAGATGAAGATGGATGAAGTTTATGGTTGAAGATGAAGAATTTGATGACGGCAAGAAAGTTTCTGGTAAGGGAAGAATTGCAGAGTAGAAAATTCGATGAGGGGAGGAATTAGCATGAGATAATCAAATGAACTTGAGTTCTTCCTTTTATAAGGGTCTTGATCGCATAGGGAAGCGTAATGGACAAACCCATCATTACCTAAGCCTAAATTCCATAGGCATTATCAAAACAATTAATGCACTGTCACACGCGTCAGCTAAATACCAAGTGTTTTAGCTTCTCAAGAACCTTTGCAAGTTCCAAAAACAAAAAAGCAATTCCCGGCTCCCCGTGTACGCCTGCTCGACGTCAAAAACAAATTTTTTAACAACCTCAACCTCGCGAACTTATGGCATATTTATCTGTCAACCATGCCAAAACGTCCATGAGACGTTACTTGCAATTTTGTGTCGATCATCATGCTAACTCAACTCATTACCCTTCAAGCAAGAGTAACGACTTAGGGGCTCCTGTTCTGGACTGGACTGACATATGCCCAATAGTTAAGCATGGCCCAACCCAATATAGATTTGGGCAAGGCCTAATCAGGAATATAGTTGTTAGAATTATAGTCATTGAGGATCTCCCCCTCACGCGTTTGACAGTTATCATGCAACCAACTCCCCCTCTGAAACTCATAGAGCCAGTTGGACCCAGTCGTGGATCACTCACCCACTTATTTCGGCCATGTGTCCCTATAAATACCCTCTCCATTTGGAGGGTCAGGTATTTGTAAATCCCCAAAATTTTCCCTCTCATTTTCATGGCATTTAGCATATCACATTGCATA
The DNA here is from genome assembly GCA_963966055.1 of Lathyrus aphaca. Taxonomy (NCBI): domain Eukaryota; kingdom Viridiplantae; phylum Streptophyta; class Magnoliopsida; order Fabales; family Fabaceae; genus Lathyrus; species Lathyrus aphaca. The sequence goes on along the minus strand of OZ014524.1, from coordinate 494,164,173 downwards.
CACAATTCCATATCATGGCACCAAGCATTGCATCATAACAATCATAACTGAGGCATAGGGCTTATGGTCAATGACTGGGGAAATTGATGATCATCCAAAAGCAATAAAAAGGTCTCATGTCTTCTCAACATTGTGCAAAGGGTTCACAACATCCCACAAGATCTCATTTGATTCCCCAAGTCTTAGAAAGAAGTGGATTGATCGAGGAATCCAAGTAGTGCAACATCTCCTAACAAAAGGGGGTGAAATTAGGGTTTCTGATTAAAGGAGCTTCTCAATGAAATTTTTGTTCAAACTTGATCCCATTATTTTCCACAGGATATTAAGTGTTTAAGGTTGAAATTTCATCCATTGAATCATTTCAGAGGGTCTTCAATTGACCAGTTACTTGAAAATCAAGGAATTGGAGAAAAGTCAACTATGTTTAAGAAAAAGTCAACTCCTGACTTTTTAAGGTCAAATTCATGAAATTGAGGTTACAAGGAGTCCATGGACCAAATATGATCAAGAAATGATGGAGGGATCCTTAAAAATCAAGAAAATCAAGACTTACCATTTTTGGAAAATTAGGGTTTCCAAAAATGGCAAGTTTTGGCCATTTTTCAGCCATGTTCAAGAGAGGCCTACTCCCAAAAGAATAGTCAAATGAAAATTCCACTTGGGCTGTTGGAAAGAGGGCATCCTAAGCTTCAAATCCATAGGTGGAACATGTTCATGGGATTAAAATTTAAGAAGTTATGATCAATCAAAGTTTGATGAAATTAGGGCAAAAATCAAGTCATGGGTCAGCCAGGGCAAGTCATGCGCGCGTGTCTTGCAAGGAATTCTATAAAATAATTGGTATGAAAGAAGTATGTGTAGAAGCAAGCTTCAATCAAAAGTTTTGATGATGTCAACACTTGATTGCAAAAAGACAAGCCTTTCAAAGTTTCACAAAGATCAAGTCAAGCTTTTAATCAAGACAAGCACTCATGGAAATGATTTTCAAGAATTGGACACAAAGATGGTATATCATAATCTACCTCTCTAAATAATTTTTTTACAAGTGTTCAAATGCATAAAATATTTTTACATGCTGCATTAAATATTTTTGAAAATAATTGGTTTTGGTATAACACTTTTTTTATTAAGCATTTTTGGAAATTTCTTCAGTGTTAACCGATTAACCATATAGGTTAACCGGTTAACGCCCTAAAATTTTGAATATTCTGGGCCAACGTACATGTGTTAACCGATTAACCATATGGGTTAACCGATTAACACTGGACGTTTTCTGAAAAATTATTTATTTTAAATATCAAATAATTTTCAAAAGTTATATCTTTTCAACCAATAATTGGCACTTTGTTATACCTTTCTGAAATGGTGTTATTCATCATATAAATTCAGAAACTTTCAAATTAAAAATTACCTCCTACACTTTCTACATTTTCAAGATCATCAAAAAGAATCAAATTCACTTTTCTACAAATATTTTAAAGTGTTCATCTTGTTCATATTTTTTCATATTCTATATTGAACACTTGTATTTATTTAGAAGTGGATTGTGATCAAAAGGAGAAGATCAATATTATTATTGATATCACAATATTACTCACAAAAATATTTCTTTATGTTATTTGAAATTGACTTGTAATCCAGGATTGTTGGATACAAGGGTGAAAGTGTTTACAAGAGGATTGTTCTTGTACACTTGTTATGTTTGATAGTAGTCCTCACCGGTTGATGGTGTGTTAGGGTGTACTGATCAAAACAATAGTGAAAATCTCTTTCGTGTGAAAGGGGAGTGGAGTACCCTCGGAATGTGGGGGGAACCACTATAAATCCTGGTGTTCATCGTCTCTTTATTTTTACCGCTTTCATAACCATAAACACCAACCAAAATATTTTAAGAATCAGAAAAACCGGAAAAAGATTTCAAGTCCTAATTCACCCCCCCCTCTTAGGCATTCTCTGAACTTACAATTGGCATCAGAGCAGGTTAAGGTAACCTGTTCCTATCGATCCTATGGCTTCCGCTAGTACTAACCCGGTTTTCAAGGATGGTGGAAGTAGCAATAAGCCACCACTCTTTTCTGGAGAATACTTTGATTTTTGGAAACTCCGTATGAAAGCACATTTGGAGGCTCAAGGAGAAGGCATATGGGAAACCGTTGAAGATGGTCCACATATTCCGATGAATGTTATCAATGGCGTTGGAACCGCGAAGTTGAAAAACACTTTTGATGAAGATGATAAGAAAAGGATTCTAAATGAGAAAAAGGCAATCAACATACTCCAAAGCGCTCTTAGTATGGATGAGTTCTTTCGCATATCTCAATGTAAATCGGCAAAGGAAATTTGGGACACCTTGGTAGAAACACATGAAGGAACCACCGAAGTAAAGAGATCAAGGCTAAACACCCTAAGTCAAGAATACGAAATGTTCCGAATGCAGCCCGGAGAATCCATTGTAGAAATGCAAAAGAGATTTGTTCATCTTACAAATCATTTGATTGCTCTTGGAAAAACATTTACAAATGATGATCTCAATCTTAAAGTCCTAAGATCCTTAACAAGAGAATGGCAACCGAAAGTGACGGCTATTTCCGAGAAAAAGAGTCTCTCAACGATGACATCCGCATCCTTGTTTGGAAAACTCCAAGAACATGAATTGGAACTTGGAAGGTTAGAAAGACATGAGAATCAAGAGAAGAAGTCTAAAGGAATTGCCTTGAAAGTCGAAACCAAACAAAATAAAGATGAGGACACATCGGAAGATGAAGACTTCGTGCTACTTGTGAAAAAACTTGGTAAGTTGTTTAAAAATGATAAATCTCTTTTTACTAAAAAGTTTAGACATTTCAGAAAAAGAGAAGGATCCACACCAAGTCAAGATGTTACATGCTATGAATGTGGGAAGCAAGGACATATCAAACCGGATTGTCCAAAGCTTCAAAAGAAAGGAGGATTCAAAGGCAAGAAGGACTACAAAAACAAGAAGGCATATGTTGCTTGGGAAGACAATGAAATAAGTTCATCATCGGAATCGGAAAATGAAGAACGTGCAAATATGGCTTTAATGGCTTCTCACCAATCCGATGAAGAAAATGAGGTTAGTAGTAATTTTTCTGTTTATGATAATGATATGCAAGAAGTTATTGATGAACTTCTAAAAGAGTGCAAGACTTTGTACAAAGACATCTCATCACAAAAGAAAAGAATTTTACTTTTAGAAAAACAAAATTCTGATTTCATGAAAAATATTGAAGAACAAAAAGTGATGGATGAAAAACAAAGTCTTGTATGCAAGAATTGTGAATCTTTGTCTTTTCAAATTGTTCAACTTAAAAGAGTTTTGGAAAGATACGAAAAGGGTCAAATTGGCTTGGAAGAAATTCTTAAACATCAAAGGTATCCTAATGATAAAAGTGGATTAGGATATTCAAAATTTTCAAAACCAAGTACCAACAAGACCATTTTCGTAAAAGCAAGTGAACAAATTGTTAAAGAAGAGATAAACACTTCTAAAATTCAGCATCAACATCATAAGAAGAAAATTGCTAAAACTTATGTTCCTAGATATAAAAGTAATTTTCAACCTACTTGCTTTTATTGTGGAATCAAAGGGCACACACCTAATGCATGTTATGTTCGTAATATTGGAGTTGCAAAAGGGCATTATGTGTGGGTTGAAAAAGGCACTAACTATCAAGGACCCAAAGCAACTTGGGTACCTAACACTACCTAATTTTGTTTTGTAGGAATGCTTGAAGACAACCACAAACCAATGGTATCTTGACAGTGGTTGTTCAAAGCATATGACGGGAGTTGTAAACAAATTTTCAAATCTAAAGCTTAAGGCCAAGGGTTATGTTACTTATGGTGACAATAACAAAGGAAAGATTCTTGGCTTTGGCACCATTGGTTCACCACCTTTTACAACTATAGAAGATGTACTCTATGTCGAAGGACTCAAGCACAATCTTCTTAGCATTAGCCAACTTTGTGACAAAGGATTCAAGATCAACTTCAATAAAGATGAATGCTTGATTGTAGACGAAGTCACTCATGAGGTTATGTTAAAAGGTAATAGAATCAATAATATTTTTATGATTTCTCTTGACAATGTTTCTTTGAAGGTAAATTGCCTTATGGCAAACAACAATGAGGCATGGTTATGGCATAAAAGATTTGCTCACATTCACATGGAGCATCTAAACAAATTAATAAAACATGATCTGGTTGTTGGGCTTCCGAAGATAAAATTCATCAAGGATAAATTATGTGATGCATGTCAAAAGGGAAAACAGACCAAGACAACTTTCAAATCCAAGCAAGTGATCTCTACATCAAGACCACTGCAATTGTTACACATGGATCTGTTTGGTCCATCCAGAACAAAGAGCTTTGGAGGTAGTATTTATGCTTTAGTTATTGTTGATGATTTTTCTCGATATACCTGGACAATGTTTTTAGTGCAGAAAAATGATGCTTTTAAAGCATTCAAAAAGTATGCAAAACAAATTCAAAATGAGAAGTCACTCACTATAGCCTCCATAAGAAGCGACCATGGTGGAGAATTTCAGAATTCAGATTTTGAGGAATTTTGCGAAGAACATGGAATTTCTCATAATTTTTCCGCACCAAGAACTCCTCAACAAAACGGCGTCGTAGAACGGAAAAATCGCTCACTAGTGGAACTTGCCAGAACAATGCTCAGTGATACAAATCTTCCAAAATATTTCTGGGCAGAAGCAGTAAGCACGGCATGTTTCGTGAGTAACCGCGTAAATATTCGACCGTTACTCAAAAAGACTCCATATGAGTTGTTCAAGGGAAGGAAACCAAATATATCATTCTTTCACATATTTGGTTGCAAGTGCTTTGTTCTCAACAACAACAAAGACAATCTTGGTAAGTTTGATGAAAAGTCCGACGAAGGTATATTTCTTGGTTATTCTCTTTCTAGTAAAGCATTTAGAATTTTTAATAAAAGAACTCTTACTATTGAAGAATCTATTCATGTATCTTTTGATGAGACTAACCCCTCGAAAGAGGATAATATTACTTTGGATGATGATGATGACTTTATAGATACTCCACAAAATGAGGAAAATATTTCAAATGATCAAACATTATTACAAGAAGATGTTACTCAAGAAAATCAAGATCTTCCGAAAGAATGGAGAACTCACAGAGACCATCCAATTGACAGAGTTATTGGTGATATTAGTCAAGGCGTTGCAACTCGACTAAATTTGAAGGATGCTTGCCTCAATATGGCCTTTGTATCACAAATTGAACCATCAAAGATCGATGAAGCATTAGGCGATGACCAATGGATTGTAGCAATGCAAGAAGAACTAAATCAATTCGAAAGGAATCAAGTTTGGACTCTCGTACCAAGACCAGAAAATAAGCACATCATAGGAACCAGATGGGTGTTCAAGAACAAACTTGATGAAAATGGGATTATAGTTCGTAACAAGGCAAGATTGGTCGCACAAGGATACAACCAGGAGGAAGGAATCGATTTTGATGAAACATTCGCTCCCGTAGCAAGGTTAGAAGCAATTAGATTATTACTTGCTTATGCCTGTTCTATGAATTTTCAGTTGTTCCAAATGGACGTCAAGAGTGCTTTCCTGAATGGCTACATAAATGAAGAAGTCTTCGTAAAACAGCCTCCGGGTTTTGAAGACTTTAGAAATCCCTCACATGTTTTCAAATTAAAGAAGGCTCTCTATGGCTTAAAGCAAGCACCACGAGCGTGGTATGATCGCCTCAGCAATTTTCTAAGTGAAAAGGGATTTACAAAAGGAAAGATTGACAAGACTCTATTTATAAAGAAAATCAAGGGTAATACTTTGCTAGTACAAGTCTATGTTGACGACATCATATTCGGATCAACAAACAAAGAGATGTGTGAAGAATTCTCACTAATGATGCAAGGAGAATTTGAGATGTCCATGATGGGAAAGTTAAATTATTTTCTTGGACTACAAATCAAGCAAACCAAGGATGGAATCTTTCTCAACCAATCCAAGTACTGTAAGGAATTAATAAAGAAATTTGATATGGATAATTGCAAAATGATGTCTACACCTATGGGATCCGGGACGTATGTTGATCAAGATGATTCCGGCACTCCAATTGATACTTCCAAATATCGAGGATGCAAAACCGATAGAAAAAGTACAAGTGGTACTTGTCATATTCTTGGAAATGCTCTAGTTTCATGGGCCTGCAAGAAGCAAGCATGTGTAGCTCTCAGCACCGCCGAAGCAGAATATATTGCCGCAGGAAGTTGCTGTGCACAGATCTTATGGCTAAAGCAACAACTTCTGGATTACGGTGTTAATCTCGGGTGCATTCCACTACGCTGTGACAATACCAGTGCCATAAACATCACGAAGAATCCGGTGATGCATTCCAGAACAAAGCATATCGATATCCGGCATCACTTCCTTCGAGATCACGTTATGGATGGAGATGTTGATGTTACGTTCGTTGACACTCATAATCAACTCGCCGACATATTCACCAAACCTTTGGCAAAAGAACCATTCTACAAGATTCGAAGAGAACTTGGAATTCTTGATGAAGGTGACATCTAAACTTTGTCTTTGATATATGTGCATAAGTTGTGTATGTATGCTAAATGTTTGCATTCTGTTTTCTTTTTCTTTTCACTGTTTTTCACACTTTCGTCAGTGTTAACCGATTAACCCATACGGTTAACCGATTAACACTGAAGCATTTTTAATATAAATTAATTTTTTTTTATGTGTTAACCGATTAACCTATATGGTTAACCGATTAACACTGAAACTTTTTTTAAATAAATTAATTTTTTAAATGTGTTAACCGATTAACCTATACGGTTAACCGATTAACACTGTTAAAATCAGCAAAAACAGAATACGAAAATTACATTTTATTTTTGAAAAACGTGTTTTGTTTTATTTATCTTATTTGTTGGCACATATTCTCAAACCCTCCAACTTCTAATCCTAAATCTCCTCCACTTCCTTGACCCACTTTCTCAAACCCTAGAAAATTTCCTAGCATATAAACCAACACCACCTCTTTCTCAAAAACCCTAACTTTTCAAACCTCTCCAAAGTTCCTTCAATGGCTTCCACTCACAGAGGAAAGGGCAAACTTCCAGAGCATGCATCCGACTCAGATGATGATAGCATCCCCATGGAAACCACAAAGAAAAGAAGAATGGACTTCAAGGTTCGGGTTCGTCAGTTAATGCCGGTCAAGTATGTCAACCTACGGGCTTTTTCTGCACCTTCCTTCAACTTCCCTGCACTGCTGAAATTTCAAAAGATTGACAAATTCGTCACCGATTCTGGTATCATTTATCCTGACCTTGTCAAAGCTTTTATGTATAAGTTTTCTGTTTACTTGGATGTTGATGGAAACCATATGGTTAGTTCAACAATTAGAGACCATGAATTTGTTGAAAAATTGTCTCCATTGTCTAAAGCTCTTTCAATTCCTTCAAGAGGTTGCTTTCTGCGCAAAGGTGTTAATCATGTTGATGGTCCTTGGGCGAACTATGATAAAATGGAATATTACTATCAGATCTGCAGGTTTCCTAAAGAAGTGATCATTGCAAATTCTCGCACGGCTCGAATGTTGTGCTATGCGAAGAATTTAACCGTGTCTGATCGTATGCTGCACTATATCATCTGCTACGTTCTCATTCCAAAGGACTCAAATCACTCGCAGATAAATGATTTGGAAATGCAGTTGCTGTTTGCTATCAAGAATAGCATTAAGGTTAATTGGATTCTAACAATTATGTATCATATGCAACAACAGCTCCACTGCATTACCCGGCTGCCATATGCTCGGTTGATATCACGGATTTTGGAACTTACTGAACTTGACCTTAATAGGGAACCATCAATCAAAATGAAATCTGCAACCAATGAAATAAATGAAACCAACATTGTGAAGAACACCGGCATCCTCCTAGCGGCTGATGGTACTTATCGGTATGCTGATGAAGGCCCTGCTCAACCCGCCTATCCCATTCCAGAAGAAGGTATCTCTAATGAATTTCTCTATACCACAATGATGAATCAACATAGGGAATCAATGAACATGCATAGAGAGACCTCTAGAGCGATTGCCTCCCTTCGGAACCTTATGCTTAATCCTTCCCATTCTAATACACGGGTTGTTGAAGAGGAAATTGAAGGATTGGAAAGTGATGAAGACGAAGGAAACGAGGATGATGCGGATATGGAGGACGAGGACCTTTGAGATTATGATGCTGTTGCTTTTATGTTTTTTATTGAATTCTAGTTTTTAGTTTCTTTGCACTATGGTTTATGTATTAAGCACATTTCTTGCTTTGCTGCATTTTATTTGTTTTTCCTTATTATATGTGATCTTGCAATGTATGTTTATTATATGCTGCTGCATTTTTTTGTTGGCTCTTTGAAAGCTCTTCCTTTTTGCTGATGTCAAAGGGGGAGAAGAGCTTGGTTCTGTTTGTTTTTTTTCTCTATGTGTGCAGATGTTTGAAAGTCTCTCAAGATAGGGGGAGTTGCTAAACATAGGGGGAGCATCACATATCAAGAACCAAGAAGTATTGCACAACAATTTTTTTTTTCAATTGCCATCATCAAAAAGGGGGAGAATGTAGAAGCAAGCTTCAATCAAAAGTTTTGATGATGTCAACACTTGATTGCAAAAAGACAAGCCTTTCAAAGTTTCACAAAGATCAAGTCAAGCTTTTAATCAAGACAAGCACTCATGGAAATGATTTTCAAGAATTGGACACAAAGATGGTATATCATAATCTACCTCTCTAAATAATTTTTTTACAAGTGTTCAAATGCATAAAATATTTTTACATGCTGCATTAAATATTTTTGAAAATAATTGGTTTTGGTATAACACTTTTTTTATTAAGCATTTTTGGAAATTTCTTCAGTGTTAACCGATTAACCATATAGGTTAACCGGTTAACGCCCTAAAATTTTGAATATTCTGGGCCAACGTACATGTGTTAACCGATTAACCATATGGGTTAACCGATTAACACTGGACGTTTTCTGAAAAATTATTTATTTTAAATATCAAATAATTTTCAAAAGTTATATCTTTTCAACCAATAATTGGCACTTTGTTATACCTTTCTGAAATGGTGTTATTCATCATATAAATTCAGAAACTTTCAAATTAAAAATTACCTCCTACACTTTCTACATTTTCAAGATCATCAAAAAGAATCAAATTCACTTTTCTACAAATATTTTAAAGTGTTCATCTTGTTCATATTTTTTCATATTCTATATTGAACACTTGTATTTATTTAGAAGTGGATTGTGATCAAAAGGAGAAGATCAATATTATTATTGATATCACAATATTACTCACAAAAATATTTCTTTATGTTATTTGAAATTGACTTGTAATCCAGGATTGTTGGATACAAGGGTGAAAGTGTTTACAAGAGGATTGTTCTTGTACACTTGTTATGTTTGATAGTAGTCCTCACCGGTTGATGGTGTGTTAGGGTGTACTGATCAAAACAATAGTGAAAATCTCTTTCGTGTGAAAGGGGAGTGGAGTACCCTCGGAATGTGGGGGGAACCACTATAAATCCTGGTGTTCATCGTCTCTTTATTTTTACCGCTTTCATAACCATAAACACCAACCAAAATATTTTAAGAATCAGAAAAACCGGAAAAAGATTTCAAGTCCTAATTCACCCCCCCCTCTTAGGCATTCTCTGAACTTACAGTATGGCTCAATTACACCATCAAGACGACCTCAAATTAAAAATCTTCCAACATGAAAGTTGTTCATCTTCATGTTCTCTTCAAGAATGGTGTTTGTCATTTTTCATTTAACCAAGTTATCATAGTCATATGATGGGTCAAAGTAAGGGTTGTGAAACTGAAATATCCTTAGGCCTCTTGCTAGGCACGCATACCTTTGGCTGGCCCATACATGCAGTTATGAGCAAGCATATTCAGTGACCATTTTGAAGTGTCTCAAGGCTTCATTTCCATTTTGAATGAACACAAAAGTTGTTCTATGAAGTATGACCTTCAATTTGCTCACAAGAACTTCTCCATTTAGTGACTTGAGCTTGAAGTTTCACACCATGGAAGATCATAATTTCCATCTGATTTTCTTGTGTACTAAGGCATTTTATCAAAGGTTTGATTCAATTCAATTCAGCTTGTATGCCTCAGGTAACTTGTATTGATCATAATGCTTCATCATGTAGAGTGCAGTTTATCACATGCTTGCTTGATCACACTATCTATCATGCACACTCTTGTGAAAAACAAGTCAAATGAAGAACATCAAGTATGTTGCATCTTTTAAGTGAACCAGTTTCATTGCATTCCATTCACCCTCATCATAAGTAACATAAACATCACCATACATGATCACACTCGAGCAAGGCCATTGCAGTTTCATATCCTTGAGCTCCACGCCTTAAATTACACATGGCACCATAGTTAACTAACTTGACTAGGGTTCTAATTGTTAACCCAAGTTAGTTAGAGTTAACCTCACCTATATAAGCCAATGATCTAACATAAATGCACTACACTCCATTTTTTATCAGAATCACACCAAAAGTTCATCAAGTTCTCTCTGAATTTTCTTCTGGTTTTGGCCTCGAGCAAGCTTCATCTTCATCAATCCAGTTCCATTCTTCTTCAATTCATCATCACCATCACATTGTGCACACTCTCCATAGCTCCAAATCATCCAAATCCTCAAGAATCAATCTCTGCTTCATCACTGCATCTTCCAAATTTTGCCAGGAATCCAAGGTCTTTGAGTGTTTATTTCACTCCACCGAAGCTCTAGAACAAGCATAGACCACATTTGGATCCTCACCTCTGGTTTTCTTCAACAATTTGAAGCTCTACAATTCAGGTTTGATCTCAATTCATTGTGCTCAATTTCACTGCTTTCTTATTTGTTTCATGATGTTTATAGCTTGATAGAAGCACTTCACTATCTGGCTAGTTGATAGGCATCCTAAATGCATAGTTTCAGTTTTCAGGTGGATTCTTATTGGCTTCTATTTGTATTGCTTATGAGTGATAAATGGAAACTAAACCTAGATTTGAGATTTATGCATTGAGAGGAACATTTCCATGGCTTCAGATTACATTTTAGTGGAAGTTTGCACTTTGCCCTAACTAGAGGTCACCGGAGAAGACGACTGGAGGTCAGCTCCGGTGACCTGAATAGTGCCCTAGTATTTATGGTGAGATTAAGTCTAAACCCTTGGATCTTGTTCATCCTGCATTCACAAACCTGCCAGCACATTAATGATTCATATGCTTCTCACATGAATTTTAAGTGGCTTGAACCCTCACACACGTGATATCCACTCTAATATCATGTGTCCTTTAATCTCATCCATTGGATCTTCATACTTTGACTCTATCACAAGCCTCTGATCAATCCTTTGGTTCAGGTTGAGTCAACACTTTTGACTAGAGTCCACCATAACATGGATAGTCAACATGTCTTGGGTTTGGGCCATAAATGCTCTTGACGCCCCCTCCAATTAAGCCCAATAAACCTCAGTTCATTTTCCTTCCTTTTCACACCTCCACCTCAATTTCCTTTTATCTTATTTTCATTTTAATTCCAATTCAATTCTATTTTCTAAAAAAATACTAAACCTGATCCAAAAATTCTCCAATAATTCATATTTCATTTTCAACATTTTCCAAAATTTCTCATAATTTTTAATTTCATTTTTTCTCATTTTCTCTGACCAGAATTAATTTTCCAATTAATTTCTTTTTATTTTTCTCCATTTGTGAATACATTGATTTCTACAATTAATTTCGCCAAAAACAAAAATGATCTTGATCCCATTCCTTTTTTCCTAATCAGGAACACCTCAAGGTCATTAAAAATATTTTTCTCATATTTTTTAGGTTACATTTGGTCTATTGTTGAGTCCATTCTTTGAGCTTGTTTCTTCAAAACCCTAATTCACTTTGTGAGATTGTTTGATTGAGTAAAAATGCAAATTTTTGTGAGATCTTTTAGAGGATTGTTAGTCCCTGGTTGATGACTTTGAATACCAAGTTTCATAATTTTTCTATGTTAATTGATATTTTTTAGATGCCTTCCTCCACAAGTTACAATTTAGGGTTTCATCCCTTCATCCTTTTCTTTCAATTTTGATAAGGCATTTATGCCACTCATTTTAGGTTCTAAATTTGAGTTCTTAAGGTCCAATTTGATGTCTCTAAGCCATTTTCATCCATCATAGTTCATCACACTTTGAATTTTTGGGGTTACTTGGTCCTTAAGTCATGTATGTCTTCTTTACTTTAATTCACATTCCTCTTCCATCTAAATACTTATAAATCAACTTTGTGAGTATTGTGTCCATGTTATATCATTCTTATGCACCTTGTAAGTGTCCCACGTTCATTTTCATGTCTTCACTTCATTGCATAAGTCTTTGTGCTTCATTTGGTTTCATTTGGTACTTTAAGACTTCAAAAACAAATTTCTTTGTTCCTTAACCCTAATGCAATTCATTATAGGTCATATATGGTTAATTCTTGAGTCTAAAACTCATCTTAACTTTTCATTAAGCCCCTGGTTTTTGTATGGGAAGTTCAAGTTTCATTTATCATGTTTAACTTTTTCTTTCTAAGTCATTTTCTTCTTTTGAAATCACATGTTCAATTCTTACCTTCTTTCACCATTCAACCTTACTTGAATATCTTTCACTTGAATCTATTTCTCCCTATTTTGGTTCACATTTTGAGACATTTCCATTTAGTGTTAGGTTCTGGTTCTAACATTCACCTTTGACCTAATTCAAGTTTACTTTGCATAATCATTCAACTTCCTCATTTCATTTCACCTTGATTTCCATTAGGGTTTAGTACTTCATTAGGACATAGATTGTGGTTGTTTGATCTTGAAATCTTAGAATACTTTAATAGGGTTTAGCTTCTAACTTTAGAAGTCTCTTATCATATAGGATCCTTTAGTTTTAGGTCTTAACCCTAGGAAACCTTTGGTGTTTTCTTTTAACTAGTGTGAGCTTTAATTGAACTTTTGCCATGCTTTATGTTTTCAATATGCTTTGTAAAGCTAACCTTTGTTTTGTAGGGAGGTTGAGGTAAGCCTTGTCTATACTACTTCTTCCTCGTCTTCTTTATGCTTTCAAAATGTTTTTGCCTTAGCACTTTTGTGTTTTTCTTGTACAGGCTTCCCTTTTCTTAGAAACAATTTAACTTCCTTAGGAAGTAAGTTGAGTTCTAATTCTCTTTTCTTCTTTTCCTTTTTCTTCATTAGGGATAGAAAACCACACTAACCTAGGTTCATCCATGCATGATAACACTTAGGACTACTAGTATCCCTTTAGACTTTTACCTTTGGTTCTCTTTACTTTCTTTCTCATCTCAAAGAAAAGCTAAAAAAAATACCTAATAAAGGTTAAGCTTTCTCATACGATAGGAGACTTTGCCCTGGGTTACTTACACACGTCCTGTTTCGGGGCGAGGTGTAAGACATCTATCACTGCGAGTTAAACGACCTGCACCCGCTATGTCAGCACTTGCCACTTTTGAACCTTCCTTCTGACTAGCTTTATCAATCTTCTGATGAACTTTCCCTGTATCATACTTCCATGGAACTGCTTTAGTGTCTTCATAAAGGAAAGGGTTACTCCTTTGTTCAAACCTTGGCTCGGGTATATTGAAAATGGGCATCACAGGCTCTGGCATATTAAAGATGGGTTGAACTCTTGAGGACTCTGGCAGGTTGAACACTGGCACCAAGGTAGAATCAGATTCAGGCAAATTGAAAATGGGTTCAATCATTGCCACTTCATTCTTCTTCACACGACCGCTTACTTGTAAAACACCCAAATTAATCAAATTTTGAACGTCTTTTAAGACCAATTCACATCCCTTTGGGTTATTTGCACAAGCATCACAATTCTTATGACAGTTCTTCAACATACCCACTTCTACTAACTTCGCATGGAAGTCTCTAAGCGGGGTCTTGATCTCTGTGGCGTTGAAAATCAAACCTTCGTCAGACTCGTCAACAATGGCATTTATGGACCCATGCTTGGGTAAAGGATTATCTTTGACATTCGGACCAGTATTCCCAAATGACAGAATGTTTTTCTCCATCAAATCTTTCACTATGTACTTTAAAGCATAACAACCCTCCAAATCGTGCCCTGGGTCACCTTCATGGAATAAACAGTGGGCATTTGAGTTGTAATTTGGTGGGAGCGGATTTGGTGGAGGACCCAAAGGCCTTGGAGTAACCAAACCTTTCTTCAGCAGTGAAGGATATAATTCAGTATAGGTCATAGGGATTCGAGGATTAGGAGGCCTTCCTCCTGGTCTTCTATTCTGAAAGTTGGGATTCGGATGAGGAGCTGGAGTCCTCTGCTGGTAGGCTGAAGCATTGGGCGCTTGTTGATAGCCTGGATTGTTGAGCATTGGTTGATAAGGTGGAATCACTGGAGCCACTTGCTGATACATCGGTACTGCTTGAGTTGGCCGATACATCGGGACTTGTGGATTATATGACGGTTGAACCACCGCTACATAAGGATGTTGGGCATACTGTGGTGGATGAGCATACTGCTGTTGAGCCATAGGTGGAGGTCTCTGCCAAAGCGTATTTCTTCTTTGACTTGTCATTATTGCATTCGTCTCGCCCTCTTTCTTCTTGTGGAAATTAATGGTAAATTTCTTGACAATACTTCCACTACCATTGTTGGAACTGCTAGATGCACCACTCATCTTTCCACTTTTTAGTCCAAGTTCAACTTTGATTCCCACGACTACAAGGTCATAGAAGCTAGCAGTTATGCTCCCCACCATTCTCTCATAGAATTTTGGTCGCACAGTGTCAACAAACCAGTCAGCTAATTCTCTTTCAGTCAATGGGGGCTCTACCTGAGAAGCGGTCCCTCTCCACCTCTGAGCATATTCTTTAAATGATTCAGAATCTTTTTGTGACATACTCAACAGTTGCCTCCTATCGGGAGCAAGGTCCATATTGTATTTGTATTGCTGGATGAAAGCATCTGCCAAGTCTTGGAAATTGCGAATCTTCGACTGGTCTAGCGTTAGATACCATTTGGAGGAGATTCCCTTCAGACTGTCCTGGAAGCAGTGGATCATTAATTTATCATTGTCCACCTGCGCAGCCATTCTTCGATAGTACATCAAGAGATGGTTCTTAGGACAAGTTGCGCCCTCATACATATCAAAAGTGGGTATCTTGAACTTTGGAGGTATTACCAATCCAGACACCAGACACATCTCTCTAGAAGCGGCCCCAAAGATCTGGTCACCTTCAATCGCTCTTAACCTTTTTTCAAGGGTATCAAAATTCTCTTTCATCTTCTCATGTTTCTCGTCTCCGTTTTCAGACATATCTGGCGCGTCATACACCTGATGGTCATTAAAGTATGGTTGGGCACGGGTGTGCATAATGTCTGGTGTAAAATTAGCAACTGCATGGTTCTCTTCATTAGTCACAGGAATAGTCTGTTGAGCAGCAAATCCTTGAGGAGGAGGCACAAAACCTTGGGAAGGCAATGCAATAACCTGAGAAGGAGGTGCGAAACTTTGAGAAGCTAAGCCTTGGGAAGGAGGGAAGAAACCCTGAGCAGCAAATCCTTGGGAAGAAGGAATGAAACTTTGAGAAGAAAAGCCTTGGGAAGGAGGGAAGAAACCCTGAGCAGCAAGTCCTTGGGAAGAAGGAATAAAACTTTGAGAAGAAAAACCTTGAGGAGGAGGGACGAATCCATGAGGAAGCCCAAAAGGAGGCCAGGTCACAGGGGTAGTGACTGATGACGTAGGCTCAGTCGTTGCAGTGACAATTTCTGACACCACAGTCTGTTGGGTATCCATCTTCGCTCGAATGACCTGCAACATTTCCATCATCTGACCCATATTTCCACGAATATCAGTAAGCTCCTCGTTAACTCTGTCCATCTCTAGGTCTCTTTCAGCCATCCTCTTTCTGGCTTGAGCTCGAGTGTAGTATTTGCGTGAGAGCCTCAGTGTGAAAGCTGAATTGAGAGCAGATGACGGGAATGAGTTTTATATGAAAAATGCAAATGAAATGCCAAATGTATGAGTGCAATGCGAAAATTAAATTTTATTCAAGGAACTTAAGAAACAATTTGCAAATACCAAGGAACACATAATGATCAAAAGGATTTGATTTCATTAAATTCAAAAAGTGATACAATGTCTTGAGTACATCTTCAAAAATCCCAAACAAAGCTTAATAAAGACAAAGACAAAGTCCTAAGGAGATTCTCCTAAAAGCCTCAAGTTGAGCTTCTCGATTTGTGCCTTCATCTGAGCTCTTTCAAGCATAAGTTGATCCACGATCGACTTCCAAGAAGTGTCTCCTTGAGTGCTGGAGGAAAATAAATCCTCTTGCGCTTTCCTTTTCTTGTTGGAGAGCTCTTCTTCTTCCTTCATCTTCAGTTGTCTTCTAAGTTCTTCATTCTCACTACTGATGATCTGATGTCGATTCTTCCATGCATTCTTCTCTCGAAGCTCTTTCTCCAAATCAATCTTCAGCTTCTCTGCATCGTCCATAAAGATTAGAATGGGTTTCTTGAAGGTCATAGGATCCTGGAGAGGGTAAGGCATCTTCAGACTGATTGCCCTATCTCGTACCCATTGGAGATAGGGTTCCATAGAAACACAATTCGGCTTTCCCAAGCTACTCCTCCCCTTCCTATGGATGTACTTCCAAGCTTGCATAATCTGTTTCTTGAGCTCTGGTTCTTCATCATCCTTAAAGAAAATTCCTTCCACTTCAACACTCTTAGGTTTGTCCTTCAACGGATACCCGAGTTGGCGGCAAGCCAAAACTGGATTATAGCTGATTCCTCCCTTAGTGCCAAGAAGAGGCACATTAGCAAAATCACCACAGCTATCAATAATTAATGCTCCATCATAAACACGATTGTACCAACTAATGTCAGAGTGGGTAAGAGACATGATCCTTTGTGACCACCACAAACCATCCTTAAGGTTCCAAAATGAGGCTGACTTAGGCAAGTGCGAAATAAACCACTCGTACAGTAATGATGCACAACAAGTAATCATCCCTCCCTTATGGAGATTCCTCAGATGGATGGAATGGTAAGTGTCTCCGAGCAAAGTAGGGACCGGGTTCTTCTTCAGAAATATTTTGATGGCGTTCAGGTCTACAAAGTCTTCAATGTTTGGGAAAAGTAACACTCCATATATTAGCAGAATAAAGGTCGCCTCAAAAGCTTTCATATCCTTCACACCAACAAAATTCTTGGCCCTTTCTACCAAAAACTTTGCAGGGAATCCAAAAATATTTCCTTTATAGGTCATATTTGCCTTGACCTCAAGCACACTCAAATATGTCGCCTTTGCAATCTCCGCTTCTTCAGGGTCCTTCTCTAGAACAGGGAATGGAAACTCATCCTTAACACGTGATCCCACCAGAAATGAATACTCTTCCAAAGTAGGCACCAATTGGTAATCAGGGAACGTAAAACAATGGTAGAGAGGATCATAAAACTGGAGCATCACAGAGAGCAACCTTCCATCCCACTCAGTCTTAAGTAAGACTAAAAGTCTCCTATGCTTCTCCATGAAGGCTTCTTGATCCAAAACCAAATCTCTTAATTTCCTTAGGTCTTCGAGTTTGGGAGTTTTGAATGTGTACTTGACAGTCTTTCTTCTTCCAAAGTCCATGATGATACCTACGATATTTGCAAAGATAGAGTTTCTGAGTTCCTTGAATAAATTGGTAAAAATGATGCTTCATGATGCGTGAATGCATGAATACACAAACACACACAAGGCTTAGGTTCAAAGCTTGCATGAGGTCGAAGGTTCAACCCTCCCAAAGGTATGTACTATGAGTTTATTTGTACCTGTACAACGGGTTCTAAAAGTTCCCAGAATCATTGTCCCATCTTTCGGATATTACCGACTTCCCAACTCAACTTGGTAATCAATAATATTCTCAAGAGAGTCTCATCCGGGTGTAGTATCGCGTATCAACTATTTCGGATTTGCACCCTCATAGTCATCGCACTACATCCCTAAAAGGCCAAGTGGGGGTAAATGTTCTACGGTCCTCAGCATTAATGGCTCTCAGGTCGAATATAGCAATGCTTTCACGACTGAACTCGATCAACAAAACTACATCCGAGGAGGCCTCCGCTGAGTGGTGGTGTCTCAAGTCAACTTGATCGGGACTCAACTCCCTACAAGCCTTTTTGAATATACCACCTTCCTATCTTATTTTGCACTCAAGTCCGGGTTAGGACTTATCTCACCACACATGGAACACCCAACAAAAATCCCAAATAATAACAAGCAATACAACAACAAATATACAAATATACAAGGTGGGCTTAACCCTCAAAAATAGAGTCCCCAGTGAAGTCGCCATTTCTGTTGCGGTGAGAATCGGATACCAAGCTATTGATTAAGCTTGAATCGCAAAACTTTTATGTTCACCACCGACTTTAATTTAATCCAAAGGGAAAAGGGAAAAAGATCGTAAAAACCCTAAATGAGGAGAAACTAGGTTCGGGGGTTGGTTATACCTAGGGAAGGTGTTAGCATCCTAAGCATCCGTAGTATCCTACGGGAACCTCTTGTTAATATTTGTGTTATTGTTATTTATTGCTTGTGAAAACTAAGGGAACCTAAGGTTTTTATTTCTAATGGTGCTCGCACAACATCGCATCGATGCCTACGTATCGGGTATAGAATCAGAGCACTCGTAGTTCTCCTAAGGATTAACGAACACTTGGTTACGCTCAAGGTTCGCGGGGGAAGGTAAGTGTTATGGCAAACACTCACGTGACTTTAGGAAAGTCACAAAAAAGTTCTAAAATAAAAAGTCCTAATGGCTAAGGTCAAAAAGGTAACTAGGGATGGCTAAACTTCCTATGACATTGAGTCAACTGCAGGAGTTCTTTCCCTTTTGGATTGAAATGCGAAAAATAAAGTAAACAAATGAGGGTGCAAGCTCCTAAGTCTAAGGCATAGGTTGCTACTTGCAAAAATGAACTGAATAAAGTAAATAGAAATGCAAGGTAAAAGACTTAGTAACCGGGCTATGACTCGATATATGGATCGAGAATGCGGGGGTGGAAGACAAGCGTGGTGCGTCAATTTGTTTAAGTTGGAAAGTCGCGAAGTGTAAAGACTGTGTAGATGGCGATCGTAAAACGACCGACTTACGTGTGTGAGTGAAGTGTATGTGAACTCAACTTGGCGTTGGACCAAGGATTATTATCTTGAAAATTAAAGCTTCAAAAGTGTGCGCTTTCAATTTTATCTTAACAAATATATTGTCATGATGCGAAATGAAATAAATACAAACATAGCGTGCATGCAACCGAAATGATAGCAAAATTAAACACACACTCACACCAAAGAGAAAATAAACTCAAGCTCAAAACTCTCACCCTAAATGATCTAAAACTAACTACTTAGAGGACATATAGACAAGACATTATTTTTAGGATTTTTTAGAATTAAATTAAAATGAAATGAATTAATAATAATAAAAAAGATAGAGAACCTAATTAGATAATCTAAGATTACATGAGGATTAAGAAAATTCATATAAAGATTATGAGAAAATATTTTTGATTTTTTTTTTGAATGTATAAAAGGAACTATCAAATAAACAACTAAAGATTAAATTCTAAGAAAAGAAAACTCAATTAAAAGAAAATATTTTGTGTTTTTGACGTATTGAATGAAATTGTCAAAAAAATTAAAAATAAACACCAAGTAAAGTTTAATTAAATAAAGTTTTAATCCACAATATAGAAAAATGTTTTAATTAGATTTTTTTTTTAAAAAAGAAAATTTAACTGGATTAAAATCTCAATTAAAAAAAAAACTACTATATTGGATTAAAAAAAATATATTAAGAAAATAAAATCCCTAATTAAATCAACTTTTAAAAAATGAAACCAAAATAAATTTGGGAAAATAAATTTGTTTTCAATTTAAAATAACCTTAAAAGAAAAGAGAAATCTAAATTAAATTTAAAAGAAAAAAAACTAGTGGATCTGGCTGTACAGTGGGGACGGTCCAAGAAAGAGGCCCATGGGGCGCTGGGGACATAAGCGGGTCGGGTCCAACCCGTGACCCGCTTCATGCTAATGCCAAAAGGGGTAAAGCAAACCCTAAGCCAAAACGGCGCCGTTTTGCGAATCCGGAAAGAAACCCCCCCTTCCCTTGTCCGTCTCACTCTCTCAAATCTCTTCCTTCTCCTCACTGGCTCTCACTCTCTGCTTCAATTTCTCTTACGATTGTTTCGTCGGTGGTGAAACGGTGGTATTGGTGCGGACTTGCGGTGCTTGAGCGTAGGATGGTTTGCTTCCGCGGCGGTAATGGTTTGGTCTGTGGAAGGTTCGCGGATGGAGCGGTTTGAGTTGGATTTTCGGTGAGGAACGGCGTATCTGGCGAAGGGTTGAGGGTTTGACGGCGACTCACAGGTTGTGTTTTCGGTGGTGTTGACGTGCTTGTTTGTGCGGTTCGCGTCTGTTTGTTCGAAAGGGGTGACTGAGGTTTGAGATGGGTTTACGGGATAGTGATGGTTTGTGCGATTTGTCGCGGTTCTGTTCTTGACTCTGTGGGGTTCTGGTTTGGATTTGTGAGGGAATGGTGTCAACGATGGTGAGGTAAGTTTCTTCTGGTTTTTTCGGAAAACAGGTGGTTTATGGTGTTTGTTTCAGTGGTTTTCGGTGTTTCTGTATTGTTTGGTGATTGTGAAGCGGATTTACGGTGGTGTTGTGGTGGTTGGAGGTAAGCAAGGTTTGCGGCGGAAACGAATGGTGGCGGTTTCACCTCTCTGAATCTCGTGGTGAAGGTGATTTCACGGTGTGGGGAGTTTCGTGCGACAACCGACAGTTTGTTTTGTGATATTTCCAATTTCATTTTCTAGCTTTAAGAATTCGTGGAACCTCTCAAGTGTCTGATTCTTCCTAAGCTGCATCCGTGAAAAAATTTGAATGCCAAGCAAAGTTCCCAGGATACCAAAGCAATGGCCGAATAGCCTCTGTCTCATCCCCTTCAGCAACCTCAGCACGTAGAGAATGCACGAAATCATTTTCCAATTGAGAACGAATATCATCAGCAAATTGATTACTTGCATTGATTCTAAACGATGCAGGCAAAGGTATTCTGAGAATTGTGATGAATTTGTCCCATTCTTGTGGATCCACTATTAACTGTTCCTTGCAGTATGAATCGCAGGAAGGGTTCTGAGTAGCGAAAGGAGCCCAATGAGTAGTTTGAGTTTTATCTGAGGATAAGGAAGAATCTGGATCGGGTTTGGAACGCTTCCAGACGTTTTCTCTGTTGTCACGAAAGTGCTTTCTTTGAGTTCGTGACCTCCCGCGACCTCCCATGGTTTCTCTGCTATGGAAGAGTTGTGGCGCCCTTGCTGGTTTTTTTGTGGCTTTTTCTAAAGGTTCCTACTGGTTTTATTTTTGTGGTATTGTTGTTGGTTTCTGTGTTGTATGTATGGCTGCTGTTTTTTTCCAGGTTGTGTATTGTTATAAGTTGTGGATGTTATTTTTCTGTTTTTGGTTTATGGCCCCCTGAGTTTTGTTTGTGTTTAGGCTTGTGACTAAAATTTATGTGGCTGTTATTGGTTTTTTGTATGGCTGCCTGAGTTTTGTTTGTGTCGTTTTCTCTGTCCGACTTTTTGAAGTTTTCATGGCTTTGTGTATGTAGTATGAGGTTGCTGGTGTGGGTGATGCAGTGAGTGTTATACAACATGGGGAAGGATGAAATGAAATTGAAAGAAAGAAGGAAACTAGCTAGTTGAAATCGAAATCAAACCGTAAACATAAACATGGCCATAAGAGGAATCAAACAAAATGAACAAATATTCCGAAAAAGAAGTGAAGCAAATGGAGAATATTACCGACCCGAAAGTTATCGGGATGACGAATCCACGATGGTAAGCTTCACTTGTACGCTTCCTTCTTCTATTATTCCTCTTCTGTGTAGCTTCTTCCCTACTCCTTGTTATTGTTGTGATTGTTGGTTGGTAGTGGTGGCTAATGTTTTTTGTGATGCTGTTGTATTTTTTTCGATTTGCCTTTTTTTTGTGTCCCCTTGATGTGAACAGTTCTAGTTTTATAGGGAGTGGATTAGGGTTTTTAGAACTTGAATTTTGTCCTTGAAAACTTGTTGGTGAAGGATGCTTTGTGATAGGGGACAAATTCTGGAATTGTGTGTGGTGGAGGAAGTGGAGCAGAGGCCCTGCATTTTGCAGGCCTGCTGTGGGCTGTTTTTTCTTTTCTTCTTTTTTATATGTTTTGAAGGTTTTGTCTGCTAGCCCTTGTAGTCCCAATGAATTTTCTTGTTATGCTGTCCTTGTAAAATTCTGCTATTTGAAGTGTTCCTTGTGACATTATGTACATGATAAAAATGATGAGTGAATGACTTAAAATGTTATGGATTGTGGAATGTGATGAGTATGATTATGAAATGATTTATGTTTGGATAAAATAGGGATGAACATAATGTTTGCTTTGAATGAGTGAATGAATTGAATTTGTGAATTATTTATGAAATATTGAATGAATTATTGAAATGGAATTTTTGAATGAATGTGTTTATGATTATGAATGCTAACTTGTCTTTTATTTTTCATGTGTACTTCTTGAAGAAAAAATAGGCTTGACACCATTTAAGTTGAAAGCATTGCTTTGGAGGAGAGGCTTGACTTGAGGAAGAAAAGAAAAGGAAGATTTGGAATTATGGAACAAGAATAGCTTTTTCAACTTGTATCTCATGTTTTTGTTTTAGTATGAATTTAAAATGCAAATGAAAGAAAAATGTGAAGGACCCAAAATTGATAAATGTAACGTAAATGGAACATTAGAATGTAGTAACATGTGTTTTGAAAAGTTGGATATGCATAGTGAATGAATATGAGCATGTATGCTTGACAAACAAATTGGACAAAGTTCGAAAAAATATGAATAAGTCTTGAGAATGGAAACAACATGAATGAAAAATAAAATAAATATGAAATGACATTGAATTTTAAATTTGGAATGAATTTGGAAATATGGAATAGAACTTAAATTTGAATGAAGTTGGAATTGAGACTTGAAATAGAATTGGAAATGAAATTGAAACTTGAAGTGGAATGGAAAATAGGATTGAAATATGGATTTTAAAATTGGAGCTTGAACTTGAAATGAAAATTTGGAGTATGAACTTTAGACTTGAGATGGAAATAAAATTGAAGTGAAAACCTTGAAAGAGAAAACAATGGAATTAAAAATTAAACTTGAGAATGATTTAGAAACTTGAAATTTGGAAATGACTTATAAACTAAAAATTAAACTTGGAAATTAGAAATGGCAATAGGTTAGAAAAATTGAATTTGAACGAAAACTTAGAAATTGAATAAAAAATAAAAAATAGAAGAAATTAAAATTAAAATTTAGAATAGGAAAATTAAATAATGAATTGATAGCTTGAAATGAAATTTTACAATTAGACTAACAACACCCCAAAAGAGGAAACCCTCATCACACGATTCAAGACCCCCCTTAAGGAAACTTGTTGCAAATCCAAAATAACTAGTATGCACAATGGTACGCTAATGATGAGACCAATGCGTGAATGAAACTTAGGGGTAAAATTTAGGGTGTGACAATAGGCATAAGCAGTTCGATCTCTAAAAAACACAAACAAGTTCCCGCCTTAGTTAGGCGAACTACCCGACTCTGATCCTCATTTTCCCGATGAGGTACGTAGGCAGCGGGGTAGGGCCCGTTCGAGCACACACTTTTTTATTTTCCCTACATTTCCCCCTTTTCTTTTCGTTCTTTCTTTTTCCAGTTCTCTTTCTCATTCCATTTCCAGTTAACAGTTCTTTTATTCAGCAACAACTTATTTCTCACCCTTTGAAATAGACTAACAAGCGTGGATCCCGTCGAGTACGACGAACGGTCTAGGGTGCTAATACCTTCCCAAGTCGTAACCGACTCCCGAACCCAGATCTTTGGTTCGCTGGACCTTGTCTTTTCCTTTTCTCTTCGGTTTGTGCAACATTACCTTTTCCATTCATTCGGGATAAAAATGTCTGGCTGGCGACTCTACCTTTTCCACGCCACTTTTACGTTTGTACTAGGATGAAAATCCCAGGAGCGACAGTATTCAATTCCATCTTACCTAATTCTACACTTTTCTAACGCTTTTATCTTATTTTCACCCTCACACTGAAACTTACTTAAACATCGGAGTACCTTGTAGGTACCCCACCATCTCTTTCCCACGACTGTTGTTATCCTATGTTGAAGGCCACAGAGACCTGTTTGGCTTGATCCGAACAAAAATGAATTACAAATCCCTTCGAGAAGGTTAATCTAATCAAATATAATTTTTTTATGTTGGTTCATTTTTAAGAATAGTAAAAGTAAAAAATTAGTACTTCTATGTTCTTGGTCAAATCCAATGGTTGAATTCTTGTAATTTGAATATTGATTTAGAGCGGTTTTTAGTTAATTTCATCGTTATTGATTTAAAAATTGTAAAAATTAAAAATAAAATTTAAAAAAAAAAGAACTTGAGAGCATTTAACCCCTTGTATTTTATTCATTTTGAATGAATGTTTCATCCATGATAAATATCATTATACAATCAACACGATAATCTTAACAAAATTTATGCCAAAATTACACTTAAATTCTTACACACCTTTAAAATAAACAACTCATTTTACAACACTAATAAAGTTCCACAACCAATATATTACCATTACAACACTTTCTTCTTTCTTCATAGTTGAGCCAAACGATTGATATCAATAGGATAAGCATCTGATCCAGATTGAGCATTATAAGCTCTCTTGCCAATTACAGTATTGCCAACCTCAGTTGGATGAAATGCATCCCAAAATAGGTACTCATTCCTATTATTGCATGGAGTTTGAAAGGGTAAACATGTAATTTGACCATTGTTCCTTCCTACACCACAACATCCTGCATTTGTAACACTTATACCTGCAAAGTTTGGAAGAAATAATATGAGAAAAATTTGTTAAATACGTCTGAATTTCATCATGTTAAATCAGTTAAGTTGATAGTTGTGCAGAAATATCTAAACAGAGAATAATTACCATATGATGATGGATTGCTTATGATGTCTTGAAAGATACCATAAACATTTATATAAATGAATCTTGCATCATTAAGTTCATTGTTGAGTTGATTAACAAGAGATTTTAATCCATTGTTGAATAATTCATTTGCAGAATTGATTCTTTCAACACATGTTGTACCATCCGGGCTGTTCTGGGCTAACTCGTTAGGGCTGCAACCTATTTGTCCAATCCCAAATAAAGCCATTTTCCTTGCTCCATAATTATACAAAATCTAAATCAAAAACACAAAATAAATTAAATTAAATTTCGAATACAACACTATTAATGTCATTTTATAACCACCGTCAAAATTGCCTATGAGAACATGTAAGACAGAATATCGCACAAATCCTCAAATTTAACACGGTTAAAATGTAATTAAAAATATTTCATAAAATATTTCATTGTTAAATCGTGATAAAATAAAGTCGTTAATTATTTTGTCACAAATACATCATGGCTAACGTATGCAAGATCTTTGAAAACTATCAACGGTTCTGTCACTATTAAAATCTGTCCCAAAAAAATGGGGTGGAGCGAGCCGGTAAAAGAATGCAAATCTAAAATATTGATTTGCCCCACACAAGAAATTTAAAATTTAAAATCTGTAAGAAATGGAGTGAAACCGGGTTGGCGGGCATGACGGTTCCGCTCGCACTACATCTCTAAAACTTAAAATTTGTAAAAATATTATTTGAATGCCCACCCTGCAAAAGTTCATAAATAATAGGACAAGACTGACATATATTTTAGAGATTGCATACTCCGACTCCGTCCGATAAAAAATATAAACGGAATAAACATGTTTAACATATCAGATCCGTTTTATCACGTGTACCTCTCAAATCGGATAAGGAAAAAGATTAAACAAACGAAGTTTAATTAATTACCCTAAGTTGTTGGGCATATGCTTGAATAAGAACATCAGCATATTGTTGTGGTGTGAACTGTCTCCCAGTAGGGTAAGCAGGCATGAAATAATTATTGAGATAATCATTACTTCCCAATCCAATCGAATAAATGCACTTGCTAAGATAATTTGCAGCTGTATCCTCATCTCCAAGCAAATTCACCACTTGAGACACTGTCTTTTGGTAATTTTGTACTTGTCCACTAAAACTAATTCGATCTCCCTACAAAATATAAAAAAATAAATTGTCAATTTTAGAAATAAAATACAATTTTAATTTTTGAAAAAAAAAGTTTAGAATAGAGAAAAATGTGTACAAGTTGTTGTCCAGTTTCTTCTCTAATTCCAGCAGCTGCAGATGCATAATTGACTCCTTTGAGAATTTCTTGATCTCTGGCAGTTGAATAGGGAGATATGTATCCATCAAATCCCAAGAGTTCAGCTGTTGAATTTCAACATAAAATAATGAAAATGTGTTTCAAATTTTTTTATGTTATCCCTTAAAAAATAATTTAATATGAATAAACATTAATTACATAAAATTCATAAAAATAATCTTGGAATACTGTTTTAAAATAGCATTCAACAAATACTAACCGACCATTGAGTCGACTATATAATTAAACTAGTGAAATGTAGTATGAATCGGTTAAAAAAATCGATGAATTGAAAACTTTTATAAATAGAAAGACTGATGTTTATCGTTTTTTTCTTCCTTAAAATTTAAAATAATATTCTAATATAAATATTTTTTATTTTTTAAAGAAATTAAAAAATATTTGAAGTAGAAATAGACTCTAAGAATTAAAATAAAATAAAAAATAGTATGTAGAAAATAGAAATATCACTATTCTTACCTTTTATCTATTAACGGAAAAAATTGAAATATAAAATTCAGAAATATAGTAAATAAATTTAATAAAAAAATATCTGATTTAACATCTTAGCAATTTTATTATCGAGATAGAAATATGTGATATAACTATAAGTCATGATTCAATAAATAACTTTTTTTGTTTGACCACCAAATTTTAATTTTAGATAAAAGATAGTACCACATATACATTTAATTTAATTTATTGATGTTGAATAAATCAATGACAAATTTTCCGACACAAAATAAATGTCTTCATCAAA
Organism: Lathyrus aphaca; assembly: GCA_963966055.1. Lineage (NCBI taxonomy): Eukaryota > Viridiplantae > Streptophyta > Magnoliopsida > Fabales > Fabaceae > Lathyrus > Lathyrus aphaca. The sequence goes on along the minus strand of OZ014524.1, from coordinate 494,136,925 downwards.
GTATGACATATACCATATGAGTGTCTTAAATTCCATACTAAATGAAATACACCAACTCCATGTGCTTGAAACTAGTGTAGGCACAAACACACAGCTAGAATGAACAATTAATAGAAAAGGAATGGGACAAAATTCATAGTCCTTATACTTATGTTTCTTTCACTCACTTATATAAACTTTTTTTTTTTTAGGGTTTTTACGGCGATCAAGTCGTTTAACTGATTATAGTTAAATAAGATGATTTTCTTATAATTGAAATGTGATTAACTTATACAGAATCTTCAAAAATTATGACGACTCTGATTATATATATATATATATATCTTTTATAGTTTAATTTCAAAAAGCTTAAATAAGACTAATAATTTTTCTAAAATTAAACTTACCAATAACATCAACAGTAGTTTTTCCATTGCAGAATCTTCCTGTTGGACCACCTTGAAAGTCAATTCCATAAGGAAGATAATTAGCTTTTGCCAAAGAATTGAGGTTATTATTGTTTCCATCATCTACCAAAGAGTCACCAAATATGAAGTAACAAGGTACTTGAGGATCAGCTTCAACCTCACTAGAACTCCACAAACCTAAAACCAACACTAATGTTAATACACATATATTCATAGTGAAGAGTTTTATGGATGGCATTGAAACAAGAAATTATAATGTGATGTTGTTTGTGTGTTTAAGTGAATGAAAATATGGAAACAATTATATAGTTGTGCAAAGGGAGCTTTTTTGCTTTTACAGTTGGGGATACATGTATTTGTTAGGAACATTAAATTCACTCCCACGTAGTGTAGAAATATGAGTGGCATTGTCGGTGTTTATTCACTTTTTTATGTAAATATTTATAAAGATATACTTTAACAACAAGTTTAAAAATAGTATTTCATAATTTGATTATGAGTATAGAGACTATGGATGTCAATGAGACAGGGCGGGGCGGAGGATATATTCTTATCTCAATCTCCGTCTTTAAATTTATTCCCCATCTCTCTTTCGGATCTCCATCATAGGGGGATTTTGTCTCCCGATCCTGTCTTCACGGATTCCCGCGGTTTCCTACGGTTTCTGCGAAGATATATAAATATAAGCTTTTATTTATTATTTTTAACCAAATTATTATAAAAAATTCAAAAACTAACCACAATAAATTAATAAATTAATCATCTACGATAAATATTTTGTTTTAACATTATTTAATCCTGAGATTCATGAATTTCAAAATTTCAAATTTAAATTTTTTTAAAATAATCATTTACATCTCTCTATTTTACTAACATTACATATGTGTTTTACATTTGTTTATAAAACAAATTATTTGAAAATACAAATAAATCTACATAAAAATGTTAAATTATATATTAATTAGGATTTTATGGTATTATAGTGCGGTGCAGAGACTCTGTGTGACATGGCATGATTTTTAATGTGTCAAAAATTTGGCATGATTGAAAGCTTAAATGGTTCTCTAAGTAAAAGCAAGAATTGACATTTTTGGAAAAATGAACTGAATGAGTCGACTCAAATTCCACAATGAGCCGACTCATTCAGTGTAATTTGGTGTCAAACGCACGGGTCCCAACAGGCTGCCCGAAGCATCAATTTTGGTCGACTCATAGGTATGGATGAGCCGACTTAAAACCCTTCATGAGTCGACTCATCAAGAAGTCTTTTCTTCTCATTTTCTGCGGGTCTCAACAGGTTGCCTCTCTGTTGATTTTGGTCGGCTCATCTGGTATTTTAAGTCGGCTCATTTAATGATTTGAGTCGGCTCATTACTGTGCTGACTCATTTTTTCATTTAATTTTTCTCTCTCTTATGTTACTTTCTCTAACCAATATAAATAGCTGATTTATTTTCATTTGAGGTGAGAACAAGGAAAGTGAAAGATATACACACAACTCTCTTCATCTTCTTCATTCTTACATCAATCAACAATCACACACAACAATCTTTGTTTGATTACGGTGCTTGTTTCGAAGATAACGTTCAATCGTGAATTAGAGTTTCAGATTGGATCTAGAGTGTGTGGGTTTTCCTTGGAAAAGTCTGAAGGGTTTTCTCCTCCAAGATCGTTGAAGATTTGGGAGTTTTACACACATCGATCGTTCGTAGATTCAGCCGAGTGAGGTAGATTGAAGATCAAGTGGATCGTTCTTTCATATCACGGTAGACTGAGGATTGTGAAGGTCTTTGTGGGTTCACAAGTGTTGGAGAAACTCAGCCGTGCTCAAATTTTGGAGAATCGTGAATTCTTGCAAGAAGGGAGCAATTAATCGGAGGCTTTCTCGACACGCGTGAAAGACTTGATTCTACTTTGGATCAAGGGACAAGAAGAAGATTTGACAGCATATTCAACGTGGTTTGGTTTGTTGTTTCATTTATCTCTCTTCTTGTAAAACAATTGCGATTTAATCAAGTTTCCCAATTCAATTTTGAATTGAGGGCAGAGTACTTCGAGCGAGGACGATGAAGGAACTGCCTCAACAAATTCCTTGTGTTCTTTACATTTCTCACATTTTACTTTTGTTCATATTGATCTTATGTGCTTGAAAATTCTGGTGTATCAAATTAGTGCACTCAAAGTGTTTGATAAATAGTTACACTCAAACGTGATAACTAGAGTGGGTAAAATTCTACACTATTTGATACAACAAAATTATCCTTGGTGTGTGCACTCCAAGTGTTTGGTAAAAAGTCTAACCACACAAATTCAATTTGATTATGCTTAATTTCTTCTCTGTATCATTGTTAAGAATAGTTTTATCAAGTGCTGAATTATCAAGTGAATCATTTGTGAAATATTAATTCTTCTAGTCATCATTTCATTCCAATTGGGTTTTACACATATCCGATCTCCAGTGACTTCTAATTTGAACTAGACGATTTTCCGAGAAACTTCCGCAATACTTTTTCAACTTAATTTTGAAAAGTAAATTTTAAAAAGGGATCTATTCAACCCCCCCCCCCTTCTAGATCCGCGTTATCGTCTAACAAGTGGTATCAAGAGCACCGGTTCATCTAGTGCTTCACATACAACTTATTGGAAAATGGACAACGATCCAATAGGGGCGTACAATAGAGCTCCAGTTTTTACCAGAGAAAACTATAGTCACTGGAAAGATTGTATGCGCATCCATATCAACTCTGTTGATAGAAAAATTTGGAAAGTTATTCAAGAAGGCCCTTTTCAAATAACCATGGTCGGACCAGATAATGTCCAAATTGAAAAACCGGAAGCACATTGGGATGATAATGATGAAAAGAAATATAGTTACGATTGGAAAGCTTGAAACATACTCATAGCTTCCTTGGGAGCGGATGAATATTTTCGAGTTTCTCATCACACATCGGCTAAAGCTATGTGGGAAGCCTTACAAGTTTCCCATGAAGGAACCGATGATGTTAAGCTTGCTCGAATTAATACTCTACAACAAGAGTTTGATCGATTTCACATGAGCCAAGGGGAAACCGTTGGTGAAATGGGAAAAAGATTTTCTCACTTGACAAATTGATTAAATGCTCTTGGTAAAACTACTCCTAATGATGTAGCAACTAACAAGGTTTTGAGATGTCTTACTAGGGAATGGTTGCCAAAAGTTACGGCAATCAAAGAAGCCAATGATGTAAGAACTTTGGATCTAACTACACTCATTGGAAAACTACAAAAGCATGAACAAGAGCTCTTAAACTTAAATGAGCATGAAGACAAAGAAAAGAAAGAAAAGATCGAGAAAATAAAGATCATGAGAAGAAGAAGAAGTCTATTGCATTAAAAGCTTCTTTCTCAAAATCCTCCACCAATAAAGATAGTGGGAGTGATTCAAGTGATGATGAAGACGAATCAAACAAAGATATGGGTTTGTTTGTGAGAAGATACAATCGGTATCTCAAAAAGAATGAGATTTCCCATTCGGACAAGCGTCTCATCAACTATAGAAGAAAATATAATCCTTTCAAGCAAGAGTTTGTTAAAAGTACTAAAGGCAAGGGATCTTGTTACAACTATGGAAAACCGGGACATTACAAACTGGATTGCCCTATGTTAAAGAAAGACAAGACAAAAGACAAATATCAAAGAAAAGGTAACAAGGCTAGAAGAGCATATATTGCTTGGGAAAGCGATAGTGATTCGTCTAGCAAAGATACCTCAAGAGATGAGGAAGAGAAAGTAAACCTTTGCCTCATGGCTCATAATAAAGGTAAGAAAGAGGTAAGACATGTTAAATATGATTATGCTGAAAAACTGTCTTATAATGATTTGCTTAGTACTTTTAATATTCTCCATCAAGAAGCTAAAGAAGCTTTCAAGCGCATTGCATCCGACAAAAGAATTTTTGCACATTTAGAGAAAAAGATTTCAGATAATGAAAATGCTATGAAAGCTCTTAAGGCATCAAAGGTAGAATCTATAGTAGAAGACAAGCGAGAATGGCACAACTTTCATAGTTGTGAAACATGTTGGATTTGGCAAAAAGAGGTTAAAACTATTCAAGCCAAACTAGACAAGTTGGCACAACCAAAAATGACATTCACTATTGATCGTTCAAAATTTAGAGAATCAATGAACAATCCATATAAAAATATACCTATGTTGTGAAGGATAAAAAAAGTCAATGCAAGTCTAAACCATTCTTGAAATGTCACTATTGTTTCAAGGAAGGTCATACAATTGCCAAATGTCGTTTTAGGAGATACTTGGTCCCTAAAGGAATTTGTCAATGGTTGCCTAAAAGCAACAAAATTTTCACTCACACTCTAGGACCCAATGAAAATTGGGTACCTTTCTCTCTTGTCTAATCATGTAGGTGGAGTGTCTTGAGACTATGGAGAAACGATGGTTTCTTGATAGTGGATGCTCAAGACATATGACGGGTGATATTTCCCTATTCTATGACTTTGTGGCTAAGAAGAAGGGCTTTGTTACCTATGGTGATAACAACAAGGGAGCTATACTCGGAAAAGGTAGTGTAGGTAATCCTTCTTCTACATCTATCTCTAATGTCCTTTTAGTTGGGGGTCTTAAACATAACCTTGTTAGCATTAGTCAATTATATGATAAGGGATATAATGTCTCATTCTCTAAAGAATGTTGCATAATTGAACATAATGAAAACAAAGAGGATGTGTTTAAAGGCTTGAGGGTTAACAATGTTTATATGCTTGATTTAAATTCGGTGACCTTGAGTGATCCTAAATGTCTCATTTCCAAAAATGAAGAGTCTTGGCTTTGGCATAGACATTTAGCTCATATAAACTTTGACTTGCTAAATAAGGTTGTGTCCAAAAACTTAGTTGTCGGTTTGCCTAACATAAAGTTCACTAGAGATCATTTTGTGATGCTTGCCAAATGGGAAAGCAAACCAAGATATCTTTTAAATCAAAAAATTTAGTTTCTACTTCTAGACCTCTTGAACTTCTACACATGGATCTTTTTTGTCCTTCTAGAATCAAAAGTATAGGAGGGAACTATTATGGTTTTGTTATTGTTGACAACTACTCTCGATTTTTTTGGACAATCTTCTTAGCTAGTAAAAGTGATACCTTTTCGGCTTTTGAAACTTTTGCCAAATTATCTCAAAATAAACTTGGCACAAACATTGTAACTATTAGAAGTGACCATGGAGGTGAGTTTGAAAATCATCTCTTTGAAATTTTTTGTGAAAACCATGGCATTGATCATAACTTCTCTGCTCCTAGAACACCACAACAAAATGGTGTTGTGGAACATAAGAATCGTGTGTTGGAGGAATTGGGAAGAACTATGATTAATGATAACGGTCTTCCTAAATATTTTTGGGCCGATGCTATTAGCACCGCTTGCTATGTTTTGAATAGGATCACTATTCGACCTATTCTAAACAAAACTCCCTATGAACTATTAAAAGGAAGAAAGTCTAATGTGTCACATCTTCATGCTTTTGGTTGCAAATGCTTTGTGCTAAATAATGGAAAAGAAAATCTTGGTAAATTTGATTTAAAGGCGGATGAGGGCATCTTCCTTGGATACTCTAATTCAAGCAAAGCATATAGAATATACAATAAAAGGTTGCTTATAGTTGAAGAGTTTGTACATGTATCTATTGATGAAACTTATCTGAATGTTGTCGGAAAAGGTAGTGCTGTTATTGGTGCAGGTGCCTCCTCTAGTGAGATTGTTAAAGACATTGATATTTCTCGTGTGGAACCCTTTCCGGATTTTTTTAATAAGGAGCCGGTTGATGTGTCTAGTCTCAAAGATGAAGGTCAAGCATCCTTTCAAAATGATCTACCATTGGAATGGAAGACATCAAAAGATCATCCTATCGATAACATCATTGGAGATATCTCAAAGGGTGTCATTACTAGATCAAGACTAAGTAACTTTTGTTTTTATCATGCCTTCATATCTCAAATTGAGCCTAAAAATGCCAAAGAAGCCTTACTTAATGAAAATTGGTTCCTAGCCATGCAAGAGGAACTAAATCAATTTAAAAGAAATGAGGTTTGGGACCTTGTTCCACCTCCGCGAGATCATCGAGTAATTGGCACCAAATGGGTTTTTAGGAACAAATTGGATGAAAACGGCACAATTATTCGCAACAAGGCCCGTCTTGTTGCTCAAGGGTATAACCAAGAGGAAGGCATAGACTATGAGGAAACATATCCTCTTGTTGCCCGCCTTGAGGCTATACGCCTTTTACTTGCATTTGCTTGTTCACAAAACTTCAAATTATATCAAATGGATGTTAAGAGTGCCTTCCTTAACGGATATATAAATGAAGAGGTTTATGTGTGTCAACCTCCTAGATTTGAAAACTTTGAAAAACCAAATCATGTTTACAAACTAAAACGTGCTTTATATTGTCTCAAACAAGCTCCTAGAGCTTGGTATGAGCGCCTAAGCAAATTTTTAATCAATCAAGGTTTTTCAAGAGGAAAGGTTGACACTACTCTCTTTATTAAACGTGAAGGAAAACATTCTATATTAGTTCAAGTATATGTAGATGATATTATTTTTGGATCTACTAACATGAAGTTGGTCAAATAATTTTCAAGTTCTATGAAAGATGAATTTGAGATGAGTATGATGGGGGAGCTAAATTTCTTCCTCGGACTTCAAATTAGACAACTTGAAGATGGAACCTTCATAAGTCAGACTAAATATTGCAATGAGTTGCTCAAAAGGTTTGATATGACAAACTCCAAGTCTATTGATACACCAATGCCTACTGCGGCAAGTCTTGATCGTGATGAAAAGGGTAAGGATGTAGATATAAAAAGGTATCGAGGTAAGATCAGATCTCTTCTTTATCTTACCACATCGCGGCCAGATATTATGTTTAGTGTATGTATGTGTGCTAGGTTTCAATCTTGCCCTAAGGAATCACATTTAAAATCAGATAAACGCATACTTAGGTATCTTTGTGGTACGTCTAAGTTTGGTTTATGGTATCCTAAGGGTAGTGATTGCTCTTTGGTAGGTTTTTCCGACTCCTACTTTGCCGGTTGCGAAGTGAATAGGAAAAGAACAAGTGGAACTTGTCATTTCTTTTCAAACTCTATTGTTAGTTGGCATAGCAAAAAGCAAGTTTTTGTTGCTTTATCAACTGCAGAGGCAGAGTATATTGCAGCCGGAAATTGTTGTGCCCAAATCTTATGGCTAAAACAACAATTGCTCGACTTCAATATCTCTCTCAAACAAATTCCAATTTTGTGTGACAACACTAGTGCAATTAATCTTACCAAAAATCTTATTCTTCATTCATGCACTAAACATATTGAAATAAGGTATCATTTCCTTAGGGATCATGTAGAGAAAGGTGATGTGGTGTTTGAGCACGTTGATAGTTCAAATCAACTAGCCGATATTTTTACAAAACCACTAGCTACCGATCCTTTCTTCTTTATCCGTAGAGAACTTGGTGTTCTTGACATCTCGGATAGATCTTAATAATCATTGCTTTGTTTGTATATTATTCTTTGGTTCAACTTCTCTTGTTTCTAACTTCTTGTCGTATAGAGTTATCGTACTTATACTTCTCATGTACTCGAGGTAATATCCTTCTATACTTTTTTATCACTATTCATTCATGATATATATATATATATATATATATATATATATATATATATATATATATATATAGTAAAATTGTGTTGCATTGCTTATGTTTGTATTTTTATCTATTTCTTCTTTTATCTTAAATTATGATTGATTATTAGTTAAATAATTAGCATAAATGATGATATCTTCATAGTTTGAGGTGGTTTAAGTGGTTTTTAGTGAAATTTTGGTGAAATGTTTTTTAAAAAACTGCCGGGTCCCAACAGGCCGACTCATGAGTCGGCTCATGGAACCTTATAAGTCGACCTCTATCCTTCGTTGAGCCGACTCATTTCAAATTCAAATTGAGTCGACTCATTTTACAATTTGAGTCGGCTCATTGTCGCGTCAACTGACATTTGGCAGTCTTGAAAAGACGTGCCGCCTGCCTTTCCTTCTCCCTAGGTCGGCACATCAATGCCTTCCATCCACTTTTGACTATCATTTATGGTTTCTTTATGGATTTCTTCATTAAAACTCATTAACATTTCATTTTATTATTATCAACATCTCATATTTTCATATTCTCTCAAGATTATCTCTTCAACCTCAAACCCTAAAATCCTCTCTCAAAGCTTCAAATTTCTCAACAATGGCTTCAAGACCTACAGGTAAAAGGTCACGTGGTTCTACTTCACAATCATCATTCCCTTTCAATGCTTTGTCTCTTCTTCCATCTGACTTGGTTAAGGATTATAACAAGAGATTCAAGAACAGGAAGGTTGTTCCTCAATATGTGTACTCAAGAACAACAGCAACTCAAATGCACATTCCTCACAATATTGAACTGATGGATTTTCAAGGTATCAATCCCTTTCTCTCCTGTCATGTCGACTATAATGAGGATTTGGTAAAAATGTTCTATGCTGGTCTGGTTGGTACTTTTAAAGGTTTCGAATTCAACTTCTGTATGGGCTCTAGAATGTTCGTTGTTAATGCTCAAGTATGGAAAGATTTGTTTCGAATTGATCCTGCGGAAGCTAGTATCTTGATGACTGATACATCTCAATTGAAGAATTACTCATTTTGTTCTGAACTAAACGGTATGCTTAAGGAACCTTTTGTTGACTTCATTGCTAATTCTGAATTGTTTCCGAATACAACTACTACTGGAAAAGTTAAACCATTGGATCGTATCCTTCATTGGATCGTTGCTCACAATTTACGTCCAAAGAAAGGTGGCTTCTCTCGTATTGATATGAGTGAAGTTCATTTGATATATATTCTTCGAAATAAGATCAAAGTTAACTGGCCCCATTATTTTGCGAGTCGCATTTTCACCTTAAAGGAAAAGAAAGGAGTTGCTCTTGCATATCCTTCCATCATTCATAAGATCATCGACAAAGCGGAAATTGTTGGTTTTGATTTACCTATGGTCTCGGTGCCTGACTCGAATTGGTTTCAACGAAAGACCTTAAGTCTAATGGGTCACATGTGGGATTCCCAAGAAAGACGTTATCGTTTTCTGTCACGAGGTGACATTAATCAAGAGGCGGACGAAAATTCTGAAGGGGATGATCTTGAGGATCAAAATGCACCAAACGCGGTTCCAAATGAAGAATTGCCTCCTGACAATGCAGAATGGAATGGTAATCCATCTTCTGATCCCTATGCCAATCAAGGATGGGGTGAATGGAAACATACCGGTTGGACAAACTCCGCCACTCGATTTACCCCTCCATCTCCTCCTCCGTCTCAACCACATCAAGCTGATTCGTCAAGCATTATGGTTATGCTTCAGAATATGTTACTCCAACAGCAAGCCTTCTACACCACTCAGACTGAAAGATACTCGGAGTTAGAACGACGTTTAGATGAGCAAAACACTGCCTTTGCAGATTATGTGTCCGTTCAAGAGACTCGGTATACAGCACTGCAGGATCATTTGGTTGCTCAGGACACTGCTTTCAAATCTCTCAACAATAGTTTTCTTTAGTTTACCGAAACTGACATGGATGACTCACAACCCATCACTTATTGTCGGCGTTACCCATCCACTCGGGATCGTAATCCCCAAGCTTGAGAGAATCATTGCATAATATGTGTTTGTGATGATTATGATTGTTGTTTATGTTTTTTTTGTAAGAACTCATATTTCCTTTGATTAAATTGTTCTGTTTATTGTCATTGTCTTTACTCGTTTTTCCAAATTGTGTGTTTGTGAATGTGTGTTTATATTGCAATTGGTTTCTCATTTGAAATTAGGTTTCGCATGCTATTTCCATTGGTGGATTAACTCATATGTTTCATCTTCTTTTTGATGTTGTCAAAGGGGGAGATGATATTGATATTGATAGTATATAAGATAGGGTCATATAGTCAGGGGGAGCTTAACAACAATATATGGCGATTGATTTATCAAGTTTTTGCCATCATCAAAAAGGGGGAGTTTGTGTGACAAGGCATGATTTTTAATGTTTCAAAAACTTGGCATGATTAAAAGCTTAAGTGGTTCTCTAAGAAAAAGCAAGAATTGGCTTTTTTGGAAAAATGAACTGAATGAGCCGACTCAAATTCCACAATGAGCCGACTCATTCAGTGTAATTTGGTGCCAAATGCACGGGTCCCAACAGGCTGTCTGAAGTATCAATTTTGGTCGACTCATGGGTATGGATGAGCCGACTCAAAACCCTTCATGAGTCGACTCATCAAGAAGTCTTTTCTTCTCATTTTCTGCGGGTCTCAACAGGCTTCCTCTCTATTGATTTTGGTCGGCTCATCTGGTATTTTGAGCCGACTCATTTAATGATTTGAGTTGGCTCATTACTGTGCTTACTCATTTTTTTCATTTAATTTTTCCCTCTCTTATGTTACTTTCTCTAACCAATATAAATAGCTGATTTATTTTCATTTGAGGTGAGAACAAGGAAAGTAAAAGATATACACACAACTCTCTTCATCTTCTTCATTCTTGCATCAATCAACAATCACACACAACAATCTTTGTTTGATTACAGTGCTTGTTTCGAAGATAACGTTCAATCAGGAATTAGAGTTTCAGATTGGGTCTAGAGTGTGTAGGTTTTCCTTGGAAAAATCTGAAGGGTTTTCTCCTCCAAGATCATTGAAGATTTGGGGGTTTTGCACACATCGATCATTCGTAGATTCAGCCGAGTGAGGTAGATTGAAGATCAAGTGGATCGTTCTTTCATATCACGGTAGACGGAGGATTGCGAAGGTCTTTGTGGGTTCACAAGTGTTGGAGAAACTCAGCCGTGCTCAAAGTTTGGAGAATCGTTAATTCTTGCAAGAAGGGATCAATTAATCAGAGGCTTTCTCGACACGCGTGGAAGACTTGATTCTACTTTGGATCAAGGGACAAGAAGAAGATTTGACAGCATATTCAACTTGGTTTGGTTTGTTGGTTCATTTATCTCTCTTCTTGTAAAACAATTGCGATTTAATAAAATTGCCCAATTCAATTTTGAATTGAGGGCAAAGTACTTCGAGCGAGGACGACAAAGGAACTGCCTCAACAAATTCCTTGTGTTCTTTACATTTCTCGCATTTTACTTTTGTTCATATTGATCTTGTGTGCTTGAAAATTCTGGTGTATCAAATTAGTGCACTCAAATTGTTTGATAAATAATTACACTTAAAAGTGATAACTAGAGTGGGTAAGATTCTGCACTATTTGATACAACAAAATTATCCTTGGTGTGTGCACTCCAAGTGTTTGGTAAAAAGCCTAACCACACAAATTCATTTTGATTGTGCTTAATTTCTTCTCCATATCATTGTTAAGAATAGTTTTATCAAGTGCTGAATTATCAAGTGAATCATTTGTGAAATATTAATTCTTCTAGTCATCATTTCATTCCAATTGGGTTTTACGCATATCCGATCTCCGGTGATTTCTAAATTGAAATAGACGATTTTCCGGGAAACTTCCGCAATACTTTTTCAACTTAATTTTGAAAAGTAAATTTTAAAAAGGGATCTATTCAACACCCCCTTCTAGATCCGTGCCATCGTCTAACAGACTCCACGGGATGGGGGATATGTTCGTCATCCCCACCCCTAAAGTACCTTCGGGGGAACTTTGTTATCCATCCTCATCTCAGCGGGGGAAATTCCTCATCTTTGTGTTGGAATTAACCCAAACTCTATGGGAATTCCAAACCTTTCTTGATGAGCAAGAAAGGTTCTTGCACATCAACAATAACAAAGAAGAAATTTTGAAAGAGGAAATTTAGGAGAGATAAAGTTTGTTACCCACAACTGTGGGATTTTTCTTTCTATTATTACTCACTATGCAACTACAGATCCGTGAGTGTAATAATGTTGTGATGTTATTTGATTACAAGAGGGATACTCCCTATTTATAAAATTATGTTTGCTTGCACCCCAAGCCAAAATCCCAAAAACTATAAAAGCCTAAAATATTTATTTTGGAACTAAATCAAATCTAGATCTAAACCCAAATTTAAATCTAATATAAATCAAATATGACATAATGAATAAAACTTTCAACACACCACCTAATTCATTGTGTTTAAACTATCTACATTCATCATAGCTCTTAGTCTTCTGAATACTTTGACATGCACTCCCTTTGTCATGATATCTGCAATCTGATTCTCAATTCTGCAGTGTTCCAAGTACATCTTCCCGTCTGCTACCTGCACTTAGAGATAATGGAACCTCATTTTGATGTGCTTGCTTCTACCATGTACTATCGGATTCTTCTCCAGATTGATAGCTGACATGTTGTCAATCTTCATAGTGATTGATCCATGACTCTTCGATGTAATCTTTCGACCAAATTCAACATCCATGTTGCTTGACATGCACAAAGAGAAACAACTATGTACTTTGCTTCGCATGATGACAATGTCACTATTGGATCCTTTCTCGAACTCCAAGCAACTGGTGCACCACCTAACATAAACTCATATCCAATTGTGGATTTTCAATCCTCAGCATCATTACACCAACTTGAATCAATGTATCCCACTAACTTGCATTTATTCCTTCATCGGCTGCTGGAAACAAAATTCCATAGTTGAGAGTTCCTTTCAGATACCTCAGTATGCTCTTTGTCGTTACTAGGTGAGATACCTTTGGATTTTACATGAATCTTCTCACCATACCAACATTGTATGCTAAGTCATGCCTTACATGACAAAGGTGTCAAAGTGACCCAATAAGTCCTCTGTATTGGGTTGAGTCAACATCATTTTCATCTGAATCTTTCGGCAATTGCAATCTAGGCTCAGTTGGAGTTGAAGTTGGGTTGCAATCTTGCATCTCAAATATCTTAAGTATTTCACTTGCATATCTTCTTTGGTGCATCATAAAACCTCTACCACTCTTGTAGAATTCGATGCCAAGGAAATATGAGAGATTTCCCAGGTATGACATTTCAAACTCCTCGCTCGGGTCACGTTTGAAATCTTAGATCTCATCTTGCAACTTCCTATTATTAACAGGTCATCGACATAGAGACGTGGTATAAGAAATTCACCATTGCTTCTTCTTACATATACTCCATGCTCAGTTGTGAACTTCACAAATTCCTTCTCCCTTAGAAAACTATCAATATTCTAATTCCAAGCTGTTGGAGCTTGCTTAAGTCCGTACAGGGCTTTATGTAGTCTGTACACCTTTCTCTCTTCGCCTTGTTTCACAAACCCAACTGGTCATCAACATAGACTTCTTTGTCTAAGGGGCCATTGAGAAATGAAAACTTCACATCCCTTTGCTATGTTTCCTTTTCTTCTTGCTTGACATTTTTTTCTTCTGGTTTTTTATTCTGACAATGGAGTTTGGTTTCCGATGACGGTGCAGTTGATGAAACTGCAAAGTCTTGATGAACACGATGTAGTTGATGAAAGCTTGATAAGAAAAAAGATTGAATCGGTGAGATGTAGATGAATTTGCAGAAAAAACCTGACCATGAGATGTTGATGATGGTGGTGACGACGATGATGGATGTAGCTGATAATTACTCAGCTCAATGTTACATTGTTTCTTTCCACATCAGTAAATTAAAGGCAATGTTCCGTAAAGGCAATGTTTCTAAAAACACGTGTACTTTAAACAAAAAAAAGTTAGAAAAAAATAATATTTTAATTCATGTGTACTGCCATGTCATCCTCCATTAGAGACATTTAACGTCAGGGACCAATTGTGTGGATGGAAAATTTTGAAGGGACCATTCTTTGAAGAAAAAATTTTGAGGGACTAAAATTGAAAATCGCTATATTTAAAGGGACCTAAAACTTATTTAACCCTAAAAATTGTAAGTGAGCTTGGTTTTTCTTTAAGTTATTGGATTAGATCTTGCTTGAATCTTAACTATGGATTCTCTTAAATGTAAAATAAAGATTTAACCAAGAAACATGTTTTATATATGAGAGAGATGCTTCCATGTAAAATAAAGATTTAAATAAATGTGATCTCTCAATAAAGTGATGCATAAAAGGAAAATAAAGAACAAAATATGGATGAGAAAAAGAAGATAAAGAAGGAATGGAACAACAATCAAAGAGATTGATAAGCCAATGAGAAATTTCTAAGATGGTAAGAACGTCATTGATAAGATTCAATTAGGATTCTAATCTAAGAAACAAAAAAAAGGAGACACATCTCACTCACATTTCTCATACGAGAAAATTCTATTTCATTTTGAATTTGTCCGAAAAGAGATTCCAAAATACTTACTTAAAACAAAAAGTTCTCCAAAATCTAAATGGGGTTTTTTTTAAATAACCTAGTTTTATAAAAATATTTCCAAAATAAAAATGGTTTGAAAAAATGTACCAAAATGACATAGTTTGTAGACATGTTCGCCAATTGAATGGGCGAACATGTTGAAATGTTGAATGAATTCGCCAAATCCTTTGGCTAATGGAAGTAATTTAACACACATTCACCGTACCATTTGGAAAATGTGTGCTTTAGGTTTGATGAATTTGCCACTTGGTTTGGCGAATGTGTACAAATACCTTATGTGATTTTTTTCCTATAAATAGATGCTCCGTAAACAAGTTATCACACATCTACACCAACCTTTCAACCCCTCTCTCATTCATTCCTTTCAATCTCTCCCTCTTACAACATGGCTTTTCCTCGTCCATATACATTTGCATCGACACCATTATCCTCAACATCAGAAAAACCGCTTCCAAAATTTGATATTTTGAAGAAAAATGCTTTAGTATTTTTCTCACCAACAAAGCCTCCTTTGAAGATGCTGCTATGGAACCCGCAAACTTTGGAACACTTGCATAAAGAATTAAACCGCTGGTTAGAAGGAGAAATTGGGCCTAAAGAAAAGATAATTAAAATTTAGAAGCGGGTTGTGGAGTCTGGTGTCATGAAATGGAGAAAAGTGGTTAATGATGCAAGTGTTCTTTCGATGATGTTAGGTCGAGATGAAGTTGTCCTGATGGTTGTAATAGGCTAGATATGTTGAATGTTCTAGTTGTTTTATTTATGTATGGTCATGTTTTAAATTATGTATTATCTTGTTTTATTTATGTATGGTCATGTTTTAAATTATGTATTTCCTTGTTTTATTTATGTATGTTCTTGTATGTGGTTGTAAGATTTTATTGGTATGAATGAAACGAATGAGGCTTCTATTATAAATAGATATGGTTACAATGGTTTAAATTATGTCGTTGTACTTGGTCCAACATTGGGGCATTTTTTACGATTGTGCCCGGGTTGACGACATGAACTGCATAGTCTCACCATTTTGTGGAATTATTTGGTAGGCTTATCTTATACAGTTTGCCTATTCAATTAATTTCGTAGGCTTATCTTATACAGTCTACAGTTTACCTACACAATTTGATTGCCTATACCATTATTGATGTTATTCACCTACGCAATTTCTTTTCATACACAATTATTTAAGCTACTATAATACATACAATTATTTTGAAAACCTATCTTTATTATAAACAAATAAAATGATACTTCATTCATACAATAAAAAACATACGATAATACATACAATATTTTCGTACATAAAAATATCCAAAAACATACTTTAACACGTTCGCCAAACCATATGGAGAATTAGTGTAGGGCTTTGTAGGGATTCACCAATCAAGGTGGCGAATTAGTGTAACTTTAATAAAGCTGAATATTCCTACGTGTCTGCATGCTCCCTGCATGCATGCTACCTGCGTTCTTGCCACAGAGAATCATGCGTTCTTGCCGGCCCTGCATGTAATTTCTTGTCACCTGCATGCATCCATTCAATGTGGTCAACAACTTCATTCAATGCATGTGACTAAGTTCAACAACATTATTCAATGCATGTGACAACCATGATCCTCGTTTGCTTGCTGCTCGCCAATCAGAGTGGAGAATAGGGTGGATGATCCTCACAAAATGCGTTGCACCAATCAGAATTTGTTTTAGGGCTTCAAAATATTGAACCATTTCGCCAATCAGTGTGGCGAATTCACATGCACTCATCACACGTTCGCCATTTCATTTGGCTTATGCGTGTAATGATTTTTTCCCTATAAATCCACCCACCAATAAAATGTTTTAACCATACACTAAAAACTCTAAACACTCTAGCTTTCTAAATACTCTAGCAAATCAATATGCAATGGCTCTACTAACGATGGGTGATCAACATAGAGGAACACCTGAAAATATTGCTAATTTTGTATGTTTCATTCTTGCCATAATTATTTTTACTTGTTTTAACTTATGTCAATTTTATTTAAATTTTACTTATCTCAATTATATATAATTTTAACTTATATCATGCTTGTCTACAGAATGTAAAAAGATTCTGTTGTCGGGTGCATGACTACATAGCGTATGATCCGGTCATAGCATATATATATATATAGGGTTTCCAATTTCTTTGTTCAATATTGTTTGTAGGAAAGAAGAGGTTTTGTGTTTTGTCAACAAGATAGAGCCATTGCAAAGAGTGTGATTTCAAGAACACTTCCAACATGTTCGCCACATCATTTGGCGAATTGCTTTATAAAACATGCATGTTCGCCAATTGGTTTGTTGAATGTGTGATCAAATTCACACTTTAGCCACTTTGATTGACGAATTGACTGAAAAATATAACCCATTCGCCCATTCATTTGACGAATATGCTTACCAACTATGCCACTTTGGTATTTTTTTTTAAAACTATGTTATTTTGGTATATTTTTTAATAAACTGAGTTATTCTAAAAACAATTCTCTAAATGGCCATAAACATCGCTTTATATGTTCATTTTGGGATACATCATATTTTTCCAAAATAAATGCAAGGAGACAAGAATTATATGATTATAAATTAAAACTATTACAATGAAAAATTAAAACTAAATAAAATTACCATAAAACTAATTAAAACTAATTAAAATAAAATATCTAATTCCCTTTTTTATGCTCATGAAGAAATTGGATCAAGAATTTAAGGCTATTATCCCATCATGAAGAAAGAATCCAATTGATCATAAATCTATGGATATATCAAATTAAAATATCAGAATGATAAAATCTGTTAGAGTTCAAACCAATTATTTCTTCGCAAAAAAATCAAGAACCATTGAGTAGTCATCGTCAAGCACTAACTTTGTTTCATACATATCACTATATTATGTAACAAGATTGTCAACATGACTTTCATTTATCTCTTTTTCATCAATATCAGTATTTTATGGAAATTCCTAGTTAGTGGGTACTTCTTCACCCTCTTGTTCAGTAGAATTATCAAAACTAGATAAAGATACTCTCTCTCTCTCTGTCTCTTATCAAAACTAGACAAAGATACTCTCTCTCTCTCTCTCTCTCTCTCTCTCTCTCTCTCTCTCTCTTCCTTTGATTATAGATCATCTTTTATTTCATAACCTTTTCTTAATGAGCTCCCACCAGATTGAATAAAAACTCCAGAAAGAGAATAACCTCTCATCCACCTTAAAGAAGAAAATAAATCTTCTTGAGACTTCAACTTGTAACTCTTCTTCCAAAGAGTAAATTGTTCCAAGATGTAACCTCAAGACTAACCAGCTTCCACCTGCTAATTATCTTGATTCTTCGAATCCACTTCTGAGATCAACCAAATGCCACAATTTAATCACCTCCTTCATGAATCCTCATATGAATAAGTCAATTGTCACATATTATCTTCTTCACGTATGTCAGAACTCTCACAAAGATATCTTGATCTACCAACTGAACATGATCTTCAAGTTAGATGTATCCACTTGCTCAATAACAATACACACATAGACTCCCTAAGCCATGGATAATGTAATCTTCTCCTTCCTACAACTCTTGCAAACTGCCATGAGAACGATCTTTTATGAAGCATCCTTATTCATTCTTGTAGATCACCCTATCTTAAGTTGATGTGCCACTCCATCAACTGAGATTCTGATGTTGAAACTAGATGTTAGAACATTGTGATTCAACATCCTGCTATTAAAATCAGCTACTTCTTCTGCCACTCGAAAGAACTTCCTCCCTTTATAGAACAAGAGTCTCATGCTCTCATAGACTTGATTCACCAACCAAGTTTGAGTAGACAACCTCCATTATGTTGATTTTGCAGTTATTCCAAACAATCTCACACATTGATGAATACCTGTTGGTGTTTCTCCAAAGACATCAAATATGCCACTGTTTGAATCTTCAGAAGGACTATTTAGAAACTAACCCCCATAGTTGTACCAAGGATGCCATGTCTCCTTGAGTATAGCCTTCTTCACGAAGTTACTAATATGCCACCTATTTGAACTCCATGATGAGCATTCTGGAATGTCCTAAAGTACTTGGATCGGAAATAAACCAATCCACGTAGGTCATCAAGATTATGATGTCTTCATAGTCTTCTATCTCCATCTTCAAAAAATGATGCATCACCATCTGGACAAGTCTCAATACTTTCCAGGAAAAGATGCGAAGCCAATAATCCTATGTCAAAAGCCTTGGAGACTTTTGAGAGAATGTAAATCTCCTCCCATGATTCTTCAAACCTCTGATGAAGAGATGTTAGAACATCTGATATAACATCCTCAATCTTGAATCACAAGGATGATCAAATCTGCACTAAGCAATTGATCTTTAATCCTTGTTGTGATAACCCTTGTCTGATTCCAGCATATTCTGAATATCACATAGATATTCCTCTTCATGTTGTCTTCTTCGTTGTTGTGCAAGTTGTTAAGATATCAAGGTTCCCCCCTTGACTCAATTGTTAAGATTCTCTCTGAATGAATTCTAATTACCTTAACTCTGTGAACTCATCCTTAGCATTAAGAAGTATGAGTTCTTCCTTGCACGCTGTTTGTGAACGGTGAAAATAAATCACCTTCGCTGTCTTCACTTCCATGCTTCCAAGAAAGAACCTCCTAGTCGGAATAATAAATAGTAGACTCTAGAATACAACTGAATTGTTTTGATTGGAATTGATCATAATTTCAAGTGTCTTCAACAACTTATCCAACAAGTAATCATCAAACCCCTAGAGTATGAGTTTGATAATTCATCTTACCTCTTCTATCCAGTATGACTTAAACATACATAATGATGTTGCTCAATCACATACCAAGTTACATAAGACACAATCATCACAATAACATCCCTCTGCTCCCGACTTTGGAATTCTATGTGTCTTCAAACTGATTGACATTAACAAGAACATAACCAGGTAAGGATAACTACAAGCTTTCTTCAATCAATACTCCAGTATCCCATATTATTGGAAATCTTCAATCAAAATATATGCAGTGAAATAACCAAAGAAAAACTTCAACTTTCCCTAAATAAGATGTCAAAACATCTTTTAGGACACCATCCAAGAGAACTAGCCACTCCTACTGTTTGTTGTTGCAGAACCCTTCAGACAATAACTCCTCCTTTTTAATCACCAGAAAGTACTCCATGGATTTCATCCAGAAAACAGACCAGGATGTTTGCTCTGATACTAATTGAAATTCTAGTTATGTAGATACTCCAATGTCCTATCATATTATTAAGACAATGATTACTGCACTTTAGTGAATAGGAGAATAACACAACTGTTGTTTTGAAGTAGTGCATCACAAATACCAATAGACGTCAAGACAACATGTTGGGACATCTTAGTTAAGAACATACACACTGAAACTTGTAAATTGTAGAATAATAAGAACACAATAATTATTGATCCAATTCAGTGTTAACAAACCTACATTTGGGGGATACTGATCCAGGGTGAAGACTTCACTATATCATAGTATTATCACAAAGTTAAACTCCCCCGTTTACAACTTTGGTTCCTAATCACTACCTTAATGAACATCCTTACAAAAGCTAAACTTTATGGTTTACAACCTTGATATGAGAGACCAATCACATCCTTCATAACTTGTGTTACATCTGTCTTCTACCATCACAGACCTATCACGGTTTCTTGACCTACAAGTTATCCTTGACTTGCTTCAAGGCTTCGCCCTAGAAAAATACAACAACCATTACCTAAAGGCTTATGGTAGTGTATATGAACCTATGTCATCCTTTCTAAATCCCATACTTCATATTTGAACTACAACCTAAAGAGCCAACGACTCTCAAAACCTAAACCCTTATTTTACAAAGTATTTAGGTTACAATTGTTACATAAGGCATTATTAACCATAGGTCTAAGTTTTCATATTTATACTCTTCTGTTGTTACTTAGGCCTTCTATCTTGGCTCCTTGATCCAGTCTTTTGGGAGTGAAACAAATCCTAAAAAGATTTGTTCCTGAATACAACCTACTGAAGTAATAACCCAGGATGTTCTATTAACATGATAGGACAACTTCTTCGACATCTTTGACTTCTACAGTTTTTCTTCATATTAGGTTTTACCGAAATTCTGTCAAACACCATGAGCTGTTACTTTATATAATTATGATATCTCACCCTTTCTGTTTGAATATTGCCTTTTCATGGGCATCATGCAGATAACTCGCAGTAGAGGAGTTGATGTGAATGGAAGTTGGAGTCTTCTCATTTTTATTTAATGTCGGCGTCTGATCTGATGTGTAACACCGAGTTCTTGGAACGTTTTTATGTTTTTTTTTTGAGGATTATCTTTATGTTGATTTTGACTATGTTGCTTTAAGCATGTTAGGTTGCATTACTGTGTATGATGAAGTTTTCCGTTGCTTTAATAAAGTTGAATTTCAAACATGCTTGAATTATATGTGTTACATATCATGTGTATGAGCAGGTTTATGTTGTTTTTGACATCCTAAATGTGATTTTATGGTTTACACTCTGATTTTATGTGTATTACACGTGAGATTATTTAGGGTCTTACATAGTGGTATCATAGCAAATCGGTTTATCCGCCTAAGTTGTTGAGTCATTGTGTACTGATAGTTGACTATTATCGATGTTATCTTCTAACCATTATTATTGTTGTTGATGTGAAAATGAAGATTTCCTGAAGAAATGATGTTTCACTTGTTGTTGCTTTGCATGTTGTTGCTCAGGCTGTTCAGAATCAGCCTAATGCTGGAGGGAATGAGGAATTATGTCACTTGGAGGAGTTCAAGAGGAACAAACCTCATACTTTCAAAGGTAGTTACGATCTTGATGGAGCACAAAATTGGATCAAAGTGATTGAGAGAATCTTTAGAGTGCTGGATTTTTCTGAATAGCAGAAAGTACGGTTTGGTAATCATATGCTAACTAAGGAGGCTGATGAGTAGTGGCTCAACACTCGTCAGGTGTTGGTGACTGCAGGTGAAGTTGTTACCTAGGTTGTGTTCCGTAGGGAATTTCTGAGGAAGTACTTTCCATAAGATGTTTGTGGGAAGAAGGAAATTGAGTTTCTGGAGCTGAAGCAAGGAAATTTAAGTGTTATGGAGTATGCTTCCAGATTTGCGGAACTTGATAAGTTCTATCCACACTACAGTGAGGCAACTGTTAAGTTCTCAAAGTGAATCAATTTTGAGAATGGTTTGTGTCCTAGGATTAAGTAGGCGATTGGATACCAACAAATCAAGAGGTTTTCGAAGTTTGTGAACAACTGTAGTATATTTGAGGATGACAATAAAGCTCGGTAAGCTCAGTATAAGAGTCTGAGTGAGAAAAGGGGAAAGTAGAATGTGAGCCGTGGGAAATCTTATAGTGCTCTAGATGATAAAGGGAAAGAGAGGGTTGCTGGTGGTAAGTGGCCAAGTGGGGGATGTGCTCCTACCCCTCTTAAGTTTTTTAAGTGTGGTGAGTTGGGTCATCGTATCAGTGAGTGTACGAGTGATGTAATGAAGTGTTTAGAGTGTGGTTAAGAGGGACATCTGGTTGTTGATTGCAAGATCAATGTGGTTACTTGCTACCACTGTGGGGAACCAGGATATATCAGTACTCGTTGCCAGAAGCCAAAGCAAGCTTCGACTGGAGGAAAAGTGTTTGCCTAGTTAGGGACTCAGACTGCCAGTTACGACAAATTGATAGGTATATGTTACATTAATAATATGTCTTTGATTGCTATTATTGATATTGGTGCTACTCATTCTTTTATTGCTGCTAATTGTGCAAAAATACTATACCTTGTTATTTCATCTATGAAAGGAGAGATGGTTATCGAAACTCTTGCTAAGGGATCAGTGACTACTTCTCTAGTTTTCTTGAATTGTCCTCTGTCGATCTTTGATAGGGACTTTGATATTGATCTTATTTGTTTGTCATTGCAAAATATTAATGTTATCTTGGGAATGAACTGGTTGGAATTCAATCATGTTCATATCAACTACTATAAAAAGTCAGTGCGGTTTGTTGCTCCTGGTGATGAGGAAGAAGTTGGTTTTCTGTCTTCTAGAGAGTTGAAGGAGCTTTTAGAAGGGTAAGCTTTAGTGCTTGTGTTTTTTGCATCCTCATCTGTAGAGAGTCAAGATGTGATTGACGAGTTGTGGGTGGTCTGTGAGTTTCCAGAGGTGTTTTCAAATGACATTTCAAATGTACCGCTAGAGAGAGAGAGAGAGAGAGTTGTGGAGTTCGTTATTGATCTTGTCCCTAGTACACGACCTGTTTTATGGCCCCATATAGGATGGCAACATCGGTGTTAGCAGAGTTCAAGAAACAATTAGAAGAATTGTTGGAAAAGAAATTTGTGTGGTCAAGTGGGTCGCCTTAGGGAGCCCTAGTGTTATTGGTAAAGAAGAAGGATGGTAGTATGAGGTTTTGTGTGGATTACAGACAGTTGAATAAAGTGACGATTAAGAACAAGTATCCCCTTACAAGAATATATGAATTAATGGATCATTTGGTGGCTGCTTATGTGTTTAGTAAGATTGACTTGAGGTTGGGTTATCATCAAATTCGAGAGAAGGATGAGGATATTCAAAAAATGGTGGTAAGAACTCGGTATGGAAATTATGAGCATTTGTTGATGTCGTTCTAGGTTTCAAGTGGATGAAATTCTGATTTATTCTAAATCCAAAGAGGAACATGTTAAACATTTGAGTATTGTGTTGCAAGTGTTGAAAGACAAGAAGCTTTATGCTAAATTATCAAAATGTGAGTTCTGGTTCAAAGAGGTAAGTTTTGTTGGTCATGTTATTTTCGGCAATGGTATTGGTGAGGATCCATTCAAGATAGATGTAGTTCTACAATGGGAGGCTCCGAAGCTGTTTACTAAGATTAGAAGCTTTTTGGGCTTAGCTAGTTATTATCGCATATTTATTGAAGGCTTTTCTAAGTTGGCTCTAAAATTTAACTCAATTGACTTGTATAAGTAAAGATTTTGTGTGGGATATTCACTGTGAGAAAAGTTTCATTGAGATGAAGAAGAGATTGACTACAACTCAGGTTTTGACCTCTATTAAAATTTTAGGGATAAGTTCCTCAAATTCTATTTTTAAAACCGTTGTCATTTTAAGGGTATACATTTCAATCCTAACCCTTTGAAGAGTAATGTTATGTTCTTGCTCGCAAATGATTGTTTTGCTCTTCATATTTTGAGTTCAGTTATGTTTTGTTCTTCTTTTCTGCTGAAGTATTATTACTCTATACTTTAAGTTTTTTAACTATTAATTATGAAGATTGTGTTTGCGAACGATACGACAAACCAAACCTTTTGTGTCGCTAAGAGTAATGCAAATACTAAGATGATACATGCAACTCTTGATTGGGCTTGTGGACCAGGGAAGGTGGATTGTTCGCCTTTGCTACATGGTCAACCATGTTCTGATCCGGATAATTTCGTTTCACATGCTACTTATGCGTTTAATACTTATTATCAGAAGATGGGAAAATCTTCTGGGTCCTGTGATTTCAAAGGAGTCGCCTCTCTCACCACCACAAATCCAAGTAAGCATATAAGTGATTTTCTATTGACTCATAAGTTATAATCGAAGAATGTCTTGCATTCACAAATAACATATTTAATTTACTTAGCATTTTGGTTCAACTGATATATTTATTTTATTATCATCAATTTTACCGGTCATGGTTCTTGTATATTTCCAGGAAGGTATGATCTCGATTTTCAAGCTTACGATGACACATGTTTCATGTCAAATTATTTTCTGGTTTAACGTAATAGATTAAGGGATCAAAATGACGATTTTCTGTTATTTTGTTCTTTCTAATATCTACATCTTTGTGTTGAACAATGGTGGTAGAAATGGTAGCAGTATAAATGGAACAACACTAGCCCCTTCAATCAACTCCACAACTTCAGGCTCTTATTCCCAACACTACAATAGTGGATTTTTCACCAGCTATGTTCTCCCTCTTTGGAACATTATTCCTTAAGATTCTTTGATAAGTTTAGATTCATTTATTCCTTAATTTATAGAGATCGATCCAATTGACGTACTTCAAGAAATCATGGAAGGTTTGTTTTAAGATTTATAGTCCTTCTCATTCAAGTTCAGGTTAATGTTTAATAAAACAGATTTTAACGGTTGATTGCTTAGTAATGTACCCAAAAGAAGAAAACAAAGATCTAGATAATGTGTCATTTATTTATATTTATATGTTGATGTATATTAATTATTAATATTTATAAATCTATAATTTTAAATTTATAATAAATAAATAGTAAAAATATATATGGAGTTCAATTTGTTTTGAATGGAAAAAATCACATTTTACATTAATTTTAGTAAATTGAACTAAAATTCTTTAAACATAAAATTGGTTTAGAGGCTTCAACCATTTTGAATTAAAAAAAATTATGAGCAAAGACGTCATTTTAGTTTTATTTTCCACAGGGATATTAATCATGCATACTTCATATCTATCTATGATGCATATATACGAATATATACACCCGGTGCAGTTACGGACAAAATCAAAAATAATCATAAGATATAATAACAAAAACCTTAAAATACATAAATATACTATATTAATATTTGAAAAAATTACAAATTTCATTCAAAACCAAATAATAATAAAAAATGAAGTACCACGAATATCCGGTACGAGTGCATACATTATATCGGTATTTCATCATTTTAGAAGTAGTCATACTTCATAACTTCACATCAATTTATTTTATAAACAATGTAACAATGTTTTGAGTTTAAAGATGCTATAATTGTATCTCGATGACTTATATATATATTACATTACTGAAACTCATTATTCCCACGAGACACAACTACTTAAATTCAGTAAATAAAATATGCATAAATATTATTTAGTCAAATATGAAATATTTTATGATACGGGACACAACCTAACCTGTTAGACCAAGACAACAAAGTATGTATAAATATTATGATAAATATCTATAGTATAATTTAAGATGCAAGTTTTATTTCCAACAAATCATGTAATATGATATAATAACCTTGAATAAGGGAATGAAACAAGTATAAGCTTTATTGATAAAATTTTCCACAATGATAATATTGAATAAATATGTTTTACCAATTAAATAATGAATTAATTTTTTTTAATCATTTTAAACCTAAGTATAACATGTATATACACTACCTCCAGTTTCAAAATTTATTTATTTAGGCCAAATTATGTCCTTTATTAAATCAATTGTAATGAATCATGATCATCTTGGAAAAAGTCATCTCGACCACTATTTCAAAAATAACTAGACTTCCTGTTTACATGATTATCTCAAATGTAATAATTTAAATATTTTAAAAATATTTCCAATAAAATTGTAAACTATGGAACATTTTGGTAAACATGAAAGTGATATATGTAAGTTTCACCAACTCCTAAAATAATCATTCTAATAAAATCGTAAACTATGGAACATTTTGGCAGACATGAAAGTGATATATGTAAGTTTCACCAACTCCCAATGAATTTTATCACTTAAACTCATTATATTCATGGGTCACTATCACCACAATACCTTTTTTATTTTAATCAACAAAATATTTATAAATATTTATAATTATTAATGACATTTATATATATTTTTAACTATTAGACATTGGATTTATCATGTTGGTGATTTGTTACATATTTTTTAAATAATATTTTAAGTTATTAGTGATTTTATAACTTTTTTAACTGTATTTTAAGTTATTTGTTAATATTTATTATTTTTTAATTTTATCATTTTAAACCAAACAACTTTAACCCGTGCGGACGCATGGGTCATCTACTAATTGTAAATTAAAATACAGACAACCTAACCGAATAAGCATCTATAGATATAATCCATTTTGAATATTAATCATCAACCAAAATATCATGTAACTCATACAGCAACAACAACAAAAAGACAAAAACATAAATACAACGATTAAAGAGAACCAACCTACAGGATCGAGGTCTATCCCGGTAAGCAAAATCCTTAAGCTTTAGAGCTTTATGCCTTTTTGTGCGATTGATTCATATCCCTTGATTCCTTTGTTATTTGATCTGATCTTCTCCTTGTGTCCTTGACAAAATATGAGTCGGTAGGAGATTTTGGGTTTAGTTGTTTTTGTTCTTCGATGTAAAGAACAACAACTTTTATGTTTTTTCTGTGAATTCTGCGTGGAGAAATAGGAGAGAATGAAGTCCTATTTATAGAACAAAATTAAGTTTAGGGTTTTGAGTCAACATAGTTGATCTGACCCAAAAATAATAAAAATAAAAATAATATTAATATGAATATTAATAATAAGATTTGATGATATATAAATAAAAACTCTTCCAACTTCATTTTAAAATCTAAAATAAATAAAATCTTATTTGTTCCCCCATAAACATATATTTATAAAAACCTATATAAAATCCTAGTCTTCTTTGAATATTTTAAAAAATAAAATAATAAATAAACAGAATAAAATTACTTTTTCTAAACAAAGATTTTTATTTTAATAATCTAATAAGTAATTATTAGATTTTAAAATAATTTTCTAAAATAAATCTCTTTTCTATTTTAAAATAGAGATTGATTTATGTTAATAACCTAATAAGTAATTATTAGACTTTAAAATAAATACATATTTTTTTATAATAAATCCAATTTTATTTTAGTAATAAAAGCAACCTCACCCCCCTTATAAATAAAAATGTAAATTATATAAAAAACCTCAAAACTGATAAATATGTCAAAAAAGTCAAAAGAGCCCCACTTTGACTTTTTAGATCACAAAATAGAAACTTGGATCAAAATTTAGGGTACAACAATTGTCCCTATTTAATCGGCTTCGAATCGGAAGGATGATGTCGATGAGTCTTCCTCCTTCTGAGGAGGAGACGATTAAATATAAGAGGATCCCAAATTTTGATGAAAACAAACCATGGCTCTGGAGCGAATCAAACCCTGGTGCTCCAGTCACTCCCGTATCCCCGTATAATTCTTGCAGATCTTAACTTAATTAGATAAAAGTCCTGATACAACCTCATATGACAACTCCAACTTGAACTGCTTTGATAAATCATGATAAAACCCCTTATGACCGATATACACTGAACTTGTCTGATAAAAACCCCGATAGAACCCCTTAATGTTACCTTTTGACTGAATAACCCTGATGGAACCCCTTTTCAATCCCTTATGGAACCCCCTTATCAATCCCTGGTAGAACCCCTTATCAACCCCTTTCAACCTTTCTGGATGAACATTGCTTACAATTTCTATGATCCTCTGATCATGTTGCTATAATTGAATAGGACTTTAGTGATACCTTGATCACTCTGGATACAAACCCTTGAATAAAACCCCTTAAATCCTAATTAAAACCCCATGTACAACCCCTTTGACAAATATCATATAAGACCCCTTTTGTAGAACCTCATAAATCCCTTTTTCATGCGATCCCTTTGGGAAAATATCCGGTAGAACCTCATTAGCCCCTCGGTTAATAAATTCGATAAAAATATTCTTGAACTCTTGATACAACCCCTGATACAAACCTTTTTAAGTAATATTATAGTAGATCTCTTTGAGAAATCCCTTAGTATAAACCCCTTAGTAAAATTCTTTTGATATATCCCTTCGATAAATTTCGTTGATGGAATACAGTGCAATCCCTTGAGAAATTCCAATAGAACCTTGTTGATGAAAATCTCTTAATATTCTTTGACGAAACTTGACAAACCCTGAATGAGTCTTTGATAAAACCTTTTATGAAATCCCTTTATGTAAATCCCTTGTTAAATACCTTGTAGAATCCTTTATGTATATTCCATTGATGGAATCTGATGTAACCCCTAAATAACATCCTTAGATGATAATCCCTTGATATAATCATGGTAAAAGCTCCCTGATCAAATCTAATGGAACTCATTTTTGATAAAATAAATCCCTTGATAGAACCCCTAAGATAAAACTATGGTATAACTTCCTTGAAAAAATATCCGATAGAACCTTCTTGAATAAAAATCCCTTGATAAAATCTCTTTGATACAAATTAGGTAGACCCCATTAGATGAGAATCCCTTTTATAAAGTCTTTAAAATTCTTTGAGAACCCGTGATGGACCTTTGATAAAACCCCTAATGAAACCCTTTTGGTAAATCTCTTATGAAATCATGTTTTGATAAGTCCGGAATCAAACCCCTTAAAAAAAACCTGATGTAATCCTTTAGATAAATCCCTTAATGAAATCCCTTTTGATTGAAACCCATTGATAAACTTCCTTTGATAAAACTTCTCTATAAAATCCCTCGATGGAATCTCCGATGAAATTCTCTTAATAAAATTTTGGTAGAACCTTTGATGGAACTCCTTGGATGAGACTTCGGATAAAAAACCCTTTCGAAAAAATCCCTTGATAGAAACCCCCTTGATAAGACCCCGGTGAAACCTTATAATAAAACCCATTAATAAAACCCGGATAAATTCCCATGATAAGATATTAGTGAAACACTTTAATAACATCTTGGTAGAACCCCTGGAAGAAATAATCTGGTAATCCCCTTAAAAAATCATGATTAAAAACTCTTGATAAATCCCTTGGATAAGAATCCGGCAGAACCCCTCAATACAATTTTGATGAAATCCCCTTGGTGAAAATTTCTTGATCGAACCCCTTACTTGGATAAAAATCCGGTAAAACCCCTATATTTTTTTTGTAGAATCCCTTAATGAATCCCTTGATGAGACTCGAGATAAAAACCCTTTGATAACAACCATTGATGATAAAACCTTGGTGAAACCCCTTGATAAAATTCTTTGATAAACCCCATTAATAAGAACTTATTGATAAAATCCCTTGATAACATTACTTGGTTGAATTCCTTGACAAAACCCTTGATAAAACCCCTAATGAAACCTCATTTGACAAATCCCATTGATGAATTCCCTTGGATAAAATTCTTTGATAAAATCCCTTTTGATGAAACACTTATGATAGAATCCATTGATGACAATCCCGACAAGCCCTTTTGATAAAACCTATGGATGAAATATGGTGAAACCCCTTGATAGAATCCTTTGGTTATAATCCCGATAAACCCTTTTGATAAAATCCCTGATGAGATTCTAGGGGAACCCTTTGATAGGAAATTTCGGTGAACCCTTTGATACATCCCTGATGAAACCCCTTAATACCAATTTGTTGAAACATCTTGAAAAAAACCTGGTGAACCCTTAGATCCAACCCTTAGACGAATCCTTTAAATCCAACCCTTAGATGAATCCTTTAAATCAAACCCTGAATCATTTACTTAAAACCCTTACATGAATCCTTCAAATAAAACCCTTAGATGAAACCTTAGTGGAATACCTCTAATAAAAATTTGATGAGAACACCTAATGGAAACTTTTGATAAAAACCCTTAATGTAACCCCGGGGAAGGCCAATAAGCATTTCTAATTAGGAACTGTAATGGTGTAGCTGGGGATTTGACTTCTATGAACGGTCATAAATCATATGTTATGTATGCATGTGATGCTATGTTATATATGCATGATTAGGTACTAGAGCATAGCGACATAATTAATGCATGACAATGATTTGAATATCTCCATAAGTGCCCCAAATAACTCATTTTGTAAAGCGTTTTCCTCTGATCAAGCCTTGCAGCAGTCTGTCCCAAATTTAGTTGTGCTTCAGAGAGTATTTCCCTTGCTTGATTAAGGTTTAAAAGGTATATATGAAAAGGAACTTGGATCCTACCATGCTCTGATACTACCTCGAGATAAATTACCCCAGTATTTGAGTCTTGGAAAAGTATACCCCAGATTGATTACCCTTTGGAATGACCGATTTCACCATGTCGTTAAGGTGTCCTGCCTCAGTATGGAATTTTTGAATGATCTTCCCTTTATCATGGTGGTATTGTTTGAAGTGAAACTTGGATCCCACCATAATGTGATATGACTTTTATATGAATCTCCCCCAATATTTGGATCTTGAAAAGTGTGCCCTAGTATTTGAATCCTTTGAAAGGTATGCCCCTGATTAGATTGACTCTTGGAATGATTTGTTTCATTGTGCTCTCGAGGTGGCCTGCCCCAGTATGAGCCTCTTGAAAAGATCTATCCCTTATCATTAGAGTCATGAAGGTATAAGTGTGTCAAATCTTGAACTATTTTTCCCTTAATCAGTAGGATCTTCATATGATGTGCCCCTAGGATCATAAGGATTTACCTCTTAATTAGAATGATTTCTTGATAATTTGTCCCTAGTCAAAAGCGTCTTGAATCAATATGCCCTTGATTAAACTCTTGTTGATATTCCTTTAGTTCTAAGTATCGATTTTCATATAAATTATTCCCTTTGAAAAGTAATTAAAATGCTATGTTCATGCAGGTTTTTGAAATCGAGAATTTATAAGAGGTGTATGATAGATGATATCCAGCCATGAGGTTGGCGTGAATGAAGATGGGAAAATTAGGATTTAACAAACCTTCGGATCTTGAGTTAGTTTAACAAAGACTTTACTGAGTATGCCTTTACAGTGCCCCTAGCTTCAATTAGGACTTTTATATGTTATAACATGGCCTGGTTCACGGTTTAAGCAAAAAAAATATAAGGCTCAACATTTGAAATGTAACCCTACCCATTCTCCTTAATGTTCTTCATTCCTAAATCCAACTAACCCAACAAATGTGTTCATTCTACAAGAGAATTTCTTAGTTTCGGTGACAATGGTTTAAACCCTTGATGAGATCTTTGAGATGACCATCACCCACTTCCGTTTATAAGATTGTTCCATTTTTTCATCTCTTTTTTAATCCCTTATTTATGCATGGACCAATTCTTTTGAGTTTGTGGTCCATCAAGATACCCTAATTTTTGCCTAAGTCAAAGTCAAATTTTTTTAGCGTTTTTTCTTTAACTTAGCAGGCTTTTTTTTCTTCTTCTTTTTTTGGAACAATTTCTGAGTAACTTTGTCTTTGATTCTGAAAGGGTGTGACTCCCCTGTTTGATATTATGATATTTTCCTCGTTTTCTTCCTCAATGTTGAATGGTGTGAGGAAAAAGATACTGTGAGCTTTATTGCTTCATTGCTTCCTTAAACTTTGATGATGTACGCGAGGAAGAAGATGATCTTAAACCATTATCCATGTGATTGGTATTGACTCCCTTGCATTAGGACTCAATGTTGAATTAATTGAAATCTACCCTGCCCCTGGTTAAGATTAAGGTTTTTTTTAATAGAAAGAACACCGACTTCTGGCTCGAGGGGGGTGACTAAGGATTATCTCCTTATTTCTCCAGTGTTTAGGAAGTGAAACAATACCTTACATCGTCAGCCAGGTCTTACTATTAAAGCATACATCAACAAATTTGTTTGTTTATTTACATCATTCTCCTCCTAAGTTTGTTAATAGGTGACAAGTGAAAAGAGAATGTTTGATTTTTTTTTTAAATTTTTTTTATTTCCTTATTGGCATAAAAATGAGTGAAAACAAATGGGTTGATTCCAAAAACATGCATGCTCATTTTATTAAAATTATTTCCCAAAAAGTACAACTTCTAAATACAAGTAACACTTAGAAAAAAAGGAATTACAACTTGCAATGATAAGGTATATTGATCCCAAGGATGATCTCCATTGTCCTTGTATTTGGAGGATGCTCCTTGATGTCATTCCACTTATAAAGATAGGGGTAACTTTTAACCTATGAGACTCTTTCTTTGAAATTCAACTGCTTGTTGTCGATTAGGGTTTTGGACTTTGTATTCATCACTTGTAGGACCTGAATAGGATAAAATAATAGCAACTTCAATAAGGAACCTCCGAGTAAGTCATGACACATTGGTATAGGATCCAGTTCCCTTCCAAACTCCTTTTGTTGTGATTAATGAAGAGCGTGAAGTTGTTATATCTGAGTAAACCTATGACTGGAATGGCAAAATGCTACCCTCTCTTTTTAATGGTACTTGCCCCTTTTGAGTTCTTTCATGGCTTCTTGAGATATTCTTTGAGTTCACTTGTGAGTATCGATAAATCTCTTAGATTTTGGCAATTGGATAAGGGCAAGATCGGAAAGGATATGCAAGTGTATGGGTATGTATGTAAATGCATGAAAATGCACGGGTATGCAAAAATATGTATTCCTTTATTTTTAAGGTATGCTAAAAGCTTTTTTTTAGGTATGGTAAAAAAATTTCTTGGGATGCAATGCAAGTGTCATATTAGCACAATGACATATGAAAGGAAACCCTTGCAGGTTTAGGGGTTGTGAATATAAAACCTACATTGGTTAAGGATAATGCCGAATACAAGGACACATTGTTCAAGAGGTATCCTTATATATAGGGATAATGACTGGCATGGGAAACCCAAACGAGTTTATGGTATATGAAAGCATGACCTAGCTTGGGTGGATCCCTATATTAGGATAGCTCTAGAGTTTCACTACTCAATCCCCTCACATGTAGGACATACGATTTTGATAAGCCATTAAGTCTAGGACTATACCCTTGTATTACCATGAGAAGGAGCAAGCTTTCCTATGGTAATCCTTTGGGATAAGTCCAACTTAGGCAGGAACCTGGTAACGACCCCTTTGGGGATAGGTACATAAGGTTACCATAAGTTGGTGGGGGTTCTAAAGGTCACTAGAGTCACGGACCAAAGTCAAAGTCCTTACCATGAAGTGGGGCCAACCTACTCTAGTCGGGTATCGTCATCAAAGACCCCACAGATGGAAATCCATGTCGGCCAAGACAAGACGATCCCCTACTTAATACTTTTTTTTCTCGAGTCTTGGTTTTGACTTTCCCTCCAAAATATCCCTTCAAAAAAATGCATGAGAAAAACAATAATAATATTCCAATAAATAAACAATTTAAATAATTCAAGCAAATAATAATAAATAATCCCATATATGATCAAATAAAATAAAAACCATAAAATCCAAAAATAAAAACACAAAATTCCCAAAAGACCCATCACAAACAAAACCCTAGAAATCCTAGAAGTAGGATTGACTACCCTATTCCCAGCAGAGTAGCCAACTGTCGCGGCCGACTTAAAATCCAAGAGTCGCCATCCTATTTTTAAGGAAAATAAGGATAAACCTAAATCCTAAGGTAGAGACCTATGGTCCGAGAGTCAGTTAAGTGGGAGGAAGGTGTTAGGCACCACTCACTTCTATTATACTTAATAGGATCTCTTCTAATATTTCTAGGGTATATCTTGTTTGTGTGAAAATCCAAAATTTAAATCCAACTTTCCTTATTATCACAAAAACCTATATTTATCCTAAGTTTACTCGCTAGGGTTTTTGTACAAAAACCCTATGCCTACGTACCTTCAAAAGAAGGATCAGAGCGTCGTAGTTCAATTCCCTTTACCCAAAACCCTATTCCTAATCCCTCACTACCCCTTAACCAAATTTCTAAACCCTAAGATAAAACCCCTTTTATTATTATTATTTTAAAATAATAAATTACTTTTATAAAACCCCAATTAGTACCCCTTAATTATTATTGAAACTTCTTAAAAAAAAAATTCAATCCCAATAAAAATAAATTAATTCATTTAAAAAAAGAAGTTTAATCCTCTTAAATACTTTGTAATATCCCTTATCCCTTATTTTGAAGTAAAAATTCCTTAAGTATTCATAATATAATATGAAAAATTAATCCAAAAAAGAAATAATTTAATCTCATTATTTTTTTTAAAAGTAAATTATAATAATAATTTTTCCCAAATAAATAAATCCCTATTTTGAAACCCAAGACTAAAACCCCATATCCAAATTATAAACCCTTATAATAAACCCATATCCCAAAAATTGTAAATATGTTATAAGCACGTATTTTACATTTAAACCTCAAGTATTTAATCATAGTAATGGATTGAGAAAATAAACCCCCAAATACTTAATTAAATAAAATCTCAAATTATTATCAATAAAGTTAACTCAAACCTATTACTTAGAAAATTAAATAAATAAACCCAAATTAAAATTGATAAAATAACCCAAATCTATTAATTAAAAAAAATATAAACCCAAATTTGATAAATTAAGCAAAAATTATTAATAACCCAAACTTACATTATTAAATTAAATAAATAACCCAAATTTGTTAATAGCCCAAAAATTAAGTTTCACCCCTTTTAAATCAATCCAATTATATTTATTATGATCTAAGTTAAACCCTAATTTCCCATTATTGAGTTGATTAAAAATAAAAGTTAAATAAAACCCCGAACTAAGTTAAAAAAATCCTAATTTTTATAACCTAAATCATTAATTAATCTAATAAGTTTTAAATTATAATCCTAACTAAAAGTTTATTAATCCTAACTAGCCCAATATGGAAGTAGTAACCTTAAATCCATTAATATATTTCATAATAGCTTATTAATATAATTGTGTTAATCCAAAATATTTTTTAATTTAATCCAAATTAATTATATGTGTATCTATTTTCCTTATTGGTTTTAGCAAGGGGCACCCTCTCTTTCACGTTCATCTCACCTTTTTTTTCTTCTTTATTTATTCTTAATTACTTTATATTCTTTTTTAATAATAGATAACTATTGAAAACTACTGCCTTGTTGATTCCACGTGTTTAGAGTGAGATGGTCCAACCTCTCACTAGAAATTTAACGTGACTTTTCACCCATCTAGGGTTTTTCCCCTTTTTCGATTTATGGTTTCTTTTCCCCCTTCGTTTTTGGGATCCCAGACGGCGCCTCCGTCCCTTTCTTAATCCTTTTTCAACCACTTCTCTCAAACCTGTTCTAAGTTTCGGTGGTTAGTAATCTACCTCTGATCATTCGATTCATGGAAAGGTGGAAAGAGATCTCGTTATCCAGAGAAGAAGAAGAAGGCATTACCGTTGAAGCTGAGGAAGTCAGTGGTGGGGAAGTATTTGAACGTACATTGGCAGGGAAATTATGGACGGAGAATAACTTCAACGCAAGGGCATTTACCACAACTATGACTGGCGCCTGGAAACTAAAGAACCCAGTTGAAACACAAGAACTGAGCAAGAACCTTTTTCTGTTTCGGTTTTGCTCTAAGAGAGATCTTGAAACAGTTTTGCGCAATGGGCCATGGAGCTTTGATAGGAACCTGCTGGTCCTTGATAGCGTTTCTGGAGAAGAACAACCATTAGATCTGAAGATGCACTTTGGAGAGTTCTGGGTTCGAATCTATGAACTTCCACTTATCCTAAGGTCAGAAGCTATGACGAGGAAGATGAGTGGCATTCTTGGGGAGTTTATGGAAATGGATCACAAGGAAGCCCACCGCATCAGACGTTTTCTCAGAGTAAAAGTTAGAATAGACCTAAAGCTACCACTCAAAAGGGGAACTGTAGTGCGATTTAAAGACAAAAATCTACTGGTACATTTCAAATATGAGCGACTCCCTACTTTCTGCTTTGTGTACAGTAGGATGGGTCATCAAATTAAAAACTGTGATGCGGTTGGGGAGTTGAGCGAGGAAGGGTTTGAAGAAATAGAAGAACAAGAACTTTCCTATGGAACCTGGCTCCGTGCTTCACCTCTCCCAAGGGTGATTGGAGATATTAGAAAAAAAAAATCAACCTCCAGCTCTTGTAGTAAGAACCTCTTTAACATCTCTTCTGGACATAGTCAATGTGGGAACAAAGGCAAAGGAAAGGAAGCTGAAGAAGGAGAAGTGGAACAGGGCAAGCAAGGGCATGAAATAGGTAAGGATGGAACAACAACAAAACAATCCTTGCGTTAAGGGCGAGACAGGTTTAGAAATTGAAGCGGTGGCTGAATCTCTCGGTGCTGTAGATATTTCAAAGGTTCCAGTAGATAAAAGTGGAACAAAATCACAATCCAAATCTCCAACCAAAAGGAAGAAGTGGACTAGAAAACAACCGGGAAGGAGAGCAGGAGCGAAGCACACCAAGGAGCAAATGTTAGTCGAAATGGGAAAACGTCAATCTATTGATGTTATGATAGTGGATGAAACAACAATTGTAGGAGGTAGCGGTGTTGGAGGACCAACACCGCCTGCAACAATGAAAATCTTAAGCTGGAACTGCAGGGATTTGGGTAGCCCCCATGCAGTTCGAGCCTGAAGCGGCTCATTTATATGGAAGACCCTGAGGTGATTTTTGTTATGGAAATACGTCTTAAGGAGATAGAAACACACAACCTTCGAATTAAATGTGGTTTTGAATGTTTCCTGGGTATTGATTGTTCTAGTAACGGGAAGGAGAGGGCCGGGGGTTTGCTAGTTATGTGGAAGGAGAGCGTGAATCTGAGCATTGTGTCTTTCTCCATTAATCACTTTGAAGGACAAGTCACGAAGGATAGTGAAGCACATGTCTGGTCCTTTTGTGGTATATATGGTTTTCCGGAGGAACAAAGTAAATGGAGAACTTGGGAGCTGGTGAAATATTTAACTAGGAGGGGTTGCAGGAACATTCTGTTTGTGGGAGATATGAATGACACTTTGTTTGATCATGAGAACAAGGGAGGCAACTCAAGATCTACAAGTCAATAATCTTTAGGGAGGGATGCTTTGGAAGTTACAGAGCTGATTGATGTTGGTTTCAATGGGTATCCTTATACTTGGACCAATGGTAGGTAGGGGGAGGAGAATGTTCAATGTAGGTTGGATAGGTGCCTTGTTTCAAATGCTTTTGTTGACACTGTAGGAGCTATCTCAGTCAAGCATCTTTCTAGATTTGGTTCTGATCACGCGGTTCTTTCTATTATTTTGGGTGAAGAGGGTCTAAGTCAGGAAAGGAAGAAACAACACCAATTCAAATTTGAAGATGTGTGGAGCAAGGACAAAAAATGTGAGGAGATGATAAGATTCCTTTGGACCAATTTAAGACGCAGCGGTTTCGATAGACTTAATTCCATGAGGGAGTTGGATGATTTCTTCCAAGAGTATTGTACATGTGGCCTTAGGAAGGAATTAATAAGGATTGAGGAGTTACTCAAAGACGAGGGGAGATGGGACTGCATCCAGGACTCCATTACCTTGAATAAAGCATTAACTAGTCAGCGTAAACAGTTGTTGTCTTCTGACGAGATGATGTAGAGGCAACGCAGTAGAGCTTTATGGCTTGATCACGAGGACAAGAATACTAATTTTTTTCACAAAAAGGCAGATCAAAGACGAAGAACCAACAAGATCCCCAAACTCAAAGATGAACATGGTCATTGGTGGAAAGGCGAGTTTCACTGAGAGAGGGTCCTTATCACTTATTTTACTGATCTCTTTGCAACTTCTAGCCATTCAAATGTAGTTGATATTTGCTCTGTGGTGTATGGAAGACTTACACCTGAACATATAGCCTGGTGCGAGGGAGCTTTCACAAGTGACGAAGTTAGAGAAGCTGTGTTCCAAATGCACCCTTTGAAAGCTCCAGGTCCCGACGACCTCCCTTGTTTATTTTTCCAGAAGTATTAGAGTATTGTGGGTCCGAAAGTTACGCGGTTGGCACTGGAGGTCCTTAACAACAACCTCGACCCTACTAATATCAATAACACACACATTTCCCTGATCCCCAAATGTAAGCACCCTACCAGCCCCAAAGACTTTAGGCCTATAAGTCTCTGCAATGTCCTGATGAAGATAATCACAAAAACTATTGCGAACAGAATCAAAGTTTTTCTGCCATATGTGATTGATGAGGAGCAGAGCGCTTTTGTTAAAGGGAGGCTTATAACTGATAATGCTTTAGTTTCCCTAGAGTGATTTCATTGGATGAAGAAAAAAAGGAAAGGGAAAAAGGGCTATATAGCGCTCAATCTGGATATGTCCAAAGCGTACGACCGTATGGAGTGGAACTTTTTGTCATCAGTTCTACCTCTATGGGCTTTCCGGTTAACTTGGTGCAACTGATTCATAGATGTGTGGAAATTGTGTCTTACAAAGTCCTCATCAATGGAAAACCCAACATGAGCTTCACTCTGGAAAGGGGACTCTGGAAAGGGGGATCCCATGTCCCCTTATCTATTTATTTTGTGTACTAACATTTTTTCAGGGTTGCTTAAAAAGGGAGTGATGGAGAAGAAGATTCATGGGTTATAAATTGCCCGTCGAGCCCCTATAATATCCCATCTCCTGTTTGCGGACGATATCCTCTTATTCGTGCGTGCTAATAAGCAGGAGGCCAGGAAGGTGGTGAAGATACTCTAGTTGTACCAACAAGCCTCAGGTCAGACGGTTAACTTTGGGGAATCCGAAGCCTCTTTTAGCCACAATGTTTCGGAGGAAGATAAGGAAGCTATTAAAGTGGTGATGGGGGTAGAAACAGTTCAAGGGCATTGTAAATATTTGGGAGTTCCTATGATCCTTGGCAGGTCAAAGAAGAATATTTTCAGACCTGTGGTGGTTAAATTTGGAAAAAGATCAAAGGCTGGAAAGAGAGTTTTCTGTCAAAAGCTAGAAAATAAGTCCTTATAAAAGCAGTAGCTCAGGCTATTCCAACGTACATAATGGGATGTTACAAGCTTCCAGAAACGATTTGTCAAGAAATTGAGAGTATATTGGTGTCGCTCCCGATAAATGGGACTGGCCCAAATAAAGGTACAGACGCGAACGGTCGGCGAAGGGAACAGTGAGAACACACAGCCGTGAACTCACTGGAGGATGAATAGAGTCGCCAGCTAGGCATTTTTATCCCGGAGGAAAGGCAATGCTGCATAGACCTAGAAAGATATGGATAAGACGGTTGCGAACCAGAGAGACTAAGAAAGGGGGTTGGTTACAACCTGGGAAGGTATTAGCACCCAGATTGTCCGCCGTACTCGACGGGATCCACGCTTAAAAGATTTGTGTTTTAAAGGGGTAGTGTCAGTGCAATCTGTGTATAAAAGAGCTGGAAAACAAAATGTACAGGTGTCAGTGTAAGAGAAAAGTGAAGTATATAAGTGAAGTGTCAGTGTAAGAACAGGAGTGAAATGCTCAAGATCATGAGGCTAAAAGAATGAGGCTAGAAAGAGGGGGAATATACAGAGACTTTTGTTCGATAACTGTTAAGTTATGCCTACGTATCCTCTCGTGCAATGAGGAAGTCAGAACACCGTAGTTCGACCCAAAGAGACTGAAAGGTGAATTGACTGGTGAACTGCTTGCTTGTCTATGCTCAAGTGTATGACCTGTCTGGCTCAGGTGCAAACTGTCTTGCATTAGACGGAAGAAGCAAGTTCTCGGTTGTGAGTGAAGATGATGAGAAAAGAATCCCGGAGGAGACGATTATTGTTTGTTTTTGTGTTTTCAATCTTTTATTGCTTTTGAAAGTTTGTCATAAGTTAATGAGCTTAAGCCTAAACCAATGGGTTAGTAAACTCATCACATCTTCCCTCTGATTAGGGGTAATGAGAATACCTTAAGTGTGAAGTCAGATTCTCACACTTAATCACCTTTGGTATAGGATTAAGATCATTAACCTATTTGTGATTATTTAGATGTTTTTGGTGTTTTTGTTTAGTGTTAAGTAATGAGATTAAGCCATAATCAAGGATTAAACAGACTCATTACACCATCCTAATAGAAGGATAATAGATGAGAATGTTTAAGCTGAGGAAAGCTCCTCAACTTAACCCATGATTAGGGATTAAACTCATGACAAAACAAGCCTTTGATTAAGTGGATTTTATTTAATGATGTGATGATGAAGTGTTTTTTAGGGTTTGTAAGACAACTTGAGGGGGACTTGTCCATTAACACTAGGGTTAATCCTTCTTAACCACTTAAGGAAGAATTAGAACCCTAATGCAAGGCCCAAGTTACAAGTGTAATGTCTTGATAATTATTAAGTGAATTGATTAAGAGATTTAAACACCTTAAGGGTTTAATACTTAGGATTAAAGTTATACACTCCATCCTAAGAGAAGGATGCAGGCATAAGCTTAATCACAAAGTCTTAAAGCCTTTAGGGTTTAGTCCCTGATTATGAGATGAGAAGAGAAGACTCAAAGAGAGACACAAAGGTAAAACTATGGGGGGACTAATCAAAACACTAATTCATTGTCATGCTTGGTTGATCCTAAGGTTTGTGAGGTTTGCAAGAACAAATCTTCAATGGAACCACCAGGGAGCAGATGAACAGGAGCAAGAGAAGCAAAGTGACTTGCTTCATTCAAGAAGTCAAGTCACTTGAAGAAAGAAAGTGGGAGGAAGAAGAATGAGCAAGCTCAAACTCAAACGCAAACATAAATGCAGCAATGGATGCAAGAGAGATGAAAAGAAAAGTTATGAGAAGTGAAGGCAAATTCACTTCCCAAGTTTACTTACCACCTGAAATGTTAGAAAGAAATGCAATGCAATGCTAAATGAAATGAAATAACATGATGCAAAGCAAAACCAGAAGCATGTTGATGATAATTATGATGTTATGAGGTGCTGCAAACATGAGACAAGGCATGGAAATGTTCATACAAGATTATGAATGCAAATGATGCAAGCTAATGAGCATGAACAAGCATGAAATGTTATGAAGCATACAAGACAAATGACATGGCAAATATGTAATGCAATGGTCAAACATGCTTTCTATATGTCTTAAGATGTCAAATGGATCACAAGAATGCACAAAATGCAAAGACAAGTCATGTTATGCAAGGAAATGCAAGAAGGATGCAAAAGAAAGCCCAAATTAGGGTTTATGAATCAAACATCAAACAAAAACCCAAAACAGAAGCAAACCTTAAGATAAAAAATGGAAAATGGCACCCAAAGAAACCCTAAACCTATAATGAACCACTGTCCAAAGGGGAACTCTCAACTCTCAACCAAACTCAAGTTATGAATTTTGCAAGTTATTAGGGTTTTTTAGGGTTCTATACAAAAGAAATGCCAAACAAATGGAAAATGCAAGATCAAATCATGGACATTTTACCCTAGAAACTACATGCTAAACATAAAACAATGCAAGAAGAATCAATGTCTCAACCTTCTCCAATAGGCAGAAATGAATTTTTGAATCCATGATCAAAATAATGCACAAAATATGATTTAATTCAATGAAAAATTCTTAAAGTGTATCAAGATCAAAAAAGAAATTTGGTTTGAAGGTTGGACAATGTTTCTAAATGTCTTAGAACATTTCATGAATTTTTTTTGTAATTTTTAAATACCTAAAAGTATTTTTAATTAATTAATTCCCATTAATCAATTAAAAATAATCTTTTAAATATTTAAAAATACTTTTTTAATGATGAAAAATAAAATAAAAATATTTTTGTGTCATAAAAATTATTAAAACTCAGAGGAAAAAGTTTCATAATTTTTATGTATTTTTTGCTATTTTAAAATAATTGTGCAAAGTAAATGGAAAGAAAATGAATAAAAATTAAATAAAATGAAAGTATGCAGCATGGAAGGCCAGGATTCAATCTGGAAATGAGAGGGTTGACTGCGCGCCAGATCCAATGGGCCACATTCAAACTGGGCTAAACTTAATTAATCAAATAAATTAAACCTAATTAAGTTAATGACAAGATCTGGGCCCTTGGATGCGCGCGGGAAAAGACCTGGTCAACTCATCCAACGCCTGAAATTCAAACTGGGAGCCCTAACCCTAATCACATATTAATGACTTTCAGGTCACCGGAGACGAGCTCCGGTCGTCTTCTCCGGTGACCTTCTCCCCTGAAAACTTCTAAATCCTTCCTTAGGTCACTAAAATGAAATCTAAAACCATGGAAATGTTCTTCAACCTCTCACGAATCAAACCCCTCTCTCAAAACAAATTT
This sequence comes from Lathyrus aphaca, assembly GCA_963966055.1. Lineage (NCBI taxonomy): Eukaryota > Viridiplantae > Streptophyta > Magnoliopsida > Fabales > Fabaceae > Lathyrus > Lathyrus aphaca. The sequence goes on along the minus strand of OZ014524.1, from coordinate 494,094,362 downwards.
ATTCTTCCTAAACAAACTGAATCGAAAAGAAAAAGTTCTAGGGCACGCAGGTTTCAGAGACAAATTAAACTCTCAAATCAAAGCCATTTTCAAAACCAAAAACATCAGGATGATCAGTGAATCACAAAGAACAAGTTTGTAACAAGAAAAATGATTTCTGGAAAAATAATTTTCGAGCTACCTGAGATTTGAAGCTTTCAGTTTGAAGACTTTCTGGCCACTTCCTTCAGTGCAAACCACTCCACTTGGTCCCCAGAAGATGTTTGAATGCTCAAAGAGAGTTTAAGCTGGCTGGATAGTGAGATTCGAAAGCTTCTGCTCAAGCTTGATCAGAAATGGCAATGGTGAAATAGAGAGCTTCAGGTCATGGTGAATGGTTGTTTGTGATCCTGAGGGTGAATGGAGAAGCTTTACAAAGTTTGTTTGACTGTTTGTGAGCTAGGATGAGAGTTTCGAATGAAACTGCAAGCTGGTGTCAAAATGGTGCAGTGATGTTGTAGCTTGTTTAAGGCTTGGTTCTTGGTTGCTTTGGGCTCAATGAGACATGGTGAGATGATTGGTAAAGATGGTTTTGATGTATGTGAGCTGGGCAGAGAGTTTCGAAGGCAAAAGCAAAGTGGAGTGTTCTTGTGTTTATGTTGAATGTGGATGTTTCAGGCTGGCTTAGTACATGAAATGGCTTGCAAATTGTCCACATAACTCTCTCTCATTGGTCAGTTGATTGGACATGTGCTTTATTGATTGGTAAGTTGCCTTTTGCAAAAAGTCAAATAATGTGTAAGAGAAGCATGGCTCAAGGTCTAGGCAAGTACATGGGCATGGGCTGGCGCAGCAAGGTGAGGTGAGAGGCTAGCAAAGCTCAGCATCCAAGGCTGCAAGTGGTAGGAAGCATGATCATGAGTTTTGCAACTTGTGACATTTTGGTTCACATGTGATTCTTTTGCATAACCAAACATAAACCATAGGCATTCTTGGTTCAATTCTGATTTTTATGACTTAGAGAATGTTTATGTAATGGTTTGAAATTAATTAGAAGTCACATAATGCATTGGTTCATGACTTTGCAAAATTTCCAAATGGGGCATGCCTTGAAAATTAATGATTTTAGCCAACTTTGCCTTGCCATAACTTTTGATCCAAGAAGAGTTTGATCATGTTCTTGTACTTTTTGAAAAGGGAAAGATGAGATCTACAACTTTCATGACCAAAGTTTTTCCATTTGAAGCATTTTTGGACCAAGAATCAAGGCTTGAAAATTGACCTAAAATGATGCATTCTTGAAAAGTCAACTATGCCCAAAAAGTCAACATTTGCAAAAACCCTAAATTCTTGATTTCTATGAACTTCAACCTTCTTCCATGATCAAATAAAGATCATATACACTCAAAATGATGAAGATCACCCATTGGTTGGGTCATTGGGGGCCTCAGATGCCCTGATTTTACACTGACTTGTCTGAAAAGTCAACCTTTGATCAGATGACTTCCCCATGGAATTTCTTCATGAAAATTGATATGCATACTCCCTATACCATATAGAGACCAATGGAAACAAGAATGACCAAAAAATTTAGAGTTATGGCCTCTGAAAACAAAACCCTAATTTTCAGTCAACTGTGCAGTCTAGCCTGTCTCTGCATCCACTCAAACCCTAGTTCTTGTGATTCCTCTGCAATCTTGGCTTTGAGGAGATGGAATATGACATAAGAACACACATGGACCCCTTTGAGTTGATTAGTGGCCTTTGGAGTGGCTCAAGATGCCCTGAGGTTGCTCAGATCACAAACCCTAGGTGCAGATGACTTAGAAACTATGCAGTGAATCAAAAATGAGATGTGAGATGATATGATTGTATTTATGCATATGAGAAAGATCACAAGCCATGGTGTGAATGGGTGAGGGAAAATTTGGGGTGTTTACAGCTGCCCCTATTCAAACATGAGTTAGCTGTGCAGGATGTAAGCAACGGCTTAGCAGGCCAACAAGATAACTTGTGGTTGAATACCAAAGACAGTCCAAAATTTGCACTCACAGAATGAAGAAGAAAAGGGATATAGATTGTAAAAGAAAATTAAAGTGTATTGTAAAGTGGGCGACGGAGGACGACCGTCGAGCAGAGGACGACTGCTGGGTAAATAGCGATGACGGGGACGGCCGACATGCTGGGAAAGTGATAAAGCTAAGACGGGGACGGCCGACTAGCTGGGGAAAGAAAAGAAATTATGATGGGGACGGCCATCAAGATAAAGTTGCAAGATTCTCTGGGGATTAATGAAACATGACGGGGACGGCCATCAAGTTCATAAAGGTAAAGTAACCAACGATGGGGACGGCCATCGGGCTAAAAGGAAAAGGGACCACGACGGGGACGACCATCGGGTTAAAGAATAAATGAAATAAACAGATGATGGGGTACGACCATCAAAGGTGAAGGACGATCACCTAGCAGGGGACGGCTGCTCTGTTGGGAATAAAAGGAATATGATGGGGACGGCCATCAAAGGTGGAGGACGACCACCTGGCAGGGTACGGCTGCCGAAAATATCAACGATGGGGGCGGCCATCGGATAGAAAAGGTCAACGATGGGGACGGCCATCGGACGAGCATGATGGAGGACGACCATCAAGAAGTGGAGGACGACCACTCAGCAGGGTACGGCTGCTCTCGAGGTTTCTCATGACATAGGGCGAATGCCAGATAACCGAAAATCAACAATGGGGACGGCCATTGGATAAAGTGATGAAGGACGATCATCAAAAGGTGGAGGACGACCACCTAGCAGGGGACGGCTGCTAAAAATCAACGATGGGGACGACCATCGGATGAGCATGATGGAGGACGACCATCAAGAAGTGGAGGACGACCACTCAGCAGGGTACGACTGCTCTCAGGGTTATCATGACACAGGACGAGTGTCAGATAAAAGAAAAAGCTTTGTTGGTGATCTACTGGGGATATGGTGAACACGGACGAGAGTTCACAACCAAGGAAAGAAAGTATAAGCGTTTGGTATTGTGTATAGATTAAAGATGCGGACGAGCATCCTTAAGACTATGATACGGACGAGTATCATGTAGAAACAAACTGACACATGTTCAGAGATGATGATACGGACGAGTATCAAATGGTTAACAAGGAACACGGACGAGTGTTGAATCTGAAGGAATCCTTCTGGGGAATAGTAGACACAGACGAGTATCTATGTTCAAGAAGGCATAAGTGTTTGACACGGTGTATGGATTAAAGATGCGGACGAGCATCCTTAAGACTATGATACGGACGAGTATCATGTAGAAACAAACACTAGACGCAATGTTCTGAGATGATGATACGGACGAGTACCAGCTGGTTAACAAAGAACAAGGACTACTGTCGAATCTATGGGGATAGTGATGATGTATACAAGATACGGACGAGTATCTGTATAAGTGTACCAATGAGTAGTGAGTATATATATAAGTGTTTATCTGTTGGGGATAGTGACACGGACGAGTGTCAAGAGAGAAAAGTATAATAATAACAAGTATATGGGTGATGAAGGTGTAAGCGACTGCGCTGGGGACATGACACGGACGGGTGTCAAGAAAATGTATATATAAGTATATGTGAGTGCAAAGAGGGTGTCTTTGGCTTTCCGCTGGTGATTTGACACGGACGGGTGTCCAAAGGTGTATATATTGGTGTTTGTGATTTGAAGGCAACTGCTTTTGCTGGGACCCTGGTGGGGATTTCTGTACAATGATGATGAGCGGGTTTATTATTCACAAGTGTCACTTCAGAACATGGCTTATGATTATGCTATGCGTTTGATTTTTGCCGTAATGCTCCGTATTAGACGGAATGCTACGCTCTGAGGGGATATTATGATGCAAATGCCATGATTATGCAACGAGGCGAAGATTCGGGATTCGGATCCCGTTGCTGCAAAGGTCTCTGGTTGATCTGCTTGAAGGGAACATCCCAGCTGGGGATGAGATCACTGGTAGATCTAATAAGATGCATTTGCTTGGGGATATATGTCACTGATTGACATATCCTTATAATATGGGATCCAGCTGGGGTTTGTAGAAGCTTTCTTCACTCTGTTGTGATCTCTTCATGCGTTGCTCTTCTGGATAGAGGCTGGGGATTCTGCGGGGAGATGATTCCCTGATTCTTGCATCTCGCTGAGGAATAGAGGTTGGTGCTTCAACTGGGGAATGCTGTTGGTAACTCAGCTGGGGATAGTAATGAGAAACAACTCAGCTGGGGATAGTAATGAGAGGCAACTCGGCTGGGGAGAAAACATCCTGAGTGTTAAGCCTGTTTGTTGATTTGGCAACTTTGCTGGGGAAATGGGCACTCTCCATTGCCACGTGGAAGATAGACCGAGTTGATAATGATTCGCCAACTTGCTGAGGCGTAACCTGCATGCCCCAGGTTGCGTTCTGGATACCTGCAATCCTGCAGTGGTAAGGAAACGTACAAAAGGTCCCGAGGTATCCCTTACTGGATTCCGTCATAGGAGTTAAGTACTTTTGAGAATAATCACATTCCCTGTAAGCATGTGTTTTTATTTTTTTAGAGAGAGGCATCTGTACTTATGCAATCGTATTTTTAGATATATCAGACAATTCTTTGCAAAACATAAGTGTAAAAAACGAGACATGACTGAAAATCTGATTTTATTAATTCATGTGCCCTGAATTGGCAAGATACAGTCACAGAAACATATCTCCTGAAATGAGGAGATTGTTACAAATTGAGAAATAAAGTGCTGGCGATGCTGACGACGCTTTCAAGGAGCTTCCTCTTCTGCTATGACTCGTATGACAATGACGTTCTTCTCGTCTTGCTTTCTGGAGAGAGTTGATTCTGATTGAAGCTTGATCCTTTGAAGCTTACCAAGTTGTAGGTGATACAGACGAATTCAGAATGCAGCTGCTCGCTTATTCCCTTATTTTGCATGGATCGCCCTTTCGGGTTTTCAATCCATCGGGATACCCATTTTTGCCTGAGCTGTCCAATGCGGCTTTTCAACTCAGCGGGTGTACATTTTTTCATTTATTTCCCTTATTTTTGCCCGAGTCTTTTATTCTGTTTTTGACTCGCCGGGATGCCCTATTTTTGCCTGGACTCACATTCTGTTTTTATGTCCAGCGGGTCATTTTATGCGAAGTATTTTTTAACTGCATCTGAATTCACAGGGGATGGGAAGTCTTCACCATCCATGGTGCTGAGCATCAGCGCTCCACCAGAGAAAACTTTCTTTACGACGAATGGTCCTTCATAATTTAGAGTCCATTTGCCCCTGTGGTCTGTATGAGGAGGGAGGATTCTTTTCAGCACAAGATCTCCTACTCGGTACTCTCGGTGCCTGACTTTCTGATCGAAGGCTTTCTTCATTCTTTTCTGATACAACTGCCCGTGGCAGATTGCAGCCAATCTTTTCTCTTCGATCAGACTCAGTTGTTCGAATCGGGATCGGACCCATTCTGCTTCGTTCAGTTTAACATCCATTAGTACCCGTAGAGAGGGTAATTCAACTTCAACAGGTAGGACTTCTTCCATACCATACACAAGCTGATACGGTGTTGCCCCAGTGGATGTTCTGATTGACGTGCGGTACCCATGCAAGGCAAACGGTAGCATTTCATGCCAGTCTTTATAAGTGACTACCATCTTCTGCACAATCTTCTTGATATTTTTATTTGCTGCCTCAACAGCGCCATTCATCTTTGGCCTGTAAGGAGAAGAATTGTGATGTTGGATCTTGAAGTCCCGGCACAGCTCTGCCATCATTTTGTTGTTCAATTTGGAACCATTATCAGTAATGATTCGCTCGGGCACTCCATACCGACAGATGATATCTCTTTTCAAAAATCTGGCTACCACTTGTCTTGTGACGTTTGCATATGAGGCTGCTTCAACCCACTTGGTGAAATAGTCAATGGCGACCAGGATGAATCTGTGGCCATTCGAAGCAGTCGGTTCAATCTTGCCAATCATGTCAATGCCCCACATGGCAAAGGGCCATGGCGAAGACATTATGTTCAAGGGATTGGGAGGCACATGCACCTTATCTGCATAGATCTGACATTTGTGGCATTTTCTGGCATGGGCGCAACAGTCGGCATCCATTGTGCTCCAGTAATATCCTGATCTTAGTAATTTCTTAGCCATGGCATGCCCTCCTGCATGAGTACCAAAGGATCCTTCGTGCACTTCATGCATCAACAAATCTGCTTCCGTCTTATCAACACATCTGAGGAGTACCATATCAAAGTTCCTTTTGTATAAAGACCCATCAGTGTTCAGAAAGAAACTACCAGCAAGCCTTTTCAAAGTCTTCTTATCATTGGAAGATGCCCCAGATGGGTATGTTTGATCCTCCAAGAAGCACTTAATGTCATGGAACCAAGGCTTATCATCTTTAACAACATCTGCTGCGAACACATATGCTGGTCTGTCAAGTCTGGACACTGAAATCTGAGGTACAAAGTTGGCAGCCTGAACTTTGATCATGGATGAAATGGTAGCCAGGGCATCTGCAAACTGATTCTCGTCCCGAGGGATATACTCAAGCTTGACCGTTGTGAAGAAAGTCAATAACCTCCTTGTATAATCCCTGTAAGGTATCAGATGATCCTGGTGGGTGTACCATTTTCCGTTGGTTTGATTGACTACCAAAGCTGAATCTCCGAATACAGTCAAAGTTTTGATCCTGAGGTCAATGGCTTCCTCAAGACCCATAATGCAAGCTTCGTATTCAGCTTCGTTGTTAGTGCAGTTGAAAGTGAGTTTTGCCGAGAAAGGCATGTGAACTCCTTTAGGTGTAATGAGTACTGCACCAACACCGCGGCCATTCATGTTAACAGCCCCATCAAACATCATAGTCCATTCTTCCTCCGGGTCAGGCCCTTCGGTGTGAGTAGGCTCCTCATGATCTTTTGCTTTAATGAACATGATGTCTTCATCAGGGAAGTCAAACCTCATAGGCTGGTAGTCATCAATGGGTTGCTCAGCAAGATATTCAGATAATACACTGCCCTTGATGGCTTTCTGAGATGTGTACTGTATGTCGTATTCTGTGAGAATCATCTGCCATCTTGCAACCCGTCCGGTAAGAGCTGGCTTCTCGAAAATGTACTTAACTGGATCCATTTTTGAGATTAATAAGGTAGTGTGGGTCAACATATACTGTCTCAGTCGGCGAGCAGCCCACGCTAAAGCACAGCAAGTTTTCTCGAGCAGTGAATAACGTTGTTCACAGTCGGTAAACTTTTTGCTTAGGTAGTATATTGCATACTCTTTTCGACCAGACTCGTCATGCTGGCCCAGCACACACCCCATTGACTCTTCTAACACTGTCAAGTACATAATCAGAGGTCTTCCTTCTACTGGAGGCATGAGGATTGGAGGTTCTTGTACGTACTCCTTGATCTTGTCAAAAGCCTTCTGGCAATCTTCGTTCCACCTGACCGTTTGTTCTTTTCTTAGCAGCTTGAACAAAGGTTCACAGGTTGCTGTGAGGTGAGATATGAACCGCGAAATGTAGTTCAATCGACCTAAGAACCCTCGAACTTCTTTCTCAGTCTTCGGTGCAGGCATCTCTTGAATGGCTTTGACTTTATCAGGGTCAACTTCAATCCCTTTTTCGCTTACAATAAATCCTAGCAGCTTACCGGATCGCACCCCGAATGTGCACTTGTTGGGGTTCAGCTTTAGTTGGTACTTCCTCAGACGCTTGAATAACTTCAGCAGATTCACCAGGTGGTCTTCTTCAGTAAGGGACTTGGCGATCATATCATCCACGTAACATTCTATTTCCTTATGGATCATATCGTGGAATAATGTCACCATAGCCCGCTGATAGGTTGCACCAGCATTCTTCAGCCCGAATGGCATCACTTTGTAACAGAACGTGCCCCAAGGTGTGATGAATGTTGTCTTCTCCATGTCTTCAGGTGACATCTTGATTTGATTGTATCCCGAAAATCCGTCCATGAAGGAGAATACCGAGAACTGAGCCGTGTTATCCACCAATACGTCAATGTGAGGTAAGGGGAAGTCATCTTTCGGGCTGGCTCTGTTCAGATCCCGGTAATCAACACACATTCTTACTTTGCCGTCTTTCTTAGGCACAGGTACTATGTTAGCAACCCACGGCGGATAGCTAGTCACAGCAAGGAACCCGGCGTCCCATTGCTTTTGTACCTCTTCCTTAGTTTTCATAGCCATGTCTGGGCGAGTTCGGCGCAGCTTCTGTTTCACTGGTGGGCATTCTTCCCTCAGAGGCAGCTTGTGCACAACTATATCGGTATCCAACCCTGGCATATCTTGATACGACCAAGCAAACACATCAACATACTCTTGAAGCAGATCTATCAGTCGTCTCTTCACTGAGTCTTGCAGGCAGGCCCCGATTCTAACTTCTTTCACGTCTTCATCTGTACCAAGATTGATCACTTCGACTTCCTCCTGATGAGGGATAATAACCTTTTCCTCTTGTCTCAACAACCTGGCTAGCTCTTCAGGAAGCTCATATTCTTCATCAACCCCTTCATCAGCTTGATTGATTGGATTGTCAAAGTCATACGATGTCATAGCCGTGCTGTTGTCGGTGCTGTCAGGAAGGCACTCTCTGCAAGGGTTAAGTTGGTTCATTTTAGTGATTAATTTTAATCTTGCTTTAGAAAAAAGTGAAATGAAGTTATCATTTTGAAAACACCGCCATTTATTTTTGTACAAAAAGAAAAATGGAAAAACAGTGAACAAAAAGAAAAAAGACTCGTTTGCAAAAAGATGTCTGATATTTCATTAATTTAATCTTGTTTGCACAAAAGTACAGATGGCCCTGATTACAAAATGAGTCTTGTCATCTTGGGCAAGATGCAAGACTTTGATGCATGCTTATGAAATACAGGAAATAATAATTACTCTGCATGAGTAACTCTTATAATTTCCTGGGAAGACCAGTTCGAGACACTGCTCCCCGGGATCTTTGGACGAATCCAATTCTCCAGATTGCGCTCCTCTTCCAGCTCGTCTTCCAGACAGTTGATAGCATCGGGGGTAAGCATCCCCCCACTGACAAAACCTGGCTCTGCAGCAGCCTTTGCTTGATGTTGAGTTGGTTTGTAACCCAACCCAAACTTGTCCTCTTTTTTCTCCACCGACAGCAATTTGCCCCAGCCTTGGGCAGTTCCTTCCTCAACAACCTTCCGGGCTTGTTGGTATGATGACATTGGAGTAACAGATACAGCAGATGCTTCATTCACATTCAGAGCTTCAAACCCCTGGCTCATTGTTTCATGGATCTCTCCATCCATTTCAATGTACTTATAGGTTGCCAGGTGGCTGACAAAAATGTCCTCCTCTCCACAGATTGTGACAACTTGGCCTTCCCACTCAAATTTTAACTTTTGGTGAAGGGTAGACGTTATTGCGCCGGCGGCGTGAATCCAGGGTCTACCCAACAAACAGCTGTAGGCGGGCTGAATGTCCATCACATAAAAGATAGTTTTAAAGGTCTGTGGGCCAATTGTCACAGGCAGCTCAATCTCTCCCAGAACCGATCTCTTCGAACCATCAAAGGCTCTCACCACCAGGTTGCTGGGTCTCAATGCCAATCCATCATATTCTAACTTCACCAGAGCCTTCTTTGGTAAGACATTCAGGGAAGAACCTGTGTCCACCAGCACATGAGAAAGGACAGCTCCTTTGCATTCCATGGTTATGTGCAAGGCTTTGTTGTGGTTGCGGCCATCCGCTGTCAAGTCAGAATTGGTAAACCCTAGCCCATTGCTAGCAGTAACATTTCCAACCACGGTTTCCAACTGGTTGACAGTAATCTCTTCAGGCACGTAAGCTGCGTGCAAGACCTTGAGTAGTGCATTCCGATGGGCTTCGGAGCACATAAGCAGCGAGAGGATAGAGATTTTGGATGGTGTCTGGTGAAGTTGATCCACAATTTTGTAATCACTCTTTTTGATGATTCTCATAAACTCATCAACCTCTTGATCGAACGGTGTCTTCAGGGCTTCTTTGGCAGCTTGATCTTCCTGCACCGGGCCTTTTCCCTTTGCCTTGGCAGCAGCTTCTGCTTCGGCAGTAGGTCTTTGAACTTGTGAAGCAAAAAGACGTCCGCTTCGAGTGAAGCCTCCGCCTCCCCCCACATTATCTACTTGTGGTGCAGGTGCTGATGTTTCAAGAGTGATTCTTTTTCCCTCGCAATACACGTCAGAGCCATAGTGCCAAGGGATGGCCCTATTGCTTTCATATGGTACTGGTCCAGGCACCGTGACAGTGACTGGACTGATTGCTGCTGCTGAAGGGACTGTAATTGTTTGTGGATCATAAAAGATTGTAACTGGTGCTCTGGCGGGAGCAGCACCTTCTGAATGGTAGGCGGAATTATTTTCAGGATCGTAGAATATGGTAACAGTGGAGACATCTTCATGATTGATTGCTGGTGTTGCAGGAGGTACTGTTGAAAGGACTGTTGTTGCTGTTGTTGATGGAGATTCGAAATGGAATGAAGCTGAAGTTGTAGCAGGAGAAACTGTTGAAAACTGATCATTTGGGAAGACAGATGAAGTACTTGTCGGTGTTGCTGATGAATTGTCGGGAACAATAGTTGCTGCATTTGTAGGAGGGTCTGAAACCGTTGTTGATGAAGTTGCCGGATTTGTCGGAAATGATGTAGTGATTTGTAGCAAGCCACTCTGAATAAGGCTGTCAATGCCATTCCTCAGGTCCTCACACCCATTCCATGAAATATTACAATAGGGACACCCTAGTTCACACCCTGGAAATATTTGGTTTTCACGGAGTTGAGCCTTGATTTCCACCAATGGTGTCCTAATCTGATCCACACTGGTTATTAAATAAGACGGTTGGTCTTCTTCAATAGCGTTAATTCGGGGACCACCATGGTTTGGCATAGGGTTTTTATTGACATTGGGCGGAGGTGCAAAATTCAGAGCCTTGGAGTCTACCAAGTCTTGTACCTTCATATGCAGAGCCCTGCATTTTTCTGTACTGTGACCAGGTGCGTTTGAATGAAAAGCACACCTAGCATTGGAGTCATAGTTCCTTGGTAAACTGTTGGGATCCGGAGGTGCCAACGTTCTTAGCTCAACTAGGTTGAGTTTCAGAAGTTGTGGCAGCAGGGCAGCATACGGCATTGGGATCGGGTCGATCACTCTGTTAGCTTGGGATGGCCTCTGTTGGAATGGCCTCTGTTGATTGTTGTTGTTGGAGTTGTTGTTGTTGTAGTTTCTTGGAGGATATTGATTCTGCTGATACTGGGGTTGTTGTTGGAAGTTTTGTTGCGGAGGTTGATAGACTGGCTGAGGATGTGCTGGAGCAGGGATGGTGACTGCTGCTATTGACCTTTGAACATACTGGGGCCTACCCCTGTTGGTGTGAATGGCATTGGTCTCGCCAGTTCTTCTCGGGCCTGCAAAAGGCTTTCTTGTACTACTGGACGAGCTTGCACCATTATCAGAGATCTTACCCATTTTTAACAGGCTTTCAATTCTCTCCCCAGCTATAACAACATCTGCGAAGCTAGTGGAAGAGAAAGCAGCCAACCTGTCAATATACGTTCCCCGGAGAGTGTTCATAAACATGTCTGCCATTTCTCTCTCAGACATTGGTGGTTGAACGACAGCAGCCAATTGCCTCCATCTCTGGGCATATTCTCGGAAACTTTCCCTTGACGACTGTGACATTCCCATAAGGAGAGTCCTATTGGGTGCCATGTCTAGATTATACTGATACTGTCTGATGAAGGCTTCTGCCAGGTCCTTCCAGCATCTTATAGTTGCTCTTGTCAAATGGGAATACCATTCCCTTGATGCTCCAGTCAAGCTATCTTCGAAGTAGAACATCCAAAGTTTCTCATCCATTGTATAGGCCTTCAGTCTTCCCAGAAATGATTGCAAATGAGTCCGGGGGCATGAAGTCCCATTATACTTTTCGAAACAAGGAGGCTTGAACTTATGGGGGATCCTGACCCCGTCTACCAATCCCATGTCCATGACGTCGAACCCCAAAGAGTTTTGAGACTCCAGTGATCTCAACTTCTCAGCTATTTCTTCCAATCGTCTATCATATGTTTCCTCTCCCGCACCCATTACTGTAAATTGGTCCTCCTGAGGATCTTCTTGAAGTACTCTGGCTGCAGTGGCTGTTCCTTGAACATTTGCAGGAATGTTAATCTCAGGATGTAGATGTGGGCCAAACACAGGAGGGTTAACATGGGGTTGCACCCGTTCATTGTTACTTGTGCCAGCAGTCCCCACATGGGGCTCATCTTGATTCCTTCCTTCTACCAAAGCCCTGAGCCTCTCCTGGCTTTGAGCTAAATTGTTCATTACTTCCATGAACTGTGTTATCTGAGTTCTCATCTCCAATCTTTCGTTTGCCATCTGGTTTCTGACCTCTGTAAGGTCCTGCTGCATCTGATCCATCTGAATTCCCGGAAGGTTGTTTCTAGTTGGGTACCTGTGTGGCCTGTTGAGGGGAAATACCCGGCGGCGAGCAATAATTCCTGAGATTCACAACAGAGGTTAGTAACAACAAAACAAAAACCTACAAAACAAACAAAAGGGTTAGTATGCAATGCAGTTATGCTTATTTGCTCTCAAGGTATCCGGTTTGGCATTCAGTTTTGACCCTTCCAGACCCTTGAAGATGATGCTGTTGAAGTTGCTTTTGAAGTGAACTTGGATGGAACGAACTAACAAATATATTACATAAGATGAAATAATACAACTTGTTCATTTTTACAACACAAGCCCTCAAAGGGGTCAAAATACATCACAACAAGGTAAAAGTACATAGAATAGGAACAACAACAAGCAAATGATCAAACTCCAAGGCCAAACTCATCCTCACGAACTTCCTTAAGAAGTGCTTCGGTCACAGGATCAGCCGGACGCTCCGTGAGACCTCTGATGAGAAGGTTTCTTGTTGCAACAGCTGCAGTCAACTTCTTGTTCTGACTTTGGTCCTTAGACCTCTTCACTCCAGCTCTGATTTCCAGCTCTGATATTTCCTTCTGGGCTGCTGCCAGGGCTTTTTCCATCTGTTCCATTTTGTCTTGAACTCTCTTGTCTTCTAGAGTACGGGCCTCAGTGATCCGGACCCACCTGGCCTGACTCTCTTTCAAATACAAGTCTGTCCTTGCTCTCTGGAACTGGGCTTCTTTACAAGCATTCTTCAGAATCTGCTCACCAGCTTTAGACTTGTTGATATAATCTCCAGACTTCTCAATTTTAGTCAAGTGTTCCACCCTCAACTTCTCCAGTCTCTCAATCTCCCTCACGCCTTCACTCCTTTCCCTGAGGGTCTTCTGCAAGGCTTGGGTTAACTTCTCGTTTCTTTCCTTCAAGCTCTCAAACTCCTCCAAACTGATGGTGGCAGGGGGTGGTGCTGAAGATGACTCAGGCGTGTCTTCTATGGTAAAGGGCATTCCAGAGAATTGGGCCCTAGCATGGGACCACTCATAATATTGGACTGATGCCACATTATTGCACTTACCCAGAATGGTGATTCCCTTAGTTTGAACATGATCCCAGGCCCAGGCAGCCTGCCTAACAACAGCCAAACTAATCTTGTTCTCACAGTAGAGGGTCTCAATCAGGTCTTGCTCCCTAGGAGTATGAACCAGTGCATAGCCTAATTGCCTTCTGAACAGCAGAGGGTTGTAATTGATACTTCCCTTAACTCCTATTAAGGGCACATTGGGAAAGTGCCCACAGCTGGTAATTATATCTCTGCCCTTGGTGCTTTGAGTACACCATCTGATGTCTGCTGAAGTTAGGACAGTGAGTCTCTTAGCCCAGTTGCTTTGCTGATGAGGATTTAGAAATGCATCTGTCCTGGGTAGATGCTTAAGAAGCCAAGCATGAAATAATGGAGCACAAATCCTCACTAATCTTCCCCTCTGCTTCTCATTCCTCTGATGTACTGAGTAATAAAGATCTCCTAGCAAAGTTGGCACGGGGTTCTTCAGGATGAGCAAATGGATTGCATTTTTGCTAATGAATCGAGGCTCATCTGCAAACAACACAATTCCATATATGCACAAGGCCAGCAGGGCACTAACAGCTTTCCATTCTCCTAGAGAAGCCTTCAAGGTAGCTTGAGAAATTAAGAAGTCCAGATGAAAACCAGGGATCCCAGCTTTAGAGGTCATATGCTGCTCAATTAGAACAGGCTCCAGGTGCAAAGCTTTTGCTATCTCTCCATTGCTTGGGAAAGTCATCTCAGGATTGAAAGGGATCTCTCTCCTGATAGGCAGACCAATCAATGATGAGTATTCTTCCAGAAGAGGGACCAACTGAAAGTCTTGAAAGGTAAAACATCTCAGTGGAGGATCATAAAACTGAATGCAGGTGTGGATGAGGCTTCTCTGTGAAGGGTCCAGATCCATAACCATGTCCAGTATATCTCCATAATGCTCCCTGAACAAAGGTATGTGATCTGGAGTGATCAGGGTTTGGATCCTCCTGATGTCTGATAAGTCTGGTTGGAAGAAATGATAGGTGATGTTGCTTTTCTTCGGAGCCATGATGCTGAGACTGAGTAGAATAAGTGTTGATGAAGAGGTTGAGAAGTGGGCCACTGGCTGGCTAGTGCAAGTAACTGAGGTATATGGCTAACAAGCTGAAGCAAGTGCTGGTGGAGATAGGTCAATATAGCAGATGGGGTCAAAACCAAAACCAGATGAAAATGGATACCCTGAAACACAAATAAGCACATGTTAATATGATGCAATGAGTATGTATGCAGATGATATGCAAGGGTTTGTGACTGAGCTGGATTTGATCAAAATGCCCTGGTATAAGTCCATGTGTGTCCAAGAATTCCAGATGGAGGTCTATAAATCCAGTAACCAAGGTGGGGGACTCAAATAAAGATCCACATGTCCAGGGTTTAGAATCACAAGAACTATCCAACATGGAGCATTCTTAACAAAGTCAAAGTAACAAGGGTATTCTGAGGTCAAGGTACCTGCAAACCTGTAAACAGCCCAACCCCCTCACAGGTGGTGTTCTAGAACAAAGATCCTCAGACTTGGATCAGTTATGAGAAGTGTAAACACTTCTAACCCGGAGGTACAGTGTTTACAATAACCATAACAATTCCTCCTCTAATTCACCTCAGATTCTGAAGGTCAATACTAAAAGGTCATCCAGACTTAGCAGGCTTCCCAGATAGCCCTAGCATTGCAGGAAATCTGCAACACAGAGTTCTCAAGAAGAAACCCATATCTGAACCGTGTTTCATATTCCCGCACCAGACCGAAATGGAATGGGAAAGAATATGATTCACTCTAGCCTAGGTGTCACTCAGGTCCCAGGTATAGGACCTTAACTCTCAATGAATCACCCACCCACCAAGGCAAACAACCAGATCCAGCCAGCAGCAATGACAGTATGATATAAATAAATGCAATAAAGAAAGCAGTAAAGTAACTGTACATAAAGCAATAACCAAAAATAAATACAAGCACAAACAAGCACATAACACCCCAATAAACACAAATCAAACAAGCGCTAGGAGGAACCCACAAAAAGAACCAGAAGCCCTGGTTGCAGTATAAGGATCCCCAGCAGAGTCGCCAAGCTGTCGCTCCCGATAAATGGGACTGGCCCAAATAAAGGTACAAACGCGAACGGTCGACGAAGGGAACAGTGAGAACACACAGCCGTGAACTCACTGGAGGATGAATAGAGTCGCCAGCTAGGCATTTTTATCCCGGAGGAAAGGCAATGCTGCATAGACCTAGAAAGATATGGATAAGACGGTTGCGAACTAGAGAGACTGAGAAAGGGGGTTGGTTACAACCTGGGAAGGTATTAGCACCCAGATTGTCCGCCGTACTCGACGGGATCCACGCTTAAAAGATTTGTGTTTTAAAGGGGTAGTGTCAGTGCAATCTGTGTATAAAAGAGCTGGAAAACAAAATGTACAGGTGTCAGTGTAAGAGAAAAGTGAAGTATATAAGTGAAGTGTCAGTGTAAGAACAGGAGTGAAATGCTCAAGATCATGAGGCTAAAAGAATGAGGCTAGAAAGAGGGGGAATATACAGAGACTTTTGTTCGATAACTGTTAAGTTATGCCTACGTATCCTCTCGTGCAATGAGGAAGTCAGAACACCGTAGTTCGACCCAAAGAGACTGAAAGGTGAATTGACTGGTGAACTGCTTGCTTGTCTATGCTCAAGTGTATGACCTGTCTGGCTCAGGTGCAAACTGTCTTGCATTAGACGGAAGAAGCAAGTTCTCGGTTGTGAGTGAAGATGATGAGAAAAGAATCCCGGAGGAGACGATTATTGTTTGTTTTTGTGTTTTCAATCTTTTATTTCTTTTGAAAGTTTGTCATAAGTTAATGAGCTTAAGCCTAAACCAATGGGTTAGTAAACTCATCACATCTTCCCTCTGATTAGAGGTAATGAGAATACCTTAAGTGTGAAGTCAGATTCTCACACTTAATCACCTTTGGTATAGGATTAAGATCATTAACCTATTTGTGATTATTTAGATGTTTTTGGTGTTTTTGTTTAGTGTTAAGTAATGAGATTAAGCCATAATCAAGGATTAAACAGACTCATTACACCATCCTAATAGAAGGATAATAGATGAGAATGTTTAAGCTGAGGAAAGCTCCTCAACTTAACCCATGATTAGGGATTAAACTCATGACAAAACAAGCCTTTGATTAAGTGGATTTTATTTAATGATGTGATGATGAAGTGTTTTTTAGGGTTTGTAAGACAACTTGAGGGGGACTTGTCCATTAACACTAGGGTTAATCCTTCTTAACCACTTAAGGAAGAATTAGAACCCTAATGCAAGGCCCAAGTTACAAGTGTAATGTCTTGATAATTATTAAGTGAATTGATTAAGAGATTTAAACACCTTAAGGGTTTAATACTTAGGATTAAAGTTATACACTCCATCCTAAGAGAAGGATGCAGGCATAAGCTTAATCACAAAGTCTTAAAGCCTTTAGGGTTTAGTCCCTGATTATGAGATGAGAAGAGAAGACTCAAAGAGAGACACAAAGGTAAAACTATGGGGGGACTAATCAAAACCCTAATTCATTGTCATGCTTGGTTGATCCTAAGGTTTGTGAGGTTTGCAAGAACAAATCTTCAATGGAACCACCAGGGAGCAGATGAACAGGAGCAAGAGAAGCAAAGTGACTTGCTTCATTCAAGAAGTCAAGTCACTTGAAGAAAGAAAGTGGGAGGAAGAAGAATGAGCAAGCTCAAACTCAAACACAAACATAAATGCAGCAATGGATGCAAGAGAGATGAAAAGAAAAGTTATGAGAAGTGAAGGCAAATTCACTTCCCAAGTTTACTTACCACCTGAAATGTTAGAAAGAAATGCAATGCAATTCTAAATGAAATGAAATGACATGATGCAAAGCAAAACCAGAAGCATGTTGATGATGATTATGATGTTATGAGGTGCTGCAAACATGAGACAAGGCATGGAAATGTTCATACAAGATTATGAATGCAAATGATGCAAGCTAATGAGCATGAACAAGCATGAAATGTTATGAAGCATACAAGACAAATGACATGGCAAATATGTAATGCAATGGTCAAACATGCTTTCTATATGTCTTAAGATGTCAAATGGATCACAAGAATGCACAAAATGCAAAGACAAGTCATGTTATGCAAGGAAATGCAAGAAGGATGCAAAAGAAAGCCCAAATTAGGGTTTATGAATCAAACATCAAACAAAAACCCAAAACAGAAGCAAACCTTAAGATAAAAAATGGAAAATGGCACCCAAAGAAACCCTAAACCTATAATGAACCACTGTCCAAAGGGGAACTCTCAACTCTCAACCAAACTCAAGTTATGAATTTTGCAAGTTATTAGGGTTTTTTAGGGTTCTATACAAAAGAAATGCCAAACAAATGGAAAATGCAAGATCAAATCATGGACATTTTACCCTAGAAACTACATGTTAAACATAAAACAATGCAAGAAGAATCAATGTCTCAACCTTCTCCAATAGGCAGAAATGAATTTTTGAATCCATGATCAAAATAATGCACAAAATATGATTTAATTCAATGAAAAATTCTTAAAGTGTATCAAGATCAAAAAAGAAATTTGGTTTGAAGGTTGGACAATGTTTCTAAATGTCTTAGAACATTTCATGAATTTTTTTTGTAATTTTTAAATACCTAAAAGTATTTTTAATTAATTAATTCCCATTAATCAATTAAAAATAATCTTTTAAATATTTAAAAATACTTTTTTAATGATGAAAAATAAAATAAAAATATTTTTGTGTCATAAAAATTATTAAAACTCAGAGGAAAAAGTTTCATAATTTTTATGTATTTTTTGCTATTTTAAAATAATTGTGCAAAGTAAATGGAAAGAAAATGAATAAAAATTAAATAAAATGAAAGTATGCAGCATGGAAGGCCAGGATTCAATCTGGAAATGAGAGGGTTGACTGCGCGCCAGATCCAATGGGCCACATTCAAACTGGGCTAAACTTAATTAATCAAATAAATTAAACCTAATTAAGTTAATGACAAGATCTGGGCCCTTGGATGCGCGCGGGAAAAGACATGGTCAACTCATCCAACGCCTGAAATTCAAACTGGGAGCCCTAACCCTAATCACATATTAATGACTTTCAGGTCACCGGAGATGAGCTCCGGTCGTCTTCTCCGGTGACCTTCTCCCCTGAAAACTTCTAAATCCTTCCTTAGGTCACTAAAATGAAATCTAAAACCATGGAAATGTTCTTCAACCTCTCACGAATCAAACCCCTCTCTCAAAACAAATTTATTCTTCCTAAACAAACTGAATCGAAGAGAAAAAGTTCTAGGGTACGCAGGTTTCAGAGACAAATTAAACTCTCAAATCAAAGCCATTTTCAAAACCAAAAACATCAGGATGATCAGTGAATCACAAAGAACAAGTTTGTAACAAGAAAAATGATTTCTGGAAAAATAATTTTCGAGCTACCTGAGATTTGAAGCTTTCAGTTTGAAGACTTTCTGGCCACTTCCTTCAGTGCAAACCACTCCACTTGGTCCCCAGAAGATGTTTGAATGCTCAAAGAGAGTTTAAGCTGGCTGGATAGTGAGATTCGAAAGCTTCTGCTCAAGCTTGATCAGAAATGGCAATGGTGAAATAGAGAGCTTCAGGTCATGGTGAATGGTTGTTTGTGATCCTGAGGGTGAATGGAGAAGCTTTACAAAGTTTGTTTGACTGTTTGTGAGCTAGGATGAGAGTTTCGAATGAAACTGCAAGCTGGTGTCAAAATGGTGCAGTGATGTTGTAGCTTGTTTAAGGCTTGGTTCTTGGTTGCTTTGGGCTCAATGAGACATGGTGAGATGATTGGTAAAGATGGTTTTGATGTATGTGAGCTGGGCAGAGAGTTTCGAAGGCAAAAGCAAAGTGGAGTGTTCTTGTGTTTGTGTTGAATGTGGATGTTTCAGGCTGGCTTAGTACATGAAATGGCTTGCAAATTGTCCACATAACTCTCTCTCATTGGTCAGTTGATTGGACATGTGCTTTATTGATTGGTAAGTTGCCTTTTGCAAAAAGTCAAATAATGTGTAAGAGAAGCATGGCTCAAGGTCTAGGCAAGTACATGGGCATGGGCTGGCGCAGCAAGGTGAGGTGAGAGGCTAGCAAAGCTCAGCATCCAAGGCTGCAAGTGGTAGGAAGCATGATCATGAGTTTTGCAACTTGTGACATTTTGGTTCACATGTGATTCTTTTGCATAACCAAACATAAACCATAGGCATTCTTGGTTCAATTCTGATTTTTATGACTTAGAGAATGTTTATGTAATGGTTTGAAATGAATTAGAAGTCACATAATGCATTGGTTCATGACTTTGCAAAATTTCCAAATGGGGCATGCCTTGAAAATTAATGATTTTAGCCAACTTTGCCTTGCCATAACTTTTGATCCAAGAAGAGTTTGATCATGTTCTTGTACTTTTTGAAAAGGGAAAGATGAGATCTACAACTTTCATGACCAAAGTTTTTCCATTTGAAGCATTTTTGGACCAAGAATCAAGGCTTGAAAATTGACCTAAAATGATGCATTCTTGAAAAGTCAACTATGCCCAAAAAGTCAACATTTGCAAAAACCCTAAATTCTTGATTTCTATGAACTTCAACCTTCTTCCATGATCAAATAAAGATCATATACACTCAAAATGATGAAGATCACCCATTGGTTGGGTCATTGGGGGCCTCAGATGCCCTGATTTTACACTGACTTGTCTGAAAAGTCAACCTTTGATCAGATGACTTCCCCATGGAATTTCTTCATGAAAATTGATATGCATACTCCCTATAACATATAGAGACCAATGGAAACAAGAATGACCAAAAAATTTAGAGTTATGGCCTCTGAAAACAAAACCCTAATTTTCAGTCAACTGTGCAGTCTAGCCTGTCTCTGCATCCACTCAAACCCTAGTTCTTGTGATTCCTCTGCAATCTTGGCTTTGAGGAGATGGAATATGACATAAGAACACACATGGACCCCTTTGAGTTGATTAGTGGCCTTTGGAGTGGCTCAAGATGCCCTGAGGTTGCTCAGATCACAAACCCTAGGTGCAGATGACTTAGAAACTATGCAGTGAATCAAAAATGAGATGTGAGATGATATGATTGTATTTATGCATATGAGAAAGATCACAAGCCATGGTGTGAATGGGTGAGGGCAAATTTGGGGTGTTTACAATTGGCCAAGTTCTGGTGGGGTGCAAAAGAAGGGGAGAGAAAGATCCATTGGATGAGATGGGATAGGCTGGCTAAGTCAAAGATGCAGGGGGGCATGGGATTTAGAGATGTTAGTGATTTCAATGTTAGTATGCTAGGGAAGCAATTCTGGAGGCTGGTGCAAGAAGATGGGTCATTACTAGAACGAGTTCTCAAGAGTAAATATTATCCAAGGTGCTCGATTCAGGAGTGCAATTCGGGATATAATCCTAGCTATACTTGGCGTAGTATTTTTTCTTCTAGAGATACTATCATGAAAGGAATCAGGTGGAATGTTGGTAACGGCGAAAAGATTGCGGAAAAGTTGGACAAATGGCTTCCCAATGTTGCTGGTTTCAAAGTCTTAGGGAGGATGAGGAATGTTAAGGATAGTGTCAAAGTTATCCATTTCATTGACAGTGAGCTTGGAGTGTGGAAGAGGGAGTTGGTTATTGATACTTTCCATGAAAGGGATACAAAGCAAATCCTAGGGATTCCCCTTTCAAGGAGGAATGTAAAGGATAAACAAGTGTGGCACTTAGAAAAATCGGGAGAATACTTTGTGAAAATAGCGTACCACTTGTGCACCCAATTGAGAGAGTTTAAGAACCCCGACCCTTCATCCCCACCCTTAAAGGAACTTTGGAAGAAACTTTGGTCAACACCAATTCATAACCGGATTAAGAATTTCATGTGGAGACTTTCGAGCAACATCCTTCCCACAAAAGATAAGTTGCTGCGGAAAGGTGTTATGTTGGATGGAACTTGTATTTTATAACACAATGCCTTGGAGAGCGCTGAACACATCTTTACCCAATGCGATTTCACAAGGAGGACGTTTTTTGCTTCGCTCATTAGTTATCGGATTGATGGCAGCAGAGATTTGCTTGACTGGATTTTCTGGTTTTTGTCTAGTGGCAATTCTTTTTTTGTGCAGGTAACTTGTTATCTTCTAAACATAATTTGGAAAGCTCGCAACAATCTTTTGTATCAACAAAGAGTGAGTGATCCTGAAAAGGTGGCTTTGGAGGCCTTTGAACCTGTATCAGAGTTCAATCTTCGCAAATATTTTGGGGAGACAGCCAAAATTAATAACAGTGGAGATGTCATTTGTTGCAGACCTGCAGACTGCTTCCTTGTAAGATCCGATGTTGGTACTGTAGGTGACGTGGCGACCATGTTTGGCAGTGTGTTCTTTGATAGCCGCAACAACAATGCGCTCTCCATATGC
Source organism: Lathyrus aphaca (assembly GCA_963966055.1). Taxonomy (NCBI): domain Eukaryota; kingdom Viridiplantae; phylum Streptophyta; class Magnoliopsida; order Fabales; family Fabaceae; genus Lathyrus; species Lathyrus aphaca. Next base: position 494,072,365 of record OZ014524.1, on the reverse strand, counting down.
AAGAAGGAAACGGTTGGTGTTCATTCAACTTTGGCAGAGATTCTCGCGTTGAGACGGAGCATGGAAACCACTAGTGATTTAAAGCTGGGAAGGGTGATTTTCAGACTGATGTCAAGATTGTGGTGGACTATATTAATAGAATTGTTTGCGATGCTAGTTTAGAGACAGTGGCTGAAGATTTTAGGATACTTCTCAAACCTTTTCTTTTTTCTAGCCTTATGGTCATTCCTAGGAGTTTAAATTCTATTGCTCATAGTTTAGCTTCGATGGCAAAATCGATAGATTCTAATACTTGGCTTGGCGGCCCTCTTGTTATGGAGCCCCCTTCTGCTGTAACCGCTTTCGTTTCGTAATGAATTTGCTTTCGCGTAAAAAAAAAGATAACTAGTGAAAACTAAGAGAGAGAGAGAGAGAAAATGATCTTCTTCTCCCTTTTTTCACAATCCAAACTACTTCCTCTTCCATCAATCTCTCTTCTTATTCTTCTACATAAAACCCAGTTTTTCAATCAACAAACAAAAAACAAAAAAACATGTTTCTAAATCATAAAACAGGCCATGGGGTTCGTGGCTGACGGAAGGAGAGGTCACGGTGGGTGGCAGAAGTGTTCGCGGTAGTCCAAAAAAATGGTATGTGCAGTGGCCCGATCGTCGGCGGGAGCGGTTTAGACAACGATTTGTGATCCGCGGTGGTTGACATGTTCGCGTGGTGGTGGCCGGAAAAGGTAGATCCCAGAGGACTCGTCTTCATGCGGTGGGTCGTGATCTGGTGTTCTAAGTGCGACGCACGTCGTCGTCGGAAACGTCGAGGTTTCGTCGGAGTTCGCGGTGGTGGTTTGCGGTTTTCAGATTCATTTTCCAATTTAATTTTTAGAGTTGTGTATGATTTTGATTTTTGTGCTTCTATTTTTCTTGTATGAGATTTGGAGGTTTACTGCGTTGTATTTTGGTGTAGAATCTGCGTTTGAATTTTGAATATTGTATCATTGAGATTTAGTGTTAAAAACACATTTTATGATATTTATTTTTCTTAAAATAATTCTTAATAGGTTACTACTATGGCTAAATATTCAGGTCAGGTTAGTAACATAATCAGATTTTTTTGAATGAAAAACATTTGGTTTTAACTCAATAAAGTTACAGAGGCACTATTTTTAGTTACAAGTTTTATATTAATTAAAAAAAAAAAATTAATTATTTTAGAATTATTTTTCATATACTTATAATATTAATCTCAAAAGAATGAAACATACTATTAATTTGGCAATAGGATTTAAAATATAAAAAGGTTAAATTTTTTTTTTTGATTTTTATAATGGAATATTAAAGTAATTAAGATTTTTCGTTTATAATAAGAAAATTCACTAAAAAAATAAAGTTTAACCAATCCAACACCTTGAACAAGTTGTAAATTAAAATACAGACAACCTAACCGAATAAGCATCTATAGATATAATCCATTTTGAATATTAATCATCAACCAAAATATCATGTAATTCATACGGCAACAACAACAACAAAAAAACATAAATACAACGATTAAAGAGAACCGACCTACGGGATCGAGGTCTATCCCAGTAAACAAAATCCTTAAGCTTTAGAGCTTTCTGCAATTTTTTGCGATTGATTCATATCCCTTGATTCCTTTGGTATTTGATCTGATCTTCTCCTTATGTCCTTGATAAAACAAAAGTCGGTAGGAGATTTTGGGTTTAGTTGTTGTTGTTTTTCGATGTGAAGAACAACAAATTTTAGGTTTTTTTTTGTGAGTTCTGCGTGGAGAAGTAGGAGAGAGACTGAGGTCCTATTTATAGAAAAAAATTAGGTTTAGGGTTTTGAGTCAACATAGTTGATGTGGCCCAAAAATAATAAAAATTATAATAATATTAATATGAATATTAATAATAAGATTTGATGGTATATAAATAAAAACTCTTCCAACTTCATTTTAAAATCTAAAATAAATAAAATCTTATTTGTTCCCCCATAAACATATATTTATAAAATCCTAGTCTTCTTTTAAATAAAAATGTAATAAAAGCAACCCCACCCCCTTATAAATAAAAATGTAAATTATATAAAAAACCTCAAAACTGATAAATATGTCAAAAAAGTCAAAAGAGCCCCTCTTTGGCTTTTTAGATCACAAAATAGAAATTCTGGTCAAAATTTAGGGTACGATACATCACATGTTATTTCATTTAACTTGTATGATCATTGCATTCCATTGTATGCATTAAACTCATGTTTGTGCAATTAAAAATATTGTATTTGCCTTGTTTCCATAACTTCATTTTGAAACAGGAGTTGTAAAACACATGTTGCATTATTCTATTTTTGGTCTTTTACACCTATTTTCATGTTGATTGGTAGCTGTAATATGCTGCTTGGGTTGTGCATTGCATTTAGTAGCTGTTTGTGCAATAGGAAGTTGTAGTAGCTGTTGGATTTAGGATTTTCCTAGATTTTAGGGTCCTTAGACTTAGGATTGAGTCTAGTTTAGGTCATAGATGTATTAGGATATGTTTGGTACTTGTTACCTTCTTCCTTTTATCTTTTTAGCCATATCCTATTAACCTTTGTTTTGTAAGGGGGTTAAGGTAAGTTTGTTCACACAACTTCTTCCTTTTATATTCTTTATACTTTCTAAGTGTGTTTGCCTTAGCACTTTGTGCTTTGTTTGTACAACTTCATGTTAACCCTCCTTAGAAACAACTTAGCTTCTTTATAGAAGTAAGTTGCTTTCTAATTTCCTTTTTCTTTCCCTTTTTCTCATTAGGATTATAAACCATACAAACCATTGTCACTCCCGAAGATTTGCATCCCGGTGCAGACGCGGACGGTCGGCGAAAAGAGAAAATGAGGGTGAAGTGAATAGAGTTGCCAGCTAGGCATTTTTATCCCGAAGGAAAGGTAATGCTGCATAAACCTAGAAAAATATGGATAAGATGGATGCGAACCAGAGAAAATGAGAAAGGGGGTTGGTTACAACCTGGGAAGGTATTAGCACCCAGATTGTCCGTCGTACTCAACGGGATCCACGCTTAAAAGTTTGTGTTTAAAGGGGTAGGGTATGTGCTATCTGTGTGCAAGAAGCTGGAAAAGGATATACAAGTGTCAGTGCAAAAGGTGAGTGCTCAAGAACTGGGGCTTTAAAGAGAATGCTGGCAGAGGGGGAAAACAAAGAGACTTTTGTTCGATAACTGTTAAGTTATGCCTACGTATCCTATCGTGCAATGAGGAAGTCAGAACACCGTAGTTCGACTCAAAGAGACTGAAAATGAATTGACTGTGAACTGCTTACCTGCCTATGCTCAAGTGTATGACTTGTCTGGCTCGAGTGCTAATTGTCTTGCATTAGAAGGAAGAAGCAAGTTCTCGTTTATGAATGAGTGTGATGAGAAAAGAATCCCGGAGGAGACAATTATTGTTTGTTTTTGTGTTTTCAGTTTTATTATTGTTTCTGGTGTTTTGCATAAGTTAATGAGCTTAATCCTAAATCAAAGGTTGTAAACTCATTATATCCTCCCTGATTAGGGATAATGAGAATACTTAAGTGTGAGATAAGCATCTCAACTTAATTGCCATGATGTTGTAGGATTAATATCATTAACCTACTTGTGATTATTAAGATGTTTTTGGGTTTTTGTTTTGTGTTAAGTAATGAGTTTCATCTATTATCCTTCTATTAGGATGGTGAACTCATTACACCATCCTAATAGAAGGATAATAGATGAGAACACTTAAGCTGAGGAAGATACCTCTACTCAATCCATGGTTAGGGATTAAATTCATTATAAAACAAACCTTTATTAAGTGGATTTTAATTAAGGGATGAGATTAAGAAATGAGTTTTATGATTTGTAAGACAACTTGAGGGGGACTTGTCCATTAAACACTAGGGTTAGTCCTTCTTAACCATAAAGGAAGAATTAGAACCCTAATGTAAGGCCCAAGTTACAAGTTGATGTCTTAGTGATTATTAGATGAATTGATTAAGAGGTTTAAATAGATTAAGGGTTTAACACTTAGGATTAAAGTTATACACTCCATCTTAAGAGAAGGATGCAGGCATAACCTTATTTCCAAAGTCCTAAAACCTTAAAGGTTTAGTCTCTAATTATGAGGTGAGAAGAGAGACACAAAGAAGACTCAAAGGAAAAATTCTAAGGGAAACTATCAATCCTAGAAGTTATCATGCTTAGGCCTCCTATGGTTTTGTGAGGCTTAAGAAAAAAAGTCTTCAAGGAAGCCACCAAGGAGAAGCAAGATGAAAAGAGAAGGAAGCAGAAGAATAAGTTACTTACTTCCTAAGAAGATAAATAACTTAAAGGAAGAAAAGCACAAGTGAGCAAGCTCACTCAAAGACAAATAAAAATGCAGCAAGGATGCAATATGAAGAGATGATAAGTGGTGGTAGGTGAAGGCAAATCCACCTCCTAAACAAACTTACCATTAACCTGAAAAGTTAGTACAAGATACAATATGAAAAGAATGAAATGAAATGATGCATATGCAAGGGCAAAGACCAAGACCAGAAGCATAAACATGATGTAAATGATGCTATGATATGATGCAAAGACATACAAGATGCATATGTGTGATCATACAAGAGAATGAATGCAAATGAAGCATGTAGGAAGCATGTGAACACATGGATGTTTATGAAATGAAATGGATACAAAGTATAGCAAATGTATGAATAAATGATCAAGCAATGTTCAAGACATGTCTTAAGATGTCTAAGATGGCATACAAATGCTTAGAATGGCATGTCAAGTTCATATGTTCATGCAATGCAATGTAAGATGCAAGTAAGGATGCAAAATTAGGGTTACATGAAAGGATGAGATGCAAATGGCAAAGACAGAAGCAAATGACATTATAAAAAAATGAAAATGCATTCAAAGGAACCCTAAACCTATACTAGGTTACCATCCAAAAGGGGAGGTCAGAAGCTAAACCTAGAAGGAGTTATGAATTTCCTAAGTTTCTAGGGTTTTTTGGGTGATCTTCAATGTAAAATGCCAAACAAATTGAAAATGCAAGATAAATTCATGCCAAAAATATCCTACATACTACATGATATGTGTAAAACAATGCAAAAAGAACCATCTTCAAACCCTCCATGGTTAGGCAGAAAAGATTTTTCAAAGGTTAGGGTTTAAAATGTGATTTTATGAACCCTACATTCAAAGAAAATTGTCAAGTTATGATCAAAACCAAAAAAAAATTTGTATGAGGGGTTTGAAAATGTTTCTAAATGTGTTAAGATGCAACATGATTTTCTTGGTGATTTTTAGAAACCTAATGTCGCTCCCGGGATTTTCATCCTAGTACAAACGCGAAAGTGGCGCGGAAAAGGTAGAGTCGCCAGCCAGGCATTTTTATCCCGAAAGAATGGGAAAGGTAATGCTGCACAAATCTGAGGAAGAAGGAAAGGACAAGGTCATGCGAACCAAAGATCTGGGATCGGGAGTCGGTTATAACCTGGGAAGGTATTAGCACCCCAGACCGTCCGCCGTACCCGACGGGATCCACGCTTGCTTGTTTTGTTTCAAAGGGTGAGAAAATAAGAATGCTGCTGAATAAAAGAACTGCTACTGGAACTAGAATGGGAATGATAAAGGAATAAGAAAAGAAAATGGAAAGAAAGGGGGAAATGTAGGGAAAATAAAGAATATGCTCGAACGGGCCCTACCCCGCTGCCTACGTACCTCATCGGGAAAATGAGGATCAGAGTCGACGTAGTTCGCCTAACTAAGGCGGGAACTATTTGTTTGTATTTTTTAAGCTGACGTTGCCATGGCTCTAGCTCAGGTGTTACCGGCTCTGACTCGAGGGTGTTTACCGTATCGCTGTTTGAACTGTCGAGGCAAGTCGTATTCGTCCGCAAAGAGTATGAGATGAGAAGAGAAGACGCGATGTCTTGGTTTATTTTCTTTTATGAGAAGTGTTTTGGAGTTTATTGTGTGTGAACATTCTCATACTAAGACTTATCCATCGTGGTAGGGACTTACACCTCGCCCCGAAACAGGACGCGTATAAGAACTCCGCAACAAAGTCTTGTGTCGTATGAGAACGTTTATCCTTTATTAGGTGCATTTTATTGTTTATCTTTATGGGATGAGAAAGAGACTCAAATCGAAAAAGGAAAAACTAAGGGGGACTAAGACCAACCCTAAGTTGTTTATTCAATATCAAGGAGATCCTAAAGGTTAGTGAGGTTTCTAATCCTAAGGAGGAGAGGAAAGAGGAAGAGAAAAGGAAGAAGAACACAACTTACTTCCTCATGAAGTTAAGTTGGTTCCAAAAGGGGAAAACCTAACAAGCACAAACATTATGTAAGGCAAAATGGTGCAAATTAAATGCATTAGAAATACCAAAGAGGATAGGGTTTTTAGACATACCTTACCTTCCCTACAAAACAAAGGTTAGCATGGTAAACATGATCATAATAAGGCAAACAAAATTACCTAATTAATTCCTAAGGGAACTAGGACCTAAACTAGACTCAATCTATAGTTTAAAGGACCTAAAGCTAATGCAATGCAAAATTCAGCAACTTATTTACAACACTTAATGCACAAACAGCTATGAAATGCACTATGCAATGCAACAACTTTTTACAGCACCTATATGTATGCAAAAACAGGTGTTAAAAGTCACAAACAGCATGAATTTTTAACAAACAACATGTATTCTACAACACTTATATGCAAAACAGCTATCAAATGCAAATTCTAGATTTTATGTTTTTCACTTGTAATGCGCAAATTCAATGCAAAGTACACCAATCAATCATGATTATGAAATAATGAACATGGATCAAGCACATGATTTAGATGAACATTGTTATTCTTAATGGAGTATGCAAGTATGCATCACATGAATCATTATGCAACAAGCATGCAAAACATGAACATGGCATATGAAGATGCTCTACATTTATCATGAATGTGCAAAATGATGGATCAACAAAAGTGCTAATCTTAATGAAAAAACCAGAATTTTATTTATGTAGGAATGTGATCAAGAATGCGATTAAAATGCAACAAATGCAACACATTGTGCTTATGCAAAAACATGCTCATGAACATGCAACATTTGGTATATGCTGCAAGGATGCGAATGCATTAACGATACATGCGAATGATGCGAGAATTGGAATGCAACATGATCATTTATATGCTAAAGAATGTATGGGTATGGCAAGAACATGCAATAATTCAAGTTATGCATTAATGGACACAAACATACATAACATGCGAAATGGACGGAATCGTGTCGAATCGACTCGAAATGGGGGAATGGGATATCGAAACTAACCTAGAAATTTCCCTAAAATCAGTACCTAAACATGTTTGGGGGATGATAGGCATGAAGAATTAAGACTAAGCTATCAAATAAGCTAAAATCTAAATTCCTACGACGAGAACCGTTTTTCCTATTTACAAGGGATTCTTTACACCTACTAGGACCTAGATTAGACTACAAATCTAATTCCTAATAATCCAAATGCAAATTGAAAGCAAGAAAGCAACGAAAACGAAAATGAACGGTACAACGCAAACATAATCGAAAATCATGCGGAGAATGTCGTTAAGGTGAGATGAAGAGGATAAATTAAGGCATAATGGTTAAATCACCAACCTACAAAACGGAGGAGTGTTTCGGTAATTGTTGCAATGAATCGGAGTATGAATGGAGAAGAAAACTGGAAAATCCGCGGATGCAAAATAAATGCAATTCGGCCTTGACGCTTCTCGATTAATCACTTCCGATAAGTCGCAATCTCCACCAAAAACCAGTAGCTTCTTATTCCACAATGCTCAATTCAATGGAGGATGGAGGCTAAGCTTTAAGACCTTCAAGTTTCAAATGTGAAACTTGAAGAACTTTTATTGAAAAGCTATGGTGAAAATGGTGGAAAAGTGGGAGAGAAAGTAATGGATTTTGAGATTGTGAAAATGGTGATTGAGTGAAGAATGAGGGAGAGAGTGATTTGTGGTGATTAACCTTAGCTTTGGGAGGAGATGGATTTATATAATGCATTAGTTTGGCATGAGGTTTGGGCTTGGAGGTAGCTTAGGAGTTAGCTTAGGTTAGGAGTTAGTTGGGATTCTAGAGAATTCTAGAACTCCTTGGAAGGTTGTAGAAAACTCTAGAATGTGGTAGAAGATGGTGAGATGGATCTTCTAGAAATTTCTTTAGTTGGGATAAATCCAATGCATCAAACACCATGAAGCTTATGATGGAGATTAGTGAAGTGAAACACAAGCTTAGTTATTCAAGGACTGCATCTTGAGTTTGCTCTCTTGATTATGGAATGCACAATAATTAGAATGGACCTGCATACATTCAATGATAACTTGCTGATGTAGCAAAGATCAATGGCAAAATTCAGCTTGAAACCAATGAATCTAGTGTACACTAGCTCATGAACATTTGTGGTGAAGACCACTTTGATGTAGCAGCAATGGTGAAGCTTGAATTGAGGCCAAAGCGAAGCTAAATGAGCTATAAAATGTGTACCAATCATTTCCAAGTTCAACCCTAAAGATAGCATAGCATTCCCCCTTGTTTTGCATTAAAAACAACAGCAAAATGGCAAAAAACAGCATCATGTATCGATACATAAGGTTATGCATCGATACATACTGAAGAGAAGGCTAAATTCAGCAAAAAAACACATTATGTATCGATACATAACACAGATGTATCGATACATAACAGTTTTTTAACTGTTATGTATCGATACATAACACGGATGCATCGATACATCCTGTTTATGTATCAATACAACCAGCTTATGTATCAATGCATAGCCAGCACACATGTATCGATACAAAACTCATATGTATCGATACATGGCCCCCAAAAACTGTTTTTTCCCTGATTTTTTCACTCTTTCTTGCTCAAAATTCATCCACAAGTCCCTTATGACCAAGATTTCATGTCATTGACCTCAAGAAGTCAAGAGTTGACTTTTTACTATCCTGGTTGACGTTTCTCCAATTTTCTGATTTTCAATCAACTGAACAATTGAGGGCCTTCCAAAATGAGTCCAATGGTGAAATTTGAACTATAGGTACTTGACATCATGTAGAGAACCATAAAACCATGCTTGGACCAAAGTCTCATTGATAAGCCCAGTTCATTAGAAACCCTCATCTGACTCCTTTTTACTGGGAAATGTTGCACTGCTTGCCTCCCTTGATCAAAGCACCTCCGTATAGGACTTGTGGCTTCAAGTGAATACTTGTGGGATGTTGTGGACCATTTGCACAAGGTTGAGAAGCTTTTTGGCCTTTTGATTGCCTTTGTATAGCCTTCAGTTGCTTTGTTCACTGATCACAAACCTATGCCCCTGCTGTGATGGTTATGATGCAATGAATTTTGGTTATTTTATGAGTTTATGTATGCTAAATGCTATGCAAAAAGTTGGGAAATGAGAGGGAAATTTTTGGGGTGTTACAGCTGCCCCTATTCAATCTCTGTAGACTTGAATGGATGATAGCAGTCGCTTTCAAACGTTTGAAGTATGCAAGGATTGAATACTAAAAACAACCCAAAAATTTGCACTCGGTGGAAGAGAACAGGGAAATAAACCCAACCATCTGAATTCTGCTTTGGGAGAACTTGGATGTGAAGAGTAGTGAAGCTGTGAATGTTTCGAAATAATGTCGGGAGATTGCTGATTTGCCACGCTACGAATGGACTTTTGTTGGGATATTAATGACATGCCACACAACGGGTGGTCTTCTGAATTCTTGGCCACTCTACGGGGGTCGTCGCTCGCTACGGGAGACTTTGGCTCACTACGGGAGACTTTGATGATTCACCACACTACGGGGGCCCATTGCTCGCTACAGGAGACTTTGGTGGACTTTTGCTCACTCTGCGGGGATATTCTGCCACACTGCGGGGGCTTTGGAAATCTTGCCACACTACGGGGGCACATTGCTCAGCTACGGGAGACCTTGGGAATTCGTCACACTACGGGGCCCATTGCTCGCTACGGGAGACTTTGGCTCACTATGGGAGACTTCTGCTCACTACCGGAGACTTCTGCTCACTATGGGAGACTTCTGCCCACTACGGGAGACTTTGATTTCTTGCCACACTACAGGGGCTGTTGCTCGCTACGGGAGACTTCTGCTCACTACGGGAGACTCTTGCTCACTACGGGAGACTTTGGTTTCTTGCCACACTACGGGGGCTGCTGCTCGCTACGGGAGACTTTGAGAATTTGCCACCCAGAGGATGGACTTTGGCCAGTCTGCGGCTAGACTTTGAGAATTTGCCACCCAGAGGATGGACTTTGGCCAGTCTGCGGCTGGACTTTAGATAAATTGCCACGCTACAAGTGGACTTTGGATATCAACCTTGGATCGAATACACACATGCTGAATTGTATGACATGATTCCCCATGACACTGGGAGATAGGTACAAAGGGGATTCCTGACACGGAAGTAACAAACCCCTGCTGACTCTGTGGGGAATACTGATGATTGCCGATATTTCTGCTGGAGAAGAGTGTGACTTGTCTGTCTCGACTTTTTTTCCAAAAATAAATTGGACTTTAGATTTGAAGACCCTGCTAGGGATGCCTCAATTGCTGGGGATTGAATCTCACCTCGCAGACTCCGCTGGGTAATCTGCAACTCTTCGACTTAGTTGGGAAAGACCTGTCAAGGCTCTGTTGAGGAGAACTCTCTTGTCTACGTTAATTTTCCAAACCTCTATGGGGAAGGGACCCGTTCAACTAACTGCCGGGAATTTCTGGATTCTTGTAAGAAGTGCTTCACTGAGGGAAGACAACTCTTGCTAGGGATGATCCTTACTGCTCTGCTGGGGAAGAGAAGGATTTGGTTTGAGATTCGCTGGGAAATAAGATCAAGGAAACCTGCTGGAGAAAAGTTTGACGACTTTACTGGGGATAACTTCCATGCGTCTGTTGGGGATTACGAAACTGAACCGCGTCCTGCTGAGGAGGAAAGATTTCAAGTAGTCTCGTGCTGGGGATCATTTTCTTTGATTCGGGCTTTACCTTAAGAGGATTTTACAAAAGACTGGGTGTCTTTAAACTCTTCAGGAGTATAATTTCCCTGGTATTCTGAACTTCCAATTATCGGTCTTCGGGAAAGAATGAATCCTCACGCGATTGGGTGGCTTGCCCCAGTATGAGGCCTTGACTAATCGCTCTGGGAGTGATTTGAATCTCGAGGTGATTGCCCCAGTTTGGCTGAATCTTGAGGATATTGCTTGACATAACTGCCCCAGATTGGTTGGCTCTTACCATGAATGGTTGGGAAAGTCCTTACTCAATGGAGCTTTCTCGGAAAAATGCACCTCGACGTGACTGTCTTTCAGAAGTTTTAGACTTCTCAACTTGGCAAGCTTAAGCTTCTGGACTGAAATTCCGCCTGTGAGCTTTTTATGATGCCAAACAGATGTATGCAAGCATAAAAATGTTTATTTTGAGAATGGAAATTCTAATGCAACACACATGTAAATCTTGAAGATTTGAAAAGGTGTCGCAAACCTTTGTGAACAAATCACTGGTTAAGATACGACATTATTTTGAATGAAAGTATGTACATGCAATACCAACAAGGATCTTCTAGAATAACTCATAGGAGTCAGGAACGCGGCCTCGTGGTAGTATGCTCTCAAATTAACCCTGTTTCAGTTAGGACTTTTGAGGGTTGTATCGTGGCCTGGTTCACAGTTATAGAAACAAAGGATATAGGCTCGAAGTTTATTTATGCCCACCCACTCTTCGTGATGTTCTCCATTCCTATGTTCTGCTAGTTTTCACAAGCATTCACCTTTCATAAGGGTTTCGTGTTGATTGAGGAACCATTGCTGCTATCGGTTCAAACACCAATCAGGTTATTGTTGTGAGTCAGTCACCCTTTTTCTCTTTCGCGTTTGTGCCACACGACTTTGTTCTCATTTGAGGATCTTTCTTGTGTAATCCCTTTCGTCTTTCGCTTTTGCGTTATTTTGCTTATCCCTACCTTTTGCCTGGACTGATTCTTGTGAATCTTTGATTGCGAAGTCTAGCGGGATGCCCTAAATTTTGTCTAAGTCACTTTTTTTCAAGTTTCGACTTATCGGGCTTTTCATTTCATTTTTTTCCTGAACAAATCGTGTGACACTATTTGTCTTGATTGCTTTACGAGGGTCGTGACTGCCTCAATCTTTGGTCGATGAAGGATAACCATTGTGGTTTCCAGTCTTTGGACCTCTTGATTCGGATAACCATTGTAGCTTCTGGTCTTTGGACCTCTTGATTAGCATAGTGGAATGTAATGGATCCTCAAATACACTCCTTTATGAAATCCTGAACGCTTGGTCCGACTAGCTGACATCTACCCTGCCCCTGGGTTACATGTGAGGGTTTTTCATGCGAGAAGAAACTCCTACTTCAAGGCTCAAGGGGGTTAGCAAGGGTCTATCTCCCTTATATCTCCAGTGTTTAGGGATTTGAAACAAAGCCTGTACATCGTCAACAGGGCCTTTCTCGAGAGCACACAATTAGAGACTTTGCGTTTTTGTTTCGTCATTCTCCTTCATAGAGTTTAAGCATGACAATTGGTATTGCAATGTACACATGCAAAATTATAAGTAAATGCGAATGAATTACTTCAAGAAAAAACATGTGAGTTTTATTATTGATAACATTCAAAAGCAAACAACTTTCATACATGTATACAAATGTGTAGCAAATAAAAGGAACTACAAATGGAAATGCAGTAAAGAAACTGAATATTGCCGTTGTTGAGGATGCTTGACTCCGTCTGGACCTGTCAGTCTTGGATACTATCAGTGATCAATAGCTCTTTCACAGACTTGTAATATTCTAGTTGCAGCCGTATACCCAACCATGGAAGTCATGCTTCTTCTTCTAGCTTATTCTGACTCTGACACGAGACGTCTGAAGGAAAAAGTGAAGCTGGGGAGTAAAGTTGTCCCATAAGGTTGCTCGGAAAGACCTGACGATCTTCTGCCTACGTATCTCCATTGACTGACCAATGAAGAATCAGAGCGACGTAGTTCCCCTCAATAGGGATGAAAATGAACAATGAAGAAAGGCAAACACATGAATGCCATCACTGAGAGTATTTGAACACTGCTGGCTATATTTGCTTCATGAATACCCTGGCGTCCTGGGGGATTACCTCGAAGACTTCAGCTTAACGTGAACCATCTGGTAGAATAACCGTGACACCGGTTCCATTGTGATTAGGCATTGGATTCTGGAGTACATTTGGGTGAGGCGCAAAATTGATCGCCTTGGAGTCAATTAGGTCTTGTACCTTGTTCTGAAAAGCCCAACATTTCTCAATACTGTGCCCCTGGGCACCCGAGTGGAATTCGCATCTGGCATTTGCATCAAAGTTCTAAGGTAGGTTATCAGGAGAAGGAGATTTCATGGTATGAAGCTCGACCAGGTTCAACTTTAGCATCTCTGGAAGAAATACAACATATGGGCATGGGACGGGATCAAGTCTGCAATTTCTCGCTCTTGTCCTTTCCTGTTTTGGTCTCTGCGCCTGATATTGCTGACCTTGAGGTTGTGATTGAGCCTGAGGAGTAATAGTCACTGCAACTATTTGGTAGTAACCTTGAGAAAGACCTCTATATCGGCCCCTATACACGGCATTGGTCTCACCTTCTCTTCGCCTTTGGCCATTGCCAAAAGGTTTCTTCACACCAGATGAACTAGCACTGCTTGCATCCTGAATCTTTCCTAATTTCAGGAAGTTTTCTATCCTTTCTCCAGCGATGACAATATCAGAAAAACCAATGGACGGGCAGGCGGCCAGACGATCCAAGTAAACACCTTGCAAGGTGCCCATAAACATATCGGCCATTTCCCGATCCAGCAACGGGGGTTGAACCTGTGCGGCCAGCTCACACCACCTCTGGGCATACTGCTTAAAAATTTCCTTGGGTCCTTGAGACAAGTTCTGTAACTGGGTGCAGTTTGGAGCCATATCAATATTGTATTGATACTGCTTGAGAAAAGCTTCAGCTAAATCTTTCCAGCATCGGATAGAGACCCGACTTAGTTTCATGTACCAGCTCAATGAAGCTCCAGATAGACTATCTTGGAAGAAATGCATCCAAAGTTTCTCGTCATCAGTATGAGCCGAGATTTTTCCAAAGTATGCATGAATATGAGTTCTAGGCACGTGCTGCCGTTGTACTTGTCAAATGATGGCACCTTGAACTTAGGAGGGATTCTGACTCCTGGCACTAGCCCAAGATTGGTTACATCGATGCCCAGGGAATTCTGACATTCCATGGCCTTAATCTTCTCCGCCAGCTCTTCAGACCTTCGATTGTTGACCTCGTTCATATTACCCATATCAGCATCCAGTAGAGTGAACTGGTCTTCCTGAGTGTCTTCGTTACGGGCCGCGGCCCCATTTAGATTTCGCCCTCCGTTACGGGCAGCATTGGGATCCACATTCTCATTCGGGATCCCAGCATTAACATTCCCATGAGGTTGCTCAACCATCAACCTAAGACGCTCTTGATTTTGAGCAATGCCGGTCATCATGTCCATGAACTGATCCATCCTCTGTCGGAGCTTATTGAGATCAGTCTGCATTCGTTCAGCCATTCTCACTCGGTTTCTTTTTGTTGGATACCGATGAACGTGTTGACCAGCTATATTGCCTGAAGTTGAATAAGTTAGGAAGTCCGAATGACCTGTAAGAATGCAAAATATGCAAATCATGCAGTAAATGCGTATGATATGTTCATGAGGATGTGACATGCGGCCCTGCAAATGAGTAAGCATGTGTTAGTGATGCAAGCATGCAGAGGATGTTATGCAATGCACTGGTGTATGATCAAAGGTCTGGCGATCACTGGTCTGACATTGGTGTTGAGAAGACAATCATGTGCTAGTGAAGAGTCATAATAACAGTACCACCGAAATCCCGAATTTCAAACCAAAGGACCATGTGCTGGCAAAGTGGGATATGTTGGAAGTTTTAGGGTTCCTGCAAACCTGTAAACCCCTCCCATCTCACGGGTATGCTATACCGAGTCAACATCACGGACTCTCAAAGCCGGATACCAATAATACGTTCACCATTTCCGAGAAATGGCTCATGACCAAATCAGGGAATCGATTTGGCATTATATACTAACCAGGGAGGTCTCAGCTGAGTACGGGGAAAACAAGCATCCCTCATAAGTCCTCAGCTTCAAGCACTGAATCGAGAAACAATAGTACATTCATCCCGAAGGGTACAATACTATCTTCATACGAACAGTTTGCCTTGACTGGGTTCCTATGAGAGAACCAGGCCATCCTATGCGAGTTCCCAGTGGGCCCTCGGATGCGAGTGGGTTTGCCAGCAAATGTGGTCTGCCACTGTCATCACTGGAGAGGGTTGTTTCAACTAAGGTTCTCAAAGATCGGTCACCAGATGCACATAACTATAAAGGTCGTACCCTGAAGTGAGGTAATCCCCACACAGAATAGTTCCAAGACGGTCGCAATCTGGGTGTGGAACACATCGCCACCCATCATGGTGAGATACCATGGGAGTACAATGTTTGTCCACGCTAATCCTATAGTGCACTCAAGCCGGGTAGTTGGCTTATCTCACAGTAACTCCCATCCCACAGAAAAAATGAAAACCAGCACAACCAGAAAATCCAGTATAATATGATGCATGAAAAATAAAATACTGAAAGCGGTAAATAAATGCGGTAAAGTAAAACTGTAAAGTAAAACTGTAAATGAAAACAGTAAAGCTAAACTAAAGCACGCAGCAGCAAACAGATGAACACCGAAAAAAACAAAAATAGACAAGCGCTAGGATTGACTCTACAAGGGAAAACAAATATTCTGGGTTCGGTCCCCAGCAGAGTCGCCAGCTGTTGCTCCCGGGATTTTCATCCTAGTACAAACGCGAAAGTGGCGCAGAAAAGGTAGAGTCGCCAGCCAGACATTTTTATCCCGAAAGAATGGGAAAGGTAATGCTGCACAAACCTGAGGAAGAAGGAAAGGACAAGGTCATGCGAACCAAAGATCTGGGTTCGGGAGTCGGTTACGACCTGAGAAGGTATTAGCACCCCAGACCGTCCGCGGTACCCGACGGGATCCACGCTTGCTTGTTTTGTTTCAAAGGGTGAGAAAATAAGAATGCTGCTGAATAAAAGAACTGCTACTGGTACTGGAATGGGAATGATCAAGGAATAAGAAAATAAAATGGAAAGAAAGGGGGAAATGTAGGGAAAATAAAGAATGTGCTCGAACGGGCCCTACCCCGCTGCCTACGTACCTCATCAGGAAAATGAGGATCAAAGTCGACGTAGTTCGCCTAACTAAGGCGGGAACTATTTGTTTGTATTTTTTAAGCTGACGTTGCCATGGCTCTAGCCCAGGTGTTACCGGCTCTGACTCGAAGGTGTTTACTGTATCGCTATTTGAACTGTCGAGGCAAGTCGTATACGTCCGCAAAGAGTATGAGATGAGAAGATAAGACGCGATGTCTTGGTTTATTTTCTTTTATGAGAAGTGTTTTGGAGTTTATTGTTTGTGAACATTCTCATACTAAGACTTATCCATCGTGGTAGGGACTTACACCTCGCCCCGAAACAGGACGCGTATAAGAACTCCGCAACGAAGTCTTGTGTCGTATGAGAACGTTTAACCTTTATTAGGTGTGTTTTATTGTTTGTCTTTATGGGATGAGAAAGAGACTCAAATCGAAAAAGGAAAAACTAAGGGGGACTAAGACCAACCCTAAGTTGTTTATTCAATATCAAGGAGATCCTAAAGGTTAGTGAGGTTTCTAATCCTATGGAGGAGAGGAAAGAGGAAGAGAAAAGGAAGAAGAACACAACTTACTTCCTAATGAAGTTAAGTTGGTTCCAAAAGGGGAAAACCTAACAAGCACAAACATTATGTAAGGCAAAATGGTGCAAATTAAATGCATTAAAAATACCAAAGAGGATAGGGATTTTAGACATACCTTGACCTCCCTACAAAACAAACGTTAGCATGGTAAACATGATAAAAATAAGGCAAACAAAATTACCTGATTAATTCCTAAGGGAACTAGGACCTAAACTAGACTCAATCTATAGTTTAAAGGACCTAAAGCTAATGCAATGCAAAATTCAGCAACTTATTTACAACACTTAATGCACAAACAGCTATGAAATGCACTATGCAATGCAACAACTTTTTACAGCACCTATATGAATGCAAAAACAGGTGTTAAAAGTCACAAACAACATGAATTTTTAACAAACAACATGTATTCTACAGCACTTATATGCAAAACAGCTATCAAATGCAAATTCTAGATTTTATGTTTTTCACTTGTAATGCGCAAATTCAATGCAAAGTACACCAATCAATCATGATTATGCAATAATGAACATGGATCAAGCACATGATTTAGATGAACATTGTTATTCTTAATGGAGTTTGCAAGAATGCATCACATGAATCATTATGCAACAAGCATGCAAAACATGAACATGGTATATGAAGATGCTCTACATTGATCATGAATGTGCAAAATGATGGATCAACAAAAGTGCTAATCTTAATGCAAAAACCAGAATTTTATTGATGTAGGAATGTGATCAAGAATGCGATTAAAATGCAACAAATGCAACACATTGTGCTTATGCAAAAACATGCTCATGAACATGCAACATTTGTTATATGCTGCAAGGATGCGAATGCATTAAGGATACATGCGAATGATGCGAGAATTGGAATGCAACATGATCATTTATATGCTAAAGAATGTATGGGTATGGCAAGAACATGCAATAATTCAAGTTATGCATTAATGGACACAAACATACATAACATGCAAAATGGACGGATTCATGTCGAATCGACTCGAAATGGGGGAATGGGATATCGAAACTAACCTAGAAATTTCCCTAAAATCAGTACCTAAACATGTATGGGGGATGATAGGCATGAAGAATTAAGACTAAGCTATCAAATAAGCTAAAATCTAAATTCCTACGACGAGAACCGTTTTTCCTATTTACAAGGGATTCTTTACACCTACTAGGACCTAGATTAGACAACAAATCTAATTCCTAATAATCAAAATGCAAATTGCAAGCAAGAAAGCAACAAAAACGAAAATGAACGGTACAACGCAAACATAATTGAAAATCATGCGGAGAATGCCGTTAAGGCGAGATGAAGAGGATAAATTAAGGTATAATGGTTAAATCACCAACCTACGAAATGGAGGAATGTTTCGGTAATTGTTGCAATGAATCGGAGTGCGAATGAAGAAGAAAACCGGAGAATCCGCGAATGCAAAATAAATGTGATTCGGCCTTGACGCTTCTCGATTAATCACTTCCGATAAGTCACAATCTCCACCAAAAACCAGTAGCTTCTTATTCCACAATGCTCAATTCAAGTGAGGATGGAGGCTAAGCTTTAAGACCTTCAAGTTTCAATGTGAAACCTGAAGAACTTTTGTTGAAAAGCTATGGTGAAAATGGTGGAAAAGTGGGAGAGAAAGTAATGGATTTTGAGATTGTGAAAATGGTGATTGAGTGAAGAATGAGGGAGAGAGTGATTTGTGGTGATTACCCTTAGCTTTGGGAGGAGATGGATTTATATAATGCATTGGTTTGGCATGAGGTTTGGGCTTGGAGGTAGCTTAGGAGTTAGCTTAGGTTAGGAGTTAGTTGGGATTCTAGAGAATTCTAGAACTCCTTGGAAGGTTGTAGAAAACTCTAGAATGTGGTAGAAGATGGTGAGATGGCTCTTCTAGAACATTATTTAGTTGGGATCAATCTAATGCATCAAACACCATGAAGCTTATGATGGAGATTAGTGAAGTGAAACACAAGCTTAGTTATTCAAGGACTGCATCTTGAGTTTGCTATCTTGATTATGGAATGCACAATAATTAGAATGGACCTGCATACATTCAATGATAACTTGCTGATGTAGCAAAGATCAATGACAAAATTCAGCTTGAAACCAATGAATCTAGTGTACACTAGCACATGAACATTTGTGGTGAAGACCACTTTGATGTAGCAGCAATGGTGAAGCTTGAATTGAGGCCAAAGCGAAGCGAAATGAGCTATAGAATGTGTACCAATCATTTCCAAGTTCAACCCCAAAGATAGCATAGCATTCCCCCTTGTTTTGCATTAAAAACAGCAGCAAAATGGCAAAAAACAGCATCATGTATCGATACATAAGGTTATGCATCGATACATACTGAAGAGAAGGCTAAATTCAGCAAAAAACATATTATGTATCGATACATAACACGGATGTATCGATACATAACAGTTTTTTAACTGTTATGTATCGATACATAACACGGATGCATCGATACATCCTGTTTATGTATCAATACATCCAGCTTATGTATCAATACATAGCCAACACACATGTATCGATACAAAACTCGTATGTATCGATACATGGCCCCCAAAAACTGTTTTTTCCCTGATTTTTTCACTCTTTCTTGCTCAAACTTCATCCACAAGTCCCTTATGACCAAGATTTCATGTCCTTGACCTCAAGAAGTCAAGAGTTGACTTTTTACTCATCCTAGTTGACTTTTCTCCAATTTTCTGATTTTCAATCAACTGAACAATTGAGGGCCTTCCAAAATGAGTCCAATGGTGAAATTTGAACCATAGGTACTTGACATCATGTAGAGAACCATGAAACCATGCTTGGACCAAAGTCTCATTGATAAGACCAGTTCATTAGAAACCCTCATCTGACTCCTTTTTGCTGGGAAATGTTGCACTGCTTGCCTCCCTTGATCAAAGCACCTCCGTATAGGACTTGTGGCTTCAAGTGAATACTTGTGGGATGTTGTGGACCATTTGCACAAGGTTGAGAAGCTTTGTGGCCCTTTGACTGCCTTTGTATAGCCTTCAGTTGCTTTGTTCACTGATCACAAACCTATGCCCCTGCTGTGATGGTTATGATGCAATGAAGTTTGGTTATTTTATGAATTTATGTATGCTAAATGCTATGCAAAAAGTTGTGAAATGAGAGGGCAAATTTTGGGGTGTTACACCTAAATGCTATTTTAATTAATTAATTTTCATTAATTATTTAAAATAAACATTTAAATATTTTAAAAATTCTTTTTAGGGTTAAATATGTTATTGGTCCCTCTAAATATCTCATTTTTTGAATTAGGTCCCTCTAAATATTTTCTTCAAACATTGGTCCTCCAAAACTTTTCCGTTTCGAAATTTAGTCCCTCACGTTAGTTTGAACTAACGGATGCTGAGTTGGCATGCCATGTGTGCGTAAATAATTTGCCATGTTGTAACTGAAAGAACCCACGTGTGAATGCAGTGCAGTGTATATGTAGTCAAACATTAGGGTTCATATTTTCACATAATTTGTAAATTAGGGTTCATATTTTCTCTTCTACACATCCACAAATTCTTCTCCTTCTTCCAAATCGTGATGTCGTCTTCATCTAGGGCAAGTAACTTAAGGTCACAACAATCCATCATTGCCACCAACAATGAAGAGAAAAAGTGTGGATGCAAGGCTACTTTGATTGCATACATGTGCAAGAAGGGAAAGAATAATGGGAGATTGTTCTGGAGATGCCCATATTGGAAGAATGCGGGAACGTGTAATATGTTCGTCTGGGATGATGATTATTGCTTAAAGAAGGAAGATTCTGAATGCAACAATGATGAGAGAGATATGCAGTTTGTTGATACGTTTAAAGAGCTTTATGAAGCATCATTGAAGAAGAACACCAGGTTGAAGCTGAAGTTAAAGAAGGAGGAATTATTTGGAAAGTTTAAGACCATATGTATTGTAATTTCAATGTTGGTCAACATGTATTTTGTTCTTAGATGTAAATGTTAATGTTGTTTTGAACAAGTAATGTTTAGGTAGTAAGTTGAATTTGTAATGTTTAGGTACTAATGTTTAGGTACTCTGTAATTTGGTATCTTGGAATGTTTGTAATTTGGTATGTTGGAATGTTATGAACAAATATGTTTGTGAATTTGGTGATGAGTACTTATTTGTTTTTGCACAATCTGTTTTTGTTTTGATATACAAATTGTACAATATGTTGTTTTTTACAAATCTGTTAAAACTCCAGATTTTGTTCTGGTCTGGTACATATTTTGTTCTGGTCTGGTACAAATCTGGTACAAATCTGTTATGAACAATATGTTGTTTTTTACAAATGTTGTTTCTGCTTTGGCACATAATCTGTTAAACCAGTAAGATTTACACCAGAAACAGAAGTGCATTACAACAAAAATGCATTACAACAAAAAATATCATAATTGTTTAACATTGTACATCATTAAAATAGAAGTGCATTACACATCATTAAAACAAAATCCAATAAACAGAAGTGCATTGTACATCATTAAAACAAAATCCAATATCATAATTGTTTAACATTGTGCATTACATCTGAAATCAAAATCAAAAAAACACTTCACACCAGAATTGTTTCTTAGATACTTAATTAAAACAAAAAAAAACAACAAAGAACATGGTTTGCTACTTCATTCAGTTTTTCCCTTGCTTGTGCATACTTCTTCTTCTATAACCAGTGGATCATCAGGTTCTTTTCCAGGCCCTTGTATGTTCTTGGACTTCAAAGTCCTCAACCTCTCACTCTGCCTTTTTTCAGGTAACACATTGCTTCCAGATTTGTACCTGCTTTGTGTCCTATGTTTGATAGGTTCACTGCTCGATGGCCTTGACAAAGCTGTTCTTATCCCTGGTGGTTTGAAAGGAGTAGCTCTAAACACCTTTGGTTTCTTCCCAAAAAAAACTCTTACTCCACTAGGCTTAGTAGGTGATTTGAGAGGTGACCTATCAATTCTAAGAGGTTGAATGTCCAATACACCATCACCTTTCAGTAGGGCAGCCATGATCTCATCCAATGATGTAGGGTCCTCAATGACAATTGGTTGTGGTTCATGATCATCAGTTGTTTGATTCTCAATTGGCTCAGCAATTGTTTGATTCTCAGTTGGCTCAGCTTCATTGACAATTGGTTCTTTCATAGTTGGTTGAGGCACAACTGGTTCTTTTATAGGTGGTTCATTGACAGTAGATTTTACATTCTCAGTCACACTTGGTTTCTTCATAATTGGTGCATCCTTTGAATTCTCATTCTCATTCTCATTCACAGGTGGTTCCTTGACAGTAGGTTTTACATTCTTAGTCACTCTTGGTTTCTTCATAATTGGTGCATCCTTTGAAGTTGAATTCCTTTTTGCTACCCCTTGAATTCTGTTCACAGTACCTCTGCTAGTTGTTGCTTCCATGCTAGACTGTGCTCCCTTGGTCTTTTTGGAATCTTTGTTTATGGTGCCCTTGGGCCTCCCCTACAACACATATGATATTAACATTAGAATACACTTAAATTACCATTAGACCTAATAAAAAATCATTATCTCAACATAAGTATTACCCTTTTTTTGCTTGCCATAGTTGAAGGTACATTTGCTTGCCTAGGTATATTCTGAGAAGCTTGGGTAGGAATGTCTTCAACATTAGGCTGTGTTTGTTCAGCAGTAGCATGTCCTGTCTGTGACTTTGATTCTACCTCTTGCTTCAATTTCTTGCAGGTCCTCTTGTTATGTCCCAATTGAAAACAGAATTTGCATCTATGGCTAGTGTTTGTTCTTTTCCACCTAGTTTGTGCAACCTCATCCAATTCCCTCCTTCTCAGTTTCTTTGGTCTACCTGGCCCACGTTTATACCTAGGTGGAAGCATGGTTGCATTCTCAGTCCTAGGCCATTTGTTTTGTCCATTCAATGGAGTTATGATCTCACCATAACAGGCTTGATAAGTGCTCTTGTGATAACACTTGTCTACATACTTTAACGGGTCATCAACCTTCCTATATATTGCAGCTACAACATGCCTACATGGAATACCTACAAGCTCCCAAAAGTTACAAGAACATGTCCTTTTTTCTAAGTCCACAACAAAACTGTCAGTAAACAACACATGGGTGACCTGAAATGTCAACCTACCAGCATAGGTTGCTGTCCAGCTAGCACTTTTCTCTATCTCTCTATCCAATATCCTTAAGGGTTTTGTCATAATCACTCCCTTATAACCCTCTACTTTTTCCCTAAGTGTGGCAAACCTCCCCATTAAATAATTTCTAATCCACTCCAACATTGTTATGATAGGTTTATCTCGTTGTAACAAGATTGTTGCATTGAAGGAATCACTTAAGTTATTCATTAACACATCACATTTAGAAAAAATAGGAAAGGCATGCTTACACCATTTGTTCTTAGGAATTGATTCTATCCACTCAAATGCTTCCACACTAATCTCTTTGATCATTGACATCTTAGCCTCATGTGCTTCAAAATATGTTGCTTTTGCAGCAGCCATCATGAGATCTCTATACAATGTGCCACCTCCAAACTTCTTCTTAAAGTTTGCATATATGTGTCTCAAGCAAAACCTATGCTCGTATGCTGGATACTCTTCTTCAAAAACCTGGACCAGACCCTGTTTGTGCAGGCAATAACAATGTTTCAAAATTATTTAGTGCAATAACAGTGTTTCAGAATTGTTTAGTGCAATAACAATGTTTCAGAATGAATAAGTGCAGGCAATTTTTAAGTCTTCTTCAAGCAAACCACCCTCATGCTTCCACCACATGTTAATTTTAGAATAATCAAACTCAGGTTCTATCAATTTCACCAGATCAATAGCCTCAAAGAAACTCCAATAATCGGGTTCTTGTCCCCTAAACGCAAATACATCCCCACCCTCATATTTTAACTTAGTGTCTTTTACAAAACGACCCTTTGTGAAGAAAACTATCTTGAACTTATCCATTTACCTGTACACATAATTTAACCTAGGTTTAATATAGGAAATTATAGTAACCCTGAATTTTCACCAAATCAAAATTGAAAACATAAACATGTTGCTATGCCCTAATTCTTTATTCACAGTAACAAACAGTAACAAACAGAAACATTTAGTGCATCAAACAACCTAAATCGAAAACAATGGGACCACACAAGTATAACAATGGCAGACAAGATTTACTAACCTGGGACCACCTTCAAGAAGGAGAAGTCAAAATCGCTTGCTTGGGACCACTCTGAAAGTTGACTTAGGCAAACTACTATATTCTAAACTTGAGAAGAGAAGACCGAATCAAAGCACTTGGAAAGAAGCTTCAGAAGGAGAAGTCAAAATCGCATCACTTGGAGGTAGGTTGACTTATGCTTTCATTGCAATGTAACTCTTAACATTTCTCTTCATATTTACCTTTTCTTTTTTCCAAATTATCCACGCTGGCCACATTCATACAACATGGCAAATTATTTACGCACACATGGCATGCCAACTCAGCATCCGTTAGTTCAAACTAACGTGAGGGACTAAATTTCGAAACGGAAAAGTTTTGGAGGACCAATGTTTGAAGAAAATATTTAGAGGGACCTAATTCAAAAAATGAGATATTTAGAGGGACCAATAACATATTTAACCCTTCTTTTTATATGCAAAAATTAAAATAAAAATCATTTTTGGAAGGAGAAAAATATTTGAATCAGAAATGCAAAAGAAAATATTTTTGTGATGAGTTTTGGTATTTTAAATTAAATATGCAAGAAAATGTAATTAAAATGGAATAAAAATCAAATAAAATGAAAGTATACTGATCTAGTGGTCCAGATTCAAACTGGAGAGAGAGGGAATTGACCGCGCGCACTATCCAACGACTGGCATTCAAATTGGGTTAATTACTTAATTAAATTAATTAATTGGAAATTATGGTTAACTGAAGTGATCCAGGCCACACGTTTACGCGCTAATCCACATCCTACGGTCAGAATTCAAATTGGGCAACTAAACCCTAATTAGGGTTCTAATCAGTTTTGCTCCGGTCATCTTCTCCGGCGAGACAAAACTGCAATCTTCTTCCCTAGGCCAAAACAAAACCTCTAAAGCTCCATAAATGATCCCCTAACTACCCCAAACAAGAATCAACCATCAGACAACATTTATCATGCATCAAAATCCAGATACGAATCAAAACATAAAAACTGCAAAAATTTCAGAAGCACGATACAAGCTCAATACTCAATCATTTTCAAAAATAAAAGGTGCAGTGTGATCAGTGAAGCATGTAGAACATTTCTATAACAAAAAAAAATACAAGTTCTGGAAAATTTGTTCTTGATGATACCTGAGCTTGAGCTTTCTCAATCTGAGCTATTTGGGCCTCTCCTTGGTGCCAAACAACTCCAATGGACCTCCTGAGGATGCTTTGATGCTTGGAATGAATTTATTTGGGCTGTTTTTGAAGTTTTAGTTTAGAGGGGGGTGAAATCATGTTTTTGATTCTTGAGGTTTTAGACTTGTTTAATGTTTGGGAAATGATCTAGAGGGTGTATGGAGATGATTGGTGAAGTTTGCTTGAAGTTTTGATGACTGGTTTATGAATTTTGAAGAGATGAAGTTTGAGAGGGATTTTGAAAATCTGAGTGAATGGGATGATTCAGGCTCCAAGAAGTTATGAAATGTGATCCTTAGGGCCTGTATGTGAAGCTATGATAGGTCAGAAGAGTTATTGTGGGCTATGCTGATTGGTATGGCTTCATTTGCAAAAAGTCAAGGTTGGTTGTACTTGAGGTATGGGCACATGGCAGGTCTGGATTTAGGCATGGCTGGGCTCAACAGAGATCAAGGAAGACCATGGAAACAGATTTTGTGTGCTGGCACAGTGGATGGAGAGATTTGCACCATTTTGCAATTTTGAGAAGCTTTAGCCCCTTTGGAATTTCTTGAAGTTCAAGTCATGGAAATGCATAATTCTTGGGCCAATTCCGATCAAAATGAGTCATGTGATGTTTTTATGATGTTTAGAGATGCATTAGAGGTCAAGAAATGGCTTGGCATGAGAATTTGCAAAATTCCCTCTTTGGCATGAAAGTGAAAATTATGGGATTTTTGCCAACTTTGAAGAATCATAACTTGAGTTCCATAATGAATTAGAACATGTTCTTGTACTTTTTGAAAAGGGAAAGACCTAATCTACATATTTCGTGACCAATAATTTTTCATTTTAAGCATTTTTGATTAAGAATGAGGAGGTTGAAGAACTTTCCCAAAATGGAAAGTTTCCATTACAAGTCATTTCCATTTTTGGCAACTTTTGGATTAGCTCAAATTTCTTTAATTTTGTGAACTTCCAAGCACTCCAATGAATAAATAAAGATCATAGAACTTCAATTTGATTAAAATACCCCTTTGGTTCCATTGTTGGGGGCCTCAGATGCCCTGATTTTGACTTAACTTGCTCAAGAAGTTACCCAGTGAACAAATGACTTCCACAATGAATTTCTTCATCAAACTTGGTACATATGATCCTTATAACATCTTAAGAACATTAGAAACAAAAATAGCCCAAAAATTTGGAGTTGAGGCCTTTGAAACCAAAAATCTAATTTTGGTCATTTGTGCATTGAAAACCCTAGCTCTGCTTCCATGCCTTGCCAGTTCTTGTGATCTCTTGACTTCCTTGAACTTTTAGAGGCATAATATGATGATAGAATACACATGGACCCTCTTGGAATTCTTTGAGGCCTTTGGAGTGGCTCAAGATGGATCTTTGGACTGCTCAAATCACAAACCTTAGATGCAGATGAACTTGAACTTATGCAGTGAAGCAAAAATGCAATATGATATGTAATGCTTATGTTAATGCAAAATGAAAGATCACAAGTCATGGTGTGAGAAAAAGAGTGAGGGCAAATTTGGGGTGTTTACAACCATTAGGATCTCCTTTTTTATGCAATAAATAACTTAGGGTTGTCTCCTAGTCCCCCTTAGTTTTTACCTTTCTCGATTTGAGTCTCTCTTTCTCATCTCATAAGGAAAAACAACAAAATACCTAATAAATGTTGATCTTCTCGTACGCCAGGAGACTTTGTCGTGGGTTACTTATACACATCCTATTTCGGGGCGAGGTGTAAGACATCTACCATGATGAACAAATCTTAGTATGAGAATGTTTCATAAACGAAAAACTCAAAACACTTCTCTAAAAGAAAGTTAACAAACAACACACATCTTTTCCTGTGGGAATTCTCATCTAACCTCACTCACTCTCAACGCGAACTTGCTCCTACTTGCCTCTTTGCAAGACGGTAAACACACTCGTTCAAGGCGAGCCTGCAACACCTGAGCATAGGCATAAGAAATTCAATATCTAAAAAACACAAACAAGTTTCTGCCTTAGTTAGGCGAACTACGTCGAGTCTGATTCTCATTTCCAATTAGATAAGTAGGCAGTGGGGTGTCACTCCCACCAAATGACACCTGGTCAGATGGGGTACAGACGCGAACGGTCGGCGAAAGGAGAACGTGAAGATGAACTGAAAAGAGTCGCCAGCTAGACATTTTTATCCCGAAGGAAAGGTAATGCTGCATAAACCTGGAAAATGATGGATAAGACGGTCACGAACTAGAGAAACTGAGAAAGGGGGTTGGTTACAACCTGGGAAGGTATTAGCACCCAGATTGTCCGCCGTACTCGACGGGATCCACGCTTGAAAGTTTGTGTTGAAAGGGGCAGTGTTAGTGCTATTTTGTGTGCAAACAGCTGGGAAAGAATAAAAGTGTCAGTGCTGGAAAGAAGTGTGAAGTGAAATGAAGGAGTGTCAGTGCTAGGAAGGAGTGAAATGCTCAAGCCAATGAGGCTTAAAGAATAATGCTGGAAGAGGGGGAATAGAAAGAGACTTTTGTTCGATAACTGTTAAGTTATGCCTACGTATCCTCTCGTGCAATGAGGAAGTAAGAACACCGTAGTTCGACTCAAAGAGACTGAAAGATGAATTGACTTGTGAACTGCTTACTTGTCTATGCTCAAGTGTATGACCTGTTTGGCTCAGGTACAAACTGTCTTGCATTAGACGGAAGAAGCAAGTTTTCGTTTGTGAGTGAATGAGGTGAGAAAAGAATCCCGGAGGAGACGATTATTGTTTTTTTTTTATGTTTTCAATCTTTTATTGCTTTTGGAGTTTGTCATAAGAAAATGAGCTTAAGCCCGAACCAAAGGGTTAGTAAACTCATCACATCCTCCCTCTGATTAGGGGTAATGAGAATACCTTAAGTATGAAGTAAACACCTCACACTTAATCACCATGATGTAGGATTAAAATCATTAACCTACTTGTGATTATTTAGATGTTTTTGAAGTTTTTTGTTTTGTGTTAAGTAATGAGTTTAAGCCATAATCAGGGATTTAATGGACCCATTACACCATCCTAATAGAAGGATAATAGATGAGGACATTTAAGCTGAGGAAGGCTCCTCAACTTAATCCATGATTAGGGATTAACCTCGTGACAAAACAAGCCTTTATTAAAGTGGATTTTAGTTAATGGTAAGATTAAGAAGTGGATTTTATGGTTTGTAAGACAACTTGAGGGGGACTTGTCCATTAACACCAGGGTTAGTCCTTCTTAACCAATTAAGGAAGAATTAGAACCCTAATGCAAGACCCAAGTTACAAGCTTGATGTCTTAGTGATTATGAGATGAATTGATTAAATGAGTTTAAACACATTATGGTTTCAACACTTAGGATTAAAGTTATACACTCCATCCTAAGAGAAGGATGCAAGCATAACCTTAATCACAAAGCCTTAAAACCTTAAGGGTTTAGTCCTTTCTTAAGAGGTGAGAAGAGAAGACTCAAAGATGACACAAAGGTAAAACTAATGGGGAACTAATCAAACCCTAAATATTATCATGCTTGGGTATTCCTAAGGTTTATGAGGCTTGCAAGAGATCTTCAAGAAGAGCCACCAAGGAAGAAGCCGGATGAAAGGAAGAGAAGCAGAAGAAGCAAGTCAACTTACTTCACTTAAGAAGATAAGTTGCTTGAAGAAAGAAAGTGAGGAAGGAGCATGAATGAGCAATCTCACTCTAATACAAATATAAAATGCAACAATGATGCATAAGATAGATGAGAAGAGATTGTGTGAAGTGAAGGATAATTCACTTCTCAAAGTTACTTACCTCCTGAAAAGTTAGTAAAAGGAAGTGAAATGAAATGAAAATGAAATGAAATGTAAAGATGAAAACCAAAACCAGAAGCATGTTCATGATGTTAATGATGCTAAGAGATGATGCAAATGTATGTCATGAGATACAAATGGTCATACAAGTGATGAAGATGCAAATGAAGCATAAAAGAAACATGAAAGTTCATGCATGCAAATGAAATGAAATGAATGCATAACATGGCAAATGGATGATGCAATGATCAAACATGATTCTAATGTTTCTTAAGATGTCTTATATGTCATGTGGATGCAAGGAATGTCATGGCAAGTTTATGTATAGAAGCATATGCAAGATGTATGCAAATGTACATGAGAAATTAGGGTTTTCATGCAACATGAGATGCAAAAGTCAAAAACAGAAGCAAATCATAAGATAAAAAATTGAAAATGCATTCAAAGGAACCCTAAACCTATACTAGGTCACCATCCAAAGGGGGAGGTCAGAAGCTAAACCTAAAGGAAGTTATGAATTTCCTAAGTTTCTAGGGTTTTAAGGGTGATCCTCAAGGTAAAATGCCAAACAAATTGAAAATGAAAGATAAAAATGAAACGAAAATGTTCTTAGAAACTAGAAGTCATGCATAGAACAATGCAAAAAGAATCATTCACAAACTCAACTTGGTTTAAAAGTTATGAATTTTTGAAGTTAGGGTTAGAAAATGAACAATTTAAGAACCCTAATTCAATAAAAAATGTCAAAGTATGATCAAAACCACAAAAAGAAATTTGTATGGTGAGTTTGTAAATGTTTGTAAATGTTTAACAATGATCTCTGATTTGTTTGGTGATTTTTAAATACTTAAATGTATTTTTAATTAATTAATTCTCATTAATTAATGAAATAAAACATTTAAATGATTTAAAAATACTTTTTTAATGCAAAAAATAAAAATAAAAATAGTTTTGGTTTCTGAAAATTAATAAAAGGTTTGATAAAAATTTTCAGGATTTTTTAATGATTTTTACTATTTTTAAAAATTCGTACAAAATAAAAATAGAAAAAATGAATTAAAAACAAAATAAATGGAAAGTATGCTGAATGGGTGGACAAGATTGTTTCTGGGCTTGGGAGGGTTGACCTGGCACACATCCGGACGACCCATATTTAAATCTCACTAAACCTAATTAAAATATTAATTAATCCTGATTAAGTGTTAATGAAGAGATCCTGGCCATTCAATGCACGCGGGAAAGACCAATCTAACGGCTCATATTTAAAAAATACCCTAACCCTAATTAATTAAGTTAATTACTCTCAGGTGGCCGGAAATGACCTCCGGTCATCTTCTCCGGCCACACCTCCCCTGAAAAATTTCTATCTCACTCCCTAGGCCATAAAAACATGCCAAAATCTCCAGAACTCATCCTCTAACATCAAACAACAAGAATCCAGCAACATAAACAATTTATTTCACCTACACAAAGAGAATCGAAGAAGAACAAGTTTAGGGAAAAAGTTTCAGAGCAACATAAAATGCTTGTTTCTGGCTCATTTTCGAAAATAAACACATCCCCATGATCAGGGTAACACATAGAACAACATTTTAACAAGAAAACATGGTTCTGGAAATATTGTTCATCATGTTATCTGAGGTTGAGCTTTCGAATTCTGGGCTTTCTGGCCTTCTTCCTTGTGCTTTCCCACTCCAATGAACCCCTTGATGCTTCTGGTAAGCTTGAAACAAGTTTGTATGGAGTGTTTTGAAACTTTCAGTTCAGAGGTGATGAAAATCTTATTTTGGTTTGAGGTGGTTTCAGGCTGTTTTGAGGGGTGGTTTGTGATTAGTGATTGATTTGAAGATGAATGGTGGAAGAAGTTTGAAGTTTTGTTGAGTGTGCTGAGAGTTTCGAAGCAAAATGCAAAGGAGGGGATTTTTTGTGAACTATGGCAATGCTGAAGTGTTAGGCTTGGTTCTTGTGTGAAATGGCTTGCATAAAGCATGTATGTGAAGCTGTGATAGGTCAGAATATTTGGTGTGGGCTATGCTGATTGGTATGGTGCAAAATGCAAAAAGTAAACATTGGTTGTACTTTGAGGTATGGGCTGGTTCAGGCCAAGTACAAAGGGGTGTCTGGTGTAGGAAGATTCAAGGATAGCCATGGAAATCTCTTTGAGGCAAATTAGCAGGTTGTGACAAAGTTATGGGAGGTTTTGCAAATTCATGAACCTTTGGCCCTTTTGAGATTTCTTTATGTGCAAGTCATGAAAATGTGAAATTCTTTGGTCAATTATGAGTTTTAAGCCAAGAACTATGATGTTATGATGTGTAGAAGTCAATTTGAAGTCACAAAAATAGCTTGGCATGAGGTATTGCAAGAATCCCTCTTTGGCATGAAACATGAAATTATGTGATTTTTGCCAACTTTGGAAAGCCATAACTTGAGTTCCAAAATGAATTAGACCTTATTCTTGTACTTTTTGAAAAGGGAATGATCCAATCTACAAATTTCATGACCAACAATTTTTCATTTGAAGCATTTTTGGTTGAGAAAAAGGAGGTTAAAAAACTTTCCCAAAATGGAAAGTTTACATTACAAGTCATTTCCATTTTTGGCAACTTTTGGTTTTGCTCATTTTTCTTCAAATTTGTGAACTTCTAAGCACTTCAATGATCAAATAAATACCATATAACTTCAATTTGATGAAAAATCCACTTTGGGTCCATTGATGGGGGCCTCAGATGCCCTGATTTTGCTTTGACTTGTTCAGGAAGTTACCCAGTGATCAGATGACTTCCACTATGAATTTCTTCATCAAACTTGGTATGTATGATCCTTATAACATATTGAGACCAATAGAAACAAGAATTACCAAAAAATTTGGAGTTATGGCCTCTGAAACCAAAACCCTAATTTTAGGTCATCTATGCAATTAAACCCTAGCTCAGCTTCCATGCTTTCTCAGTTCTTGTGATTATTTGGCTTCCTTGATATTTGGAGGATATAATATGATGATTGAACATACATGGACCCTCTTGAGATGATTGAAGACTTTTGGAGTGGCTCAGAAAGATCTTGGATTTCTCAGATTACAAACCCTAGTGTAACACCCCAAATTTGCCCTCTTCTTTTTAAGCATCATATCACATCATATTCATCATGAACATATCATATTCTTGGCATCCTAGCATGGAAAGATGAGGCATAACATCCTCATGATCTAGCATTAGGCATATGATCATCTGTGTAGGAGTTTTGAAGCATCACAAGCTATGACAAGGGGCCCAATGGATTTGTACAAGTCCTATGAGGGGTCTGCATTGCATTTACAAGTTCAAGTTCATTTACAAAAGCTCAGAAGGTTGGAAGATCACCATGGAATCCAGGCTAGGGCAAAGCTCCTACACAATGATCCCAAATTAGGGTTTGAGTTTCAAGCATGAAAACCTCAAGACTTTCGCCATTTCATTGGGGAAAAGTATATTTACATGTTAAGAGGATCCTAGGGATGAATTTTGGTGAGAAAATTCCTTGTGGAAGTCAAGTATTTCTTCAGTTGCTTTTAAATGAAGAAACTGGTCAACTGTGCCTTAGAAAAGTCAACTGTGAGATTTCAAGGGTTCCAACCCCATTTTTCTAGCCAAGGGATGTACTTATAATGTTAAAAGAGGTTTGGCAAGATCAAAGATCAAGAATCATGAGGTTTTGAGGTGTTTTGCAAAATTGGTGTAAGGTTGGTCATGGAAAATGCCATTTTTAGCAAGTTTTTGCCCTAATTTTCAAGTTAGCATAACTTGGTGAAAAATTCTTCAAATGGACCAAAGTCAAACATGAAAGTTGGAGATTAAAGCCTCCCATTTTCAAAAAGTACAAGTACTTTTTCATATCCTTCATGGTTAAGAAGATGAGGCCCTCGAAAATTAGTGTAAAATTAGGGCAAAAGCTTGATTTTTCATTTGTACACAAAAGCAAAAAGGCTTGAAACTTTTTTTTTGGGTGTTGGTACATACCAAATAAGGTTACAATGTTACAATGGAATGCAAATAGGTCATTTTTCTCCAAGAATGACACCAAATTCGTGCATGATGTGAATGTTATTCCATAAGTGTAATATTTGCATGATCATGAGAAAGGTGTGATACTTGCATCCAAAGGCCAAGATCTTTTTGGATTGAAATCAAGGGTGAGATTGTGAATGCACATGGGCAAGAAAGAGGGCAGTGCATGAGTGTTTCATGATATCACAACAAATTTGCAAATTGTGCCAATTCTCTCACACACTCTCTTCCCACGTGCAAAGGCCCTCATGCTTTCAGCATTACTTCATGAGCTCACATAAAAGAGAATTAGGGTTTTAGAAGGGTTCAGATCCCCCTCATTTCATCACTCTCAAGTTTTGGCTCAGTTTGCAATTTCCTTCGAATCATTCTCTACACTTGCTCTCTTCATAAACCAACCACATATTCTTCATCCTTGAGAGCTCAGGATCACAAATCCATCCATTGTTCAAGCTGATTCTCAAGATCCAACACCTTGCCATTTCAGAGCAGCAATCTTCAAACTCTTAGATCCAGCAATTTTCAAGGCTCTAGTTGCATTTATTTTGCTACTAGAGTGTACTTGGAGTGGATTCGCAGCTCTTTCTTGGCTTAAAACAAGCTATTTCCAGATCTGCAAGTCTCAGGTGAGTTCAAAATTCTCAGATCTAAAAATGAAAATAGAAGTGTGCATTATGATCTACTGGTTATGCTGATGACTCTTCTTGTTTTAGATTCAAATTTGATGCATTATTGAGCTTTATATGTTGATTTGCATTTTCATGGTGGAACCTGTTTGCTTTCGATCCAGTCTAGTCAGTGTTCATTTGAGATTTTCATGGCCATATTTGAATTCAGGATAGCTTAATGATTTAATCTGGAGCTTTCGGTTCATTATTGTTGATGTTTGTTCATTATATGAGTTTTCCGGTGTCGGAGCCCTAGCTCCGGTCACCGGATTCTGGACTGGTTCATTTTAGGGTTTGATAGAAGAAGAAAACTCCTGGACCATCAGATCATCTCATCTCAACGCTTGTGCTCGTGCCACATCATTTAATGAGACCCTCCTGGTCAAGTGTTCTTTTGTTTTATAATTTGAGTCTGATTATTTCATGTGTTGCGCACCCCATGTTAGCTAGCATGCTCCCTCTCTCTTGTCCAATTGCCTTGCTGACTAGGATTAATGAGCTAACATTAGGATGCGTTCTTTTGATCCTAAGGCCCTTGTTTTTTCCAGGTTTTCCTGAATATCCACCCTTATATTGTGTGCTGCGCTAAGAATTGGGTGGGCCTGGGTTGCTATCCCCACCCCCATGCGCATAGGCCCATTAACATTGCACTGATTTCCTTTCTATTCACACCTCCCAGCTTCATTCTTCATTTTTATTTCTTTTTTCTATTTCATTTTATTTCAGCTTAGCTTTTTATTTTTTAAAAATAGTTCTAAGTTTCAAAAAATTATGAAAAAATTCATGGAAGATCATTTGAGTTTTCTTTAATTTTTAAAAATTTTTATTTTCCATTTATTCCATTTTTGACACGTGGATATTAATTATTCATTGTAATTAATTCATTTTAATTCTTTTTTAAGCATGCTGTCTTGTTCATTTTCCATATTGATCCTCATTTTGAATTTTTGATTGGTTCTTTTTGCTCTGGACTCTCAATAGAGTGTACTTCATGTGTGATTTTTGCCCTGTTTTTTAGAAGCTTGTTTATTTAGTTGTGGTCCTTGACTTGGGAGGGAAGTTTCTTAACCCTAATTGATGTTTGACTCCTCATTTGACTTGCTTGGCTTCTGAATTTCTTCCAATCCTTTTGGCATGTTGTTGTATCATGATTGAAGGTCTCTTGTCCAAATTTATGGAATTTTTGGGTGCATACTTGCTTTGATTTGAATTTTTGTTCTTAACTTGTCCCATTTTGCTTCTTTTTGATCATAAGTCATCTCTTTATCTTAGAAGGGCACTTGTGCCAACTTCTTTATCTTGTTTAGGGTCTCTTTAGAACATGGATACCTTTCTGATCTTAGCTTGGGGTTTGTGTTTTGGAAGTCTTGTGTTTTTCTTACCTTCGAAGTTCTTTCATTCTTATATACATCCACCTCACTTCTTTGCTCCTTTCTTCCCATAATGTGATTGCTTAGCTTTGTGCTTCTCTTCTCTTCATCATTCTTGATTCTTAAGCACTTCTTTAACTTGATTAGGGTTCTGGTCTTGTGCCTTGAGGTTGTGTTTTGTTTGCTTTGTATCTTACCAAGTTTACTTTGCTTTGCCATGTGATTCATGTTGCCTCATATTGACTTATGTGATTCTCTTCTCATTCTTGTGACTTGCATTTGCATTGAGCATTTGTGTGTATGACTTCACTTCTATTTGTGTGATGTTGGTATGGCATTTTTTTCATTTTGTTTTGCTTGTATACTTGTGCTACTAACCTTTTCAGGGGCTATGGTAAGTGAGAGGTGTGGATGTGATTCCCACATCTCCAAATCTCATCTCTTCTCTTCTTATTCTTACTTGTACTAACCTTGTGATTGTTGGGCTTAGGCCTTACTTCCCCCTTATTCTTTCTTCTTCTTCTCTTCTTCTTTCTTTCTTCTTTAAGGTAGTAAACCTCACTAACCTAGGACTTCCCATGCATGACAACACTTAGGATTCTTTAGTCTCCCATTAGACTTTTACCTTTGTGATCCTTTTGGTTTTTTTTCTCTTCTCATCTCTAAGCTCTAAAGAAAACACTTAATAAATTTTGAAGTGATACCTTGAGCAATAGCTTTATCCCATGAGATACTTGTAGTCTTCCCATCTTGGGATAGTACAAGCTTATCTTATGATGCACAAGTCTGATCAAGATATCATCTTCATCAAGAAAATCATAAAACACACTTCTTCTTTTTAATTACTAAAATCACTTAATAAATTAAATGAGTTAGTGAGCTTAGGCCCTAATTTCTGGGTTCAAGTTTTGGGGATCTTCTCCTTACTTGAGTGTGCTTGTTCTATTATTCCATCTTGGAATGTAGTGACAAGTGCACATTCCATGGAAAAGAGCTTGAGTTCACTTCCTTGTGACACACTCATAAAAAGCTTCATAAAAAACACAAACAAACAATAAGCGTCTTTCCTTCGGGAATTATTTTCTCATCTCCTTCGCTCCGTACGCGAACTTGCTCCTACTTGTCATTTTGCAAGATGGTTACGCACTCGTCGTCCGAGCCTGCAACACCTGAGCATTGACATAGGCAGTTCAAGCCTTAATTCACAAGCAATTTCTTTTCTACCCCTAGTTAGGGGAACTACAGCGTCTCTGATCCTCATTGTCTAGATGAGGTACGTAGGCAGCGGGGTAGGGCCCGTTCGAGCACAATCTTTATTTTCCCTACATTTTTTCCTTTTCATTTCTTTTTCAGTTCCCTTTTTGTTTCTTTTATCCAGTTCATTTCCTTTTCTTTGCAGCAGCTTTCATTCCTTCACCCTTTGAAACAGTTTCTTTGCAAGCGTGGATCCCGTCGGGTTCGGCGGACGATCTGGGGTGCTAATACCTTCCCAGGTCGTAACCGACTCCCGAATTCAGTCTCTTTGGTTCGCAGGACCCGTGTCCTTCCTTTTCTTTCTTCTGGTTTGTGCAGAATTACCATTCCCGTTCCTTCGGGATAAAAATGCCTGGCTGGCGACTCTAACCTTTTCCGTGCCACTTTCGCGTTTGTACCAGGATGGAAATCCGGGGAGCGACACCTAGATGCAGATGACTTTGAACCAATGCAGTGAAGCAAAAATGCAATATGATATGATATGATTGAACTAATGCAAATGAAAAGATCACAAGCCATGGTGTGAACTTAGTGAGGGAAAATTTGGGGTGTTTACAGCTGCCCTTATTCAAGCATGAGTTAGCTGTGCAGGATGTAAGCGCCCGACTTATCAGACAAGCAAGATAACTTGTGGTTGAATACCAAAGACAATCCAAAATTTGCACTCACTGGGTGTGAAGAAGAAAAGGGATATAGATTGTAAAAGAAAGTATAATATGATTATCAAGTGCGGGCGATGGAGGACGACCATCGAGCAGAGGACGACTGTTGGGGATAAAGCAATGACAGGGATGGCCGACATGCTGGGGGAATAAAGAGATTATGATGGGGACGACCATCAAGCAAAGAAACAAGATTCTCTGGGAATTAAAGGTAAAGGCAATGATGGGGTCGACCATCAGGTTAATGAAATAAATGATGAGGGACGGTCATCAAAAGGTGAAGGACGATCACCTAGCAGGGGACGGCTGCTCTGTTGGGGATAAGGATGAGGGATGGTCATCCAAGGTGAAGGAAGATCACCTGGAAGGGTACGGCTTCCGAAAGTATCACGACATAAGACGAATGCCGGATAGAAAAGGTCGACGATGGGGACGGCCATCGGATAAGCATGATGAATGACGATCATCAAGAGCTGAAGAACGATCACCTAGCAGGGTACGGCTGCTCTCGGGGTTTATCACGACATATGACGAATGTCAGATAACAAAATCAACGATGGGGACAACTATCGGATAAAATGATGAAGGACGATCATCAAGAGGTGAAGGACGATCACCTAGCATGGTACGGCTGCTCAAATATCACGACATAGGACGAATGTCAGATAGAAAAGGTTTCCAATAATAGAGACTCCGCTGGGGGAATGATGAGGGACGGTCATCAAAAGGTGAAGGACGATCACCTGGCAGGGTAAGGCTGCCGAAAGTATCATGACATAGGACGAATGTCATATAGAAAAGAAATTTTGCTAGGGACTTAATGGGGAATGGTAAACACGGACAAGTGTTTACATCCAAAAAATAAAATGGTATAAGTGTTTGACACTGTGTATGGATTAAAGATGCGGACGAGCATCCTCAAGACTATGATACGGACGAGTATCGGTAGAAACAAACGCTGACGCATGCTCAGAGATGATGATACGGACGAGTACCAACTGGTTAACAAAGAACACGGACGAGTGTTGAATCTGAAGGGAAATAAGTGGTGTATACAAGATACAGACGAGTATCTGTATGAGTAAAGTTAAGCAGGAGTGAGGCACAGATGAGTGTTCAACTTGCTGGGGAGATTATGACACGGACGGGTGTCAAAAGAGAGAGTGTATAAATTATTCTGGCGACCTATGGGGATAAGATGACACAGACGTGTGTTGAAAGAAATGTATTATAAACAAGTGTTTGGTTTACGATATGTGTTTAGGAAACCATGCTGGGGAACGGTGACACGGGCGGGTGTCCAAAGAGAGTGTATAGATATATCTGCAGGGGATGATACGAGATGACACAGACGAGTGTCGAGAAGAGTATATATGAACATGTATTTGTAAGTGCAAAGGGAACGCTTCCGCTTTCTGCTGAGGAAATATGAGATGACGAGTGTCGAGAAGAATAGGTTATGTATAAATATCTATTTGTAGAGAGTGTTTTGGTGACTTTATTGGGGAATGATGGCACCGACGAGTGTCAAAAGGAGCATGTATCTGCATTTGTAGGAGTGCAAAGGGATGCTTTGGCTTTTGAGGGGACTGTGAGTCTTTATATACATTGCTGATGTGGTAATAGTATTTACAGGTGACTGATTCAAAACCTGACTTGTGATTATGCAATATGTTTGATTTTTACCGTAATGCTCCGTATTAGACGGAATTCTACGCTCTGAGGGGAAATATGATGCGAATGCCATGATTATGCAAAGATACCGGTCCAGGATTCGGATCCCGCTACTGTGAAGATCTCCGACTGATCTGCCTTGAAAGAAAATCCCAGCTGGGGATGAGATCATTGGTAGATCTGATATATGGCTCTGCTTGGGGAAATAGGTCACTGATAGACCTGTCTTAATAACGAGGAGCTCAGCTGGGGATGTGGAAGCTTTCGTCACTTTGTTGTGTGGGAAATCCAGACATTGCTCTTCTGGTAGAGGCTGGAGCTCTGTGGGGAGATGGTTCCCTGTCTAAAACTCGGCTGGGGAAGAAAGGATTTCTGAACTATCTTCCTAAAGATTTCTGTGGGGATCCTGCTGAGGATGAGGATATCTGACAACTCAGCTGGGGAAATGAGCCCCTTCTAGTGCTGCTCTGAAGAAAGATGTGTTGGAGAAGTGATGCCCGACAACTCTGATGGGGAGAGAGCATTTCCGGTGCTGTTTGGAAGATGTGCTGAGGAAATAATGATTTGGCAGCTTTGCTGGGGAAAAACCTTCCATGCCCCATGTTGCGCTCTGAATACCTGCAATCCTGTTATGACAAAGAAACGCACAAGTACCCGAGGTATCCCTTACTGGATTCCATCATAGGAATTTAGATACTCCTGGGAGTAAAAGTATATTTCCTGCAAGCATGTGATTTAGAAAGGAACATCTGTTTTTATGCAACCATTATATCAAGGATATCGGACATTTTTGCAAACGAAATAAAATGTACTAGACAAAGTGTGACTGAAAATCTGATTTTATTAATTTGGGTGCCCTGAACTGGCAAATACAGTCAAAGAAACGGATCCCCTGAAATGAGGAGATTGTTACAAAATTGAGAAACAAAAAGGTGCTGGCAATGTTGACGACGCTTTAGTGAGCTTCCCTTTGCTATGACCCGTATGACCTTGACGTTCTTCTTATCCTGCTTTCTGAAGAAAGTTGATTCTGACCGATGCTTTAACCTTTCTAAGCTTACCGTGTCATGAATGATACAGACGAATTCAAAATACAGTTGTTCGCTTATTCCCTTATTTTTGCGTGGATCACCCTTTCGGGATTTCAATCCACCGGGATACCCATTTTTGCCTGAGCTGTCCAATGTGGCTTTTCAACTCAGCGGGTGTGCATTTTTTCCTTATTTTCCCTTATTTTTGCCCGAGTCTTTTATTTTGTTTTTGACTCGCCGGGATGCCCTATTTTTGCCTGGACTTTCATTCTGTTTTTATGTCCAACGGGTCATTTTATGTGAAGTATTTTTTAACTGCATCTGAATTCACTGGGGACAGGAAATCTTCACCATCCATAGTAGTGAGCATCAGTGCTCCACCAGAGAAAACTTTCTTTACTATGAATGGACCATCGTAATTCGGAGTCCACTTGCCCCTGTGGTCTGTATGAGGAGGAAGGAGTCTTTTCAGCACAAGATCTCCCACTTGGTATTCCCGAAGCCCGACTTTCTGGTCGAAGGCTTTCTTCATCCTTTTCTGATATAACTGCCCATGACAAATTGCAGTTAATCTTTTTTCTTCGATTAGATTCAATTGATTGTACTAAGAACGGACCCATTCTGCTTCATTCAGCTTGACATCCATCAGTACCCGTAACGAGGGTAATTCAACTTCAACAGGTAGGACTGCCTCTATACCATACATAAACTGATACGGCGTTTCCCCAGTGGACGTTCTGATTGAGGTACGGTACCCATGCAAGGTAAATGGTAGCATTTCATGCCAGTCTTTGTATGTGACCACCATCTTCTGCACATTCTTCTTGATGTTCTTGTTAGCTGCCTCAACAACGCCATTCATCTTTGGCCTGTAAGGAGAAGAGATGTGATGTTGGATTTTGAAGTCCCGGCACAGTTCTTCCATCATTTTATTGTTCAAATTGGAACCATTATCGGTAATGATTCGCTCGGGCACTCTATACCGACATATGATGTCTCTCTTCAGGAATCTGGCTACCACTTGCCTGGTAACATTTGCATACGAAGCTGCTTCAACCCACTTGGTAAAATAGTCAATGGCTACCAGGATGAATCTGTGGCCATTTGAAGCAGTCGGTTCAATCTTTCCAATCATGTAAATGCCCCACATGGCAAAGGGCCAAGGTGAAGACATCACATTCAAAGGATTCTGAGGCACATGCACTTTATCTGCGTAAATATGGCATTTATGACACTTTCTAGCATAAGCACAACAGTCTGCATCCATTGTGATCCAGTAGTAGCCTGATCTTATCAATTTCTTAGACATTGCATGCGCTCCAGCATGGGTACCAAAAGATCCTTCGTGCACCTCGTGCATCAACAAGTCTGCTTCTGCCTTATCAACACATCTGAGAAGTACCATGTCAAAGTTTCTTTTGTACAAGGAGCCGTCAGCATTCAAGAAGAAACTACCAGCCAACCTTCTTAATGTCTTCTTATCATTTGATGATGCCCCAGGTGGGTATGTCTGATCCTCCAAGAAGCATTTAATGTCATAGAACCAAGGCTTATCATCTTTAGCAAGGTCTGCTGAGAATACGTATGCTGGTCTGTCAAGTCTGGATACTGAAATCCGAGGCACAAAGTTGGCAGCTTGAACTTTGATCATGGAAGAAATGGTAGCCAGAGCATCTGCAAACTAATTTTCATCTCGAGGGATATACTCCAGTTTGACTGTTGTGAAGAAAGTTAGTAATCTCCTCGTGTAATCCCGGTATGGAATCAGATGCTCCTGGTGAGTGTACCATTTGTCGTTGGTCTGATTGATTACTAGAGCTGAATCTCCGAATACAGTTAATGTCTTGATCCTGAGGTCAATGGCTTCCTCAAGACCCATGATACAGGCTTCGTATTCAGCTTCGTTGTTAGTGCAGTTAAAAGTGAGCTTTGCCGAGAATGGCATGTGAACTCCCTTAGGTGTAATGAGAACTGCACCAACACCACGACCATTCATATTAATAGCCCCGTCAAACATCATAGTCCATTCTTCTTCTGGGTCTGGCCCTTCAGTGTGAACAGGCTCTTCATGATCTTTTGCTTTTATGAACATGATGTCTTCATCAGGGAAGTCAAATCTCATAGGCTGATAATCATTAATGGGTTGCTCAGCAAGATAATCAGACAATACACTGCCTTTGATATCTTTCTGAGATGTGTACTGAATGTCGTATTCTGTGAGAATCATTTGCCATCTTGCAACCCGTCCGGTAAGTGATGGCTTCTCAAATATGTACTTGACTGGGTCCATCTTGGAAATCAACAAGGTAGTGTGGGTTAACATATACTGCCTTAGTCGGCGAGCAGCCCACGCTAAAGCACAACAAGTTATCTCGAGCAGTGAATAATGTTGTTCACAGTCGGTAATAGATATGAACCTTGAAATGTAGTTCAATCTACCTAGAAACCCCCGAACTTCTTTTTCAGTCTTTGGTGCAGGCATTTCTTGAATGGCTTTGACTTTGTCAGGGTCAACTTCAATTCCTTTCTCACTTACAATAAATCCCAGTAGCTTACCGGATCGCACCCCGAATGTGCATTTGTTGGGGTTTAGCTTCAACTGGTATTTTCTCAGACGCTTGAACAACTTCAACAGATTTACCAGATGGTCTTCTTCTGTGAGGGTCTTGGCAATCATGTCATCCACATAACATTCAATTTCTTTGTGGATCATGTCGTGGAATAATGTTATCATAGCCCGTTGATAAGTTGCACCAGCATTCTTCAGTCCGAACGGCATTACCTTATAACAGAATGTGCCCCAGGGTGTGATGAAAGTTATTTTCTCCATGTCTTCAGGTGACATCTTGATCTGATTATATCCTGAAAATCCATCCATGAAGGAGAACACCGAGAACGGAGTCGTATTGTCGACCAATACATCAATGTAAGGTAATGGGAAGTCATCCTTTGGGCTGGCTCTGTTCAGATCCCGGTAATCCATACACATCCGCACTTTACCATCCTTCTTAGGCACAGGTACAATGTTAGCCACCCACGGCGGGTAACTAGTTACAACAAGGAAACCGGCGTCCCATTGTTTTTGTACCTCTTCTTTTATCTTCATGGCCATATCCGGACGAGTACGGCGTAACTTCTGTTTTACTGGAGGACAGTCTTCCTTTAGAGGCAGCTTGTGCATAACAATGTCGGTATCCAGACCTGGCATATCCTGATAAGACCAAGCAAAAACATCAACGTACTCTCGCAGCATGTCAATAAGTTGTTCCTTCATTGAATCTTGCAGACGGGCCCCGATCTTCACTTCTTTCAAGTCTTCTTCGGTACCAAGATTAATCGTCTCAACTTCCTCTTGATGAGGAGTGATAACCTTCTCCTCTTGCCTTAACAATCTGGCTAGCTCTTCGGGCAGCTCATAATCTTCTTCAACCCCTTCATCGGCTTGATTAATCGGATTGTCGAAGTCATACGAAGTCATAGCAGTGTTGTTGTCGGTGCAGTCTGGAGGGCACTCTCTGCAAGGGTTTAGATTTGTTCATTTTAGTGATCAGTTTTATCTTGCTTAGGAAAAGTGAAAATGAAGTTATTAATTTGAAAAACATTGCCATTTTATTTTTGTACAAAAAATGAAAAATGAAAAACAGTGAGCGAAAAAAGAGACTCATTTGCAAAAGATGTCCTGATATTCATTAATTGATCGTTTGCACAAAATACAAGATGGCCCAATTATAAAATGAGTCCTGACACCTTAGGCAAGATGCTGGACTTGATGCATGCTTAAAGACAGGAAATAATAATTACTCTGCAGGAGTAACTCTTATAATTTCCTGGGAAGACCAGTTTGAGACTTGGTTTCCCGGGATCCTTGGACGTATCCAGCTTTCCAGGTTGCGTTCGTCTTCTTCCTCGTCTTCCAAACTGTTCACAGCATCTGGGGTTAGCATTCCCCCGCTGACAAATTTGGGCTCCGTTGCAGCCTCTGGTTGATCTTGACGAGTTGGTCTGTAACCCAACCCGAATCTGTCTTCTTTCTTTTCTACGGGCAGCAGCTTGCCCCATCCTTGAGCGGTACCCTCCTCAACAACCTTACGGGCCTGTTGATATGAAGTGATGGAAGTTCCAGACACAACAGTTG
The DNA here is from genome assembly GCA_963966055.1 of Lathyrus aphaca. Lineage (NCBI taxonomy): Eukaryota > Viridiplantae > Streptophyta > Magnoliopsida > Fabales > Fabaceae > Lathyrus > Lathyrus aphaca. The sequence continues at coordinate 494,028,455 of OZ014524.1, read as the reverse complement.
CTTCATTGATGTTAAGGGCCTCAAATCCCTGACTCATAGTCTCATGGATCTCCCATCCATCTCTATGTACTTGTAAGTAGCCAGCTGGCTAACAAAAATGTCTTCTTCCCTGCAAATGGTGATGATCTGGCCCTCCCACTCGAATTTTAACTTCTGGTGAAGGGTAGACGTAACAGCGCTAGCAGCGTGAATCCAGGGTCTACCCAACAGACAGCTGTAGGCCGGCTGTATGTCCATCACAAAGAAGGTAGTTTTAAAGGTCTACGGGCCAATCAACATAGGTAGATCGATCTCTCCAAGCACCGATCTCTTAGAGCCATCAAATGCTCTCACTACCAAATTACTTGGACGCAATGCCAAACCATCATACTCTAATTTCACCAAGGCTTTCTTTGGGAGAACATTGAGCGAAGCCCAGTGTCCACCAGTACATGAAAAAGGACATCACCTTTGCATTCCAAGGTAATGTGCAAGGCCTTGTTATGGTTGCGCCCCTCCGTTGTTAAATCAGCATTTGTAAAGCCCAGTCGATGACTGGTGTTGACATTTGCAACCACAATTTCTAACTGATTAACAGTAATCTTTTCTGGCATGTATGCTGCGTGCAGGACCTTCAACAATGCATTCCTGTGGGCTTCGGAACACATTAGCAATGATAATATAGAGATTTTGGAGGGTGTTTGGTGAAGCTGGTCCACCACCTTATAATCACTCCTTTTTATTATTCTCATGAACTCATCCACCTCTTACTTAAAAGACGTCTTTGAAGTTTCTTTAGCAATTGACTCCTCAGATACCACATTCTTTCCTATTGCCTTAGCAGCAGCTTCTGCTTCAGCATTGGGCCTTGGTGTTTGTGAGGCAAAAAGGCATCCGCTTCTGGTGAAGCCTCCGCCTCCCCCAACATTGTCAACTTGTGGTGAAGAGGTAGCTGAATCTAGAGTGATTTTCTCCCTGTTGCAGTAGAGATCAGAGCCGTAGTGCCAAGGTATGGCATTACTGCTTTCATAAGGAACGGGTCCTGGCACCGTAATGGTGACTGGACTGATTGCTGCAGCGGAAGGAACTGTGATGGTATGCGGATCGTAATAGATTGTGATTGGAGATCTGATAGGAGGTGTTGCAGTTTGTTGTTGGAAATTGTTGTTGGGTTGAACATTTGCTAGGTCATAATAAATCGTGACTGTTGAGACATCTTCATTAATGTTTGCTGGCGTTGTAGATGATTCCGTTGATAAAATGGGTGTTGATGTTGTAGAAGTAAATGTTGCTGAACTTTGACTTGTTGAAATAATGGGTGGGGTAATTGCTGGAGTTGTTGATGAATCAGTGGGAATGATAGTTGTTGCAGTTGTAGGAGGATCTATTGTTGCTGAAGAAAGGATTGTTGATGTTGTAGGAGAATCCATTGTTGCTAAAACAAGAGTTGCTGAAGGAGCTATTGTGGTAATTTGCAAGATTCCATCTCTGATGAGGTCATCTATACCAAACCTTAGCTTCTCACAACCATTAATAGCAGTCTTGCACAATTCACAGCAGGCCACACAGCCCGGGAACACTTGGCATCTTAAGAGTTGAGTCTTGACTTCTGCCAGCGGTGTTTGAATCTGTGGCACATTGTCTATCAGTTTAGATGGTTTGTCCTCTTCTATGGCATTAATCCTGGGCCAACCATGATTAGGCATAGGATTTCTTTTAACATTTGGAGGAGGTGCAAAATTGAGAGCTTTGGAATCGACCAAATCCTGAACCTTCATTTGTAAGGCTCTACATTTCTCAGTATTGTGACCAGGTGCGTTGGAGTGGAAAGCACACCTGGCATTGGCATCATAATTCTTTGGGAGATTGAGAGGATTTTGTGGAGCCAACGTCCTTAACTCAACCAGGTTAAGTTTCAGGAGTTATGGCAGTAAAGCAGCATAAGGCATAGGGATGGGGTCAATCACCCTATTTGCTTGAGATGGCCTCTGTTGAAAGGGACGCTGCTGTTGGTTGTTGTTGTTATTGTTGTAAGCTCTTTGTTGCGGAAAATGAGACTGTTGCTGCTGATAGTGATGTGGTTGTTGTTGTTGAGGATATAATGGTTGTTGTGGAACTGGAGCCGGGATAGTAACGGCTGCTATGGATCTGTGAGAATACTGGGGTCTGCCCTTGCTTGCATGGATAGCATTTATTTCACCCGCCCTACGGGGTCATGCAAATGGTTTTCTGGGGTTGCTGGAAGAGCTTGCACCGTTGTCAGAGATTTTGCCCATCTTCAAAATACTCTCAATTCTCTCACCAGCTATAACTACATCGGCAAAACTGGTAGAGGAGAAAGCAACAAGTCTATCAATATAAGTTCCCTGCAAGGTGTTCATAAACATGTCAGCCATCTCTCTTTCTGACATGGGTGGCTGGACAGCAGCAGCAAGTTGTCTCCACCTCTGAGCATAATCCTGAAAGCTCTCCCTTGAAGACTGAGACATGCCCATTAGAAGAGTTCTATTGGGAGCCATGTCTAGGTTGTACTGGTATTTCCGGATGAAGGCTTCGGCCAAGTCTTTCCAACATCTTATAGTGGCCCTTGTCAGATGCGAATACCATTCTCTTAATGCTCCAGTCAGGCTGTCCTCAAAATAGAACATCCATAACTTCTCGTCCATGGTATAAGCCTTGAGTCTTCCCAAGAAAGATTGTAGATGAGTACGCGGGCATGAGGTACCATTATATTTCTCAAAGCAAGGGGGTTTGAATTTGTGGGGAATCCTCACCCCATCTACCAGCCCCATGTCCATTACGTCAAAGCCTAAAGAATTATGAGATTCCAAAGACCTTAGCTTTTCAGCAATCTCATCCAGTCTTCTGTCATACACTTCATCCCCAACTCCATTAACAGTGAACTGTTCTTCCTGGGGATCCTCTTGCAGGATTCTGCCCCCAGCAGTATTACCTTGAACATTCCTTGGGATATTAACATCTGGATTCAAATGGGGCCCATACTCTGGTGGGTCAATACGGGGCTGCCCTCGTTCATTATTGCTGGTTCCCCCTGTTCCAAGGTGGGGCTCCTCAGGTGTTTGGCTTTCTACCAGCTCTCTCAGCCTTTCTTGACTCTGGGCTAAGCCAGTCATCACAACCATAAACTGAGACATTTGGTTTCTCATTTCGACCCTCTCATTAACCATCTGATTTCTCACTTCATTCAGATCCTGCTGTACCTGGTCCATCTGAATGCCTGGAAGGTTGTTACGCGTTGGGTACCGGTGTGTGCGGTTGACAGGGAACACTCTGCGACGAGTAATGTTTCCTGAAAGCACAACAAAGTGAGAAACAAAGAATAAACAAAAACCTACAAAACAAAGAAAATGTTAGTATGCAATGCAGTATGCTTATTTGTTTTCCAAGGTATCCGGTTTGGTTCTTGGTTTTTACCTTTCTAGACCTCGAGGAGATGCTTGATGATGTTGAGAAAAGGAGCCCAATGAAACAAACTAAATATATTACAAATGATGAAAAATACATAGCCTGTTTACAATACATGCCCATGGTGGGTCAAAAATACATCAAAAAGGAAAAGTACAACAAAAGAAAGGAAATACAAGCAAAAGGAATCAGACACCCAATCCAAAGTCATCTTCCCTGACTTCCTTCAGGAGTGCCTCAGTCACCGGACAACCTGGGTGCTCTGTAATGGTCCTAATGAGGAGGTTCCTGGTAGCAATGGCATTAGTCAGCTTCTTAAGCCTGTCTTGATCTTTTGATCTCTTTAACCCCGCTCGGAGCTTCAATTCTGATATCTCCTTCTGAGCTGCCAACAGAGCTTCCTGCTGCTTTTTCTCATTGGCCTCCAGCTGCTCAATCTTGGCCTGAGTCCTCTGGTCTTCTTGTGCACGGGCTTCGGTGATCCTGATCCACCTAGCCTGGCTTTCCTCCAGGTAATGCTCAGCCCTATATTTCTGAATATTGGCCTCCTTACATGCATTCTTCAATATCTGTTCCCCATCCATTGCTTTCCTTATGTAGTCATTTGTTCTTTCAATCTTAGTAAGATGCTCAGTCTTGAGTCTTTCCAATCTCTCAATGTCCAGGCGACTGTCATTTCTTTCCCAACAAGTCTTCTTCAGGGCTTCAGATAGCTGATTATTCCTCTCTTTCAGCTTTTCAAATTCCTCCAGGCTAACAGTTGTTACAGGCTGTACTGTAGATGGTCCAGGTGTGTCTAGGTGAAAGGCATCCTGGTAATCTGAGCTCTAGTACGGGACCAATCTGAGTACTGAGCTGAAGCAACATTGTTACATCTTCCAAGAATTACTGTCCCCTTTGTCTGGATGTTGTCCCAAGCCCAGGCAGCTTGCATGACAACAGCTGAATTAGGTTGCACTTCACAGTATAGGGTCTCAGCTAAATCTTGTCCTCTGGGAGGGTGAATTAAGGCATATCCCAATTGTCTCTTAAACAGCAAAGGGTTGTAATTGATGCAACCTTTTAATCCTATTAGAGGCACATTAGGGTACTGCCCACAGCTGGTGATAATGTCCTTGCCTTTGGTGCTCTAGGTGCACCACCTGATATCATCTGATGTTAAGGAAATGAACCTTTTGGCCCAATTCTTCTGCTGGTGTGGGTTCAGGAAAGCATCTGACTTAGGCAAGTGTTTGAGTAGCCAAGAGTAGAACAAGGGAGCACAACATCTGACCAACTTCCCCCTTTGCTTTTCATTTCTCTGATGGATGGAACAGTAAAAATTCCCTAGCAATGTAGGCACCGGGTTCCTCAGCAGAAACAAGTGGATGGCATTCTTACTGACAAATTTAGGCTCATCTTCAAACAATATAGCCCCATATATGCTGAGGGCTAATAATGCACAGACTGCCCTCCATTCTCCCAATGAAGCCTTCAGGATGGCCTGAGAAATCAAGAAGTCCAAATGTAACCCAGGAATCCCAGCTTTTATTGTCATGTTTTGCTCAATAAGGGCAGGCTCCAAGTACAATGCCCTTGCTATCTCCTCACTTCTGGGAGCAGTCATCTCTGCGTTAAAGGGGATCCCTCCTCTGATAGGTACTCCAATCAACAAAGAAAACTCCTCCAATAGAGGCCCTATCTAAAAGTCTGGAAAAGTGAAGCATCTAAGTGGAGGGTCATAAAACTGCAAGCATGTGCGGATCATGCTTCTTTGAGAAGAATCAAGATCCATGACCATGTACAAAATACCCCCATAGTGCTTTCTAAATAGTGGGATGTGGTCAGGTGTGATGAGTGACTGGACCTGCCTGATACCAGTCAAAGAGGGCTCAAAGAAGTGATAAGATATGTTGCTTTTCCTTGGAACATCCATAAGTGCTGAAAAAGAAGCTGAAGACAAATACTGATGAAGATTGCAGACTGAGAAGCTGAAGGTAAGTCTCTGACAGACTGATGCTGGTGAGTCTCTGACAGACTGATGGAAGTGCTGAAGGAGATAGCTGAAGCAGATGCTGAAGAAGATAACTGAAGCAGGGGTCTAAGCAATAGAAGGGGTCAAAACCAAAACCAAGATATAATGAGGTGGATACCCTGAAAAGCAAATAAACAAATGTTAAATGATGCAATGATGATATATGCAAATGATATGCAAGGGTTTGTGATCAAGAGCTGGATCTGGTTATCTGTCTCAAATAAAGAGTCACATGTCCAGGGTTAATCACAAGAACTGTCCAAAGTGAGGTATTCTTAAACAAAACAGTAACAGGGATTAATGTGGCCAAGGGTTCCTGCAAACCTGTAAACAACCCAACCCCCTCACATGTAATGTTCTAGAACAAAGATCCTCAGACTTGGATCATTTATGAGAAGTGTAAACACTCCTAACCCGGAGGTACAGTGTTTACAATAACCATAAAAGATCCTCCTCTAATTCACCCAAGATTCTGAAGGTCATAATAAAGGTCATCCAGACTTAGCAGGCTTCCCAGATAGCCCTAGCACTACAGGAAATCTGTAGCACAGAGTTCTCAAGAAGAAACCCACATCTGAACCGTGTTTCATATTCCCGCACCAGACCGAAATGGAATGGGAAAGAACATGAACCACTCTAGCCTAGGTGTCACTCAGGTCCCAGGTATATGACCTTAATCTCTCAATGGAAACCCCACCCACCGAAACAGAAAACCAGATCCAGCAATGACAGTATGAAATATGCATAAGACTGTAAGAGAAAGCAATAAATAGAGCTGTACATAAAGCAATAAATAAAGCAAATAAATAAACACACTTAGCACATAACACCCCAGTAAACACAAATCAAACAAGCGTTAGGAGGAACCCACAAAAAGAACCAGGAGCCCTGGTTGCAGTATATGGGTCCCCAGCAGAGTCGCCAAGCTGTCGCTCCCACCAAATAACACCTGGTCAGATGGGGTACAGACGTGAACGGTCGGCGAAAGGAGAACATGAAGATGAAATGAAAAGAGTCGCCAGCTAGGCATTTTTATCCCGGAGGAAAGGTAATGCTGCATAAACCTGGAAAATGATGGATAAGACGGTCGCGAACCAGAGAAACTGAGAAAGGGGGTTGGTTACAACCTGGGAAGGTATTAGCACCCAAATTGTTCGCCGTACTCGACGGGATCCACGCTTGAAAGTTTGTGTTTAAAGGGGAAGTGTCAGTGCTATTTTGTGTGCAAACAACTGGGAAAGAATACAAGTGTCAGTGCTGGAAAGAAGTGTGAAGTGAAATGAAGGAGTGTCAGTGCTAGGAAGGAGTAAAATGCTCAAGACAATGAGGCTTAAAGAATAATTCTAGAAGAGGGGGAATAGAAAGATACTTTTGTTCGATAACTGTTAAGTTATGCCTACGTATCCTCTCGTGCAATGAGGAAGTCAGAACACCGTAGTTCGACTCAAAGAGACTGAAAGATGAATTGACTTGTGAACTGCTTACTTGTCTATGCTCAAGTGTATGACCTGTCTGGCTCAGGTGCAAACTGTCTTGCATTAGACGGAAGAAGCAAGTTCTCGTTTATGAGTGAATGATGTGAGAATACCTCATCACATCCTCCCTCTGATTAGGGGTAATGAGAATACCTTAAGTATGAAGTAAACACCTCACACTTAATCACCATGATGTAGGATTAAGATCATTAACCTACTTGTGATTATTTAGATGTTTTTGAAGTTTTTTGTTTTGTGGTAAATAATGAGTTTAAGCCATAATCAGGGATTTAATGGACCCATTACACCATCCTAATAGAAGGATAATAGATGAGGACATTTAAGCTGAGGAAGGCTCATCAACTTAATCCATGATTAGGGATTAACCTCATGACAAAACAAGCCTTTATTAAAGTGGATTTTAGTTAATGGTAAGATTAAGAAGTGGATTTTATGGTTTGTAAGACAACTTGAGGGGGACTTGTCGATTAACACTAGGGTTAGTCCTTCTTAACCAATTAAGGAAGAATTAGAACCCTAATGCAAGGCCCAAGTTACAAGCTTGATGTCTAAGTGATTATGAGATGAATTGATTAAAGGAGTTTAAACACATTAAGGTTTCAACACTTAGGATTAAAGTTATACACTCCATCTTAAGTGAAGGATGCAGGCATAACCTTAATCACAAAGCCTTAAAACCTTAAGGGTTTAGTCCTTGATTAAGAGGTGAGAAGAGAAGACTCAAAGATGACACAAAGGTAAAACTAATGGGGAACTAATCAAACCCTAAATGTTATCATGCTTGGTTATTCCTAGGGTTTATGAGGCTTGCAAGAGATCTTCAAGAAGAGCCTCCAAGGAAGAAGCAAGATGAAAGGAAGAGAAGCCGAAGAAGCAAGTCAACTTACTTCACTTAAGAAGATAAGTTGCTTGAAGAAAGAAAGTGAGGAAGGAGCATGAATGAGAAAGCTCACTCTAATACAAAGAGAAAATGCAGCAATGATGCATAAGAGAGATGAGAAGAGATTGTGAGAAGTGAAGGCAAATTCACTTCTCAAAGTTACTTACCTCCTAAAAAGTTAGTAAAAGGAAGTGAAATGAAATGAAAATGAAATGAAATGTAAAGATGAAAACCAAAACCAGAAGCATGTTCATAATGTTAATGATGCTAAGAGATGATGCAAATGTATGTCATGAGATACAAATGATCATACAAGTGATGAAGATGCAAATGAAGCATAAAAGAAACATGAAAGTTCATGCATGCAAATGAAATGAAATGAATGCATAACATGTCAAATGGATGATGCAATGATCAAACATGATTCTAATGTGTCCTAAGATGTCTTATATGTCATGTGGATGCAAGGAATGTCATGGCAAATTTATGTATGCAAGCATATGCAAGATGTATGCAAATGTACATGAGAAATTAGGGTTTTCATGCAACATGAGATGAAAAAGTCAAAAACAGAAGCAAATCATAAGATAAAAAATTGAAAATTCATTCAAAAGAACCCTAAACCTATACTAGGTCACCATCCAAAGAGGGAGGTCAAAAGCTAAACCTAAAGGAAGTTATGAATTTCCTAAGTTTCTAGGGTTTTAAGGGTGATCCTCAAGGTAAAATGCCAAACAAATTTTAAATGAAAGATAAAAATGAAACAAAAATTTTCTTAGAAACTAGAAGTCATGCATAGAACAATGCAAAAAGAATCATTCACAAACTCAACTTGGTTTAAAAGTTATGAATTTTTGAAGTTAGGGTTAGAAAATGAACAATTTAAGAACCCTAATTCAATAAAAAATGTCAAAGCATGATCAAAACCAAAAAGAAATTTGTATGGTGAGTTTGTAAATGTTTAAGAATGATCTCTGATATTTTTGGTGATTTTTAAATACTTAAATGTATTTTTAATTAATTAATTCTCATTAATTAATTAATTAAATAAAACATTTAAATGATTTAAAATTACTTTTTTAATGCAAACAATAAAAATAAAAATATTTTTGGTTTCTGAAAATTAATAAAAGGTTTGATAAAAAATTTCAGAATTTTTTAATGATTTTTACTATTTTTAAAAATTCGTACAAAATAAAAATAGAAAAAATGAATTAAAAACAAAATAAATGGAAAGTATGCTGAATGGGTGGACAAGATTGTTTATGGGCTTGGGAGGGTTGACCTGGCGCGCATCTGGACGGCCCATATTTAAATCTCACTAAACCTAATTAAAATATTAATTAATCCTGATTAAGTGTTAATGAAGAGATCCTGGCCATTCAATGCACGCGGGAAAGACCAATCTAACGGCTCATATTTAAAAAATTCCCTAACCCTAATTAATTAAGTTAATTACTCTCAGGTGGCCGGAAATGACCTCCGGTCATCTTCTCCGGCCACACCTCCCCTGAAAAATTTCTATCTCACTCCCTAGGCCATAAAAACATGCCAAAATCTCCAGAACTCATCCTCTAACATCAAACAACAAGAATCCAGCAACATAAACAATTTATTTCACCCACACAAAGAGAATCGAAGAAGAACAAGTTTAGGGCGAAAGTTTCAGAGCAACATAAAATGCTTGTTTCTGGCTCATTTTCGAAAATAAACACATCCCCATGATTAGGGCAACACATAGAACAACATTTTAACAAGAAAACAAGGTTCTAGAAAAATTGTTCATCATGTTACCTGAGGTTGAGCTTTCGAATTCTGGGCTTTCTGGCCTTCTTCCTTGTGCTTTTCCACTCCAATGAACCCCTTGATGCTTCTGGTAAGCTTGAAACAAGTTTTTATGAAGTGTTTTGAAACTTTCAGTTCATAGATGATGAAAATCGTATTTTGGTTTGAGGTGGTTTCAGGCTGTTTTGAGGGGTGGTTTATGATCAGTGATTGATTTGATGATGAATGGTGGAAGAAGTTTGATGTTTTGTTGAGTGTGCTGAGAGTTTCGTAGCAAAATGCAAAGGAGGGTTTTTTTTGTGAACTATGGCAATGCTGAAGTGTTAGGCTCGGTTCTTGTGTGAAATGGCTTGCATAAAGCATGTATGTGAAGTTGTGATAGGTCAGAATAGTTGGTGTAGGCTATGCTGATTGGTATGGTGCAAAATGCAAAAAGTCAACATTGGTTGTACTTTGAGGTATGGGCTGGTTCAGGCCAAGTACAAAGGGGTGTCTGGTGCAACAAGATTCAAGGATAGCCATGGAAATCTCTTTGAGGCAAATTAGCAAGTTGTGACAAAGTTATGGGAGGTTTTGCAAATTCATGAACCTTTGACCCTTTTGAGATTTCTTTATGTGCAAGTCATGAAAATGTGAAATTCTTTGGTCAATTATGAGTTTTAAGCCAAGCACTATGATGTTATGATGTGTAGAAGACAATTTGAAGTCACAAAAATAGCTTCACATGAGGTTTTGCAAAAATCCCTCTTTGGCATGAAACATGAAATTATGTGATTTTATCCAACTTTGGAAAGCTATAACCTGAGTTACAAAATGAATTAGACATTGTTCTTGTACTTTTTGAAAAGGGAATGATCCAATCTACAACTTTCATGACCAAAATGTTTTCATTTGAAGCATTTTTGGTTGAGAAAGAGGAGGTTAAAAAACTTTCACAAAATGGAAAGTTTACATTACAAGTCATTTCCATTTTTGGAAACTTTTGGTTTTGCTCATTTTTCTTCAAATTTGTGAACTTCTAAGCACTTAAATGATCAAATAAAGACCATATAACTTCAATTTGATGAAAAATCCAATTTGGGTCCATTGATGGGGGCCTCAGATGCCCTGATTTTGCTCTAACTTGTTCAGGAAGGTACCCAGTGATCAGATGACTTCCACAATGAATTTCTTCATCAAACTTGGTATGTATGATCCTTATAACATATTGAGACCAATAGAAACAAGAATGACCAAAACATTTGGAGTTATGGCCTCTGAAACCAAAACCCTAATTTTAGGTCATCTGTGCAGTTAAACCCTAGCTCAGCTTCCATGCTTTCTCAGTTCTTGTGATTCTTTGGCTTCCTTGATCTTTGGAGGATATAATATGATGATTGAACATACATGGACCCTCTTGAGATGATTTAAGACTTTTGGAGTGGCTCAGAAAGATCTTGGATTGCTCAGATTACAAACCCTAGATGCAGATGACTTTGAACCAATGCAATGAAGCAAAAATGCAATATGAGATGATATGATTGAACTAATGCAAATGAAAAGGTCACAAGCCATGGTGTGAACTTAGTGAGGGCAAATTTGGGGTGTTTACATGGGGTAGGGCCCATTCGAGCACACTCTTTATTTTCCCTACATTTCCCCATTTTTCTCTTCATTCCAGTTCAGTTAGCAGTTCTTTTATTCAGAAGCATCTTATTTCTCACCCTTCGAAAAGGACTAACAAGCGTGAATCCTGTCGGGTAAGAAGGACGATCTGGGGTGCTAATACCTTCCCAGGTCATAACCGACTCCCGAACCCAGATCTTTGGTTTGCAGGACCTTGTCCTTTCCTTTTCTCTTCGATTTGTGCAACATTACATTTCCCGTTCATTTTGGATAAAAATGCATGGCTGGCGACTCTGCCTTTTCCGTGCCACTTTCGCGTTTGTACTAGCATGAAGATCCCGGAAGCGACAGCTGGAGACTGTGTTGGGGACCGAACCCATAATCTCTGGTTTCCCTTTTGAGAGTTAATCCTAGCGCTTGTCTGTTTTATTTCTTTGGTTGTTTATCTATTTGTTGTTGCATGCTTTAGTATAGCTTTACTGCTTTATTTACAACTTTACATTTACAACATTTATTTACCGCTTTCAATATTTATTTTCCATGCATCATATATATTGGACTATGTTGGTTTGGCTTTTTTCTGTGGGTTGGGATTTACTGTGAGATAAGCCAAATACCTGAATTGAGTGCACTCTAGGACTAGCTTGGACAGACATTGTACTCACATGGTATCATGATAAGTAGCAGTGTATTCCACACACAGACATCGACCATCTTGCAACTATTCTATGTGGGGATCTCCTCCACTTCAGGGTACGACCTTGAGAGTTATGTGCATCTGGTGACTGATCATCGAGGACCTTAGTGGAAACAACCCTCTCCAGTGATGACAGTGGCATAACACATTTGTTGTCAAACCCACTCGCATCCGAGGGCCCACTAGGAACTCGCATAGGATGGCCTGATTCTCTCATAGTAATCTAGTTAAAGAAAATTGTTCGTATGACGATAATACTATATCCCAAGGGTTGAATGTACTATTGTTTCTTGATTCAGTGCTTGAAGCTGAGAACTTTTGAGGGATGCTTGTTTCCTCGGACTCAGCTAAGACCTCCCTTAGCAGTACACAATGCTAAACCGATTCTCTGATTATGTCATGAGCCATTTCTCGGAAATGGTGAATGTATTATTGTTATTCGGCTTTGAGAGTCAGTGATGTTGACCCGAGTAGCACACCCATGAGATGAGAGGGGTTTGCAGGAACCCTACAACTTCTAACATACCCACTTTGCAAGTATTGTTCAGTGTTATGATATGGTTCTATGGTTCTTTGATTCTGAGATCCGAGATTTCTATTCATAGAAATTGTTAATGTGATTGCCATTGTGACCCTATTATTATGATTGTTATTGCAACCCTGCACATACACTTGATTATCTGATCAGCACAACACATACACGTCACTGATCATATGCTTTGACTTGCATAAGCATCATCACATCATTAATCATTTGTGTTCTTTTTCATTCCTAGGGTTCTAATTGTTTCTGGTTCCCGGTCGGACTTCTGCTTCAGAGATGGAAGACGTCAGAAAGAATAATGTGCACTTCAAGTTCTTTGATACAAAAATGGATCTACTTAACCAAATTGTGTCTCTTATTACCCCGAGTCATGTGGGATACTTCAAAGAGAGTTATGGTGATATTCTGGATCTGGTAGTTAACTTGGATAGTTCTCAGAGGAGTGCAATCCATACCTTGTTGCAGTACTACGATCCTAGGCTCAGATGCTTCACTTTTCATGACTTCTAGTTAGGTCTTTATCTTGACATTACCAAAGCACTTTATTTGAGCTCAATTGAAGTGGAGGAAAACTTGACTGCTACCAAAGTGGGGTACTTAGATTTTCTCTTGACTTTATGTTAGAAGAGTTGGAGAACTTGCTAGGGTTGCTCAGTGGGATTCAGTTTGTGCTATCTTAGCCTTATCCATCTATGGGATCATCCTTTTTGCTGACATGAATAAATTTGTGGATATGAATGACATCCACTTGTTTGTACCGAAGAATCTTATGCCTACTCTTCTGGGGGATCTATACTATTCAATACATTACAAAAATGAGAAGAAACGAGGTGGTCTAGTCAGGTGTTGCACTCCTCTATTCTACAATTGGTTTATGAGACACCTACCCATTACTGAAGTTTTCACCGATCCTAATGTAATCTGGGCTCAGAAAGTGAGCATGTTGTCTGCTAAGGACATCTGATGGTTTACCTTGAGGCTGAAGGGGAAGAACTTTATCACTAGCTGTGGAAGTTATCTCAATGTGCCATTATTAGGAGTAGCTGGGGGCATCCGTTATAACCCCATCATCTTGAGAAGACAGTTAGGGTATGCACTCAAAGATGTTCTCGAAGAATCAGAGTTATTCTATACTTTCTACTTCCCTGTGAAAGATAACCTGCCTTTGGTCAGAAAAGTTGCGGGTTCCTGGAAGCTTATCAGAAGAAAAGGGGTATCATGTCTAGGAAGAAGCAATAATCAGATGTTCCCCGAGTATGAAGCTTGGATAAGGGAAAAAACTCAAGTGGTCATAATTCCCTTTTCTACACCAGTTCCGTCTCCTGCTACTGTGTCGTTGGAGTATTATCAAAGGTTGGAAGCTTTGGTCCATCAACTTAGAGCTGAAAATCTGGAGGCCAACATTTCTTTCCAGAAGTTGATGATCCACGACAATAACTTAGAGGAAAGAGCTCATGAAGCTGAAGAGATAGTCTGACTCAAGCAAATGGACTTTGAAGAAAGGGAGCTCTACTTCAAGAAGAAGATGTTGGCTGAAACCTACAAGGTGAGTCAGCGTCGTAAGGACAAGAAGTCCTTAGACGAAGCCAACAAATATGTGACCCTTTGGCAAGCAAGATGGGATCACAATCTGAAAAAGCAAATGGAGGTAGAGGTCGAGTACAAGCTGAAGATCAAAAACCTTCAAGAGCTCCTGGTTGAACAGGGAAAGCTACTTCCGAAAACCCACGAGCAGCAAAAAGACCATCTTCAGGAGATAGCCCAAGGTCAACAAGCAGTTGAAAATATCCAGAAAGAGGTAGAAGAGCTGAAACTCTAGGCTGATGTCAAGAAAGTCAAGACTGAGCCAAGTCCTAGCAAAGAGAATGAAGAGGTGTTCCTACAATAGATCAATGAATTGCATGCTTCCTTTGATCAGAGGGATCTCCTTACTCGGAAGCTCATCCAAGAGCCAAGTCATCCAAACATAGCCCAGCTATTCCAGGTGGTCAATCGTCTTAGCTGGAGGCTGAAGGAAATGGATATTCCTAGAGCCTAATTTTATTTGCTTGTACCAGGATTACCCACAGGCATGTTGTTGGATTCCCTATTTGCTTTGATATTTCCTATTGCTGTATGAATTGGCACCCTTCGGGGAATGTGTTATCTTCAGATTTCAGTTTATGATATTTGACTTGGTTGGAATCTCTAGTTGTTATCCTTGCACTGACACGGGGTTTTAAGCACTATCTCTCCACAATTATATGATTTGAGCTTCATGGAGGGTCTTCTTCCCCAAAATCTGAATTTTCAAAGGCTATCTAAATTCTCTAAATACCGGAACATGAACGTAAAAAAACCCTGAGAATGAAAATAACACAACATTTCATGCATTCATATCATTTTCATTTCTTCTTTTTTTGAGGTTATCCGGATTCCTTAACTTACCTGTTTATTCAGGAAAGATTGTGAGAGCCGCAAAGACCCGTCTCCTCCGACACGACACTCCTCTACACCGGTACGCTACACGCCGAAACCAGAGAAACATCATGGATACAGTACATACTGATTTGAATGAGTTCCTCACCGGGATGGCTGAGTTTATGTCTATGATGCAGGGGATGGCCCAGGGGCAGCATGAGCTAAGAACTGTTGTTCTCAGACTTGATCCTCCGCAGGTGGACCCTCCAATTGTCATTGTGGATGCCCAAGGCAACCCTATTCCAGCCAGAGGTAATAGATATCCAACTCCAGAGGGTGGCGACCCTATTCCAGTTCATGTGGAAGATCGTCAAACAGATCAATTCACCTTGTTTAATGAAGACATGGGTTTTGGCATAGGTGGTAACTGTAACACTCCAAATTTTCCCTATTCTTTTTAGCATCATCATCATATCATAATCATCATCAGCATGTCATATCCTTAGCATTTTTCATAGAAAAATGAAGCATAACACTGACATGTTCCAGCATAAGGCATATGATCAATCATATGAGAACTAGTGATCTTACAAGGCAAAGTCAAGAGCATGGTGACCTGACAGGAAGCTCACAGGACCTTTTGTACAAGCTTGGTATCATGGTCAAAGCCCTAAAAGGATTGAGGAACAAGATCATATTGGAATGGTTGGCGCCAGGGTATTCTTAGAGTTTCCCACCAAAAGGAGGTAGAATTCAAAATTTTCCTACATTAACAGGTTAACGCTTTGGTTAACCGGTTAACGGCTGCGAATTTTGAATTCCAACAACAGGGTCAACATGTGTTTTGGCTCCATTTTTTCATTATTTCTGATTTTATTCATTTTGAATTAATTGGGAATTATGGAGAAGGATCTAGATGATTTACCAAGCCTAATTCCAAGGCTAGATCCTAATCACTTTCTAAGCTAATTCCAATCCACTTTTTTGGACTCCAAACCAAAATTTTGGGCCACAAACCTAAAGGATATTTATTCCATTGCCCTCCAAACAAAAGCTAGTTCTCTCATAATTCACTTCTCATTTTTGAATTTTCACCACTCTCTCACCATTCTCTCATTTTCTCTCCCAATTTTCCAAATCACTCAAAGTTCCTCTTTAAAGATCACAAAAATTTGCATTAGAGTTTGTGGATCTTGGAACTAGACCTCCATCCATAGTTTCTTTGCATCAATTTTCTGGTTTCACTACTTGGTTCATATCTGATTTGGTGGTTAGGAGTGCTTTTGGAGCCAAGTTCTTGCATCAAAATCCTTTGCTTGCATTTATTTTGCATTACGTGTGAAGATTAGCAACGGATCTTCGAAGTTTTCCACGGGATTCCTCATTTCCAGCTCAAACAACATTTACCAAAGCATATCTCAACTTTGTAGGTTGGTTAAGTTAAGATCTATATCTGTTTTTAGCTTATTTGCATGCTTGTGCTTAGATCCACCATGTGCTTGTGTATTTGCCTGTCTTGCTTGATTTGTTTGGTTGATTTGTAATTGGATCTATGTGTTAATGTTCATGAGCTTAATGGTGTTTGATTAATGTGAATTGATCTTACTATTTCATGCATAATTGATTGCTGAACTGTTTTTTTTTTGGATTATTTGAAATAAGCTGGTTTGGACTGATTTTTCTGCAGGTTTTAGTGTTGTTCACACAATGTTAACCGATTAACGCTTTGGTTAACCGGTTAACGCTTCTGTTTTTTGTGTTATGTTCTGCAGGTTTGAGTTGGTTAACCGGTTAACGCTTTGGTTAACCGGTTAACACTGAAGCAGGGTGACATTTTTGGGCTATTTTGAGCTTGTTTGCTTCCCTTATTTGCCTTAATCATCATGGATCATTGTATGATCATTTTGTAGGCTAGTTTAGGGTGGTTTGCTTGTTGGTTGATGCATGCTTTCATTTTCTCGACACGTAAATTCATGTATTTGCAAAGCTTGGCATGTTTGTTGATTTTGCCTTCTTGAAACTTTGAGCATGTTAATTCCATGAGTTGTGTTGATGTGTTAGTATTGATTGATGTGCTGAATATGTGCTGGAAATTTTGATAAAATTTATAGGTGCAATGGTAAGTGAAGCGGCAACGTTTATCCACATTTCAACTCTCCATCTCTTCTTCTTACTTTTCTTTCTACTTTGTGGTTTTTGATGTGCCTTATGCCATCATGTGATTCAACTCTTCTCTTTTCCCCCTTAGAAGCAACTTATCTCCTTTCGAGGAGTAAGTTGTTCTCTAGCTTTCCTCTCCTCTCCTTTTCTTCTCCTTTGATCTTCTTTTCTCTTAGGATAGTTTCAAACCACACTAACCTTAGGACCACCTTTGCATGCTAATATTAGGATTAGTCATTCCCCATTAGACTTTTACCTTTGCTCTTTTGTGGTTCTCTCTCTCGTCTCATCTCAAAACAACATCTAAAAAAACATTAATAAAGAGAGAAGGGACCTCTTGTGTATAGCCTTATTCCATGGGGCATATGTATTCATTTCATCTTGGAATAGGGAATTTGTCTAGCATGATGCACAAGGCGGATCAAGAGGTCATCTTCATCAAGAAAATCCTAAAAAACACTTCTTCACCTAATCACTAAGACACTTAATAAGTTCAACAAGTTAGTGAGCTTAGGCCCTTGACCTTGGAAACAAATCTTGGATAAATTCTCCTTACTTGGTGTGCTTGTTCTATTATTCCATCTTGGAATGTAGTAGCAAGTACACATTCCATGGAAAAGAGTTTGAGTTCACTTCCTTGTGCCACACTCATAAAAAAAACTCTTAAAAAAACACTGGACAAAGAATAAGCGTCTCCTTCAGGACTTCTTTTCTCATCTCACTCACTTCTTATATACGAACTAGCTCCTACTTGTCACTTCGCAAGACGGTAACGCACTCGTCGTCCGAGCCTGCAACACCTGAGCATTGACATAGGCAGTTCAAACATTAAGACATAAGTAATCTTTCCACCCCTAGTTAGGGGAACTACATCGACTCTGATCCTTATGTCCAGTGAGGTACGTAGGCAGCGGGGTAGGGCCCGTTTGAGCATAATATTTATTTTCCCTACATTTTTCTTATTCGTTTCTTTTTTTCAGTTTCTTGCTATCCTATCCAGTTCAGTTCTCTTTTGCAGCAGCTTTCACTCTTTCACCCTTTGAAACAGTTTCTTCACAAGCGTGGATCCCGTCGGGTACGACGGACGATCTGGGGTGCTAATACCTTCCCAGGTTGTAACCAACTCCCGAACCCATATTCTTTGGTTCGTAGGACCTTGTCCTTTCCTTTCTTTCCCTGGTTTGTGCAGCATTACCTTTCCCATTCCTTTGGGATAAAAATGCCTGGCTGGCGACTCTACCTCTTCCGCGCCACTTTCGCGTTTGTACCAGGATAGAAATCCAGGGAGCGACAGCTGGCGACTCTACTAGGGATCGTACCAGAATCTCTGGTTCCCTTGAGAGTCTCTCCTAGCGCTAGCGTGTTTCTGTTTCATTGCGTGTTTGATTGTTTGCTGCTGCGTGTTTATTTTTACTTGTCTATTTACAGTTTTATTTATAGGTTTATCTACAGTTTTCAGTTCATGCATCATATATTATTACTGGACTGTCTGGCGTTGTTGGTTTCCTTTTTTTTGTGGGATGGGGAACTGTTACTGTGAGATGAGCTCGTATTTGGGGCTCGAGTGCACCCTAGGACTTAGCATGGATAGTCACTTTGGCTTCATGGTATCTTGCTATGTTGGTAGTAGTGAGTTCCACACCCAGACTTGCGACCGTCTTGGAAATGTATTGATGCAGGAATCTTTCTTGGATCATTACACGACCTCGATAGTTATGTGCATCTAGGGACCGATCATTGAGAACCTTTGTGGAAATAACCCTCTCCAGTGGGGACAGTGGCAGACCACATTCTGTGGCAAACCCATTCACACCCGAGGGCCCACTGGGAACTCGCATAGGATGGCCTTGTTCTTTTATAGGAACTCAGTCAAAGCAGCTGGTCATATGATGATAGTATTGTACCCTTCAGGATGAATGTACTATTGTTTCTCGATTCCAGCGCTTGAAGCTGGGGACTTATAAGGGATGCTTGTTTTCCCGGACTCTCGCTGAGACCTCCCTGAGTAGTACATAATGCCAAACCGATTCCCTGATTTGGTCATGATCCATTTCTCGAAAATGGTGAACGTATTATTGCTATTTGGCTTTGAGAGTCTGTGATGTTTGACCTGGAGCACACCTGTGAGATTGGGAGGGGTTTACAGGTTTGAAGGAATCCTTGACCTCATCATACCTCATTGCCAGTACAGTTCTATGATTTGATATGGCTACATGGATTTTGGAGTTCTTACGTCATTTGGTATCTGATTTGGGGCTTATTTGAGACTGAGTTCTTGTTCATGGGGCTTTGTTCAGAGGATCTTGGTTCTTGGTCACTTGGGTCCAGTATTCCGTATCCAGACAGTCCCGGTTGTTGTTCATATGCCTGCATTGCATTTGCATCGCATCATACTTGCATTAACTGTTTGTGTTTCCAATTCTGTCCGTACCCAATTTTGGTATTCATTGTTTCTCCAGATGACAAAAGTCCAAGAGATACCCAGAAAAAGGAATACTCATTATACTTTCCCGCAACCAGAAATTGAGGGTATTCAGAAACTGGTGGGCTTGATGAGTGACAAGGTTTCAGATGATTTCAGAAGCCAGTATGGGAAGATCTTGGGTTATATGAACAAACCTACTGTCGATTAGAGAGATAGCGTTCACTCTTTGTTGCAGTTTTATGATCCTCAGTTGAGAATTTTTGTGTTTGCTGACTATGTCTTGGCTCCTACTATGGAAGAGATTTCTGACATCCTGAAGATTCCTATCAGGAATGGTGTTCCCTATTATATTACAGAGAAGTGTCCCCTGTACAAGGACATTGTAGGTGCTTGTCATTTGAGTATGCTTAGAGTAAAGATGGAGCTGGAAGCTAGTAAGGGGAAAGGATTTACTTTGGATTTTCTCATCACAGAAGCTCATGTGTTTGCTTTGGGAGGGAAGTGGTTAGAATTCAGTGCACTGTTAGCATTAATGGTCTATGGGATAAGTCTATTCCTAGGAGAGAAAGGATGGGTAAGCTTGGAGGCTATCACCCTTTTCATTAAAGAAAACCCAGTGCCTACGTTGTTGGGAGACTTTTACTTTGGTGTACATCACAAAAATGAGAAAAGAAAAGGGTACGTGAATTGTTGTGCTCCATTGTTTGCTGAATGGTTTGCTAAGAATCTTCCAAAGTCAGGACCGTTCAAAGTTCATAGGCAAGATTGGAAGTGGGCTAGAAGATTGATGGGGTTAACATATGATGACATAGCTTGGGGTTGTAGCATAAACTTAGTTGGAAAGGAGTTTATTACAAGGTGTGGTGAATTTCCCTATGTGCCTTTGTTAGGTAGGAAAAGAGTGATAAGTCATAACCCTGTGTTGTCTAGAAAACAATTTGGCTATCCACTGAAGGATGCTCCATCAGATGAAGAAATAACTAAGACTCTGTATTTTTTGGCTGAAGATAATGAGCAGTTGGTTATCCAAGTATCTCAAGCTTGGAAAACAAAGGTTAGGGAGGGTAAGAGTGAATTTGGAAAGATGGACCCTAAGACTTATCCCTTCTTTGCTGCTTAGATACAAGGTAGGGTTGATACCTTCTTCCTTCCATTTTCAGTAGAGGCTCCACTATATCCAAAAGAAGTACCGGTACAAACCACTGTTTCTCTTGAAGATTATAAGAAGTTGGAAGCTCAATTGCACGAGGTTCGGGTAGAGAATTTTGAAATGGCTAGCTTGTATCACCATGCCAATCATGATAAGCAAGAAGCAGAAAAAAAGCTACAGAGGATATAGGCTACCTTAGAAGCTAAAAAAAGAAGTTTGCTAGGAGAGAGGCTAACTTTCAGAGATTGGTTTTAACAGAGTAAAAAAGAGAAGCGGAGCGTAAGAAGATTTTGAATACTCTCAGGGAAGCTCGTTAATCCATTACTTGGTTACAGGGCCAAAGAGAACAGGAGCAGAAAAAGTACAAAGAAAAGGAAGAGTTCTTCGAGGTGCAGATGGCATTCAAGAAAGAAGAAGTAGAACAAGTTCACAAAATACGAAGGGAAAAGACTCGGCAATTGGTACAGAGCCAGCTAGCCTTGGAGGAAGCAATAAAGGAGATTGCAGATCTTAAGTGGAGAGCAGGCATCAAGAAGAGCCAGACATGGGTGGTGACTGCAGAAGAAGGGCCTGAATCTTCTTTTAACCTAGGGTTTTAGTTTATGGTTGTTTGTATCTAGACTACCTACAAGCTTGTTGTAGGAGTCTTGCTTTATCTTTCTGTTTTTGTATTGAATTGTAACCTTTTGGGAATTAAGTGTATGTCCATGACTCTGGTTGTTGGTAGTTTGTTCATGTTATGCAATGATACTTTCTAGTTACCGTTTTTAAATGAGCAAAGTTGTTTGTCCGAAGCCATCAGGGTCTGAATACTCCTTAAAAGAGTTTGAAAAGTTAGTTTCCAAGAGGACATCTGGAGTATTTTCTGTAAAAAAAACCAGAACTGGGGCATATTAATGCCTAAACGTGGAAGCATAAACAATTGCATTGCATACATATCACTATTCTTCTTGTTTTGCAGGTATAAACATAGGTCCCTAATGTCCTTTCTGTTTCAGGCACTCAAGAACATGTTCTTATCTTGATCAGATTTCTTGACAGAATGACCAACTTGAGTCAGAATTCCCAGGGCATGAACTTTGAACAACTTCGGGCGGAGGTAGCTAAGATGAAGGCCCGAATGGGGCAATTCAGGGTAGAGGTACAAGCTTTGTAGCAGGGTCATAGATTCTTGAAGAAAGAGTTTGACATGATGAAAACTCAAATGAAGCTGCTGACAGGGATCATGAATGCCTTACTGAAGAAAGAGAATGGTCAGGCGTCCGTTTCTTCACCAGAAGGTTTCATTTCTCCCATCTCTTTGGGATTTCCACTGAACCAAGAGTTGTCCGGTGGATTTTCTCCACAACCTGAGTTTCCTCACTAGCAGTCACCACTTAGTCATCCAGAAGAGCCCAGAACAAAGATTAATCTCTCCTTTCCTGATTCAAATGAGGTGAATGGTCTTATGCCAGTTACGGCCAAAGAAGTGAGCAATTTCTTTCCGTATCAAAGATTTCCCTCAGCTCCTGCACCTTGGTTTCCTAAAGAAGGATTTCAGCAGATGTCGGGTGTATCTCCTCCTGTGGAAGCAACCCGTTCTCGTCAGAAGCAAGAAAGGGTTATTGATCCTGTACCCATGTTTTATGCTGAGTTGTGCCCACAGTTGGTTGATAGGGGATTGATTAAGAGCCGCGAGTTATGATCTCTTCCTACTGGTGAACTTCCCCAAGGTTGGAATCCGTATGCCTACTGTGTCTTTCACACTGGAGCCCAGGCACATGATGTCAATGACTGCAGGGCATTCATGCATCAGGTGCAAGACTTGGTTGATGACAGAGTAATTAACTTTAAGTCAACTAGCGTGAAAGTGTCACATGTAAGCACTGAAGAGGTGACTGAGTTTCATTCTTCCGAAGTTATCACTCAGGCTGAATCTTCTAAAAGGCTACAAAAACGATCTTCTTTGGTTCCTCGTCCAAATCTGGGAAAGAAAGTGCAGTAGCCTGCTAGGCGTTCGAAGCAGCATCAACAACAGACTGCTCAATCACAATGAAGTCCTTATCCACAGAGAGTTTCACAAGCTGATTGTATTCTTGATCCCATCTTAATATCCTACACTGCCATGTTGCATCAACTGTTGAGGTTTGATCTAATCCAGTTGCAGACTTTGGCACCACCAGTAGGAAATCTTCCAAAGGGATACGATGAAAATGCATATTGCAAGTTTCACTCAGGTTCTCCGGGGCATGCAACAGAAGAATGCAGGGCTTTACAATGGAATGTTCAAGATCTGATTGACTTGAAGGTCATCACACCAGATGGTCAACTATGGAGGCAGAGACTTCTAGACTAGAATTGATGCTTGTAGGCTTTAGTTCTTTCATGTATCTGGTTAGCCTCAGGCTTGTTGAGGGAATATTTGTTGCTGTACTTATTTGTGTTGGTTTTCAGTATCTTGTATGACTTTTCTCTTGCGAGCCTTTCCATATTATGTGTTTGGATTTCTGAGGCGGTGGTTTTCCTATTCATGCACTGGCACTTGGTCAAGGATGGTTTTTATGCTGGATCTTGCTTGCAGGGTTTCTTTTGAGAGTGCTCTCTCATTTGCGGTGTTTCTGAACATTTGCATAGCATAACATTTTTCATATTATATCATTCTATCTTTGTTTATCAGGAACCCTGACAGTTTCTTATCTTTATTCCATTTCAGGCAACAATGTTAGCAAAGCAGAACCAGAATGGCATATCAGGTACAAGCTAAGCTCATAGAATTGAAGGCTCGTATGGAGCAGTTCATGACCCTGATGACGGGGATGGCCCAGAGGCAAGAACAACTAAAGGCGATGGTCAAGCGACCAGAGAATGAGATTCCTGAAGATGGCAATCGGAGAAATCGTAATGGAGCTCCGGGAGGAGATAAGGACCGTAATGTTGGTTACATGGACGGTCAGGAAGATCAGTTTACTTTGATTGATGATGAGATGGATCAGCCTAATGCTGTTGGGGATCGTCGTTTCGACGAGCTTGCTGAGAAAATAGAGGCCATTAAATCTCAGAACTCTCTAGGTTTTGATGTTGCGAATTTGGGGTTAGTTCCTAGAGTGAATGTTCCTCACAAATTCAAGCCCCCTAATTTTGAGAAATACAACGGAAACTCTTGTCCGAAAACTCACATCCAGTCTTACTTCGGGAAGATCTCTGCTCACACGGATGATGAAAATTTATGAATGTTTTACTTCCAAGATAGCCTATATGGGGCATCTTTGGACTGGTATATGGGTCTGAACAAGAATGTTGTCCGAAGTTGGAAAGACTTGGCTGAAGCTTTTGTGAAACAATACCAGTTTAATCTTGACATGGCGCCTAACCGCATTCAACTCCAGAGTCTTTCTCAGAAGAAGTCTGAAAGTTTCAAAGAGTATGCTCAGAGATGGCGAGAGATGGCCGCCCGAGTGCAACCTCCATTACTGGAGAGGGAGATGACTGACATATTCATGAGCACTTTGCAGGGTGTGTTTCTGGATCGTTTAGCTGCTTGTCCGTCCACTAGATTTGCTGACATCGTGATCGCTGGTGAGCGAGTTGAGATTTTGCTAAAGCTCGGGAAGATTCAAGACTACAGTGCGTCAGGTTCAGGCACCAAGAAGCCCTTCGCCAATGGTCAGAGTAAGAACAAAGGGGATGTTGGGGCAACATCCCATCAACGTGGAAAAGGTAGAGGATATCATCCACGTCATCAGCAAGAAGCTTCTGTGGCTATGACCCCGAATAATCAACTGAGGCGTCAGACACGACAAAGGAACTCTCAACAGGGTCAACGTTAGCAAAGGAGAGAATTAGTTCTTGACCCTCTACCAATGTCTTATACTGATGTACTTCAGCATCTGCTTCAGTTGAAGTTGGTTGAGATTCGCAAG
Source organism: Lathyrus aphaca (assembly GCA_963966055.1). Lineage (NCBI taxonomy): Eukaryota > Viridiplantae > Streptophyta > Magnoliopsida > Fabales > Fabaceae > Lathyrus > Lathyrus aphaca. The sequence goes on along the minus strand of OZ014524.1, from coordinate 494,003,995 downwards.
TTGTCCCCACCTCCTTATCCATTGCCAGAGGGATGAGATACCAATGCCCATTGTGACTTCCATTTTGGGGCACCAGGACACCATATTGATGGATGTAAAGCTTTTCACCGCAAGGTACAGGATTTGATTGATTATAAAGCTGTTAATTTCGCTCCGTACAGATGAAGTAGAGGATTTTGTCTTGGTCAGAGTATGTCAGAGAAGATTTAAAGCAATCAAGCCAGAGGTATCAGTAATGGCAGTTAGTTGTTTTCTTTATTGTATTTCCTCCCTATTGAGGGGAACTACGTCGCTCTGATTCTTCATTGGTCTTTGGTCAATGGAGATACGTAGGCAGAAGATCATCAGGTCTTTCCGAGCAAACTTATGTGTCAACTTCATTTCAGTGTCACTCGTTTCTTCAGACGTCTCGTGTCATTGTTTGAATGCCGAAGGCTTAAGGTTAGAATAATTGAGAATGAAGTATGGTTCTGGGAACGTGGCCATTTGATTGAAGACTGCAAATCTCATCAGGAAAAAGTTGCTGACTACTGAAAGTATTCAAGATCAACAGGTCTAGACGGAGTAAAGTCTCTTCAACAATGGCATTACTCAGTTTTCTTTACTTCATTTTCATGTGTAGCTTTTGTATGTTTGTTTGAATGTTTGTATGCATGCATGAATTTTGTTTGTTCTTGAATGTTAGTTAATGAAATGTACGTGTTTTTCTTGAAGTAATTCATTCGTATTTTACTTATAATTTTGTGTGTGCATGGCAATACCAACTGTTGTTCTTAAACTCTGTGATGGAGGATGACGAAACGAAAATGCAAAATCTCCAATTGTGTGCCCTTGAATAAGACCCTGTTGACAATGTACAGGCTTTGTTTCAAATCCTAAACACCGGAGATATAAGGGAGATAAACCTTCGTTAACCCCTTTGAGCCTTGAAGTAGGAGTTTCTTTTCACATGAAAAAAAAAACCATAACATTTAACCTGGGGCAGGGTAGGTGTCAGCTAGTTGGACCGAGCGTTCAGACTTTCACAAAGGAGTGTATTTGAGGATCCATTACCTTTCTTTCCAGCATCAAGAGGTCCAAAGACCAGAAACCACAATGGTTATACCAATCAAGAGGTCCAAAGACCAGAAACCACAATGGTTATACCAATCAACAGGTCCAAAGACCGGAAACCACAACGGTTATCCATCATCGACCAAAAAGTGAGATAGTCACAACCCTTACAAAACAATCAGGACAAACCTGTGTCACACGATTTGTTCGGACAAAAAAGAAAAAAATAGCCCGCTAAGTTGAAACTTGAAAACAAGCGACTTAGGAAAAAATTAGGGCATCCCGCTGGACTCCAATTGCAAAAGATTCAAAAGGATCAGTCCAGGCAAAAGTTAGGGATACAAAAAAATGAAAGCGAAAAGATGAAAAAGATTACATAAGAAAGATCCTTCAACAAAAACAAGTCGTGTGATACAGACACAAAAGATAATAGGGGCGACTGATTCCCAACAACAACCTCAGTGGTGCTTAAACAATTATTAGTATTGGCTCCTCAACCATCTCAAAACCCTTAGGAAAGGTGAGCGCTTGTGAAAGCTAGTTGAACATAGGATTGAAGGACATCACGAAGAGGGGTGGGCACAAATAAACTTCGAGCCTATATCCGTTGTTTCTATAACCGTGAACTAGGCCACGATACAACCCTCAAAAGTCCTAATTGAAATAGGGCTAATTTGAGAGTGTGCCACCATGAGATAGTGTTCCTGACTCCTATGAGTTGTGCTAAAAGACTTTTGTTGGTATTGCATATGCAAGTTTTATTTCAGAAAAGTTTGTGTTATATCTTAAATAGTGTTTCATTCACAAACAACATCTTTTCAATAAAAACTTCAAGATTAGCATGTGTGTTGCATTAGAATTTTCATTCTCAGAATAAAATATTTTCTGCTTGCATACATTAGTTTAGCAATCACAGAGGTTCACACGAAGAATTTCAGTCCAGAAACTTAAATCTTGCCAGGTGGAGGAGTCTGAAACTTCTGAAGGACAATCATGGCAAAGTGCACTCTTTCCGAGAAACTCCTATGAGATAAAGATTCTTCTAACCAGTTGGATCAAATGCAGCCAATCCGGGGCAATCGCATTGAGCAATTTTTTCGCAGTTCAACCAGTCTGTGGTAATTATCAGAGCATGGTTAGTTTGAAGAAGTCATTTTAGGGCCTATGCTGGGGCAGGTCACTCTCTAGAGCAGATGAAGTCAGTCACTACATGCCATTATCCAGCTTATCCTTGATGTAGGACTCTAGGTCAGAATATATCACGATGATGTAGGATCTGGCGTGAGTCTTCTTCAATTAAATTCCTTTTTAGACCAGGAGGTCTGGGGCAATTATTTTAAGAATCGGTGAATCTCTCCAAGAGTTTGAAGACACCAGGTATTCTGTGAAATCCTCTTGAGTTGACATGTGAACAGTCATCTAGTATAAGGAGGAAGATGTTACTAGAACATATTCCCCAAGCAGTTTGGTCTCCCTAGAAAGAGACACTTTGCAATTCCTATCTCCAGCGGAGGGTGATCTCCCAACATTCCTAGTAAATTCTGAGATGGAACCTTCCCCAACTGAGTCAGAGTAAGGTGGTATTTCCAACAGAACTTCAAATCCAGTTGAACAGTTCTCACCTCCGAGCGGAGTCTTTGTATCAGAGTGGGCTATTCGCAGCAAACAGCTGAACGCCTAATTCCCCACAAAGTTATGATTGTCAGAACTCTTTCCCTAGCAAAGGTTATTTGACAAGTATTCCCCCAGCCGGGTCAGAAAATCGTTATTTCCTCACAGAGCTTCATGATTGTGACCCAACCATCATTGAAATATCCCTAGTGAGGTCGCCAATTTATTTATGGCCAGTGTGACAGAGTAATACAGACATTTGTTCACATGTCATTCCTCAACCGAGTATTGTCAAGACATCTTGATGGCATTTCCTTAACAGAATGGTAGTCAGAATATTCTCATACCCAGCAGAGTTACAAATGGTATTCTCCCTTGCAGAGTTGTTACTCTCTTCTCAAATCAACTAATCTTGTATTGATCGCTTTGTCCCGTGTCAACGGACCTATTATGGATGGATCGCTTGATATCATTCTCCTATCAGATCGCTCGATCTTGTTTTGGGTTGCAAATCGCTCGATATTGCAACGCCATTATAGTCCATCGTCGTTGTGGCAAGCCAGTAGTCGCCTGGCGTAGTACCAAAGGACAAAGTTGAGTCGTGAATCGCTTGATATTACGTTCTCGTCTTCCTGGTTATGGATCGCTCGATACCATTTCCTTAGCAGATCGCTTGATCTTGTCCGAGTTGTAAGTCGCTTGATTTTAATCCTCGTTGTTGGAGTCGTAAATCACTTGATATTACGTTCTCGTCTTCCTAGTTATGGATCGCTCGATACCATTTCCTTAACAGATCGCTTGATCTTGTCCGAGTTGTAAGTTGCTTGATTTTACTCCTCGTTTTTTGAGTCGTGAATCGCTTGATATTACATTCTCATCTTCCTGGTTATGGATCGCTCGATACCATTTCCTTAGCAGATCGCTTGATCTTGTCCGAGTTATAAGTCGCTTGATTTTACTCCTCATTGTTTGAGTCGTAAATCGCTTGATATTACATTCCCGTCTTCCTGGTTATGGATCGCTCGATACCATTTCCTTAGCAGATCGCTTGATCTTATCCAACACTCGGCCGTGTTGAAAAGGTTTGAAGTCCTGACGGTGGAACTAAACGTCAAAAGGTTTACTGGTCCTAACATAACAGGTTTCTTAAAGAAGACTCGTCTGTCTCAAGCATCACATATCTAAGCAAGATTTGTGAAGAGGGCTCGGCCATCCTAATTACTTCTCACCTGGCGTAATAGGTTTATTTGAGGAAGACTCGTCTGTCTAGGTTATCTCTCCATCTGGTGTAACAGTTTAATTTGGAGAAAGCTTGTCCGCTCTGTTTTACTGCAACCTACACAGAATTTTGGGTTACTTTCTTCTCTTGATTGGGTTTATTTCCCATTTCTGTTATTCTCTAGCAGAGGGCAAATTTCAGGTCTTCTTGGTATTCAACCACATTTTATCTTGAACGGTCGATAGCCCTTGCTACCGTCCTTTTCAGATTAATAGTCGCTTGAATAGGGGTAGCTGTAACACCCAAAATTTACCCTCTTCTTTTTAGAATCATCCTCATATCATAATCATCATCAGCATGTCATATCCTTATCATTTTTCATAGAAAAATGAAGCATAGCACTCACATGTTCCAACATAAGGCATATGATCAATCATCTGAGAACTCGTGATCTTACAAGGCAAAGTCAAGAGCATGGTGACCTGACAGGAAGCTTACAGGCCCTTTTGTACAAGCTTGGTATCATGGTCAAAGCCCTAAAAGGATTGAGGATCATGATCAGATTGGAATGGTTGGCGTCGGGGTATTCTTGGAGTTTCTCACCAAAAGGAGGGAGAATTCAAAATTTTCTTGCGTTAACCGGTTAACGCTTTGGTTAACCGATTAACGACTGCGAATTTTGAATTCCAGCAGTAGGGTCAGTATGTGTTTTGGCTCCATTTTTTCATTATTTCTGATTTTATTCATTTTGAATTAATTGGGAATTATAGAGAAGGATCTAGATGATTTACCAAGCCTAATTCCAAGGCTAAATCCTAATCACTTTCTAAGCTAATTCCAATCCACTTTTTTTGGACTCCAAACCAAAATTTTAGGCCCCTAACCTAAAGGATATTTATTCCATTTCCCTCCAAACCAAAGTTAGCTCTCTCATAATTCACTTCTCATTTCTGAATTTTCACCACTCTCACCATTCTCTCATTTTCTCTCTCAATTTTCCAAATTACTCAAAGTTCCTCTTTGAAGATCACAAAACTTTGCATTAGAGTTTGTGGATCTTGGAACTAGACCTCCATCCATAGTTTCTTTGCATCAATTTGTTGGTTTCACTACTTGGTTCATATCTGATTTGGTGGTTAAGAGTGCTTTTGGAGCCAAGTTCTTGCAACAAGATCCTTTGCTTGCATTTATTTTGCATTACGTGTGAAGATTAGCACCGGATCTTCGAAGTTTTCCACGAGATTCCTCATTTCCAGCTCAAACAACATTTACCAAAGCATATCTCAGCTTTTTAGATTTGTTAAGTTCAGATCTAACTCTGTTTTTAGCTTATTTGCATGCTTGTGCTTAGATCCACCATGTGCTTGTGTATTTGCTTGTCTTGCTTGATTTTTTTGGTTGATTTATAATCGGATCTATTTGTTAATGTTCATGAGCTTAATGGTGTTTGATTAATGTGAATTGATCTTACTATTTCATGCATAATTGATTGCTGGACTGTTTTTTTGGATTATTTGAAATAAGCTGGTTTAGACTAATTTTTCTGAAGGTTTTAGTGTTGTTCGCACAGTGTTAACCGGTTAACGCTTTGGTCAACCAGTTAACGCTTTTGTTTTCTGTGTTATTTGTGGTAGGTTTGAGTTGGTTAACCGGTTAACACTTTGGTTAACCGGTTAACACTGAAGCAGGGTGATATTTTTGGGCTGTTTTGAGCTTGTTTGCTTCCCTTATTTGCCTTAATCATCATGGATCATTGTATGATCATTTTCTATGCTAGTTTAGGGTGGTTTGCTTGCTGGTTGATGAATGCTTTCATTTTCTCGACACGTAAATTCATGTATTTGCAAAGCTTGGCATGTTTGTTGATTTTGCCTTCTTGAAACTTTGAGCATGTTAATTCCATGAGTTGTGTTGATGTGTTAGTATTGATTAATGTGCTGAATATGTGCTAAAAAATTTGCTAACATTTGTAGGTGCAATGGTAATTGAAGTGAGGATGTTTATCCATATTTCAACTCTTCATCTCTTCTTCTTACTTTGCTTTCTACTTTGTGGTTTTTGATGTGCCTTATGCCATCATGTGATTCAACTCTTCTCTTTTCCCCCTTAGAAACAACTTATCTCCTTTCGAGGAGTAAGTTGTTCTCTAGCTTTCCTCTCCTCTCCTTTTCTTCTCCTTTGATCTTCTTTTCTCTTAGGATAGTTTCAAACCACACTAACCTTAGGACCACCTTTGCATGCTAATATATTAGGATTAGTCATTCCCCATTAGACTTTTACCTTTTCTGTTTTGTGGTTCTCTCTCTCCTCTCATCTCAAAACAAAACCTAAAAACACATTAATAAAGAAAGAAGGGACCTCTTGTGTATAGCCTTATTCCATGGGGCATATTTATTCATTCCATCTTGGAATAGTACATTTGTCTAGCATGATGCACAAGTCGGATCAAGAGGTCATCTTCATCAAGAAAATCCTGAAAAACACTTCTTCACCTAATCACTAAGACACTTAATAAGTTCAACAAGTTAGTGAGCTTAGGCCCTTGCCCTTGGAAACAAGTCTTGGATAAATTCTCCTTACTTGGTGTGCTTGTTCTATTATTCCATCTTGGAATGTAGTAGCAAGTACACATTCCATGGAAAAGAGTTTGAGTTCACTTCCTTGTGCCACACTCATAAAAAAAACTCTTAAAAAAACACTGGACAAAGAATAAGCGTCTCCTTCGGGACTTCTTTTCTCATCTCACTCACTCCTTACATACGAACTTGCTCCTACTTATCACTTCGCAAGACAGTAACACACTCATCGTCCGAGCCTGCAACACCTGAGCATTGACATAGGCAGTTCCAGCCTTAAGACACAAGCAATCTTTCCACCCCTAGTTAGGGGAACTACGGTGACTCTGATCCTCATGTCCAGTAAGGTATGTAGGCAGCGGGGTAGGGCCCGTTCGAGCACAATCTTTATTTTCCCTACAATTTTCTTATTCGTTTTTTTTTCTAGTTTCTTGCTATCCTATCCAGTTTTGTTCTCTTTTGCAGCAACTTTAATTCTTTCACCCTTTGAAACAAATTCTTTCACCCTCCGATAACGGTGCCAGTTCAAGCAGTGCAAGGAAGCCATTTTCTGGGCCCCGTAGATCTGGTGAAACAAATTATGTACACATGGGAAGAGGGAGACCCCAATATCTTCCCAGATCAGTGGCTGCCGTCACTATTCCTACTCCACCTCCTCAGTATACTCAACAACCACAACACTTTCCTCAACAGCCGCAGTTTTCTCAATAGAGATCCTACAACAACAACAACAATAATCAACAACAACGCCCTTTTCAACAGCGACCATCTCAGATCAACAGGGTGATTGACCCTTTTCCAATGCCATACGCCACATTGCTGCCACAACTCCTAAAGCTCAATCTTATTGAGTTGAGGACATTGGCTCCACCTGATCCTCAGAACCTTCCGAGAAATTATGATGTCAATGCTAGGTGTGCTTTTCATTCTAATGCACCTGGTCACTCCATGGAAAAATGCAGGGCTCTGCATATGAAGGTCCAGGATCTGGTAGATTCAAAGGCCCTGAACTTTGCACCACCTCCCAATGTCATGAAAAATCCTATGCCAAGGATTAATGGGCCAAGAATTAATGTTATAGAAGAAGGTTCACCCATGATTTCAATTGAAGATACTGCAAGTATTCAGACACCTTTGGCAGAGGTTAAAGCTCAGCTTTTGAAATGCCAAGTGTTTCCAGGTTGTGAGGCCTGTTGTGAATCTTGCAAGGTTTCCATGAATGGGTGTGAAAGCTTGAGGGATGGCATCAACAGCTTGATCAGAGAAGGCATTCTGCAAATAACGACAACAACTTCTACAACACCAACAACTCCTTGTACAAATGATTCTCCTACAACTGCAACAACAATTGTTTCTACTGACTCGTCTACAACTTCAGCAACCACTTCTTCCATCACTTCAACAAACAAAATTTCCATCTCATCTCCTTCTACAACTTCAGCAGTCACCAACAACGACGTCTCCACAGTTACTATTTATTATGACCCTACAACGGTCCCAAACTCCAGCAACTTTCAACAACAATCTCAACAACAGTTTCAGCAAGAACCAAGCTTCAATTCATCACCTCCAACATCCACCAGGAGTCCTGTCACCATTTTCTATGATCTGCAGACAATAACGGTTCCAACCTCTGCTGCAGTAAGCCCAGTCACCATCACGGTGCCAGGACCAATTCCATATGACAAAGACAATGATGTACCATGGCACTATGGTGCAGACCTTTACTGCAACTGAGAAAAAGTCCTTCTTGATTCTTCAGTTCCTACCTCACAAGTGGATAATGTCGGGGAGGCGGAGGCTTCACCCGAATCGGTCGCCTCTTTGCGTCACAAGCTCCAAGAACTAATACTGAGGCAGAGGCTGTTTCCAAAGCCAAAGGGAAAAGTGTGGCACCTGAAGAACATGCGCCAAAAGAGACTCATAAATCGTCCTTTGATCAGGATGTGGATGAATTTATGAGGATAATTAAAAGAAGTGACTACAAAGTTGTGGATCAGCTCCACCAGACTCCTTCTATGATCTCTATCTTATCCCTGCTATTGTGTTCCGAAGCTCATCGGGATGCACTACTCAAAGTTCTGCACGCTGCCTACGTGCCATAAGAGATCACAGTGAATCAGCTTGAAACAGTGGTGTCTAATGTCAACACTAGCCATGGGCTAGGTTTCACCAATGTTGATTTCACAACAGAAGGACGTCACCACAATAAGGCTTTGCACATCACCCTAGAGTGCAAAGAGGCTGTACTCTCTCATGTTCTTGTGGACACTGGGTTTTCACTCAATGTCTTGCCGAAGAAAGCTCTTGTCAAGCTCGAATATGATGGAATAGCTCTCCGACCAAGCAATTTGGTGGTCATGGCTTTTGATGGCTCCAAGAGGTCTGTTCTTGGAGAGGTGGAGATGCCTGTGATAATCGGTCCGCAGGTCTTTCAGACTACTTTCTATGTGATGGACATTCAGCCGGCCTACAGCTGTTTATTGGGTCAACCATGGATTCATGCCGCAGGCACAATAACGTCGACCTTTCACCAGATATTGAAATATGAGTGGGAAGGACAGATTATCACCATCTATGGTGAGGAGAACATATTTGTTAGCCCTCTGGCTACATACAAATACATTGAGATGGATGGTGAAATCCATGAAACTATGAGCCAGGGGTTCGAGGCTCTAAATATCAATGAGGCGATGATTGAAGTATTTGCTACATCCCAGGAAGATAGGATGGGTACTTCAATTGTCTCCTATCAGCAAGCCCGAAAGGTTGTTGAAGATGGTAATGCCCAAGGTTTTGGTAAGCTGCTGCCAGTGGAGAAGAAGGAGGACATATTCGGTTTGGGTTACAAACCATTCCGACAAGATCAATCAGAGGCTGCCAAATAGCCCAAGTTCATCAGTGGGGGGATGCTCACCCCAGATGCTATTAACAACCTGGAAGATGAGGCGGAAAGCGACCTTAACCTGGAGAACTGGATACGTCCAAGGATCCCGGGTCATCAAGTCCTTAACTGGTCTTCCCAGGAAATTATAAGGGTTACTCCTGCAGAGTAATTATTATATCCTGCTTTTTTCAGCATGCATCAAGTCCTGCATCTTGCCCAAGGTGTCAGGACTCATTTTGTAATAGGGTCATATTGTAATTTTGTGCAAATGGATTATCAATGAATATCGGACATCTTTTGCAAACAAGTCTCTTTTTCGCTCACTGTCTTTTCATTTTTCACTTTTGTACAAAACAATAAAATGGCAATGTTTTCAAAATAATAAGTTCATTTTCACTTTTCTAAAACAAGATTAAAATTGATCACTAAAACGAACAAATCTCAACCCTTGCAGAGATTATCCTCCAGATTGCACCGACAACAACATTGCTATGACCTTGTATGACTTCGACAATCCAATTAATCAAGCTGATGAAGGGGTTGAAGAAGACTATGAGTTACCTGAAGAGTTGGCCAGGTTGTTGAGGCAAGAAGAGAAAGTTATCACTCCTCATTAGGAGGAGGTTGAAACAGTTAATCTTGGTACCGAAGAGGATTTGAAAGAAGTGAAGATTGGGGCCGGTCTGCAAGCTTCAGTAAAAGAACAACTTATTGACATGCTTCGAGAATACGTCGAAGTCTTTGCTTGGTCCTATCAAGACATGCCGGGTTTAGATACGGATATTGTTATGCACAAGCTGCCTTTGAAAGAAGATTGCGCTCCAGTAAAGCAAAAGCTACGCCGTACTCGCCCAAATATGGACATGAAGATTAAGGAAGAGGTACAAAAACAGTGGGACACTGGTTTCCTTGCTGTAACTAGTTTCCCACCGTGGGTCTCTAACATTGTACCAGTGCCTAAGAAAGATGGCAAAGTACGTATGTGTGTGGATTACCAGGATCTGAACAGAGCTAGCCCAAAGGATGACTTCCCATTACCTCACATTGATGTATTGGTCGACAACACAACTCAGTTCTCGGTGTTTTCCTTCATGGATGATTTTTCTGGGTATAATCAGATCAGAATGTCACCCGAAGACATGGAGAAAACAACCTTCATCACACATGGGGGCATATTTTGTTACAAGGTAATGCCTTTTGGACTAAAGAATGTCGGCGCAACTTATCAACGGGCTATGGTAACATTATTCCACGACATGATCCACAAGGAAATTTAATGCTACGTGGATGACATGATTGCCAAGTCCCTCACTGTAGAAGATCATCTGGTAAATCTGCTGAAGTTGTTCAAGCGTCTGAGAAAGTATCAGCTGAAGCTAAACCCTAAAAAATGCATATTTGGTGTACGATCTGGTAAACTGCTGGGATTCATCGTAAGTGAAAAGGGAATTGAGGTTGATCCTGACAAAGTAAAAGCCATTCAGGAGATACCTGCACCTAGGACTGAAAAAGAAGTTCGAGGGTTCTTAGGTAGATTGAACTACATATCAAGGTTCATATCTCATCTTACTGCAACTTGTGAACCCTTGTTCAAACTATTAAGAAAGGAACAAACGGTCAGGTGGAACGAAGATTGTCAGAAGCCTTTTGACAAGATCAAGGAGTACCTGCAAGAACCTCTGATTCTTATGCCCCTAGTTGAAGGAAGACCTCTAATAATGTACCTGACAGTATTAGAAGGATCAATGGGGTGTGTGCTGGGCCAGCATGAAGAGTCTGGTCGAAAAGAATATGCAATATACTACCTAAGCAAAAAGTTTACCGACTATGAACAACATTATTCACTGCTCGAGAAAACTTGCTGTGCTTTAGCGTGGGCTGCTCGCCGACTAAGACAATATATGCTGACTCACACTACCTTGTTGATCTCAAAAATGGACCCCGTCAAGTATATATTTGAGAAGCCAGCACTTACCGGAAGGGTTGCAAGATGGAAAATGATTCTGACAGTGTATGACATTCAGTACACATCTCAAAAATCCATCAAGGGCAGTGTATTGTCTGACTATCTGGCTGAGCAACCCATTGATGATTATCAGCCCATGAGATTTGACTTCCCCGATGAGGACATCATGTACTTAAAAGCAAAAGATCATGAAGAGCCTGTTCACACTAAAGGACCTGATATGAAGAAGAATGGACAATGATGTTTGATGGGGCTATTAATATGAATGGTCGTGGAGTTGGTGCAGTGCTCATTACACCTAAAGGAGTTCACAAGCCTTTCTCGGCAAAACTCACCTTTGCCTGCACTAATAACGAAGCTGAATACGAAGCCTGTATCATGGGTCTTGAGGAAGCCATTGACCTCAGGATTAAGACATTGAATGTATTTGGAGATTCAGCTTTGGTAATCAATCAAACCAGTGGCAAATGGTACACTCACCAAGAGCATATGATTTTATACTATGATTACACGAGGAGATTATTGACTTTCTTTACAATAGTCAAACTTGAGTACATCCCTTGAGACGAGAATCAGTTCGCAGTTGCTTTAACTACCATTTCCTCCATGATTAAGGTTCAAATTGCCAATTATGTGCCTCGGATTTCGGTATCCAGACTAGACCAACCAACATACGTATTCTCCGTGGACATTGCTAAAGACAACAAGCCTTGGTTCCATGACATCAAAAACTTCTTAGAGGATCAGACATACCCACCTGGGGCATCATCCAATGATAAGAAGACATTAAGAAGACTGGCTGGTAGTTTCTTCCTTAATGTTGATGGTTCCTTATACAAGCAAAACTTTGACATGGTGCTACTCAGTTGTGTTGATAAGAAAGAAGCAGACTTGTTGATGCACGAGGTGCATGAAGGATCTTTTGGTACCCATGCTGGAGGACATGCAATGGCTAAGAAATTGTTGAGATCGAGTTACTACTGGATCAATATGGATGCAGACTGTTGTGCTTATGCCAGGAAGTGTCATAAATGCCAGATTTACGCGGACAAAGTGCATGTGCCTCCAAATACTTTGAACGTAATGTCTTCACCTTAGCCCTTTGCCATGTGGGGCATTGACATGATTGGAAAGATCGAACTGACTGCTTCAAATGGCCACAGATTCATCCTGGTAGCCATTGATTACTTCACCAAATGGGTTGAAGCAACTTCGTATGCAAATGTCACCAGACAAGTGGTAGCTAGACTCTTGAAAAGAGACATCATCTTTCGATATGGAGTACCCGAGCGAATCATTACTGATAATGGTTCCAATTTGAACAACAAAATGATGGCAGAACTGTGCCGGGACTTCAAAATTCAACATTACAACTCTTCTCCTTACAGGCCAAAGATGAATAGCGTTGTTGAGGCAGCTAACAAAAACATCAAGAAGATTGTGCAGAAGATGGTGGTTACTTACAAAGACTGGCATGAGATGCTACCATTTGCCTTGCATGGGTATCGATCCTCAATCAGAACGTCCACTAGGGCAACGCCTTATCAGCTTGTGTACGGTATGGAAGGTGTCCTACCTGTTGAAGTTGAGCTACCCTCCTTACGGGCAATGATGGATGTTAAGCTGAACGAAGCATAATGGGTCCGTTCTCGGTACAATCAACTGAATCTGATCGAAGAAAAGAGATTAACTGCTATCTGTCATGGGCAGTTATATCAGAAAATAATGAAGAAAGCCTTTGATCAGAAAGTCAGACTTCGGGAATACCAAGTGGGAGATCTTGTGCTGAAAAGACTTCTTCCTCCTCATACAGACCACAGGGGCAAGTGGACTCCAAACTACGATGGCCCATTCATAGTAAAGAAGGTCTTCTCTGGTGGAGCACTGATGCTTACTACTATGGATGGTGAAGATTTCTTATCCCCTGTGAATTTAGATGCAGTTAAAAAATGCTTCACATAAAAAGACCCACTGGACATAAAAACAGAATGTAAGTCCAGGAAAAATTAGGGCATCCCGGCAAGTCAAAAACAGAATAAAAGACTCGGGAAAAAATAAGGGAAAAATTGAAATAAAAGTGTACACCCGCTGAGTTGAAAAGCCGCATTGGACAGCTCAGGCAAAAATGGGTATCCCGGTGGATTGAAAACCTGAAAGGGCGGTCCACGCAAAATCAGGGAATAAGCGAACAACTGTATTCTGAATTCGTCTGTATCACTTGCAACACGGCAAGCTTCGAAAGGATAAAGCATCGGTCAGAATCAACCTTCTTCAGAAAGCAAGATAACAAGAACGTCAAGGTCATACAGGTCATAACAAAGGAAGCTCACCGGAGCATCGTCAACATTGCCAGCACTTTTTTTTTTACTTTTCTCAATTTATAGCAATCTCCTCATTCCAGGAGATTTGTTTCTTTAACTGTATTTGCCAATTTAGGGCACCCTGATTAAAAAAATCAGAATTTTCAGTCACATCTCTTTTTGTACATTTTTGTTTCGTTTGCAAAACATCCAATATTCATGATACGGTACTCGTATAATACAAATAAGCCATTTTAATAAATGCTTGCGGGAAATATATTTACTTCCAGGAATATCTAACTCCTATGACGGAATCCGGTAAGGGATGCCTCAGGATACTTGTGCGTTTCTTTGTCTTAACAGGTTGCAGGTATTCAATACACAACATGGGGCATGCCAAGCATCACTTCCCCAGCATACCTCCTCCCCAAGAAGTGTCTGAAATGCTTTTCCCCAGAAAAGTTGTCAAAGCCTCCTCATCCCCAGCACAAGTCTACTCAACAGGAGCATCCCCAGCCGATCTCCCCACAGAATTTCCAGCCTCTCCCCAGAAGAGCAATGCCTGAAACTCTTACACAACAAAGTGACGAAAGTTTCCTTCTCCCCAGCTGAGTTCTCCTTATGAGATAGATCTATCATTGGTCTATTTCCCCAAACAGGGCTATATCTCCTAACAGACCTACCAATGATCTCTTCCCCAGCTGGGATATCCCTCAAAGCAGATCAGCCAGAGATATTTTCTCCAGTGGGATCCGAATCCCGGATCGGTTTCTCTTTTGCATAATCATAGCATTCGCATCATAAATCACCAAAATAAGTGTAGCATTCCGTCTAATACGGAGCATTACGGCAAAAATCAAACATTTGCATGATCACAAGCCAGGTTCGAGCCAGTTACCTGCAATTACCATCCGTATTTCATCAGCAATATATATAAAAGCTCACATCCCCTGTAAATAAAAGCCAAAGCGTCCCCTTTGCACTCCCCAACACAAATTCCTGTTCATATATACCCTTTTCAATACTCGTCTGTGTCGTATTATTCCCCGCAGATATAAAGCTAAAACACCTCCTTTGCACTTTCAAAAATAGATATACATGCTCTTTTGACACTCACCCATGTCATACACCCCCCAGCATGATTGCCAAAACACTTGTCGCAAACCAAACACTTGTTCATAACACGCCCTTTTCGACACCCGTCCGTGTCATCCTATCCCCACAGGTCGCCAAAACACTTTTACACTCTCACATGCAAATATTTGTTCATAACTTATATATAGTCTCTTTTGACACTCGTCCGTGTCATACGTTCCCCAGCAAGTTGAACACTCGTCTGTGTCTTGCTCATACTTCACCAACAAACCAATATTCACTCATACTTATACAGAAGTCTTCGATACTCGTCCGTATCCTTTTTATATATATATCACTCCTCAGCAGATTCGACACTCGTCCGTGTTCTTTGTTAAATAGTTGGTACTCGTCTGTATCATCATCTCTGAACACACGTCAGCGTTTGTTTCTACCGATACTCATCCGTATCATAGTCTTAAGGATACTCGTCCGCATCTTTAATGTATACACAGCGTCAAACACTTATACCTTTAATTCTTAAGCGTAAGCACTCGTCCGTGTTTACCATTCCCCAGTAGAACAACTTTTCTTATATCCGACATTCGTCCTATGTCGTGATACTTTCGGCAGCCGTCTCCTGCCAGGTGATCGTCCCTCACCTTTGGATGACCGTCCCTCATCCTTTCCCCAGCGGAGTCTCCATTATTAGAACCCTTTTCTATCCGGCATTCGTCCTATGTCGTAATATTTAGCAGCCATCCCCTGCTAGGTTATCCTCCTTCACCTCTTGATGATCGTCCTTCATCATTTTATCTGATGGTCGTCCCCATTGTTGATCTTGTTATCCGACATTCATCCTATGTCGAGATAAACCCCGAGAGCAGTCGTACCCTGTTAGGTGATCGTCCTTCACCTCTTGATGATCGTCCTTCATCATGCTTATCCGATGGCCGTCCCCATCATCTACCTTTTCTATCTGACATTCGTCCTATGTCGTGATAAAGAGTAGCCGTCCCTTGCTAGGTGATCGTCCTTCACCTTTGATGATCGTCCCTCATAAATATTTCATTTATTCTTTAACCCGATGGCCGTCCCCATCGATGTTTACTTTACTTTTTAAGCCTGATGGTTGTCCCCATCATTGCCTTTGTTTTAATCCCCAGAAATCCTTGTTTCTTTACCTGATGGCCGTCCCCATCATGGTCTCTTTATTTTCCCAGCATGTCGGTCGTCCCCGTCATTGCTTTACTTACTGTTTTATCCCTAGCAGTCATCCTCTGCTCGATGGTCGTCCTCCATCGCCCGCATTTGATAATCATACTATACCACCTTTTACAATTTATACCCCTTTTCTTCTTATATCCAGCGAGTGCAAATTTTGGAATGTCTTTGGTATTCAACCACAAGTTATCTTGTTTGTCTGTTAAGCCAGGCGCTTACACCCTGCACAGCTAACTCATGCTTGAATAGGGGAAGCTGTAAACACCCTAAATTTTCCTTCACTAGTTTCACACCATGGCTTGTGATCTTTCATTTTTTCATAAGCATACCATCTCACATTGCATATTTGTTTCATCTGCATAAGTTCAAGTTCATCTGCATCTAGGTTTTGTGATCTGAGCAATCCAAGAATCCATCTGAGCCATTCCAAAGGCCTCAAAGTGTTCCAAGAGGGTCCATGTGTGTTCTATCATCATATTATGTTCCTCAAAGTTCATGGAAGTCAAGAAATCACAAGAACTGGCAAAGCATGGAAGCAGAGCTAGGGTTTTCACTACACAGATGACCAAAATTAGGGTTTTGGTCTCAAAGGCCTTAACTCTAATTTTTTGGGCCATTCTTGTTTCTAATGTTCTTAAGATGTTATAAGGATCATATGTACCTAGTTTGATGAAGAAATTCATTGTGGAAGTCATATGTTTACTGGGTAACTTCCTGGGCAAGTTAAGTCAAAATCAGGGCATCTGAGGCCCCCAACAATGGAACCAAAGGGGTATTTTCATCAATTTGAAGTTCTATGATCTTTATTTGATCTTAGAAGAGGTTGGAAGTTCACAAGATTGAAGAATTTTGAGCCATTTGCAAACTTGCCAAAAATGGAAATGACTTGTAATGGAATTCCATTTTGGGAAAGTTTTTCAACCTCCTCTTTCTTGATAAAAAATGCTTCAAATGAAAAAATCCTGGTCATGAAAGTTGTAGAATGGATCTTCCCATTTTCAAAAAGTACAAGAACCCCTTCTAATTCATTATAGAACTCAAGTTATGATCCTTCAAAGTTGGCAAAAATCCTATAATTTTCAAAAGTGCACCAAAGAGGGATTTTTGCAAAACCACTTGCCAAGACCTCAAATGACCTCTAATGGACCACTAAGCCTCATAACATGTTCATACAACTTTCCAAGATCATAATTGGGCCCTTGACCTAGGGTTTTTATGGCTTGTGAATTAAGAAACAACAAAGAGGGAAAAGTTGCAAGAGCCATGCTACCACTAGCCTCAGTCATTACAGCTGCACAAAAACAATCCAAAGGCCTTCCTTGATCCATGCTGAGCCCAGCCATGCCTCTAATCCAACTCTGACTCGTGCCATGCCTCAAGTACACATAAGCTTGACTTTTTGCAAAACCATCCATACCAATCAAGCTAGGCCACCACCCACTCTCTGACCATTCAAGATATGATATACAAACATTATGGAACCAAAACACACAATGCTTGAAGCCTGAAACACACCCAAGCTCAAATTACACAAAATCCCCTCAAAACTTCATCTCTTCCAATCTCCCAACTCAGCCATCAAAACTTCAAAATTCTTTCACCAATCATCTCAACATAACCCCAGGACCATTTCCCACCCCTCACATTAGCCTGAAACCATCTCAAACAAAAACACGATTTCAGCTTCCTCTAAACTGAAACCTTCAAAACAACCTACATAAACTCCTTTCAATCATTCCAGAAGCATAAAGGGATCAAGTGGAGTGGATTAGCACCAAAGAAGGGCCTAGAAAGTTCCAGTTTCAAGAACTTCAACTCAGGTAGCCATCAAGAACTTTTTTTCCAGAAATGCATTTTTAAGTTCTTAAATGAATCCTTATGATGTGCTGATGATCCTGATGTATTTATTTTTCAAAATGGTTGAATATTGAGCATGTATGAAATCTATGAAACTTTTTGACCTAAAATCGATTTGCTTCGATTCAGCTTTAATACGTGAAATAAATGTGTTTTGTTGGATGATTCTTGTTGTATGATGTTTGGGGTTTGATTCTGGGCGGAGAGATTGAGTTTTAGAGGCTTAGGGAGAGATATAGTGTTTTTGCTCGCCGGAGAAGATGATCGGAGCACTGTTCCGGTCATCTGAAAGTTGTTAGGGTTTAATCCTGTAATTAAGCAAGTTTGAATGTCAGCCCTAGGATTTGCTTTGCGCGCGTGTTTTCAATGGTCCAGATCCCTTCATTAACCCTAAACCTGATTAATTAATTTAATTAAATTGAATTAGCCAGGAAAAGATCTCAGCCCTTGGATTACGCGTTGGTCAACCCCATTTCCCCCAGTTCAAATCTCAGCCATAGGATCTTATTACTTCCCCTTTATTTTATTTTTATTTCATTTTCTTTGTATTTTTCTTTCATAATTTATTTAAAATAGCAAAATTCATTTAAAAATTCTGAAATTTTTTATCAAGTCTTTTATTAATTTTCAGAAGGCAAAACTATTTTTATTTTTATTTTTTGCATATAAAAAGTATTTTTAAATCATTTAAATGTTTTATTTAATTAATTAATTAATTTTAATTAATTAAAAATACATTTAGGTATTTAAAAATCACCAAAAAAATCAGAGAGCATCCTTAGACATTTAGAAACATTTACATACTCACCTTACAAATTTCTTTTTTGGTTTTGATCATACTTTGAGATTTTTCAATGAATTAGAGTTCTTAAAAAGTTCATTTTTCTAACCCTAACTTCAAAAATTCATAACCCTAGAACCAAGTTGATTTTGTGAATGGTTCTTTTTGCATTGTTCTATGCATGTCTTCTAGCATCCAAAAACATTTTTGTTTCATTTTTATCTTGCATTTTCAAATTGTTTGGCATTTTACATTGAAGATCACCCAAAAACCCTAGCAAATTTAGAAAATTCATAACTCTTCCTAGGTTTAGCTTTTGACCTCCCCCTTTGGATGATAACCTAGTATAGGTTTAGGCTCCCTTTGAGTGTATTTTCAATTTTTTATCTTGTGCATTGCATCTGTTTTGGTCATATGCATCTCATACATTCATAAAACCCTAATTTTTCATGTTTACTTGCATTCATCTTTCATATGCATCCATACATGAACTTGCCATGAAATATCATGCATTCATATGTCATCTTAGACATCTTAGGACATGTTAGAATCATGCTTGATCATTCCTTCATTCATTTGCCTTGATTTGCATTCATTTCCTTTCATTAACTTTCATGAAATTTCAAACTTCAAAGCATGCTTACATGACATCTCATCTTTGTATGATCATACATATGCATTTGGTATGCCTTTTCATCATCTCATATGAATTTAACATTGCATAAACACTTCTGACTTTGGTCATTTCATCTCATATCATCTCATTTCTTTATGCTTTGAACTTTATGCATTCATGCAAACATTTTCAGGTGGTAAGTTACTTTGAGAAGTGGATTTGCCTTCACTTCTCATTTCTCTCTATCTCTTTCATTTGCATCTTGTTGGTTTTGAAGTGAACTTGCTCACTTGTTTTCTTTCTTTCTCACTTTCTTTCTTTAAGTTACTTATCTTCTTCAATGAAGTAAGTAACTTATTCTTCTGCTTCCTCCTCCTTTCATCTGCTTCTTCCATTGGTGGCTTCCTTGAAGATCTTTCTTAAGCCTTACAAACCATAGGACATCCAAGCATGATAATAATTAGGGTTGTGATTAGTCCCCCCTATCTTTTTACCTTTGAGTCTCCTTGATTCTCTCTCCTCATCTTCATAATCAGAGACAAAACTCTTAAAGTATTAGGACTTTGGAATTAGGGTTATGCCTACATCCTTCTCTTAGGATGGAGTGTATAACTTTAATCCTAAGTGTTAAACCTTTAATTTGTTTAAACCTCTTAATCAAATCATCTTAATAATCACTAAGACTTCATCTAGTAACTTGGGCCTTACATTAGGGTTCTAATTCTTCCTTTATGGTTAAGAAAGACTAACCCTAGTGTTTAATGGACAAGTCCCCCTCAAGTTGTCTTGCAAACCATAAAACTCATTTCGTAATCTCATCCCTTAATTAGAATCCACTTAATAAAGGCTTTGTTATATAATGAATTTAATCCCTAATCATGGATTAAGTTGAGGTATCTTCCTCAGCTTAAGTGTTCTCATCTATTATCCTTCTATTAGGATGGTGTAATGAGTTCACTAGTCTGTGATTAGAGATTAAACTCATTACTTAACACTAAAAAAAAATCCAAAAAAAAATCTAATTAATCACAAGTAGGTTAATGATCTTAATCCTACATCATCATGGTAATTAAGTTGAGATGCTTATCTCATGCTTAAGTATTCTCATTATCCCTAATCAGGGAGGATATAATGAGTTTACAAGCCCTTGATTTAGGCTTAAGCTCATTAATTTATGCAAAACACCAAAAACAATAACAAAACTGAAAACACAAAAACAAACAATAATCGTCTCCTTCGGGATTCTTTTCTCATCATCTTCACTCACAAACGAGAACTCGCTTCTTCCGTCTAATGCAAGACAGTTAGCACTCGAGCCAGACGAGTCATACACTTGAGCATAGACAAGCAGGAAGTTCATAGTCAATTTATTTCCCATTCTCTTTGAGTCGAACTACGGTGATCTGACTTCCTCATTGCACGAGAGGATACGCAGGCATAACTTAACTGTTATCGAACAAAAGTCTCTGTGTCTCCCCCCTCTTTCAGCTTTCTTTTGTAAGCCTCAATCCTGAGCAATTCACACCCTTTTGCACTGACACTTGTATATTCTTTTCCAGCTTTTGCACACAGATAGCACATATACTACCCCTTTAAACACAATCTTTTAAGCGTGGATCCCGTTGAGTACGACGGACAATCTGGGTGCTAATACCTTCCCAGGTTGTAACCAATCCCCTTTCTCAGTTTCTCTGGTTCGCAACCGTCTTATCCGTATCTTTCTAGGTTTATGCATCATTACCTTTCCTTCAGGATAAAAATGCCTAGTTGGAGACTCTATACATTTCACTTTCATTTTCTCCTTTCGCCGACCATTTGCGTCTGTACCCTATCTGACCTCGGTGTCTTTTCGGGGGAGCGACACAAGGCAATCAATTTCACTCCGACCCCAAACTTGATGCAAAATCCCATGCCTCCGCATGGGAGGACCGTATGAGCTATTGACAATGGTGAGGGTTTGAATCTGATATATGATGTCAACGCTTTGAAAACTTCATTGGTGGGCGTGAAGAGTTTCATAGCTAAGAAGAATATATTTTCGGGCTGTGAAGAGGGTTGTTCAGATTGTGAGAATTCTGTTGATGGTTGTGACCGATTGAGATCGGGAATACAAAGAATGATCAACGAGGGAAATATTCAGTTTGACAGAATCGTGAAGGAAGATGAAGTCTCGACATTGACTATTTACTATAATCCATCACAAATCCCAACACCAGCAAAAGTGGCGCCTGTGACGTTTACCACTCCTAGACCAATTCCGTACCAAATCGAAAAAGTTGTCCCATGCTCCTATGGGGCGGAGGTTTATTGTAATGGTCAGAAGCAAGATTTGACCTTTTCCAGCCCAGCTCAGCACCAAGTTGAAAATTTTGGAGTTGGAGGGTTCACAAGGAGTGGGAGATTATTTGTACTGGAAACGTTAATAAAAAGGGTGGTGCAACCAAAGGATAATACAGAGGACTAAGCCAAAGCCAAGGGAAAGCAGCCTGTGATAAGTGATGCTCCGATGCCAACTTCGCATCCTGATATCACCTTTGACAAAGAAGTGGAAGAATTTTTTAGAATCATTAAAAAGAGAGATTACAAAATTGTCGATCACTTTCATCAAACTCCCTCTAAGATTTCAATATTATCCTTGTTGATGTGTTCAAACTCACACAGGAAAGCCCTACTGATGATTTTAAATAATGCCTTCGTGCCATAGGACATATCAGCAAATCAACTAGAGACAGTGGTGTCAAGTGTGAACACCAGCCATGATTTAGAGTTTACGGATATGGACCTGACCACTAAGGGGCGCAGCCATAATCGAGCTCTACATATTTCTATGGAATGTAAAGGAGTTGCGCTCTCTCATGTACTTGTGGACACAAGATCATCCCTAAACGTACTTCCGAAGAAGGCACTGATTAAGTTGGACTATGACGGGGTGGTGCTCAGGCCGAGCGATTTAATAATCCATGCATTCGATGGCTCAAAAAGGTCTGTCTTTGGAGAAGTGGAACTACCAATCAAGGTAGGACCACATGTTTTCAATACAACCTTTTATGTCAGGGATATCCAACCAGCTTATAGCTGTTTGCTGGGATGACCCTAGATACATGCAGCAGGGGCTGTGTTTTCAACCCTTCACCACAAGCTCAAATTTGTCTGGGAAGGACAGATCGTTACAATGTGCAAGGAAGAAGATATCTTCATCAGTCACTTTGCTTCATTCAAATATGTAGAGATGGATGGAAAGATCGTTGAGACTCCTTGTTAAGCCTTTGAGCTTGTCAGAACCGAGGTTACATCGTCATTAGCTGCTGTAAACACCCCAAATTTGCCATCACTAAGTTCATACCATGGCTTGTGATCTTTTCATGTGCATAAGTTCAATCATATCACATCATGTTGCATTTTTTGGTTCACTGCATTGGTTCAAAGTCATCTGCATCTAGGGTTTGTGATCTGAGCAATTCCTGAGCTATCTGAACCACTCCAAAGGTCTTCAATCATCTCAAGAGGGTCCATGTATGTTCAAGTATCATATTATATCCTCCCAATATCAAGGAAGTCAGAAAATCACAAGAACTAAGAAGGCATGGAAGCAGAGCCAGGCTTTAACTACACAGATGACCTAAAATTAGGGTTTTGGTTTCAAAGGCCATAACTTCAAATTTTTTGGTCATTCTTGTTTCTATTGGTCTCTATATGATATAAGGATCATGCATACCAAGTTTTATGGAAAAATTCATTGTGGAAGTCATCTGATCATTGGGTAACTTCTTGGGCAAGTCAGAGCCAAATCAGGGCATCTGAGGCCCCCCAACATGGAACCAAAATGGATTTTTCATCAAAATGAAGTCACATGGTCTTTATTTGATCATTGAAGTAGTTTAAAGTTCACAAATTTGAATAAAAGTGGGCTAAACCAAAAGTTGCAAAATATGGAAATGACTTGTAATGTAAACTTTCCATTTTGGGAAAGTTTTTCAACCTCCTCTTTCTCAACCAAAAATGCTTCAAATAAAAAATTCTTGGTCATGAAAGTTGTAGATTGGATCATTCCCTTTTCAAAAATTACAAGAACAGGGTCTAATTCATTTTGGAACTCAAGTTATGGCTTTCCAAAGTTGGCAAAAATCACATAATTTCAAGTTTCATGACAAAGAGGGATTTTTGCAAAACCTCATGCCAAGCCAATTTGTGACCTCAAAGTGACTTCTAATCATCATACAAACATAATACAATGCCTAAAATTCATATTTGTGCCAAGAATTCTCAAGTTTCATGACTTGTGCATGAAGAAATCAAGAAAGGGCCAAACTTCATGAAATTTGCAAAACCACCCACAAACTTCATTCCACTTGCTATTTGGCCTTAATCTGAATTCCATGGTTGCCCATGAATCAAGATGCGCCAGACACCCCCTTGTCCTTGGCCTGAAACAGCCCATACCTCAAAGGACACCTAACCTTGACTTTTTGCAAAATGAACCATACCAATCAGCATAGGCCACCAACAACTCTTTGACCTATCAAGGATTGATACATGGACCAAAAGCAAGACTTTTCATACAACAAGCAAGGCTGAATCCTCCCATAACTCAGCATACACCAAAACTCCCTCTTATGCATTTTTCTTCGAAACTCAGCACTCAAGCCCCAAACCTTCAAACAAACTTCATAGAACAACTCACCATGAACCACTGATCATTTCCCAACCATCACCTTGCCCTGAAACCCCCATATCAAAAACATGATTTCTCTCCCCCTTTGAACTGAACTACATCAATCTCACAAACCAGCCACACAAAAATTCCATCCAAGCATTGCAAATTCCTCAGGAGGTTCATTAAAGGCATCTTGGGCCATAGAAGCAGCCAAAAAGCTCCAGGGTTGAAAGCTTCACCTCAGGTAGCTATGCGAATTCAGTTTTCCCAAAGCTTTATTTTAAGTTCTTAAATGGTTAAGTGTGATCCCCTGAGCATGATGAACTTTGAATTATTGAAAATAGTTGAGAATTGAGGGTGTATGACTTGTCTGAAATTTCTGCCATTTTTATACTTTGCTTCGAATCTTGTTTGTGAGTGAAAAGAAATGGAGTTTGAGGTTAGGGATGAGCTTAAGGAGGTGAGAGGAAGCAATCTGGAGCTTTAGAGCTCCAGAAATGACCTAGGGAGCATTTTGGGAAATTTTTAGGGGAGGGGTGGCCGGAGAAGATGACCGGAGGTCATTTCCGGCCACCTGAAAGTGATTTATTTAACTAATTAGGGTTAGGGTTTGTTTTGAACGTGGGTCGTTGGATGAGCTTTCCCGCGCGTGTGTGAGTGGTTAGGATTGAATCATTAAAATTAATTATAAGATTAATCTTTAATTAATTCAGATTAAGGAAGTTTGAACCTGGGCCGTCCAGATGCGCGCCCAGTCAAACATTCCAAGCCCAGATCAAATCCTGTCCTTCCCTTTGACATACTTTCTTTTTATTTAATTTTTATTTCATTTTAATTTGTACGAATTTTAAATAAATAGTAAAATACATCAAAAAATTCTGAAAATTTTTATTGAATCTTTTATTAATTTTCAGAACCCAAAAATATTTTTAATTTTATTTTTTGCATTAAAAAATATTTTTAAATCATTTAAATGATTATTTTTAATTAGTTAATGAAAATTAATTAATTAAAAATACATTTAGGTATTTAAAAATCCCAAAAAAATTCAGAGAGTATTTTAAAACATTTACAAACATTTACAAACTCACAACACAAATTTCTTTTTGGTTTTGATCATACTTTGACAATTTTCATTTGAATTAGGGTTCTTTAATTTGAATATTTTTAACCCTAACTTCAAAAATTCATAACTTTTGATCCAAGTTGAGTTTGTGAATGGTTCATTTTGCATTGTGTTATGCATACTTTAAAGCATTTAAAAACATTTTTGTTTCATTTTTATAATGCATTTTCAATTTATTTGGTATTTTCCCTTTAGAATCACCCTTAAAATCCTAGAAATTTAGGAAAATCATAAGTCTCTTAGGGTTTAGCTTCTGACTTTCCCCTTTGGGCAGTGAACTTGTATAGGTTTAGGGTCCCTTTGATTCCATTTTCAATTTTTTATCTCATGCTTTGCTTATGATTTTGAATTTTGCATCTCATGTTGTACATAAACCCTAATTTGCATCTTCATTTGCATCCATCTTGTATAAGCTTGCATACATGAACTTGCCAGGACATTTTGTTCATCCACATATCATATAAGACATCTTAGGACATATTAGAATCATGTTTGATCATTGCATCACCCATTTTCCATGTTTTTGCTTTCATTTCATGTTATATGCATTCATGCACTTCCATGCTTCTTATATGCTTCATTTGCACTCTCATCTCTTGTATGAACATTCATATCACTTGGCATGCTTTCATAACATCCCATAACATCATTTGCATCATGAATATGTTTCTGACTTTGGTTTTCATCATTGCATTTCATCCCATTTTCATTTCATTTCATTTCTTTTTGCTAACTTTTCAGGTGGTAAGTGTTTGAGAATTGAATTTGCCTTCACTTCTCATAATCTTTTCTCATCTCTCTTATGCATCATTTCTGCATTTTACTTGTGAATTAGAGTGAGCTTGCTCATTCATGTTCCTTCCTCACCTTCTTTCTTCAAGCAACTTATCTTCTTAAGTGAAGTAAGTTGTCTTACTTCCTTCTGATTCTCTTTCCTTAATCCAGCTTCTTCCATGGTGGCTTTTCCCTTGAAGATCTTCTTGAAAGCTTCATAAACCCTAGGAACACCCAAGCATGATCATAATTAGGGTTTGATTAGTCCCCCATTAGTTTCTACCTTTGTGTCATCTTTGTGTCTTCTCATCTCACCTTTTAATCAAGGACTAAACCCTTAAGGTTTTAAGACTTTGTGATTAGGGTTATGCATGTATCCTTCTATTAGGATGGAGTGTATAACTTTAATCCTAAGTGTTAAACCCTTAATGTGTTTAAATCCTTTAATCAATCCATCTAATAAATCACTAAGACATCAAGCTTGTAACTTGGGCTTTGCATTAGGGTTCTAATTCTTCCTTAATTGGTTAAGAAGGACTAACCCTAGTGTTAATGGACAAGTCCCCCTCAAGTTGTCTTACAAACCATAAAATTCACTTCTTAATCTTACCATTAACTAAAATCCACTTAAATAAAGGCCTTGTTATGTCATGAGGTTAATCCCTAATCATGGATTAAGTTGAGGAGTCTTTCTCAGCTTAAATGTTCTCATCTATTATCCTTCTATTAGGATGGTGTAATGAGTCCATTAAATCCTTGATTATGGATTAAGCTCATTACTTAACACCAAACAAAAATTCCAAAAACATCTAAATAAATGCAAGTAGGTTAATGATCTTAATCCTACATCATGGTGATTTAGTGTGAGGTGGTTACTTCATACTTAAGGTATTCTCATTACCCCTAATCAAAGGGAGGATGTGATGAGTTTACTAATCCTTGGTTTAGGCTTAAGCTCATTTTCTTATGACAAATCCCAAAAGCAATAAAAGATTGAAAACATCAAAAACAAACAATAATCGTCTCCTTCGGGATTCTTTTCTCATCATCTTCACTCATAAACGAGAACTTGCTCCTTCCGTCTAATGCAAGACAGTTTGCACCTGAGCTAGACGGGTCTTACACTTGAGCATAGACAAGTAGGCAGTTCATCAGTCAATTTACCTTTCATTCTCTTTGAGTCGAACTACGGTGTTCTGACTTCCTCATTGCACGAGAGGATACGTAGGCATAACTTAACAGTTATCGAACAAAAGTCTCTGTATATTTCCCCCTCTTCCAGTATTATTCTTTAAGCCTCATAGTCTTGAGCTTCACATTCTTTCCTTACACTGACATTCCTTTTATTCATTTCACACTTCTTTAGCACGGACACTTGCATTCTTTCCCAGTTTTTGCACACAAAATAGCACTGACACTACCCCTTTAAGCACAAACTTTCAAGCGTGGATCCCGTCGAGTATGACGGACAATTTGGGTGCTAATACCTTCCCAGGTTGTAACCAACCCCCTTTCTCTGTTTCTCTAGTTCGCGACCATCTTATCCATCCTTTTTTAGGTTTATGCAACATTACCTTTCCTTCGGGATAAAAATGCCTAGTTGGCGACTCTTTTCAGTTCACCCTTGTGTTCTCCTCTCTCGCCGATCGTTCGCGTCTGTACTCTATCTGACCAGGTGTCTTTTAGTAGGAGCGACAGCTGCCTTGTCAGAGGATAAAAAGAAAGGAATATCCATAGTATCCTACAAACAAGCCTTGGAGGTCGTGGAATCAGGCACGAATGAGGGCTAGGAAAAAATGATTGAAGTCCCGAAGAAAGAAGACATGTTCAGGATTGGTTACCATCCTGGACGGTTAATGCCAAGTCAGAGTGCAAGATGTCGGAAAGGCCCAATTACCTTCACTCATGTGGGATGGGTTGATCATGGTAGCATCTGTGCAGTGCAAGATGAAACGGTTGATAGTGATTGTGAATTGGACGAGTGGATAAAGCCTTGTTTCCTGGGTATACAACTCAGCAACTGGTCGGCCGAAGCAGTCATCTCTTTCACTCAACCAGAAGAGTAATAGTCTCAGGTTTCTATTCTTTTGTATGAAAGCTCTATGCCTTGCCCGGACCATAGTAGCTCATTGTAAGGGTTCATTATTTTATAATGCAATAACATCATCATTAATAAAGTGGACGTTTTGGCATTCATTCATGGTTTTCCTTGTCTTTCATTTTATTTTTGTTTTAAATATAATTGACAATTTCTTTTCCATGTCTCCCACTTTTTCTAAATCTAGCATGAATCATCATTCATGCAGATATACCCCATCGGGTTTCATCAGTGACGACCTTGCTATGGCTCAATATGACTTTGACAATCCAATTTACCTAGCCGACGAGGAAGGGGAAGAAGATTGTGAATTACCCGAAGAATTAGCCTGAATGCTCAAGCAAGAGGAGAGGCTGATTCAGCCGCATGAAGAGGCCATTGAGGTGATCAACCTGGGTATTGAAGAGGACAAAAAAGAAGTCAAGGTTAGGGCTACATTGGAAGAATCTGTAAAGAGTCGTTTGATTTTCGTGCTCCGAAAATATGTTGACATGTTTGCCTGGTCTTACCAGGATGTGCCAGGGTTGGACACCAATACCGTAGTGCATAAGCTGCCGCTCAGAGAAGATTTCTCGCCGATGAAGCAGAAATTGAGAAAAACTCGACCTGACATGACTATAAAAATCAAGGAAGAAGTTCAAAAGTAGTTTGACACCGAATTCTTGGCTGTAACAAGTTATCCTCCGTGGGTTGCAAA
The DNA here is from genome assembly GCA_963966055.1 of Lathyrus aphaca. Lineage (NCBI taxonomy): Eukaryota > Viridiplantae > Streptophyta > Magnoliopsida > Fabales > Fabaceae > Lathyrus > Lathyrus aphaca. The sequence goes on along the minus strand of OZ014524.1, from coordinate 493,975,482 downwards.
TATTGTACTAGTTCCTAAAAAGGATGGCAAGGTCAGAATGTGTGTGGATTATTGAGACTTGTATTGGGCGTGCCACAAAGATGACTTCTCGCTGCCACATATTGACGCGTTAGTTGACAACATTGCCTAATTCTATGTGTTTTCCTTCATGGATGGCTTTTCAGGCTATAATCAAATTAAGATGTCGCCAGATGACATGGAGAAGACAACCTTTGTTACCCCATGGGGCACCTTCTATTACAAAGTAATGTCGTTTGGTTTGAAAAATGATGGGGCAACATACCAATGGGCAATGGTGACTCAATTCCATGACATGATTCATCACGAGATCGAGGTATACGTTGATGATATAATCGCGAAGTCACAGACGGAAGAAAAACATCGATTCAACCTAGCCAAGCTGTTTTACAGGCTTCAGAAGTTCAGATTGAGGTTGAACCCGAACAAGTGCACATTCGGGAAAGCTGTTGGGCTTTATTGTTAGTGAAAGGGGGATCGAGGTCGACCCTACGAAGGTGAAAGAAATTATGGAGATGCCAGAACCGAGAACCGAGAAGGAAGTACATGGCTTCTTAGGGAGATTGAACTACATTGCACGGTTCATCTCTCACCTAACTTCCACGTGCAAGCCTATTTTCAAACTTTTAAGGAAGAATCATGCCATCAGGTGGAATGATGACTGCCAATTAGCTTTTGACTAAATCAAGGAGTATCTGTAAGAACCTCTAATTCTCATACCTCCAGTGCCAGGGAGACCTTTGATCATGTACCTCATAGTGCTCGAGGGATCACTGGGCTATGTATTGGGTCAACAGGACGAGTCTGGTCGAAAATAGCATGCAATCTATTACCTTAGCAAAAAGTTTACCGACTGTGAGACACGATACTCACTGCTCGAGAAAACTTGTTGCACTTTGGCATGGGCTGCTCACCGACTAAGATAGTACATGTTGACTTATACCACTCTATTGATTTCCAAGATGGACCCCGTTAAATACATCTTTGAAAAGCCAACTCTGACTGAAAGAGTAGCTCGGTGGAAAATGATTCTGACAGAATACGATATCCAGTATAGTTCACAAAAGGCTATAAAGGGAAGTGTATTGTCGGATTACCTGGTCCAACAACCGATCGAGGATTACCAGCCAATGAGGTTCGAGTTTCCGGATGAGGACATCATGTTCCTCAAGTCGAAAGACTGTGAAGAACCACTCCTAGAGGAGGGGTCAGACCCTGAATCTAAATGGAGTCTGATGTTTGATGGGGCTGTTAACATGAACGATAGTGGAGTTGGTGTTGTTATTATCTCAGCGGAAGGCATCCATATGCCTTTCACTTCCCGGTTGACATTTGAGTTTACCAACAACGAAGCAAAGTATGAAGCCTATATAATGGGGATCGAGGAAGAAATTGGTTTGAGAATCAAGAACCTCGAGATCTTCGGTGATTCTTCTTTAGTCATCAATCAGGTTAACAGAAAATGGTTTGTTCATCAACCTCATCTGATTCCTTACAGGGATTATACCTGGAGGCTGTTAACTTTCTTCACTAAAGTCAAGCTTCAATATATACCTTGGGACGAGAATCTATTTGTTGATGCTTTGGTAACCGTATCCTCCATGATCAAGGTTCACCAAGAGAATTATGTGCCTAAAATCGACGTGTCTCGTCTTGATAGACCGACGTACGTGTTTGCATTTGATGGGGCTAATGATGACAAACCTTGGTACTATGATATCAAGTGCTTTCTGTAATCTCAAGAATACCCAGCAAGGGCATCCAGAAAAGACAAGAAGACCCTTAGGAGGTTGGCAGGCGGGTTCTTCTTAAACCAGGATGACGTGCTCTATAAACAGAACTTCAACATGGTCTTGCTCAGATGCGTGGATAGATACGAAGCAGACATGTTGATGCTAGAAGTTCACGAAGGCTCCTTCGGTATCCAAGTTGGAGGCCACGCCATGGTAAAGACACTTCTCAAGTCGGGGTATTATTGGATCACCATGGAATCTGATTGCTGTAAATGTTCCAGTAAATGCCACAAGTGCCAAATTTATGCTGATAAGGTGTACGTGCCTCCTAAGCCGTTGAGTGTCATTTCTTCACCTTGGCCCTTTTCTATGTGTGGCATTGATATGATTGGCAAGATCGAGCCTAATGCTTCCAACGATCACCGCTTCATCCTAGTTGCCATAGATTATTTCACAAACTGGGTCGAAAAGGAATCCTATGCCAATGTGACCAAACAAGTGGTAGCCAAGTTCATCAAGAGGGATATTATCTACCGATATGGAATACCTAAAATAATCATTATTGACAATGGCTCTAATCTCCAAAATAAGACGATGGCAGACCTGTGTTTGGATTTCAAGATAGAGCATCATAATTCTTCGATGTATCGCTCGAAGATGAATGGCTCCGTCGAGGCGGCCAACTAGAACATTAAAAAGACCGTCCAGAAGATGGTTGTGACATGAAAAGACTGGTATGAGATGCTACCGTTTTCATTTCATGGGTACTGAACATCTGTGCGCACCTCAACAAGGGCAACCCCATTCTCGCTTGTGTATGATGTGGAGGCAGTCCTACTGGTTGAAGTCGAGATCCCTTCTTTGAGAATAATGATGGACGTCAAGCTTGATGAAGATGAGTGGCTCCAATCCAGGTACAATCAGTTCTTCCTCATTGAAGAGAAACACCTAGTAGGTTTATGCCATGGACAATTGTATCAACGACGAATGAAACTGGCATTCGACCAGAAAGTACGGCCTCAACGCTACATACCAGACAACTAAGTGCTGAAAATCCTTCCTCCTCTAACAGATCACAGGGACAAGTGGACACCCAACTATGAAGGTCCATTCATGGTTAAAAATTTCTTCTCGGGCAGAGCCTTAATGTTAACAACCATGGATGGCGAATACTTCCAATCCACTGTCAATGCATACGCAGTTAGAAAATACTTCGTATAAAGAGACCCGCTGGACAAAATCAAAATAAGAGTCCAGGAAAAAAAGGGCATCCCAGAGAGCCAAAATCAAAATAAAAGGCTCGGGCAAAAGTTAGGGAAATATTTGAAAAAATGTACACCCTCTGAGTTGAAAAGCCACCTCAGACAACTCAGGAAAAAAAGCGTATCCCGATGGATTGAAAACCCGAAAGGGAAATCCACGCAAAATAGGGACTAAAATGAACAATTGTGATTTGTGAGATCTATGATTCGTCATTTGCAATCAAGGGTAATATGAGGTTTGAGAATCAATTCAATCTTCTTCCTCAAAAGCGAAGCATGCAGAGAGTCTTGAGGACATACAAGTCATAGCCGGGTCAGAACTTGATGAGATCCGATTTTCACATTGCCATTAGGATAGTTTATTTTCCTTTTGTGCAATTTTCTCTTTCCAGGGATTGCTTCTCGATGTAATGCCTATTCATGGTCACCTTTCCAATTAATAAAAGTGCAATTTCATTCAAATTTGCTCCTATATGCTTTTATTTTTCATCTACCATTGATTGATTGAAAAAACGTCCAACAAATTGTGATAAATATTGCATTACGAATGCATGAATGCTTTATATTATAATTCATGCATGAGAGTAAAAACATTTGACATATATTTGATGTGTTGAGTAACAGGAATGGTGATTCAGACCATGAACCTGGGGCATGCAAGCCAAGCTAATTCTCGCTTTTGCAGGTAATATCAGTTGTGTTCATTAACATACAGGTATAGGTGCTTCCAGCAAAGCCATTGCCAGCACAGAACGTTAGGAAGTCTTTCCTCAGCAAATCTTGGAGCAAGATTCCTCAACAAGTCTAATCAAACCATCCCTTCTCCAGCAGAGCAACGACGAGAAAGTTACTTCCTGAATAGAAGGGTATCGTTATCTCTCACCCCCAGCAGGGGACACTCTATATTCATTCATCCCCATCATGAGACGATCTACATTTCTCATCCCCAACAAGAAGCAAATTAAAACTCTTGGCTTCAGCAGAAAGCATTCTCATTGATGCCCTCCATCATCCCCAGTAGAGTTGGAGATTGAAATCTTCCCCAGCATAACAAAAAAAGCCTGGTGTTCTCCCCAAGCGGAAGGCCCTCCTTCAATGAAAAGGCATTCCCCACCAAAGTCTTCTTATCCCAAGCAGTACAGGAAGAGTCATTCCCTAGCAGTGGTGAAGATAACAAGAAGTCTGATGGTTTTCCTTCGTACACAACACTGTTCGCAGTTTTCCCCAGTGAAGTTTTTAACTAAAGTCCAATCCTCGTCGACATCTCTTCTCCAAATAGAAGATTTTGTATCATAGAGAAGTTCCCCAGCAGTTTCTTCCTCAACAGAGTACCAACACATCTGATTCCCCAGCCGAGTCAGAAGGATATCACTTCCCCAACAAAGTTCAACGGGTAGCGTACCTCTCAAATCAAGTTCATCTCCAACAGGGTCTTGGCTTTCCAATCTTAAAGTCCAATTTATTTTTGGCAATAGCGGCGTTTCAGAGCTAGCGTATCATTAACACTATCCCCCGCAAAGTTGCTTTTTCCCATAGGGATTTATCAAATATTGGAATTGATTGTTTCCTCTCCAGTCAAGTTGTCAGGATGCTTGTCACCTTCTCATTAGGAGATCCCTTTGCATTTGCATTTAGTAATCATCATTACATTTGCATCCTAAAAAACGCATAACATTTCCATCATTATGGAGCATTACGCCATGAAAAATTCAAACATATGCATACGAAGCATATGCTGGTTTTGGGGGACCTTGCATAAAAGTCCGAAATAGTATTTCTTCAATATCCCCACATAGTGTCAAATTCATTCCTCAGTGTGTTACTCATACTGACCAACACTTGTTGTCCCCAGTTGTGTCTCCATCTCAGTACAACGGTCTCATTTTCGCATCTCTGTTTGAGTACAACAGTCTCGTGTCGGGTTATTATTTAAGTAAAATGATCCCGTTCCTTTTTATTTCATCTAAGTATGATGATTTCATCTTTGTCGATTCCGTTTCAGTACAATGGTTTCGTATCTTTGAGTCTCCATTTAAGTACAATGGTCTCATTTCCTTGTTTCCGTTTAAGTACAACAGTCTCGTGTCGGGTAATCATTTAAGTAAAATGATCTCGTTCTTTGTGGTTTCATTTCAGTACAATGGTCTCATCTCTTTGAGTCTCCACTTAAGTACAATGGTCTCTCATTTTTCTTGTTTCCGTTTCAATACTACAGTCTCGTGTTGGGTTATCATTTAAGTACAATGATCTCGTTCTTTGTGATTTCATTTTAGTATAATGGTCTCATCGCCCCGAGTCTCATCTAAGTACAATGGTCTCGTTTTCTCGTTTTCGTTTAAGTACAATGGTCTCATGTTGTTGATTTCATCTAAGTACGATGATTTCACCTTTGTTGATTCCATTTCAGTACAATGATATCATCTCCTCGAGCCTCCATCTAAGTACGATGGTCTTGTTTTCTCGTTTCCGTTTAAGTACAACGGTCTTGTGTTGTTGATTTCATCTAAGTACGATGATTTCATCCTTGTTGATTTCGTCTAAGTACAATGGTCTCATTTTATCGTTTATGTTTAAGTACAACGGTCTTGTGTCGGGTTATCATTTAAGTACAATGATCTCGTTTCTTTGATATCATCTAAGTACGATGATTTCATCTTTTGTGACTCCATTTCAGTACAATGGTCTCATCTTTCTGATCCCGTCTAAGTACGATGGTCTTGTTTTCTTCTGAGTTATCATTTAAGTATGATGAGCTCATCCCTTTTGATCTTGTCTAAGGTAAATTTTGAGGTGTCATCCAAGAATGGCATTGTTCCCAATCTATTTTATTTCCCACAAAGTACAAATTTTCCGGTTTATTCGGGTATTCAATCCCTCCATACCTTGAAAGTCTGAAAGCAATTGCTATCATCCATTCAGGTCTGCAGTTGATTGAATAGGGATAACTGTAATACCCCAAAATTTTCCCTCTCATTTCATTGCATATAGCATGTCATTTTGCCTATCCTTTCATAATAAATAAATAATAAAATAAGGCAAGCATCATTTGTTAGCATGCAAGGCATGTGATCGAGATTTATTCAGTGGCAAAATAGACTATCAGAAATCAAGGTTGAAGCTGGCTCAGAATAGACGGTGGAGATGCATTCGGATAGTTTCCCACCAAAAGGAGGGAATTCAACTTTTCATCCGTTAACTGGTTAACACCTGCAAATTTTGTGCAATATTTTCAAAATTCAGTTGGTGCCACCCTCCACTTTCCATTCTCCATTTTGCCTTGCATTTTACCCACTTTCTAGACCCTTCCACCACCTTCGTATAGAATATTCCAAGGAATATTCTAAGGAATATTCTAGTAACCCTAACCAATTTTAACTAACTCCTAAGCTAACTCCTAACCTCATTTTCCAATCCCAATGCCCAAGCTAGCTCCTAACCCAAAGCTTGCTCCAAACCTAACTCCTATATAAGCTCAATATGCTCCAAACCTGAGGGGGGAACCTCATTTTTCAATTTCATCTCACTTTTCTCTCATCTCTCTCATTTTTTTTCCCATTTTCAGCCTTTCACCAAAAGCTTCATCATCCTAAGTTCTTCAAGTTTTTCATTGAAGCTTGAAGAACTTGAAGCTAAACCTTCATTCTAGCATTGATTCCATGATTTATTGAAGATTCATTGGAGTAATTGCTAATATTTGGGGTTGGTTTTACATTCATGGAAGTGCTTTTTGGGAAGTGTTCATCAAGATCTTCATCAACCGCATTTATTTTGCGCATTCTCAGAAGAGCACCGGATCTCCGGTTTCTGCTCCCATCGCGTTTCGTTTCGACATTGCAACAATCACCAAAGCAAGCCTCCGCTTTGTAGGTTGGTGAATATGCAATCGCTTGCTTTAACTTATTTCTCTTCATCTCGCCTCGTGCATTATTTGTTTTGTTTTTGTGCTTATTGATGCTTTGGTTGATTAATCATTAGAAGCTAGAATCGTGATGAGTTTGTAGTGCTACTAGGTGTTAAATTGTTGCCTTTAGGTGTAAAATTCATGCTCACTTGATAGGGTTGATAATAGGGGCTTTTGGAGATAAGTTGGTAGCTAGAAGTGTTTTTATCCTCACTGTTTTTTTCATTCTGGTTCAGTGTTAACCGGTTAACACCCAGGGTTAACCGGTTAACACACTGTTTTGCCCTGATTAACTGTTTTTTGAACCCGTTAACCGGTTAACCCTGAGCGTTAACCGGTTAACGATGTGCTGATTTGTATGTTTGTGTTGTTTTCTTGCATGTTTGCACATCACTCTTCCTTTTATCATCTTAGCTTGTTAGATTATGATTTTAGGGAGTTTTTAGGAGCTGATTTAGTGCAACTTCGTTGAGTTTCAATAACTTTTGACATGCGTTTCGTTAGTTTTCGATTTTAGGCATAAAGTGTTGCATAAGTGTCCATAGCTTGTTGTGATAATTGTTTACATGGTTTAGCATCAACCATAGCATGATAATAAATGTTGACACTTCTGTTTTGCATCGTATTTGAAGTCCGCTCATTTTTTTATTAAATCATGTGCATAATGGAAAACTAGCATATTGTTAAAACATGTAAATCATCTAGTTTGCATCCATGGATTGTATGATGATATGTTGCATTCCATTGTTGGTAATCCATCGCATGTTGTCGCATTAACTTGCATAATCATTGCATTCCATTGTATGCATTAAACTCATGTTTGTGCATTTAAAAATAATTAATTTGCCTTATTTCCATAGCTACATTTTGAAATAGGAGTTGTAAAAACATGTTGTATTATTCTATTTTTGGTCTTTTACACCTATTTTCATGTTGTTTGGTAGCTGTAATAGGCTGCTTGGGTTGTGCATTGCATTTAATAGCTGTTTGTGCAATAGGAAGCTGTAGTAGGTGCTTGATTTAGGCTTTTCCTAGTTTTCAGGGTCCTTAGGATTGAGTCTAGTTTAGGCCATAGATGTATTAGGATATGTTTGGTACTTGTTTGCCTTCTTCCTTTTATCGTTTTAGCCATATCCTACTAACCTTTGTTTTCTAGGGAGGTTGAGGTAAGTTTGTTCACACAACTTCTTCCTTTTATATTCTTTATACTTTTTAAGTGTGTTTGCCTTAGCACTTTGTGCTTTGTTTGTACAACTTCATGTTAACCTTCCTTAGACACAACTTAGCTTCTTTACAGAAGTAAGTTGCTTTCTAATTTCCTTTTTCTTTTCCTTTTTCTCATTAGGATTAGAAACCACACAAACCATTAGGATCTCATATTGTATGCAATAAATAACTTAGAGTTGTGTCCTAGTCCCCCTTAGTTTTACCTTTCTCGATTTGAGTCTCTCTTTCTCATCTCATAAAGAAAAACAACAAAATACCTAATAAAGGTTGATCCTCTCGTACGCCAGGAGACTTTTTCGTGGGTTACTTATATACGTCCCATTTCAGGGCGAGGTGTAAGGCATTTACCACGATGAACAATTCTTAGTATGGGAATGTTTCACAAATGACAAACTCGGAACACTTCTCTAAAAGACAGTTAACAAACAATACACGTCTTTTATTCGGGAATTCTCTTCTCACCTCACACACTCTCAATGCGAACTTGATCCTACTTGTCTCTTTGCAAGACGGTAAACGCACTTGTTCAAGGCGAGCCTGCAACACCTGAGCATAGGCATAAGTAGTTCAATCTCTAAGAAACACAAACAAGTTTCCGCCTTATTTAGGCGAACTACGCGACTCTGAGTCTCATTTCCCATGAGATACGTTAGCAGTAGGGTAGGTCCCATTCGAGCACACTCTTTATTTTCCCTACATTTTCCCCATTTTTCTCTTCATTCCAGTTCATTTAGCAATTCTTTTATTCAATAACATCTTATTTCTCACCCTTTGAAACAGAATAACAAGGGTGGATCCCGTCGGGTACGGAAGACGATCTGGGGTGTTAATACCTTCCCATGTCGTAACCGATTCCCGAACCCAAATCTTTGGTAGGCAGGACCTTTTTCTTTCCTTTTCTCTTTGATTTGTGCAACATTACCTTTCCCATTCATTCGGGATAAAAATGTATGGATGGCGACTCTACCTTTACCGCACCACTTTCGCGTTTGTACTAGGATGAAAATCCCGGGAGCGACACATGTGAAAAGGGGAAAACATTTAAAATCACTTTGAATATCAAGTGATGTTGGATGATTGATTGATACTATGTAATTCCACAGGGCATACAAACTTTGTTGTCACAGGTTTTGCAGTCAAGCAGAATATGTTACCAGATGGTATTCCCCAAGCAAAAATTTTCTCCTCAGCAAGAGACACATTACACTCTCATGTCCAACTGAAGGCCTTGATTCCCGAGTAAAGTGCAAAAAAGAAATTTTCCCCAGCTGAGTCAGAGCAGGGTAGTATCTCCAGCTGAACTTCAAGTAAGTTGAACAGTTCTCATCCCCAAGAGGAGCTATCTTTCCACAATGAAGTATTCCCAGCAGGAAACTGAAGGCCTTGCTTCCCTACAGAGCTTTGAATTGTCAGAATTCTCTCCCCAGCAAATACATTTGACAAAGTATTTTCCTAGCCGAGTCAGAAGGTCGTAATTTCCCCGTAGATTTTCATGATTGGGACGCATCCATCATTGAAATAATCCCCAGCGAGGTCGCCAATTTATTTTTGGCCAGTGTGAAAGAGTAATGCAGACATTGTTCACATTTCATTCCTCAACCATCAAGTATTGTCAGGATATCTTGATGTCATTTCCTCAGCAGAATATTAGTCAGAATGTTCTCATACCCATCGGAGTTACAAATGGTATTCTCCCCCTGCAGAGTTGTTACTCTCCCCACAAATCAAAAATCTTGAATTGATCGCTTTGTCCCGTGTCAACGGACCTATTTTGGATGGATCGCTTGATGTCATTCTCATATCAGACCGCTTGATCTTGTTTGGATTGTAAATCGCTTGATATTACAATGTCACTAAAGTCCATCGTCGTTGTGGCAAGCCAGTAGTCGTCTGGCATCGTATAAAAAGACATGCTGAGTTGTAAATCGCTTGATGTTACTCCTCTTTTCTTGAGTCGTAAATTGTTTGATGTTATGTTCTCATCTTCCTGGTTATGGATCGCTCGACGCCATTTCCTTAGTAGATCGCTTGATCTTGGTTGAGTTGTAAATTGCTTGATGTTACTCCTCTTTGCTTGAGTCGTAAATTGTCTGATGTTACGGTCTCATCTTCCTGGGTATGGATCGCTCGATACCATTTCCTTGTTAGATCGTTTGATCTTGTCTAGCACGCGGTTGTGTTGAACGGGTTTGAAGTCCTGACAGTAGAAATCGTCGAAATTTTGCTTTAGAATTGTAGAGCGTATGTTTCAGATGCGGATTCTAAATGAGGTCGTTTCAATGCAACTTAGACGAGATCCTGACGGTAGAAATTTTCGAAATTTGATTCAGTATCAGTGAATCTCTTATTTTAGCATATCTTAGGCGCAATATCCAGTCTCAGTGGATCTACCTTGGGATGCGTATCTATTTGGTAGAGTGTATACTTCAAGAAGAGGGTCGTTTCAGCGCAATTTAGGCAAGATCCTGGCGGTAGAAATCGTCGAAGTTTGGCTTTAGAATTGTAACAGCGCATATTCAGATGCGGATTCTAAACAGGGTCGTTTTAGCGCAACACATGCAAGATCTCGAAGATGATTTTCATTGTCGAAATAGTACTAAGAATTGTAATAACTCATATTTAGATGTGGATTCTAAGTTCAGATTTGTACCACGTATCTGACGCATAGGTTATGTGAGGATGGTCATTTCAGTGCAACCCAGGCGAGATCCTGACAGTGGGTTATATTGTCAAAGCAGTGCAGAGAATTGTAACAGCGTATTTCTAGATGCGGATTCTCCCAGATGCACATTTTTACCATATATCCGATCAAATGGTAGGTGAAGAGAATCGTAAGCGCATGTTCAGATGCAGATTCTAATCAGAGTCGTTACAACGCATAATCAGATGTGAGATCCTGATAAGTGCATGGCTATCCCACAAACCTAAGTGCACCTTTGAGTAACGTGTACAGACGTAAGGTTCGTAAGGAATTGTTCATTTACAAAGTCCATCGTCGATGTGGCAAGCCATTAGTCTCCTGGTGTTGTTCAAAATAGAGTCCTCCTGTTATTGTTGGTTACTTTTCCTCACATCGGAGTTCTCTAAGCAGTTGTTCTCCTTTGTTGGGTCTATTTCCCATTGTTCTTTCTCCAGCAGAGTGCAAATTTCTAAGTTATTTTGGTATTCAATCACAGTTCATCTCGAACGGCCGACAACCGATGCTCTTGTCCTTTTCAGATTAATAGTTGCTTGAATAGGGGCAACTATAATACCCCAAATTTTTCCTCTTTGTTTCATATCATATAGCATAGCATAAAGCATACATGTCTTGGCATTTTGCATAGAAAGATGAGGCATAAGCATCCATAGTTGCAAGCATAGGGCATGTGATCAATCATCTAACAAGTATTGATTCTCCAAAGACAAGTTGAGAGCCAAGTGATCTTACAAGAAGCTCACAAGATATCCTCACATCTTATGCAAGCTCAATGTCATCCACAAAACCCTAGAAGAGGGAAATTTCATCAGAAGTTCAGAGATGCAACATGCTCATACACAGATAAACCCTAATTAGGGTTTTGCTTTAGATCAAGGAATTCTCATAGCTTTGACCAATTCTTGTGGTCAAAGGCTTCTATGTGATATATAAGGCCTATGAATGAAGTTTGGTGCAAAAATTCATTGAGGAAACCAAGTATTTGATCAATTAATTGCAAATGAAGAAAGAAGTCAACTAAGCAAAAGAAAAGTCAACCAATGGTTTTCAAGGGCTCCAATCATGATTTTCAAGCTTATGGACCCTCTTAAGGGAAAACAATGGCTTTGGTGATCACAAGAATCAAGAATCAAGGGTTTGGAAGGAACTTGCGAAAATTGGAAAGTGACTTGTAATGAAAGTTTCAATTTTTGGATAGTTTTGCCCTAATTTTGAATCCATTCTTCCATGACCAAGATGACTCCAAATGGATTTTCCTAAAACATGAAACTTGTAGAAAATTCCCTCCCCTTTCTAAAAAGTCCAATAACTTGATCATATCCTTTGTGGTTTGAAAGTTATGGCCATTTGAAGTTGGTTAAATTTTAGGGTTTTACCATATTTTCAAATTTACACCAAATGCAAAAACACTCATATCACATTTCCAAAGCTTCCAATGGACAAATGTTGATCATTATGTTCAAGTACAATCTAAAACAAGTGATTTTGCTCAAGAATTACAAGGAACACGTGGATTACAAAGAAGTTATTCCATTATTTGCATTTTTGCAAAACAATTCATAACACATGATCCAATTGATTCCAAGCCTCAAGATTGATCCAAGGGTGCTAAGGGCATTGAAATAAGTCTGTCTATGCACATGGGTGGAAAAGTGCACGCATGAATCACCGCCTCAAAGGTTTCATGCAATATTGCAAAATTATTCCAATCACACTTTCCTTGCCTCCACTCACACTAAAACCCTAATCAGCCTCTTAAACATTTGATATATAAGTGGTGCACATGAATTTTGCAGCCTCATGCTCACTCATTCTCCACTTTGAAACTTTTTACTCCTCTTGCATTTTATTTCGAAACTCACAAATATCACTCACATTGCTTCAATTCTTGGCATATTCTTTATCCTTGGAGTGTGAGGATCACAAATCCACATTTGTTTGGCCTGAAAGCAAGGTTTTCTTCAAGTGCAGTTCAGAAGCAATTTGTTTCAAATCCCAAGATCCAGGCCGTTTCAAGCTCTATCTTGCATTTATTTTGCAAGAAGAGGTTAAAGCAAGTTGATCTGCAGCTTTTTGAAGGCATTCTTGACCTATTTCGAGTTCTCCAAGCTTCAGGTAACATCTCAATTCATGGATCTAAAAATTGTTTCTCTTGTGTGATTTGTGATATACTTGCTTCACTGATTTTCTTGATGTATTATGTTTGTGATTTGAGTGAGAATTGAGCTTGTATGATGATTTTTAAAGTTTGATATCAAAACTGATTTCCTTCGATCCATGAGATGTATTAGTTGTTTGATATTTTTAACCTCAAATTCATGATCAACAATGTTGAAATCTATAGATCTGGAGTTTTTTATTCATTTATGTGTGATGTTGTTCTTGGTATGAGTTTTCCGATGACAAAGCCCTAGCTCTGGTCACCAGATTCTGGATATTTGAAAACGCAGGGAGGAGGGAAGCTACACGAAGAAGATGTAATCTAAGCCACATATTTTTTGATCTGGACGGCTGAATTTGTGCCAACATATTAAATTTCTTGTTCACGACATGTGACTTTTTTTTTTTGTAATTATTGTTTGTGTGTGCATGCCTATGATAACTATGGTGTGCGTGTCTCTGGATCCATGTGATGCATTGACTTGTGATATGTTGACTCCATTCAGAGCCTTAGATTGATCTAGCGCGTGAGATTGGTCCTGAGATTTTAATGAATTCCATGGTAAATTGTATGAATCTTGCGTATGTGGACCTGGGCCTTGTGTTGCTATTTGAACCCCCTATCTGAGCCCAGTTTTGAGAATAAATCGTGAACTGATTGCTTGATACACCACACTGACTTCATTTCTCCATTTTATTTATTTTTCTTTTAATTATTTCAAATTTTATTTTAAAAATAGAAAAAGGCATCAAAAAATCCTGAAAAAAATTTTTGAACACATTTTGGAGTTTTCTTTATTTTTGTATATTTTTATTTTCTATTTTTCTTTATTTTTCTTTATTTTTCTTTTCTGAATTAATTTTTCAATTAATTTCATCTTATTTGATTTCTTCCATGAATAACCTGACTTGTTTAATTTTGATATTGAGTTTAAAAATAGTTATACCTCTGATTATTTTTGGTATGTATTCTTGACATGTTGAAGTATGTTAGTGATTTTTACCATGATTTTTAGGATTTGTTTGAATTTGTTTTGGCTTGTTGCTTTGTGTGAAAGTTAGTGAAACCCTAGGTGATATTTGATCAATTCTTTGGTGATGTTAGCTTCTGATTTTGGCCATGTGATCTTGGAATGATGTTTATACATGATTGAAATGTCTTTGTCCTTAATTGTGTAATTTTTAAGACATGATATCTATTTGTTTGAAATTTGTTCTTAACATGCCCTAGTTTGGTGCTTCTTTGATCATTGCTTGATTGTTTAGATAGGAGGGAACTTGTGCCACCTCTTAGGGTTTTATTTTGGTATTGTTAACATGTTAATAGACCCCTGGATTTTGTATGAGAGCTTTTCCTTGACTTGATTGATGTTACTTATTCATTAAGTTTCACATTCACATCCATGCTTCACTACACCTTTAACTTCTCCATGCTTCTCGCATTTGACCTAATTTGAGTTTGTATGTCTTAATTAATGTTTGAATTTCATTATTTGGCACTTATTTAATATGTTAGGGTTCTGACTTTGGTGAATTTTGTTAATGTTTACTTTGTTTAGTGCTTCTAATCACATGTTCTCACCTTATGTCTTTCATTATGCTTTCATAAGTGTTTGTATGACTGCTTACCCTCTTCTTTGTATGAAGTTGTGTGATTGATCTTATCACTTTGGTATTATATTTAAGTTCTGGTTATGATGATTTGTTATGAGTCTTTGCTTGTTCTTACCTTGTGTGAAGTTATTTGGTTTATGCTTGTAATATGTGAATTCTTCTAACACTTGCAAGGGCAATGGTAAGCGACAAGTGTGGATGGTACATCCACATTTCAAACCTCTTTCTCTTCTATTTTATGTTGTCATACTTGTATTTGAGATGAGCTTATGCCATCATTTATACAACTTCTTTTCATCCCCTTTAGAGAACAACTTAACTTCTTTAAGAGAAGTAAGTTGATTTTCTACCTCCTTTCTTCTTTTTCTTCTTTTCTTCTTTCATTCTCTTCTGTAGGATAGGTAAGACTCACTAACCTAGGCCCATCTTTGAATGACAAAATTAATATTAGTCTTTCACCTTAGATTTTACCTTTTAGATCTTTTTGGTTCTTCTCTTCTCATCTTCATACAAAAACCTAAAAACACTTTAATAAAATGTTGAAGTAGTCTCTTGTGTATGGCCTTATTCCATAGGACACTTGTATTAACCCCATCTTAGTGGTGGTATAAGCTTATCTATGATGTATAAGTCTAATCATTAGACTATTTTCACAAAGAAAATCATAAAAAACCCTTCTTCATTTAATTCACAAAACACTTAATAACTTCAAGAAGTTAGTGAATTCAAACCCTAATCTTTGGAAGCAAGTTTGAGGGTCTTCTTCTTTCTTGGTGTGCTTAGTACTCATTATATATAGGAATATGGTGATAAGAACACATTCCATAGAAAAGAATTTGCTTTCACTTCCTTGTGCCACACTCCTAAATTGTTTTCTAAAAAACACTGAACAAGGAATAAACGTCTCTCCTCCGGGACTTTTTTTCTCATCACCTTCATTCATAATGCACGAACTTGCTCCTATTTGTCACTTTGCAAGACGGTTACACACTCGTACCAGACGAGCCTGCAACACCTGAGCATTGACATAGGCAGTTCAAGCTTTAAAACACAAGCCATCTTCCACCCCTAGTTAGGGGAACTACGACGCCTCTAATCCTTATGTCCAGATAAGGTACGTAGGTAGCGGGGTAAGGCCCCTTTTCTTTTCTTTTCTTATCCAGTTTCAGTCTTTATTTTTGCAACAACTTTCATTCCTTTACCCTTTGAAACAGTTTCTTTGCAAGTGTGGATCCCGTCGGGTATGGCGGACGATCTGGGGTACTAATACCTTCCTAGGTCGTAACCGACTCCCAAACCAAGTTTCTTTGGTTCGCAGGACCTGTTTCCTTCCTTTCTTTCTTCGGTTTGTGCAACATTACCTTTCCCATTTCCTTTGGGATAAAAAATGTCTGGCTCGTGACTCTACCCTTTTCCACGCCACTTTCGCGTTTGTACCAGGATGAAAATCCCATGAGCGACAACTATTAGGTTGTCATTTCTTTAATCATCTTTGTGAGAATATGTCTTCCTATAGTTTCAATCTAGTAGTTTGTACTCAGATCACAACGATCTAAGCTCTTATTTGATGAGCATAATGAAGTTAATATGAAGTTGTTTTTACGTTGAAATGATGTATTGTTAA